>JAQPPZ010001923.1:1200000-1800000 GCA_028583015.1 Wollemia nobilis
TACAACTAGTGTGTTAGACTGGGTGGTCACAATTGGTATTAGAGCCTAGGTTGTAAAATTCCTAGGTCATAGGGATCAAAAAAATCCATAAAAGAACTCTAACCTTATACTCTAGCAATAAAAAATATTAAAACTAACATAGCTCTTTTGTACCCAGGAAAATGGCTACAATACTTCAAGGAGGATCATCTAAGAAACCTAAAACTATTAGTCAAGAAGAAGCTCCCATTCATACGATAAGGGAAATACAACTTAATGAGATAAATAAACCTACCAAAGTAGGGAGTTTGACTATGCTAGTTCAACTATTGCAAGAACAAATGCAATAACAAAATGAAGAAATGGATCAACAATGCAAACTGATGAACCAACAAAAAATGGAAACTCTGGTTAAACAAGTCAAGGGAAAAAATATCAAAGCCAAACAAGAGAGGACTCCTGATAGACAGGTAGAAACAGGTAGGACATGGGTAGGGGCAAAATTAGCTAAAGACATGAAAAATATAAAAACTTCTAAATTTAATAGAAAAGAAGGCGAGGATTCTGCAAAAACATGGCTAAGTAACATAGAAACATATTTCTCTACGGAATTATCATCCGAGTCCCAAACTGCTTGGGATACCCTGAACTTGGTAGACATAGCCGTAGAATGGTGGAATACCTACAAGGAATAGAAGAAAATTCAAACATCTGATATGAAAAGAAAAAAATTTGTAGAGGATTTTAAGAAAAGATTCTTGACTAAAAAGTTTTATGTAGAAAAGTTTGAAGAATTATCTACCTTATAGCAGTAATTCTTGTCTATTGAGAATTACTACTAGAATTTTGTCAAACTACTAAAGTATGTCCTATATTACAAGAACAATGAGCAGTTAAAGGTACAAAAATTCATCTTGGGAGTTCATCCCAAAATTAGGATAATAATAAACTTGCTCAACCTTGAAAATTTACAAAAAGCATACGACTTGGCTCATCAAGAAGAAACTAATCAACGAACAAAAAGATCTTATTTCAATTATCAAAAAAGATAGAGAAGGAGAAAGAGGAACTTATAAAAATAAAGAGTGTTGGTTTTATGAAATGGAACAAAAAATAGAATACAAATTCTAAAGGGGGAATAAAAGAAAGACCTAATATTGAAGTTAAAAATAAGGATAAATACTTTATGGACAGGGATAGGAAGGGATATCCAAGAAAGAATGATCAAAGGTTCTCTCACCAAAAAATAAATAAGAGATCCATACGAGAAAATAAGGATGGTGAAAACAAGTCGAATAATATGGCTCCAAAACTAGGAAATTTTTTCTATGGAGGACCACACTATGCAAATAAATACCCTTAGAGAGTTGATTGTAAGAAAGCACCTGATGATCAACCTCATTGAATTTATGCAAAAACAAATAATTCTAGCTTAGACGTCAGGTTACACATTTTCTTTTGAAAGGTAAACTATTTAATAAAGACATGAATATTTTGACTAATAGTGGTGCAATAGATCGTTTCATTTCTTCTAGTATAATCAAGGATATACCAGAAAGACCTAGATTTTTGTAAATAGATGGAAGGTAGAATATGTGTCAGGAAAAACTTACTCAATTAACCAGTGTTTGTTTGATGCCCGCATATTTCTACCTAACGATGTAACTAACTAGCACCTGTATATAGCCCCCTTGCATTCTTTTGATTTTCTCCTTGGGATGGATTGGCTAAAATCCCATAAAGCCCTTATTAATTTCCAATAAAGGTGGATGGAATTTACTAAAGAATATAATCAATGGATAATAATACACTATGACCGTAGTTCTTTTCAACCACATTTATTTTTTGCACTACAACTTAAGATGGAAATTAAAAGGTATGAGGCAATATATGTAATCAAAATAAATAGATATGAAGAGAATGAAGCTAACTTGGAATTTTTTAAGAAGTTTCTTGTGCTAAAAATTTTTAAGGATGTTTTTCCTAAAGATTTACTTGGTATACCACCACAATGGGAGTTTGATTTTTATATCGAACTCTCACCTAGAGCCGAGCCCATTTCTATATCACCTTATCAGATGAATCCAATCGAGCTACAAGAACTAAAAATACAACTCCAAGATTTGCTTGAAAAGATATTGGTTAAGCCAAGTGTTTCACCTTGGGTAACCCTTGTGTTATTTGTGAAAAAGAAGGATGGATCCTTCAGGCTATGTATTGAATACAAAATTCTTATAAAGTAACTATCAAGAACAAATACTCCTTCCCAAGAATTGATGATCTATTTGATCAGTTAAAAGGAGCTGCCTTTTTTTCCAAAATTGATCTTAGATCTAGGTACCATCAGTTAAGGATTAGAGAATATGACACTCACAAGGCTACTTTTAAAACAAGGTATGAACATTATGAATTCATAGTCTCACCTTTTGGGTTAAAAAACACTCTAGTTGCATTTATGAATCTTATGAATAGTATTTTTTAAAAACAACTAGACCACTTCTTGCTCATATTTCTAGATGACATTCTAATTTATTCACTAACTAAGGAAGAGCATGATCAACACATGAGAATTGTGCTAGAAATACTTAGGAAGAATTAGTTTTATGGGAAGATATCTAAGGGTGAATTTTATATCCCACAAGTGTAATATCTAGGGCATGTGATATCCATTGATGGAATTTTTGTTGATCTTAAGACCAAACTAATAATTAGTTGGCCTACACCCACCAATGTTTCTGATGTATTGAGTTTCATGAGAATGGCAAGATACCATAGGTATTTCTTGAAGAATTTCTCGAAGATTGCATATCCAATTACAAATTTACAAAGAAAAAAAAAGTGTTCAAGTGGACGGAACAACATGAAGAAGATTTTAATCTATTAAAGAAAGACTAACAACTACCCCAATACTTAAGATACCTAATCCTTCATAAAATTTTATAGTCTACACTAATTCTTCTATAGGGTTGGGAGGAGTTTTGACTCAGAATGAGGTAATCATATCTTATGAATCTTAGAATCTCAAAAAGCATAACTAAATTATGCTACCCATGATTTAGAGCTGGCAGTTATTATCCATGTGCTTAAAATTTGGAGGCATCATTTATTGGGGAAGCCCTTTGAATTAAAGATAAACCTTAAGAGTCTAAGATATAGCTTCAGCCAACCTCTTTTAAATGCAAGAAAACATCGAAGGATGAAATTTTTGGTTGAGTATGACTTCAAAATTGAATACATTAAGGGGAAGAAAAATAATATAGCAAATACCTTGAGTAGGAGGTACATAACTGCTATGTACAAGTTACATATAGATTTGTTTGACAAAATTAAAAAACAAAAGCAAGATGATAGTTACTGTGGTAAACGTCGAGCATGGATTGAGTTAGAACCCAATAAGGGCAAATATTTCACTATTAAGGATGGTTTGTTATTATTCAAAAACAGGCTTGTTATTCCTGATTTAGGTGGATTAAGGAATGTTATTTTACAAGAAGCCCATTACACTCCTTATTCTAAACATCCAAGAGTTTTTAAAATACGGGAAAGCATGACAATTTTTTTTTATTGGCCAAGAATGAAATGGGATATCAATAATTTTTTGGCAAGATGTCTTGAATACCAAAAGGTGAAGGCTAAATACCTACATTCGACGGAAAAACTTTATCCTCATGATATTCCAAAATATTATTGGTAGGTCATTTCCATGGATTTTATTATTGGTCTAGCAAAGACTAAATTTCAACATGATGCAATTATGGTGGTGGTTGAAAAAATGACCAAGGTAGCACACTATATTCCAGGTAATGTCAAGGATGATGCACCTACCATTGCTAGTAAATTTTCTAGAGAGATTGTGCGACCGCATGGATTATTTGAAGTCATCATTTTAGATAAGTATTCCAAATTTACCTCAAAATTTTGGTAAGCCTTAAATCAAGCCTTGGATATAAAACTAAATTTCAGTTTTTCATATTATCAAGATACAAATGGACAAACCGAGAGAGTTAACCAGGTCCTTGAGGATATGCTACGCATGTATTGCATGGACCATAAGACTAAGTGGAAGGATTATCTCTACTTAGTTGAATTTACTTATAACAATTTCCATCATACTTCCTTGATAATGACTCCTTTTGAGGTCATGTATGAGAGACAATGTAGAACTCCTCTATCTTGGGATAATCCAGAGGATCGACAGATGATCAGATCAAACACTGTAAAGGATATGGAGGAACAATTGAGAATGATCTACCAACGACTTAAAGAAGCCATGGATCAAAAAAGAGCTATGCTGATTTGAAAATATCAACAAGGGAATTCTCTACGGGAGATAGTATTCTTAAGGGTGAGACCTAATAAAAAATCCATCAAATATTCTAAACTTGACCCCAAATTTATTGGCCCATTCGAGATAATAGAAAATATTAGTCATGTGGCCTATAGACTTGCCCTTCCACCTAATTTATCAAAGATCCATGACACATTATATTTATCCCTACTTAAAAAGTATGTTGCTGACCCATATCATGTTTGGAATGTGTCAAATATGCAGATTACATATCCTCTCGCCATTGGGGTTTGCCTGATCCAGATATTAGCTTTTTATACCAAAATTTTAAGAAAAAAAATTTGAATCAATGTAAGTTCCAATAGGATCAATATTCAGGAAAAAATGCCACATGAGAGGATGTAGATTCCATGAAAGAATAATTTCCTCATATTTTTAATTAAAATATATTTTAAAACACATGGGACTATGTTTAGAACTAGGGGGGAGAATGCCATGACCCACCCAAAATATGATTTATGATATTACCATTTTCTATGTGTGCATATTATTAATGTAACAACCCAAGTCTAATCACCTAGTTGTACCACAAATAAAGAAGCCCAACAATAATACAGGGATTTTTTAAAAAATCAAAGTTTAACCCTAAGAGTACTATCTTTTTTACTACTATTTTGTTTTAACCAATGAATTACTATCATATAGATAAATTAGTACTGGTATACCAAACCACTTTTGAGTTCTAAAGCTACTGCATACAACTATCCAAGTGGACGAGATCGACCAAATCCCATAAAAATTATCTTTTTGTGAAATTGACTTACCTCATTTATCATCCTCTCGATTTGGAATGAGGGTCAAACCATGAAATAGGTTGTCATTTAGGGCCCATAAAACCTACATAGTGGACACACACATTCCCCATCCCTTAGCATATTGAACATTGATCCAACCGATCAACTTGTTCCAATTAAATATGCAAGAGTCTAGCATACATATGCCAAGTATCTTGCTAATTATCCTACTACTTGAAGTCAACAAGAGCTATGCCATTACCATGAAACTAATCTTAGTCATAATTCCCACTTTGATTCACATCCATTTATCCCATACCAAATGGTGTGGTAGATATAGCTACTGATGTCATACTAGTCTCTATAACCATAGTGATGCATCAACCTATCAATGTACTCTTGGGTAGTGACCTAGAGAAGGCATCTCATTCCATATCTCGTTATAAGTAATGTCTAGGTCTCATGTTATGACCTATTATTCCAGACTATAGCCACTCTCGAGACATGTTGTATGCATACCCACATCTCAACATCATTGGGTTTCTAAAGATTGTTTAAAAACTCTACACAAAGGAGTAAATAGCTTTTATCAACAAGATCTATTTTCCAACTATCTACCTAAAGGATACAAAGGTTACTAAGTTTGATACCCTAGATAATATTAGATAACCAATGGTTTTGTTGTCTAACATGTACTATAAGTCCCTTATAGTAAGCCCAAGGTTATAGCATAATATAGACTTGGTCACTTAATTTTACTATACACCAAAATAAAGGAATTAAATACAAAGCTCACATTTTTAAAATTTAATCTTCCTTAAAATTCCTATTTTCTATCAAAAGCAACCTTTATAAAAATAAACATCTACTCTGATTTATTTGAATTAGAAAGTACACAACCATTTATATTCCACTCAAAGATATATGTATATCATTTAAACTCCACATAACAACTATACAAATCGGTAAAACTTTATTAAAACACTTTTACCATAAAATAAAGAAGTTACTTTCCTAATCCCAAGTGGTTCCACGGTTGACCTTAATCTTAAGTTTAAACCCTTAAGAGAACTAATATCTTACAATGGCTGGCTCTTTCTCTTTTAACACAAATACCATAATAAAGATATTACAAGTAGCTAAATGAAGATTTAGTAATTCAATTTTACACTCCAGCCAAGAGTTACCTATATAATAAATATTTTTACCAACAATGGTTGCTAAAACCACTACACTTAAACCCCACTATAGCTCAGGTTAACTATTCCTTTCTCAAAATAATGCATCGATAGTTAAGGATCTACTCTAAAGTTTTAACAACATTGAGATAGCATCTTTAACTCTGCCAAATAAAATCTATAAAACTACATCTCATAATATTCCTATCATGCTTGTTTTAAGACATATCTACCTGATGCCTTGCACCCAATTTCTCCGAAAATCCTTCCCAAATAAAAGTCATGTTCAAATTTAAAGTCTAACAAGGTTTACTTCAACACCGAACCAAACAAGCGCATAACATGATAGTCTTAATTTCAAAGACAACAATCATATTACATTGTAATCATAATTTGAATATTACAAAAATAATAAAGTCTTGCATTGAGCAAATACATTAACAAATCATTTACAATATAACAATGGTAATTATATAAACGACTCCTCTCATTCCTTTAAATTGTTTACCCAAAGGAATAATACTGTAACAAGAGTTCCATTTATCTTACACATAGCTAAAGTAAAAATATAATGTTTATTTACTCCCAAAACTCTACACAGTTTGCTAATTATAAAGTAATACCAATATCTGGAATAGAGGCTAAGTTTCACTAATTAGGGAACAAAATTATATAAAATAAAAATAATTGTCTTTTAATATTTTCAATTCCCCAAAATATCTCTACAATGATAACACATACATGTTATAATATTTTCTTCTAGTAAAACCGGTGGCTAGCCATCATCTAAAATATCATAAGCTAATCTCAAATGGTAAATAACCCAATCAAGTTTTTTTGGGGAATTTAACCACTGTCACAACATTACATAACAGGTTTAAGGATTCCACTATTTCTCTTGCAAGTGTTGGTTTATACGTTCTCTCCAGAACATATTGGATAACATAAAGGAAAAATAATCTTTGTCCTCACTGTGAACTATCCTCTACTGCTACTAGAGTGACCATCGTTGGATTTTATAGAGAACATGGGATCAGAGTTGGCTCATTCATGAATGCAATTCACTAACTAATCACATGCAATCATACAAATCAATAATCACATAAATAATCATACATTATCCTATTATCATTTAAACCATAAATATTTATAGTTTCAATACCATTTCATGGTTTCCAAGCAATAGTAACCACACAATGAATTTGGGCATTTCAAAACTATTCCAATTTCATTATGAGCTTCCACGATTGCACCATAGCTCAAGAAATCACATAGTAAAGCAAATTCAAATCCAAAAAATAACAAATGTAAATTGTGCATTTGGAAACTCATTTTATTTTTCATAGCAAACGTCATAGTTGCACAAAATACACACACATAATTCTCACAGAGGAATATTTTCAATTTCACATCAATTTCTCTTATACAAAACATCAATTTAGCTCAAAAAAACCAATACATGAGAGGCAACATTCCAACCTGGTAATCAATTGCTAAATATTGATATGCAATTTGCGTTCTACTAGTTCTTTCACCCAAACTTTCCAGCTATCCCAATTCACATGTAAATCAACCAACAAAAATAAACCAGTCCAACACACGCAATCTAGATCATTCCCCCAAAAAACTCCCCTCACCGGTTTCTTTTCATGCATGCCTTTTTTCCAGTTGTTTTTATTTATTTTTACACCTCTCCTCTCACTTCCGAAGAAACATGAAATTATTTTTACTTAAGTCATCACTTCCTCCACAATTAACTCATAGATTGTTCCACCATTATTTTCATACTCTTTCCATTGAATCATAGGTACGAAGCTATATATATATATTTTAAATTTAAAAGCATGCAAACATATGCAATATGTATATATCCAACACATTTGTTCAAAGTCATATGTGCATATTATATATATATCATTATTTATTAAATTTATTGATAAATACACACCAACAAATCTAAATCATCACTACTCCATGAATGAAGGCTCCCATGCCTTTGGCACTTTCACTACCCTCCTAACATATATGAATGCATATATATTTTAACAAACAACAAATCATTTTATAAATGGTACACTTAAACATAATGCATTTCATTCCAATGCACCTATATGAGGCTCACCCACGTGAGCTTCTATGTACTCACAAGACAAATCGTCATTCCCTACTTACCTTTTTTGTCAACTTCTCATATCTGTCGAAGAAATGTCCCTGGTCCTGCATAAACAAAGCCATTAAAAATACCACATTCCAAAGAAAAAGGTAAGTTCATATCATTAATTTAATTTCTAATCAAAGGCCTTGCGATTAGGGTTGTCACAATTAATTCCTCATGAATCTTTATTTTCTATGCCTTAATGTTTTTGGATATGGTATTATTGATGATTTATGTGTTGCAGGGACAAGTCTGCAAAAGATAAAATAGAAAATGATGGTGGTGGAGATTTTCACTACGGTGAAACAATCACTATTAGCTAAAAGGTAAAATAACCCAGGCAGTGAAATTCACCAATGGCTCAAGGGTACATGGAAGCCCATATAGATGCATTATGAATGTGTGTTTGCATACAATTGATTAAAATTTGTATTTTAACATAGATTTGAAATTTTGTGTATTTGTCTAGTTAATATCAAATGATTTCTATTTATTTTTATTATATATAAAAAAATGGAAGAAGAATAAAATAAATAAAATTGTTTTGATTTTAAGAAATTAAGAATATTTATAAATAAATAGTTAAAATAAAGTAAACAAATTTTAATATTATTTAGAACTTACATATGAAATTTTAATGAAAAACATAACATCTCCTAAAAGTCATTTCAGAAACAATGTTTCTAGCTATTAGTTGAGGTATAAGTCTAGGAATTTTCAACGTTCACCGAATTCTAGCTATGGAAACCAGTTTGGGTTGCTATACTTGTTAGTAATTGTAATCAACCTATCACTATGTACACTGATTTCCACCGTGAGAATGAAAATGATTTTTATGCCTATTTACATTCCTTAACACCTAGTTGCTCTTTTTATTTACCATATATCTTATGTTTGTGTATGACATGTTCAAAAACCTGGTTGCGTGTTAGTAAACCAAAATATTTTAAAATATTAGTTATGCTTGGGTGGTATTCTAATGTATTTTAAAGTATGTTAATTAAACACATTTTAAGGAGAACTAAAGGAACGATGTCCGTATGACTACAATATTCATTTGCTAGAACACTGCTCAAACTCAACTATGCAGTTTCTACCTTAAGCATAGCTAGGATTATTAGCCTCATCTAGGTAATGCATCCATTTATAAATGCATGGAGCCATTATGATCTCACCTTCCCAACTGCAACACGGAGAAGGGAGAATCTGGATGTGCAAAAGTGGATATCATCGGTATTCTTGAGTGGAGCCACCAATGTTAAAAATATATTGATCAAATTTTCTAGATGACTCAAGGAAGAATTTGACTCTAAAAGAGTCATCATTATGTATTTTAAATATATATACATATATAAATGGTAATATCCTGATTATTCTTATAAAATTCTTTGCCTATGGCTCATTGGCTGTAACGAACAATTCAAACATTTGAGTGGTTCAATAAAAATTGTCATTATGATTACAGATTGCTAAATACTCTTGGCATGTGTACCTCTTATTTAGTTGACCTTTTAAAAGATATATGTATATTTGTTTAAATTAACTTTTGATATTGTGAAAGCAACATGCCAAACTAAGTAGTTATATTTTTATTTTTGAACTTAGCTTTCAAATAATGTTTTGAAGTAATATTAGACAATGGATTTGAAGAGACAGATAAATATTTTTATAATAATTATTACTTACCACTCACTTTTAGAAAGGCGTTACTCACCTATAATCAAAACACCTAAAGTTGAGAATATAGGATGAGTTAAATAATGTGGTGCATAAAGATATGTAAGTTGATTATTAATATTTTATTTATGAAAATTAGTATAGGATTGATCTTGGATTGACCTTTTATATTGAAAATATTTTCGACTCCTTGGATGATTTGACCTACTTTAGATTCTCTTTTATTTATTCTTTGTAAGTACAAATAATAAAAGTGTTTAAATTATAATTTTTAGACTCTCTAACTAATCAAAGGTCCTTAGAGTATAGTATTGGCAAATTCAACATTATTTATGATATTTTAAAAACTCTCATTTTACTTATATAGTTATTTTATTTCTTTTTAAAGTTTTTATCCTTTTATAAAGAAGAAAGTTAGGTCATATTTTATATATATCATTTGAGCTTTGTCTTAAAAGCAAACAAAATTATTCATAAGAAGAGAGAAATAAAATGGTTGTCATATTAGTAAAATGAGATTAGTTAGAAGCTACTTATTGGAGATACCTTATTGACCTTAAAGATAAAACTTGCCTAATTTTTGTTAGATCATCGAGAGGATGAACTAAAGAAAACAAGTCACCCAATACCATTGATTTGCGTGAAAGCATTCAATGAAATTTTGAGAATGGTCGCTCCTAACAAAATAAGTCAGGATGGGAGGTAAATATGGGTGGCATGAGACGTCCATCTAGTCCATTATACGAGTAGTACCAATGATGGCCCCTTGCACAATTTATGAATAAGGAGAAATCTAGCAAGGAATAGGGCTAGATAAATCCATGATGGTTGGAATGGGCCAACTCATCACATTATTCATGACTTGTCAAGAGACACCATGTAAGAGCCAAGTGATTGGCATGACCTTAATTTTTCATGATGAGGTGTTCACCAATTAAACACTATAACATCCACACTAAACAACCTTACATTTTATCTTGGTAATAGATGAGTTAAATTAGACTTAAGGTTTCACATTTTTTATAACATGTTAAGGGAGGGAAAGAAAGCGTCCATCCTCTAAGTGTTATGGAACTTATAGGATAACCCCAACCATGGTTCTAGGTTCTCATCCAAGACAAAGGGTGACAGGGATAGAACCACTAAAGGTGCCTCTTACGAGATTTGGCCAATCTCATCCACTTGGGGGTTGTCTACAGTGATCATAACCCAAAAGTGGTTTCTGATTCTATGTACCGATTACTCCATGGGTACAAAATTAAAGATCAAAAATGAAAAAATCCCTTGTTTGTCAATACTATAATTAAGACCAACTTGTTACAACTAGTGTGTTAGACTGGGTTGTCACAATGACCCTAACGAGTTTGAAAAAAATAGGAATATCCTCTTACATGAAATACAATCTAGCTTAAAATTTAAATTCTAAAGAATTTAAATAATTTATAAATTAATTATTCAAATTTTGAAGGCATCGACGTTCGAAATTATTGGAGGCAATATGTATAAAAACCATATGCCTAAAAGGCATAGAACTTACCCTTCGTTCGAAAGAAATAATCGTGGCATGAGTTGTGGTGAATAATCATGCGGAGAAGAAGACAAATCTTTGTCTTAAGGCACCAACGAAAGTGTTAAGACCATTGAGGGCTAAACCCTCATATCCACCAAGGCACGTGGCCTAGTGGCAAGCGATCACGAGTTAAGTCGTGCGGGTGCAGAGTGGTTTGCGTTCGATTCTCGATGAGAGCATTTTGGCGTGTTGTGCTTTGGCATCGGAGGAAGCGACGCATTGACCTTTTTGGTTTCGGTGCATTGGGGGAAGAACATAGAGCACGTTGTGCTCTTTGTTCCCCAAATGAGTGCCTAGCTCATGCGGTGGTTGGAGCCGCGACTAGGGCATTGGGAGAAGTTGCGTCGAGGGTTCGATTCTCACCTAGGTGGAGGTAATAAATTTTGCATTATTTTTAAATTGCCTAAGGTGTAAACATAAGGTTTAGGGAGTTATAAGAGGTTTTGAAAGGTGCTTATTTTAATTGTTAGTTTTTGATTAAATGAAGGAATAAGGTGTTGAACTTTATTTTTTAATAAAGTTATTGTGATGTTTTTGATTTATCAAAAAGTGAATTGAAGTGTGATTAAATTTAAGAGGACTTCTTGCCATTGAGTTAGTTTGAAAAGGAGATTGTATTGACAATATTTTTGATATTGAATATTGTTTTAATTGGGAGATCATAAGGTGTATTTGGTCAATCATTTTTTGTATATGTTGATGGATGCTTTCTTTAATATGGAGTGATAAGGTGTATGTGTGTTTTGATATTTTGCATTGTATCTTTGAGAGAGTTTAGTATCTTCTAACTCCTTGAGCTTGGCAAAGAAGTGTTTGTGGTTGTGACAGATATTTGAGGTTCCTTCATCATCAAGAAAAATGTATGAGCACATTCTTCCATAGTTGAGTTGATTGGTTGGTTTTCTGGAAAATAAGTTTGGAGTGAAAAGGACTTGATTAGGGTTTCCTTATTGAGTGTGTTGAGTTAATGCTTCAAGGTTTTCCGGAATAAAGAGTTGTTGTTAAAACCTTGTTTTATAAGCATTGTTGTTGAAGCCATTGATTGTGTGAAGAACTTGAACTAGGGTTTGAAAAGAACATGAGTATCATTGTTATGTGAGAGTTGTTTTATAAGCATTGTTGTTGAAGTGAGTTGTTGAGTGAAGAACTTGAACTAGGATTTGGAAAGAACATGAGTATCATTGTTATGTGAGATTGGTTGATAAGCATTGTTGGAAACATTTTGAGTGAGTGTTCATATGCTTGGACTAGGGTTTGTAAGCAAGGATTATTTCATTGAGTGATTGGTTGAGTAGAGTTGGTTGAGCCTAGTCAAGTGGATGTGTGGAGTGATTGTTCAAGTTCCATAAAACAAACTATTCTATATTCTGAATTGAATTGAGAAAGTGATTGAGTTGAAGCATATTGAGTCTCTAACAATTCTCTGTATGTTTCTAAAAGAGTGATTGAAAGTGATTGAGCATTGTGATGAGTATAGAGCATATTGAGTCTCTAACAATTCTCTTTATGTTTCTATGAGATTGGACAAGTTCTAGTGTGGACTTGTTGAGCAGATTTGAGGTAAGTCTTTGAGAAGACTTGTGGATAGATTTGGGTAAGCTTTTATGGAAGCTTACAATACATATTATTGAGCATATTTGGATAAGTTCTTGAGAGGACTTATTGAGCAGATTGGACAAGTTCTAGAGAGGACTTGTGGACATATTAGTGTGAGCTTTTGTGGAAGCTTACAAGGCATATTTGAGATAAGTCTTTGAGAAGACTTGAGAGCAGAGTTGATTGATTGATTTGTTCAAACCTTGAGTTAAGGTTTGGGGCAGATCCAATAGAGTTGATTTGAGATTGAGTCAAGCCTTGAGTTAAGGCTTGAGGATAGAGATCGAGGACAAATTTGTGCTAGATCGAAGGACTATGTTTAGTATAGATTCGAGGATAGAGTTTGGTGCATATTTGAGGATAAATTTGTGCCAGACCAGAGAAAGAGATTGAGGATAGATTTGTGCTAGACTGAAGGACTATGTTTAGTGCAAATTTGAGATAGAGCTTTGGAGGTGACAGAGTTGAGGATAGAGATCTCCAACCAGAGCAGGGAAGACAGGTGTCTTCTATGGATAGAGTTCCATTTGCTAAGGGTAGTGGAGGTAGAGGTCTTCTAGAGGATCACCAACCAGAGCAGAGATTAGGAGATTGGTGTCTCTTGTGGATAGAGATCCACGAACTTGATTTAGGGGATTGGTGTCTCCTTTGGATAGAGGTCCATAAACATTGTAATAGGGAAAGGATTCCCAAGAGATTGATTGAGAAAATTTTAGTGAAATATTTTCTTCGTGGAGTAGCCCACATTGGGTGAACCACATAAATTGTGGTGTCTCTATTGTGTGTGGTGATTTGTGCATTGCTTTGATTACTGCTATTGATATTGCTATCTATACATTGCATAATATTGATTGGGAAAGAAAAGTAAAAAGTGGTCTTATACTGTTCACCCTCCTCTCAGTATAAGCTTGTGTTCTTCAATTGGTATTAGAGCGGGTTCCTTCGGAAGAGTTTAATAGCTTGAAGGAAAAGCTAACAAGAACACAATGGATTCTAAGAATGGACCTTCAGATAATTCAATACCAGTATTTGATGGAAGTGATTATGTATATTGGAGTTTGAGAATGAAGATCTACCTGAAGGCACTTGGCAATGAAGTTTGGGAAGCAGTTGAAAATGGATACGACCCCTCAGTTGATCCACCTACAGATAAGGAAGGTAAGCTTCTACAACATTACAATTCAAAGGCAATGAATGCACTTTTGAGAGGGTTGCATAGAACAGAGTCCATAAAAGTTATGCATTGTCAAAATGCAAAAGAAATGTGGGATAAGTTGCAAAATATATATGAAGGAGATAAAGGTGTCAAGAAAGCAAAGATACGAAATCTCAAAGGACAATTTGAACATTTAAGAATGAAGGATGAGGAAAACATTAGTACTTATCTACTTTGAATCGATGAGGTTGTTAATGCTATGCAAGGACTTGGACTTAAGGTTGATGAATCAGATGTTTGTGATAAGGTCTTAAGATCTCTTCCAAAAATATTCAGTGAAAATATTTTTGCTATAGAAGAATCAAAGGATGGTGATACTTTGACAAGAGATATGTTACTTGGTATTCTTACAACTTTTGAGATAATATCAAAAGAACCTAATCCCCAGAAGGAAGCAACCTTCAAAGCAATCAAGAAGACAAAGGGTAAGAAGTCAGAATCAAGCAATGAGTCGTCTAGTGATGAAGAAGCAAATTATGGTAGAAGGAATAAAGATTCAAGGAGATTTAAGGATACAAAATCTATTAAATGTTTCAATTGTGGAAAGTATGGTCATTATGCAACTGATTGTCAAGAAGCTAAGAATAACCATGATGAAGAAAAATAGGATCACAAAAATAGGGAATCAGAAAGATACAGGCATCAAAAGAAAAGCAAGGATGGACAAAGAAGACAAGGAAATAAGTTCTTTCAAAGGCAAAAGAGGAGCTACTATGCAGACAAAGAAAGTAAGTACTCAAGTGATAGTGATGCTAGTCTTTTAGACAATGATAGAGATGAAGTCCTATTTATGATTGAAGAAAAAGAACAAGTTAAGAAAAGGACTCCAGTAATTCTCAAGTGTTTTAGATGTGGTAACTTTGGACATCTTGAAGATAGTTGTACAAAGAATGGTTATAGTTTTAGTGATGATGAATATGAAGATACACTTGAAGGACCAGAAGAGAATATTCTAATGGCACTAGAAGAAGGAGAGGGTGATCCTATAGAAGATAAGTCAAAAGAAAATGAAGATATGGACAAAGGCAAACAAATAGAGGAAGAATCAGATAAAGAAGGATATGATCTTAAGGGAGAACTTATCTATGCTCTTGAAATAGTAAGGAAGGTAAGAAGGCAAAATTCTAAATTAGAATCTCAGTTTCAAGAATGTGATGAAGAGAGAAGAATGCTTATAGAGGATCTAGACAAATCAAAGGCTAAGACAAAGAAATTCAAGGATAAGCTAGAAGCAAAGGTCTTAGAATGTGAAAGGTTAGTACAAGAAGTAGCCCTACTAAAGGAAGACTTAGAAGACTCCAAAGTCAAGCTAAAAGGGTTCAAAAATAGCTCAAAGAATTTAGATAAGTTCATCAAGATACAAAAGCCTACATCAAGCAAAACAGGTCTTGGTTTTGAACAAGTTCAAAATAAACAAGAAGAAAAGTCAACCTCAAGTTCTGAAGGAGAAGAAACTTTAGATGAAGACACTTCAGAAGATGACAACGTAAGAGAAAGTGAGACATCTGAGGATGAGTTGGACAACAGAAAGTTCAACAAGGACAGGAACAATGCACAAAGAAGAAACAGATGGAACAACAATCAGAATAGGTCAAGAGAGACTAAGAGACCAATGAGGTCAAGACAAGGAAGTTTCAATGGAAGATGTTTTTCATGTCACAAGTTTGGGCACATGGCTTCACAGTGTAGGACACATGAAAGACAAGTATATGGGAACATACAACTTTTCAATGGGTATTGCTACTCATGTAATCAGTTTGGTCACAAGGCAATGAATTGCAGGGTTCATGATAGAAGAGGATATGGCTTCACTAGGAGAAATCCTAAGACATTTGCACCTCCAAGAAATAATAACATTAAGTGTTATAAGTGCAATAATGATGGTCACACAACAAAGTGGTGTAGAGCAGACATTCTAGAATCAAGTATGAATAGGAATAGGAACAGGAATATGAACAGGGATAGGAACAAGAATAGATGGAACATGGAAGAACAGAATAGAAGGAATAGGAACAGGTACATGAATGTAGACATGGATAGGAACATGGACATGGAAAGGAAAATTCAAGGAATTAGAAGGATCAGATAAGAAGAAAAGAGGATAAAGGTAAAGAAAAGTGCTTGTTGGGAGTAGAAATACTCCCACTCCAAAATTAACCACCTCAAGAGGAGGTGGGGGAGGGCTAAGCTAAGAGGCTCATTCTTAGCCCCGAGCCCCAAAGGTGACCCTTTGCCATTGATGTCAAAGGGGGAGAGATTTGAGTAAGGGGGAGAGATTTGGTATTTGAGTAAAGAGGAGAGATTTGAAAAAGAGCATTGAGCCAGGGGGAGCAATGTCCTAGGGGGAGAAGAATAAAGAAAAGGTTAAGTTTATGGTAAAAATAATTTGGGTTGCCATCAATGACAAAGGGGGAGATTGTTGGACATTTTGAGTCAAGTTGTCATTGATGTCAAGGAATATGTCAAGGAACAATGCAAAGGTTAATGGTGAAAGAGCTTCATAATATTTTTAATATTATGTGGAAGCATATGAAGGCGGGTTTTTATTAAAACCATGGATGAGAAAAATAAAAGGTTTTTCGTAAAAACCCAAGGAAGCTTTTTGATGGATAAGCAAAATAAAAGGTTTTTCATAAAAACCCAAGGAAGCATTTTGAAAAGATAAAGGAGGTTTTAATATTTATTTTATAAAATATTTAAATTCAATTTGAATTTAAATTTTATAAATAAATATTATTTATACAAATGGTAAAATCAAAGAGGGCTTTAATAAAGCCAAAAGGGGTTTAAGAATTAATTTATAAAATTTAAATTCTAAAGAATTTAAATAATTTATAAATTAATTATTCAAATTTTGAAGGCACCGACGTTCAAAATTATTGGAGGCAATATGTATAAAAACCATATGCCTAAAAGGCATAGAACTTACCCTTCGTTCGAAAGAAATAATCGTGGCATGAGTTGTGGTGAATAATCGTGCGGAGAAGAAGACAAATCTTTGTCTTAAGGTGCCAACGAAAGTGTTAAGACCATTGAGGGCTAAACCCTCATATCCACCAAGGCACGTGGCCTAGTGGCAAGCGATCACGAGTTAAGTCGTGCGGGTGTAGAGTGGTTTGCGTTCGATTCTCGGTGAGAGCATTTTGGCATGTTGTGCTTTGGCATCGGAGGAAGCGACGCATTGACCTTTTTGGTTTCGGTGCATTGGGGGAAGAACATAGAGCACGTTGTGCTCTTTGTTCCCCAAACGAGTGCCTAGCTCATGTGGCGGTTGGAGCCACGACTAGGGCATTGGGAGAAGCTGCGTCGAGGGTTCGATTCTCACCTAGGAGGAGGTAATAAATTTTGCATTATTTTTAAATTGCCTAAGGTGTAAACATAAGGTTTAGGGAGTTATAAGGGGTTTTGAAAGGTGCTTATTTTAATTGTTAGTTTTTGATTAAATGAAGGAATAAGGTGTTGAACTTTATTTTTTAATAAAGTTATTGTGATGTTTTTGATTTATCAAAAAGTGAATTGAAGTGTGATTAAATTTAAGAGGACTTCTTGCCATTGAGTTAGTTTGAAAAGGAGATTGTATTGACAATATTTTTGATATTGAATATTGTTTTAATTGGGAGATCATAAGGTGTATTTGGTCAATCATTTTTTGTATATGTTGATGGATGCTTTCTTTAAGATGGAGTGATAAGGTGTATGTGTGTTTTGATATTTTGCATTGTATATTTGAGAGAGTTTAGTATCTTCTAACTCCTTGAGCTTGGCAAAGAAGTGTTTGTGGTTGTGATAGATATTTGAGGTTCCTTCATCATCAAGAAAAAGGTATGAGCACATTCTTCCATAGTTGAGTTGATTGGTTGGTTTTCTGGAAAATAAGTTTGGAGTGAAAAGGACTTGATTAGGGTTTCCTTATTGAGTGTGTTGAGTTAATGCTTCAAGGTTTTCTGGAATAAAGAGTTGTTGTTAAAACCTTATTTTATAAGCATTGTTGTTGAAGCCATTGATTGTGTGAAGAACTTGAACTAGGGTTTGAAAAGAACATGAGTATCATTGTTATGTGAGAGTTGTTTTATAAGCATTGTTGTTGAAGTGAGTTGTTGAGTGAAGAACTTGAACTAGGATTTGGAAAGAACATGAGTATCATTGTTATGTGAGATTGGTTGATAAGCATTGTTGGAAATATTTTGAGATCATTTTCTACTGCAGACAGAGTCACGAGTACTCGAGATTGAACAAATCCCATAAAGTTTACCATCTTATGAGAACCACCTTCTCCTATCTCGAGTTATATGTTTTGGAAAGGGATTTATCCTTCCAAGGCCATAACACCTAGAAAGGTGGACACATATTTTTCCCGTCTCGTAGCATGAAGGACATTGGTCCTTCTAAAATTTACGAAGTCCTAATTCATATTTTTATTTTATGTTCATGCTAGAGTTAGTGTTGATATACCTGGTGCCTAGTTTCAATCTATATTTCTATGGAAGATACCAGATCCCACCAATGCTCTGTCTTTGGGTCCATATTTCTTAGTTTCCATCATAGTTATCGATAAGAGATCCCATACCATCTATCACTAGATATTTCAATATTGAGGCCTACTCCCTAGTATCGGGCTATTCCACAACTGAATGGTATTCATGATAATCCTCACTGTACTACCTTGTACGACAACCTAGAACTAACGTCCCATACCGTCGTTCATTAATCTTCATGGAATAAGATCCTCTAACCTTTATTTTTCTATTAGAGAACAGTTATCTCCAAATCACAACAACTGTCAACTATGAGTTGTCGAAGTTGGGTGGGTGTGCATCCTTCTCGATGACACTAAAGTTTAATATCCATCCTCCTTGATGGTTTTTGAATATATTAGGATACCAACCTTCTTGTGGGTTTAATCTAGTTTGGATTGGTTTTGGTATTCAATGAAGATGTTTTTTCACCCTTATAATTTTGTTGATGATTAAGTAGTTATATTAATGTAAGTTCTTCCAAAGTTAAACTTATTATTTAAATGTAACAATTCATATAAATGAAAACATATAAAGAAAAATAATATAATAATATCGTTAACCTTTAAAATTTCATTCAAGTAACAAAGATCATATAAAAGAATAAAGGTTATGAAATCTAAGAAAAATACATAATAATTTTGAGAATGCATGTGGTAATATTGTCTACTTAAATCAAAACTAAATATTATTTTATTTAGACAATTAATATTTCTCTCGACTCCATCTATACTATTATCTACATAAAATAAATGAATATTTATACAATACTTAAATTAAACATCTACCTAAAGCTTCAATAGACATAAAATTAAATTTGATTTAAAGATACTTAAATTGAACATCTACCTAAAGCTTCAATAGACATAAAATTGAAGTTGTTTTGGAATTAAAATTTTGATCCTACCTCTATCCTATTTTTAAAATGAAAGCATTAAACCCACACTTTTCGCAAGATGCCAACACCGAAAATAACTTCTATAGTTTTTAGAAACTCAAGGGTTTATTTTTTATTTTTTATTTTAAGCAAAAAACCCCTTGCGGGGCCGCCTTGGTCTGAGATGAACAGGGGGTTCTACACCGTCAAAGTCACTCAAGAGTCACACCCGACCCTGCCCGCACCAACATTATCAATTGGATTTTGGATACCCAATTCATATTTTTGGTAGGGTGGAGATTTGAACCTGGGACCTCCCTTGGAGGATTGCCCTCTCCTCTCCAACTCACCCGCAACACCTAGGTAACTCAAGGGTTTATTAGTTATATTCTACTCTTTTGACATTTCTAGGTTTGATGTCATGATAAATCACGACCAAGGTAACCCAAGATTTAATAAATCTATGATTTTTGCTTCATGTCAAGTGATGTTGCAAGAGAGACATCACAGGTTAAAAAAGCCATACCTAATGGGTAGTGTAAAAGCATATAGAAAATGCCAACGAAAACAACATGAAAATTCTATGTTTCCCTTAATGATTCATAGCCTTCAGATCCAAGGAGTATATTTACCAAAATTTAAATTTCATTTTATAAGAGTCCAATAAATCAAGGTTTTAGTTGCTATGGATAGTCTATAACAAATTTGGTCTTCTAAAAACAAGCAAACATGACATTAATCCTCTCATAGGAATACAAATTTCAATTATGTTTTTATTATAGGAATCCATTTCTAGAGAAGAAGCAACCATGTTTAACAAACAATTTAGCAAACTCTTTTTATCTCATTCCTAAATATCTTTCGGTAAAAATACCACCATAATTATGCTTTCAGAAGAAAATAATATTCATATACATCAATATGAACATGGAACTCTTCAAGTTATTGATAAATTAAAAATAAAACTTTTATAATTGAGATTTTATATAATACATCTCCAAGATTTGTTTCAAATGATTATTCACATTGGGGTTGTCGACTTGAATTACTGTAAACCACATGTTAGATTTTTTAAAATTTTCTTTTATAATGGATTTGATTTCGCATTATTGGCAGTGATGTGAGCAATTAACTCTTGCTGGTTTAATTTAGATAATATATGGATATACTTATGTTTTCACATTTTTTTTTAAAGGGAAAAAACCCTTGCGGAGCTGCCTTGGTCTGAGAGACCACGAACAGGGGGTTCAACATCATCAAAGTCACGCGGGGGTTGCACCCGACCCTGCCCGCACCAACATTATCAATTGTATTTTGGATACCCAATTCAGATTTTTGGTAGGGTGGAGATTTGAACCTGGGACATCCATTGGAGGATTGCCCTCTCCTCTCCAACTCACCTACAACACTTGGGTTATGTTTTCATATTTTCATAAAGAAGAATTCAATACATTTTTTTGACTATCTGGATTATCTATGTTGTTCCAAGGTAAGACAAAAGAAAATAGGTCAACAAAATTTTTGAAAAGACGAAGAAAAATAATTCTAATTTCAATAATCATCAACAACCTGATAACATACTCAAATATTTATTTATTTTTAACACAGGGTTGCCACCGACCAAAGCTCCAGTTTCACATGAAAACAAGTATTACATGTCCAATGAAAGTATTATATTTCTTTATATAACAAAGATACAAATATCATAAGAAGAGATGATTTTATAAGTAATCATATTGGCTTCGGCAACGACTATCTGCAACATCCAAGTTGGAACTCGATCCCACTTCAGACCATCAAACGTTGAAGAGAAACTTGTATTTATCAACAAGAAACCCCCCCTTCCAACATGGTGGAGAGCATATGGATGCAAGATTTTGGGTTAGCATGACCTCATATGGATGCATTTTACTATGTGAAAACAACAAGCAGATGAACTATGTTCAAAATTAAAATATGCACTCTAAGATTTAAAAATAAACAAAATTTCCACTACTATTCCATTTTATTTCCTTAACTAGGGGTTATTATGTCTGACTAATTTTAGGTCTAGTTTTGGAATCCACACAAGAAAATTTTAGAGGTCAATTTAAATCCACAAAGGAATTTCCAACAGTTTGCTAAAGCCAAACAAATTATTACCAACTCAATTACCCAATAGTGAAGGCAAGACATAACCTATACATAAATTTTTCTATTCATAATATCACACAAAACATTTCAAATACCATTCATCAACACAGAGATGATATAGCCTATGCTTAAAATATTATATTCTTAATGTCACAAGCACAATTCAAATACCAACTTCCCATGTGTAACCGATAGGAGCCTCTCGAATTTTAGGTGACGATGGATATTGGTATGCACCTTTCTTTCCATGAATGCTTGAGTACATCCATTCATGAACACTTTTGCATAAGAATTTTTGGATCCCCTCATGGAATGAAGCTTACTCTCCATTTAAGAAATTTTAAATATGCTTTCGAGACGACATATAATATGGAACATGCAAACAGTACCTTAATCGAATGCGAGGTGTCAGAGTTTGGTCTATCCGAAAAAGAAAATATTTTGACATAAAATGTTATCTTAACTTTACTTCATAATTAGGTCTGAGGTGTAGACCAATTGGTTCGACCAAACCCGATAAGGGGTGCGAAGGTCCAAGGTTCAAACCTCAAGCCTCATCGGACCGAACGCTTGTCCCTTTCTTGGTGCTTTCAACGGTATAAAAGGTTTAAAATGATTGTGGCATGGTGGTTATAGGGATGGACTGCATGAAGATCTATGTGGCGGCTTCTAGGGTGGATAGCACAGAATACTATGGCGGTGCCATAAAAGCTAAATAGCCTACCTGAATTCATGGTAGCTACCGATTCCATCATGTAAATTAAAAAAAAACTTTTACTTCATAATTTTATTAAATATCTTATTATATATATATATTTAAATATAAACACTCATATTCTAAATAAATAACTTCACCCAACAAGAAAAAATACACTTAGCAAGAATACATACATACATGCATTTTTGCTTGGTAGGTGAAGTTATTTGTTTAGAATATTAGTGTTTATGTTTATATATTTATATATTTATATTTATATATAGATTCATTTAGCAGGCATCATGGCCTACATGAATTTTCTTTAGTGGACTTCCATGTACCCACAGGTCATGGTGCATAAAGAATGACATCATATCCCACCTTATCTGATGCCTAAAACCATCATCTCTACCAAGGATGGGTGCTAATCTTGTCCAATCATGCTTTCCAAGAAATAAATACATGCACCTGCACTCACAAATACCTTTACCAATATCTCATTCTACAAGCATATAAATAATTAATTAATCAAATATTAGGGATATTACAAAAAAAATTGTTCAATCCCTTGGTTTGAATCATACTTCTTGCCATATCAACCATAATCTAGTTCTTTCTCCTAGCCAACCTATTTTTTTGAGGAGTGCAGGCAGTTGTGAGTTGCCTCTTGATTCTATTATTATCATAAAACTATGTGAACAACCTTGAACAATACTCACCACTACAATCAGTCGTTAAACACTTAATTCTATATCCACTTTCATTTTTTGCAAAGGATTTAAATCTCTAAAGCCTCATATTTATTCTTCAAAAAATATATCAAACACTTTCTAGAAAAATCATCAATAAAAGTATCAAAATAAGATGATTTATCTAAGCTTTTGGTTTGCATTGGGACACAAATATTAGAATGAAATAATTGAAGTGGATGCTGCCCCTCCCCATGATTTATGTATTGGAAGTATTTCTCTAAAATTCTTGCCTTTGGTACAACCTTCACAAACTTCTTTGTGATCTTCAACTTTGGGAAAACTAAAAACTAGCTCTTGAGAATGTAAGAATTTCAAATTTCAAAAGTTTAAGTGGCCAACCTCAAATACCACAATCAACTCTTATCTCCAATACCAAAATTTGATAAGTTGTTACCATTACCTCTAAACTTCAAAGGAAACATTTGATTGCTTAGCATGGGAACAATAGTAACAAGTTTATTCTCATAGTTCTTATTATATATGATACATTACTTATTATTAAAAACTACTTTATAATTCATTTTACAAAACTACCCAACACTCAAAAAATTATGCTTAAGATCAAGAGTATAAAATAATCATTAATTTTATTTTTATCTTCTTTAGTATTTATGACCATTATACCTTTTGCTATCACCAAGCTTGGTCTTAGTCTTGAATTTCTCATCCTTAGTAGAAAATAACTCCTTGTTGCATGTCATGTGGTTGGAAAAAGCAAAATCAAGATACCAAGTATCTTGATTGTCATCGGATAAGAACAATTTGTTTGAAGCATTCTCATTATGTTTTGTATAATTTACTCTTTTTACTTTATTTTTAGCTTTTAGTCTACATTCGTTTTTAAAAATATCCATACCTTTTGTAGTAGTAGCATTGGATATATCTCTTTTCATGTTCCTCTTCCTCTAGTAGTAGGTCCACTTCTTCTTCATCCTCTTCCTCTTGAAATTTTTTTATTCTACCCTTTATCTTGTCCTTTTCCTTGTCGTTAGTTGCTTCTACTAGCACCACCACTCTTTGAGACATTTACCTTTGAGGCAAAAACATCCTTTTCATCTTCATCAAAGGGTGTCTCTTAGTATTTATTCATGTCACATAAGAGAACAAACAAGATGATCAAACTTAAATTATGTCAAATCTTTACTTTCTTCAATAATGATAGTCACATGGTTTCATCTTGGTGTTAGTGTTCTTAATACCTTCTTCACCATAACTTTCATCTCCTTTGTTTCTCTAAAAATATCCATTTTTTTAACCATATATTTCACTCTAGCATAATATTTACTTAATATTTACAACTTGACCACTTTCACTTGGTCATTTCCCTAGTAAGCCTCTTGTAGAGTCTTCCGAGCATCCTTGGATGATGTTGCATCTACAATCCTCAGAAACAAGCTCTTGTCTAGGGTTGATTGAATGTGATACAATGAAAAAGAGTTCTTAGTATCTTTCTTTTTTTATCTATCATTATGTGGGATAATAGACCAATTTACTAGCTCATCATAACCAATATTAATAATATCCCAAAGATCTTTTATAGACATCAATGTCCTCATATTAATGATCTAGTAGTTATAATATTGGCCACTAAAGTTTGGAATAGTAAGGGAGTTATTATTGGTCATGACCAATGGCTAGAAATAGTAGGAACATAAAATCACTACAAACCAAAATCAACAATGGATCTGATGTCAAATGTGAAAACTACAACATTGTTACTCAACCAAACATAGAAATTTTAAAGTAGAATTTGCATAGAGTTTTTCACATCTTAGAAAATTTATAAAACAAGAGCATTTTGAATTTTCTTTAAATCACAATACACACACCAACAAACTTATTATATCATATAGTTACAAGTATAATTGAATATAATGCATAGCTATAGTTATAAGTTCAATTGGGAATATGCATACCTGCAGCTACAAACTCAATTGCGAATATACATAACAACAATTATAAACTTAGCTAGGAATATATACAACTACAATAACAAGCTCA
Source organism: Wollemia nobilis (assembly GCA_028583015.1). NCBI lineage: Eukaryota > Viridiplantae > Streptophyta > Pinopsida > Araucariales > Araucariaceae > Wollemia > Wollemia nobilis. The sequence goes on from JAQPPZ010001923.1 coordinate 1,225,428, forward strand.
AATGAGAATACACATAGTTTTAGTTACAAGCTCAACTGGGAATATGGACAACTACAGTTATAAACTTGGTTGGCGTAGTTAAAATCCTTTGAATACATTCACATGTCCAAACATTTAGGTTGGACTTGTTAAATTCTTTGCTTCCAAAGCTTGAAAAGACTTTCAAACTCATTATTATTTCAAATCTATATTTTTTAGAACTGATAATGCCTTAATATTCTTTATTATGGAGCTTAAAGGAGTACTTATGAGCTCAAACCTTTGGTCAACAATTTTATTTTAGAGCTGAGTTTATCAAAGTTAGCAAAGTGGAATATTTTTATGCTAACATAAGCAAGGTTTTTCAAAGTCTTTGAAAAATTGAGGAGCTCATAAGGGAAGACAAGACACCTCAAAAGATAGCAATCCAAAACCTTTTTTGCAATGATGTCAGCATAAATTTCCATAATTTTTGACCAAGTGTAAAGTCAAAAGCATAGATCTAGTCAACAAAATTATGCTTTTACAAGTCTAAAAATCAAGCTAAGTTAAGGATGTGTGCAATTTTTTTTTCTTGATGATGTTAGCAAGAGCATTTCAAATCTTTGTCATAGTGTAAAAAGTGTGAGGTAGATTGTATCTCTTTTAAAAGATGATGAGCCAAAACCTTTTGATAAGTGATTTTATCCAAGATTTTAAGAGTTTCAACATAATGAAAAGAATGCAAGGGGCACAAAAAGAAGCCCAAAAAGTGAAGCAAAAAAAACCAACAACCGAACTAGATATTTTTAGCACTAAGAATTAGGTCAAATTTAAAATTGTTTGACATCCTTGTACTAAGCAAGAAAAGTAGCCTAGAAGGTAATAAACACAACATCAATATTATAGACTAGAAGATCTAAGCATGAAAGAAACTTGGTACCTAAAAAAGGAGTAGTTAGACCATGTGGTATCTATCAAAACTAGAAAGTGATAGCCACATTAATGAAGCATAATTGAGGATTTTGTGATAATAACCAACTAGGGTCCAACACAAAATGTTAAGTGGTGTCAACTTAGCCTAGGATCATGCCTAATCAGTCTTGGCTAATAATTGTATGGAGTAGTTAGTTTCATTTGAGCTTAGCAAAAGTTATAAAAGGAGTAATGCTCCTCATTGTAAGTGTCAAATATTTTATCTTTTTGTAAGTTAAGTGTTCTAGGTTGCTTAGTAGTAATCTTGAGTTTAGTTTCTTTTTTCTAAATTGTATGTGAATATATGTCATGTAGGTTCAATATTTTTGTTTATATTTTAGATGAAGTGAATTCCACTATGCTAAAGGTTGTTTGAGTCATTTTAATTAGAATTCTTAGAATATTGAATGTTGTAAATTATGATTTCATTATAGTTCTTGTAAATGCTTTGGTTGAGTGAATATATATTAGGTTAGTTTATGCTTGTAATTACTAGTGTATGATCATTTAGCAAAAGATCTATGCTATTATCTAAATATTATTTACAATCAATCATGTTTCTATCCTTATTTTCATTTTTATTTTACCCTATTCTATTTTTAGTTTTCTAAACAACATCAAGGAATCAAACTTCTCTAAAGGTTGATCTAGGAGTATTTCTAGGTCATACAATATTGAATTTTGTCTAGGGCACACATATCATACTTAGACAAATTGAAACATCAAGAGTTTTCAGGATGCTCGATGGGACTAAATTGCATAAATTCATTCCATATACAAGAAGACTTAATTAGAATATTAGAGAAGCATCCACTATGAGAGCATTAATTATTTTGGCATGAATGATGGTACATGATTTTTTAGAAGTTAGGAATTCAAAGGAATATCAAATCCACCATGTGCTTGAGAATATTTTGGTATGCTCGCATCCCTAGATGGTCAAGATTAGAGTGAAGATATTTATCTCTTAAATGGATGACTATTTATTCACCTAGCTACTCCATATTCAAGAACCTAAGAGGAGATAACTATTCCAGAAGGACATAGCTACAAAATCTTATGATCACAAGTTCAAAAGCTAAGAAGCTAAAAGAACATGTACAATTTGTTGAGCTATTAACCATCAGGACATACAATGAAGGTAAATCACTTTCTCTTATCCATGTTTTCTTTGTCCAAATTTTAAGTCTGCTACAATTCATACCTCTAGTGTCACCTAGAATAGTGTTGGACCTATTAATCTTCAAGGCCTCTATGATATCCCACAAGCCATAAATTTTTGCCTTCATTTGATGGTAGTGAGAAAACTACATATGAGCACTATCAAGACATAGTTTCCATGGCCACTATGCATAGTATTATGCATGAGGATGATATTAGTGGCCTTGTATTTAAGAGGTAAGGTATTAGCCTAGTACCATTCATTAGAGGAAGGTAGCATTAGCATACGGGTCAAACGTGTTGAACCCTTTATCCTAGAATTCAATGATGTAGGGGATTATTTTTCTCTCCTCACTCATTACATCTATACAAAGGCATCCTCAAGAAAATATCACATATTTAAACTTCTAGTTTAGCAATAATTGGGGAATAATTCCTCAAGATATAATACATTCTCAATCTTAGGCCTACATCTATTACCTATGTTCCTTTGTTATGGGTTTAAAATTATAGATTTAGCAAATAAAAGAGATGATATTCCCTAAAATATTTCATACTACTATAGGGATAGAAAATATCCTGATCTCTATTAGAAATATACCTCCAAAAATTGTATTGCCATACTTTCCAAAAATTCCTCAGCAATCTCAACAAGCCTTATCTTTAGTTTTTATAACTTTTACATTCCCTGCTTTACCTACACTAAAGCCATACCCTCAAAATAATATTTAGGCCACCCCCATACCATCTCTTACTACTTTGGATCTAAAGTAATCCATGAATATGAAAGAGCTTATGGTAGTAGTAAAAAATCTAAAAAAGAAGATCATGATAATGGAAGGGAAAATGCTGATAGGAGGTTTGATGGATATAAACAAAGAAAATTCTCTTATGTTTCAAAATATCAAGGTACTTCTACCTCTTATGCTACCAAAAATTAGATTGTTGTGATCGAAAACCAAGAAAAATAATTATCCACAATTCTAGCAAAATTGGTGTTTGGCATGCAATGACCCACATAATGTTGATACATGTATGGTTTATTAACAACAATATTATCTAGTTGGACCTCAAAATGCTAAAAGGAAATAAAAAATACTAGCTAGAATGCTTATAAATCTATATTAAGACCTTTTGGTAGAATAATTTTTATGTTTTGACTTTGATTATATACTGACTAGATTTAGAAGAAGGCCTTGTATCCAATCCTCCAAGAGTTGATGGTCTAAAGGTTCTTCTCAGACTTAAAGGGAAAAAATAAAAGAGCTATCCAAGGAGCATATCAAGCCAAAATAACCTAAGGCTAGTCATGAAGAATCCAATTAGTAAGCCAAAATAATGATGTGGTACCCCTCTATCACCAAAAAACAAAAGCAAGAAGCCATACAACATTATCATAAGAAGTTAGATGAGCCAATTTGAAAGGAAAAAAGTTGTTGGATAAAATATTGTTGATTTTATTAAAAGGATACCTTCAAGGGTTATTATGTATGATGCCTTAATGATTCCCAAAAATATTGACTTACTTAGAGTAGCATTGAAAACTACTTTTGAAAGTACATCTAGTTGTCCAAACATGAATTTATTTCAAGATCAATAAACTGCTAGAATGGGTAAGAATAAGCCTCCCTACTTTTATATGTCCCTATGCATGTAGGTATGGATCATGCATAATTATATGGTGGACTCTATAAAAATAACAACAATCATGCCAAAGGTTGTTTACAATACCATGGATATGGAATACACTTAGACCAATTTCAACGTGCTTTAGCTATATGGAACTCTATTTGAGATGGTGGAGGTAGTAAAATATATACCCATGATGTTGCATACGATCCTAAAAGTAGCTATAATTCAATAAGTAATAGTGGTTGATCTACCTCCTCTATTTAGGCTACACTTATCAAGGGAATTCAACCCCAAGCTTGGAGGGTACTTGTACTTGGATTACACACACATGGTAATTCCTTACAAGGGAAGGAATGTAAGAATATTAATGGAAAAGCCAAATCCCTGTCACATAAAAAAGATATAATAATAGATCACTAATCTAATAGAAGGATATACCAACTTCCCATGAGTGTAACTGGTAGGAGCGTATCGAATTTTAGGTGACGATGGATATTGGTATGCACCTTTCTTTCCATGAATGCTTGAGTACATCCATTCATGAACACTTTTGCATAAGAATTTTTGGATCCCCTCATGGAATGAAGCTTACTCTCCATTTAAGAAATTTTAAATATGCTTTCGAGATGACATATAATATGGAACATGCAAACAGTACCTTAATCGGATGCGAGGTGTCAGAGTTTGGTCTATCCGAAAAAGAAAATATTTTGACATAAAATGTCATCTTAACTTTTACTTCATAATCAGGTCTGAGGTGTAGACCAATTGGTTCGACCAAACCCGATAAGGGGTGCGAAGGTCCAAGGTTCAAAGCTCAGGCCTCATCGGACTGAACGCTTGTCCCTTTCTTGGTGCTTTCAACGGTATAAAATGTTTAAAATGATTGTGGCATGGTGGTTATAGGGATGGACTGCATGAAGATCTATGTGGCGACTTCTAGGTTGGATAGCACAAAATACTATGGTGGCCATAAAAGCTAAATAGCCTACCCGAATTCGTGGTAGCTACCGATTCCACCATGTAAATTAAAAAGAAACTTTTACTTCATAATTTTATTAAATATCTTATTCTATATATATATATATTTAAATATAAACACTCATATTCTAAACAAATAACTTCACCCAGCAAGAAAAAATACACTTAGCAAGAATACATACATACATGCATTTTTGCTTGCTGGGTGAAGTTATTTGTTTAGAATATTAGTGTTTATGTTTATATATATATATTTATATTTATATATAGATTCATTTAGCAGGCATCATGACCTACATGAATTTTCTTTAGTGGACTTCCATGTACCCACAGGTCATGATGCATAAAGAATGACATCATATCCCACCTTACCTGATGCCTAAAACCATCGTCTCTACCAAGGATGGGTGCTAATCTTGTCCAATCATGCTTTCCAAGAAATAAATACATGCACCTGCACTCACAAATACCTTTACCAATATCTCATTCTACAAGCATATAAATAATTATTTAATCAAAAATTAGGGATATTACAAAAAAAATTGTTCAATCCCTTGGTTTGAAGCATAATTCTTGCCATATACACCATAACCTAGTTCTTTCTCCTAGCCACCCTATTTTTTTGAGGAGTGTAGGAAGTTGTGAGCCGCCTCTTGATTCTATTATTATCATAAAACTATGTGAACAACCTTGAACAATACTCACCACTACAATCAGTCGTTAAACACTTAATTCTATATCCACTTTCATTTTTTGCAAAGGATTTAAATCTCTAAAGCTTCATATTTATTCTTCAAAAAATATATCAAACACTTTCTAGAAAAATCATCAATAAAAGTATTAAAATAAGATGATTTATCTAAGCTTTTGGTTTGCATTGGGACACAAATATTAGAATGAAATAATTGAAGTGGATGCTGCCCCTTCCCATGATTTATGTATTGGAAGTCTTTCTCTAAAATTCTTGCCTTTGGTACAACCTTCACAAACTTCTTTGTGATCTTCAACTTTGGGAAAACTAAAAACTAGCTCTTGAGAATGTAAGAATTTCAAATTTCAAAAGTTTAAGTGGCCAACCTCAAATACCACAATCAACTCTTATCTCCAATACCAAAATTTGATAAGTTGTTACCATTACCTCTAAACTTCAAAGGAAACATTTGATTGCTTAGCATGGGAACAATAGTAACAAGTTTATTCTCATAGTTCTTATTATATATGATACATTACTTATTATTAAAAACTACTTTATAATTCATTTTATAAAACTACCCAACACTCAAAAAATTATGCTTAAGATCAAGAGTATAAAATAATCATAAATTTTATTTTTATCTTCTTTAGTATTTATGACCATTATACCTTTTGCTATCACCAAGCTTGGTCTTAGTCTTGAATTTCTCATCCTTAGTAGAAAATAACTCCTTGTTGCATGTCATGTGGTTGGAAAAAGCAAAATCAAGATACCAAGTATCTTGATTGTCATCGGATAAGAACAATTTGTTTGAAGCATTCTCAGTATGTTTTGTATAATTTACTCTTTTTACTTTATTTTTAGCTTTTAGTCTACATTCATTTTTAAAAATATCCATACCTTTTGTAGTAGTAGCATTGGATATATCTCTTTTCAAGTCTTCATATTCCTCTTCCTCTAGTAGTAGGTCCACTTCTTCTTCATCCTCTTCCTCTTGAAATTTTTTTATTCTACCCTTTATCTTGTCCTTTTCCTTGTCGTTAGTTGCTTCTACTAGCACCATCACTCTTTGAGACATTTACCTTTGAGGCAAAAACCTCCTTTTCATCTTCATCAAAGGGTGTCTCTTAGTATTTATTCATGTCAAATAAGAGAACAAACAAGATGATCAAACTTAAATTATGTCAAATCTTTACTTTCTTCAATAATGATAGTAACATGGTTTCATCTTGGTGTTAGTGTTCTTAATACCTTCTTCACCATAACTTTCATCTCCTTTGTTTCTCTAAAAATAGCCATTTTTTTAACCACATATTTCACTCTAGCATAATATTTACTTAATATTTGCAACTTGACCACTTTCACTTGGTCATTTCCCTAGTAAGCCTCTTGTAGATTCTTCCAAGCATCCTTGGATGATGTTGCATCTATAATCCTCAGAAACAAGCTCTTGTCTAGGGTTGATTGAATGTGATACAATGAAAAAGAGTTCTTAGTATCTTTCTTTTTTTATCTATCATTATGTGGGATAATAGACCAATTTACTAGCTCATCATAACCAATCTTAATAATATCCCAAAGATCTTTTATAGACATCAATGTCGTTATATTAATGATCTAGTAGTTATAATATTGGCCACTAAAGTTTGGAATAGTAAGGGAGTTATTATTGGTCATGACCAATGGCTAGAAATAGTAGGAACATAAAATCACTACAACCCAAAATCAACAATGGATCTGATGTCAAATGTGAAAACTACAACATTGTTACTCAACCAAACATAGAAATTTTAAAGTAGAATTTGCATAGAGTTTTTCACATCTTAGAAAATTTATAAAACAAGAGCATTTTGAATTTTCTTTAAATCACAATACACACACCAACAAACTTATTATATCATATAGTTACAAGTATAATTGAATATAATGCATAGCTATAGTTATAAGTTCAATTGGGAATATGCATACCTGCAGCTATAAACTCAATTGCGAATATACATAACAATAATTATAAACTTAGCTAGGAATATATACAACTACAATAATAATCTCAAATGAGAATACACATAGTTTTAGTTACAAGCTCAACTGGGAATATGGACAACTACAGTTATAAACTTGGTTGGTGTAGTTAAAATCCTTTGAATACATTCACATGTCCAAACATTTAGGTTGGACTTGTTAAATTCTTTGCTTCCAAAGCTTGAAAAGACTTTCAAACTCATTATTATTTCAAATCTATATTTTTTAGAACTGATAATGCCTTAATATTCTTTATTATGGAGCTTAAAGGAGTACTTATGAGCTCAAACCTTTGGTCAACAATTTTATTTTAGAGCTGAGCTTATCAAAGTTAGCAAAGTGGAATATTTTTATGCTAACATAAGCAAGGTTTTTCAAAGTCTTTGAAAAATTTAGGAGCTCATAAGGGAAGACAAGACACCTCAAAAGATAGCAATCCAAAACCTTTTTTGCAATGATGTCAGCATAACTTTCCATAATTTTTGACCAAGTGTAAAGTCAAAAGCATAGATCTAGTCAACAAAATTATGCTTTTACAAGTCTAAAAATCAAGCTAAGGTAAGGATGTGTGTAATTTTTTTTTCTTGATGATGTTAGCAAGAGCATTTCAAATCTTTGTCATAGTGTAAAAAGTGTGAGGTAGATTGTATCTCTTTTAAAATATGATGAGCCAAAACCTTTTGATAAGTAATTTTATCCAAGATTTTAAGAGTTTCAACATAATGAAAAGAATGCAAGGGGCACAAAAAGAAGCCCAAAAAGTGAAGCAAAAAAAAGCAACAACTGAACTAGATATTTTTAGCACTAAGAATTAGGTCAAATTTAAAATTGTTTGACATCCTTGTACTAAGCAAGAAAAGTATCCTAGAAGGTAATAAACACAACATCAATATTATAGACTAGAAGATCTAAGCATGAAAGAAACTTGGTACCTAAAAAAGGAGTAGTTAGACCATGTGGTATCTATCAGAACTAGAAAGTGATAGCCACATTAATGAAGCATAATTGAGGATTTTGTGATAATAACCAACTAGGGTCCAACACAAAATGTTAAGTGGTGTCAACTTAGCCTAGGATCATGCCTAATCAGTATTGGCTAATAATTGTATGGAGTAGTTAGTTTCATTTGAGCTTAGCAAAAGTTATAAAAGGAGTAATGCTCCTCATTGTAAGTGTCAAATATTTTATCTTTTTGTAAGTTAAGTGTTCTAGGCTGCTTAGTAGTAATCTTGAGTTTAGTTTCCTTTTTCTAAATTGTATGTGAATATATGTCATGTAGGTTCAATATTTTTGTTTATATTTTAGATGAAGTGAATTCCACTACGCTAAAGGTTGTTTGAGTCATTTTAATTAGAATTCTTAGAATATTGAATGTTGTAAATTATGATTTCATTATAGTTCTTGTAAATGCTTTGGTTGAGTGAATATATATTAGGTTAGTTTATGCTTGTAATTACTAGTGTATGATCATTTAGCAAAAGATCTATGCTATTATCTAAATATTATTTACAATCAATTGTGTTTCTATCCTTATTTTCATTTTTATTTTACCCTATTCTATTTTTAGTTTTCTAAACAACATCAAGGAATCAAACTTCTCTAAAGGTTGATCTAGGAGTATTTCTAGGTCATACAATATTGAATTTTGTCTAGGGCACACATATCATACTTAGACAAATTGAAACATCAAGAGTTTTCAGCATGCCCGATGGGACTAAATTGCATAAATTCATTCCATATACAAGAAGACTTAATTAGAATATTAGAGAAGCATCCACTATGAGAGCATTAATTATCTTGGCATGAATGATGGTACATGATTGTTTAGAAGTTAGGAATTCAAAGGAATATCAAATCCACCATGTGCTTGAGAATATTTTGGTATGCTCGCATCCCTAGATGGTCAAGATTAGAGTGAAGATATTTATCTCTTAAATGGATGACTATTTATTCACCTAGCTACTCCATATTCAAGAACCTAAGAGGAGATAACTATGCCAAAAGGACATAGCTACAAAATATTATGATCAAAAAGTTCAAAAGCTAAGAAGCTAAAAGAACATGTACAATTTGTTGAGCTATTAACCATCAGGACATACAATAAAGGTAAACCACTTTCTCTTATCCATGCTTTCTTTGTCCAAATTTTAAGTCTGCTACAATTCATACCTCTAGTGTCACCTAGAATAGTGTTGGACCTATTAATCTTCAAGGCCTCTATGATATCCCACAAGCCATACTTAAATTTTTGCCTTCATTTGATGGTTGTGAGAAAACTACATATGAGCACTATCAAGACATAGTTTCCATGGCCACTATGCATAGTATTATGCATGAGGATGATATTAGTAGCCTTGTATTTAAGAGGTAAGGTATTAGCCTAGTACCATTCATTAGAGGAAGGTAGCATTAGCATACGGGTCAAACGTGTTGAACCCTTTATCCTAGAATTCAATGATGTAGGGGATTATTTTTCTCTCCTCACTCATTACATCTATGCAAAGGCATCCTCAAGAAAATATCACATATTTAAACTTCCAGTTTAGCAATAATTGGGGAATAATTCCTCAAGATATAATACATTCTCAAGCTTAGGCCTACATCTATTACCTATGTTCCTTTGTTATGGGTTTAAACTTATAGATTTAGCAAATAAAAGAGATGATATTCCCTAAAATATTTCATACTGCTATAGGGATAGAAAATATCCTCATCTCTATTGGAAATATACCTCCAAAAATTGTATTGCCATAACTTCCAAAAATTCCTCGGCAATCTCAACAAGCCTTATCTCTAGTTTTTATAACTTTTACATTCCCTGCTTTACCTACACTAAAGCCATACCCTCAAAATAATATTTAGGCCACCCCCATACCATATCTTACTTCTTTGGATCTAAAGGAATCCATGAATATGAAAGAGCTTATGGTAGTAGTAAAAAATCTAAAAAATAAGATCATGATAATGGAATGGAAAATGCTGATAGGAGGTTTGATGGATATAAACAAAGAAAATTCTCTTATGTTTCAAAATATCAAGGTACTTCTACCTCTTATGCTACCAAAAATTAGATTGTTGTGATTGAAAACCAAGAAAAATAATTATCCACAATTCTAGCAAAATTGGTGTTTGGCATGCAATGACCCACATAATGTTGATACATGTATGGTTTATTAACAACAATATTATCTAGTTGGAGCTCAAAATGCTAAAAGGAAATAAAAAATACTAGCTAGAATGCTTATAAATCTATATTAAGACCTTTTGGTAGAATAAATTTTATGTTTTGACTTTGATTATATACTGACTAGATCTAGAAGAAGGCCTCGTATCCAATCCTCCAAGAGTTGATGGTCTAAAGGTTCTTCTCAGCCTCAAAGGGAACAAATAAAAGAGCTATCCAAGGAGCATATAGAGCCAAAATAACCTAAGGCTAGTCATGAAGAATCCAATTAGTAAGCCAAAAGAATGATGTGGTACCCATCTATCACCAAAAAACAAAAGCAAGAAGCCATACAACATTATCATAAGAAGTTAGATGAGCCAATTTGAAAGGAAAAAAGTTGTTGGATAAAATATTGTTGATTTTATTAAAAGGATACCTTCAAGGGTTATCATGTATGATGCCTTAATGATTCCCAAAAATATTGACTTACTTAGAGTAGCATTGAAAACTACTTTTGAAAGTACATCTAGTTGTCCAAACATGAATTTATTTCAAGATCAATAAACTGCTAGAATGGGTAAGAATAAGCCTCCCTAATTTTATATGTCCCTATGCATGTAGGTATGGATCATGCATAATTATATGGTGGACTCTAGAAAAATAACAACAATCATGCCAAAGGTTGTTTACAATACCATGGATATGGAATACACTTAGACCAATTTCAACGTGCTTTAGCTATATGGAACTCTATTTGAGATGGTGGAGGTAGTAAAATATATACCCATGATGTTGCATACGATCCTAAAAGTAGCTATAATTCAATAAGTAATAGTGGTTGATCTACCTCCTATATTTAGGCTACACTTATCAAGGGAATTCAACTCCAAGCTTGGAGGGTACTTGTCCTTGGATTACACACACATGGTAATTCCTTACAAGGGAAGGAATGTAAGAATATTCATGGAAAAGCCAAATCCCTGTCACATAAAAAAGATATAATAATAGATCACTAATGTAATAGAAGGATATACCAACTTCCCATGAGTGTAACTGGTAGGAGCGTATCGAATTTTAGGTGACGATGGATATTGGTATGCACCTTTCTTTCCACGAATGCTTGAGAACATCCATTCATGAACACTTTTGCATAAGAATTTTTGGATCCCCTCATGGAATGAAGCTTACTCTCCATTTAAGAAATTTTAAATATGATTTCGAGAAGACATATAATATGGAACATGCAAACAGTACCTTAATCGGATGCGAGGTGTCAGAGTTTGGTCTATCCGAAAAAAAAAATATTTTGACAAAAAATATTATCTTAACTTTTACTTCATAATTAGGTCTGATGTGTAGACCAATTGGTTCGAACAAACCCAATAAGGGGTGCAAAGGTCCAAGGTTCAAAGCTCGAGCCTCATCGGACCGAACGCTTGTCCCTTTCTTGGTGCTTTCAACGGTATAAAAGGTTTAAAATGATTATGGCATGGTGGTTATAGGGATGGACTGCGAGAAGATCTATGTGGCAGCTTCTAGGGTGGATAGCACAGAATACTATGGCGGTGCCATAAAAGCTAAATAGCCTACCTGAATTCATGGTAGCTACCGATTCCATCATGTAAATTAAAAAAAAACTTTTACTTCATAATTTTATTAAATATCTTATTCTATATATATATATATTTAAATATAAACACTCATATTCTAAACAAATAACTTCACCCAGCAAGAAAAAATACACTTAGCAAGAATACATACATACATGCATTTTTGCTTGGTAGGTGAAGTTATTTGTTTAGAATATTAGTGTTTATGTTTATATATATATTTATATTTATATATAGATTCATTTAGCAGGCATCATGACCTACATGAATTTTCTTTAGTGGACTTCCATGTACCCACAGGTCATGGTGCATAAAGAATGACATCATATCCCACCTTACCTGATGCCTAAAACCATTGTCTCTACCAAGGATGGGTGCTAATATTGTCCAATCATGCTTTCCAAGAAATAAATACATGCACCTGCACTCACAAATACCTTTACCAATATCTCATTCTACAAGCATATAAATAATTATTTAATCAAATATTAGGGATATTACAAAAAAAATTGTTCAATCCCTTGGTTTGAAGCATAATTCTTTCCATATACACCATAACCTAGTTCTTTCTCCTAGCCACCTTATTTTTTTGAGGAGTGCAGGAATTTGTGAGCTGCCTCTTGATTCTATTATTATCATAAAACTATGTGAACAACCTTGAAAAATACTCACCACTACAATCAGTCGTTAAAAACTTAATTCTATATCCACTTTCATTTTTTGCAAAGGATTTAATTCTCTAAAGCCTCATATTTAGTCTTCAAAAAATATATCAAACACTTTCTAGAAAAATCATCAATAAAAGTATTAAAATAAGATGATTTATCTAAGCTTTTGGTTTGCATTGGGACACAAATATTAGAATGAAATAATTGAAGTGGATGCTGTCCCTCCCCATGATTTATGTATTGGAAGTCTTTCTCTAAAATTCTTGCCTTTGGTACAACCTTCACAAACTTCTTTGTGATCTTCAACTTTGGGAAAACTAAAAACTAGCTCTTGAGAATGTAAGAATTTCAAATTTCAAAAGTTTAAGTGGCCAACCTCAAATGCCACAATCAACTCTTATCTCCAATACCAAAATTTGATAAGTTGTTACCATTACCTCAAAACTTTAAAGGAAACATTTGATTGCTTAGCATGGGAACAATAGTAACAAGTTTATTCTCATAGTTCTTATTATATATGATACATTACTTATTATTAAAAACTACTTTATTATTCATTTTACAAAACTACCCAACACTCAAAAAATTATGCTTAAGATCAAGAGTATAAAATAATCATTAATTTTATTTTTATCTTCTTTAGTATTTATGACCATTATACCTTTTGCTATCACCAAGCTTGGTCTTAGTCTTGAATTTCTCATCCTTAGTAGCAAATAACTCCTTGTTGCATGTCATGTGGTTGGAACAAGCAAAATCAAGATACCAAGTATCTTGATTGTCATCGGATAAGAACAATTTGTTTGAAGCATTCTCAGTATGTTTTGTATAATTTACTCTTTTTACTTTATTTTTAGCTTTTAGTCTACATTCATTTTTAAAAATATCCATACCTTTTGTAGTAGTAGCATTGGATATATCTCTTTTCAAGTCTTCATATTCCTCTTCCTCTAGTAGTAGGTCCACTTCTTCTTCATCCTCTTCCTCTTGAAATTTTTTTATTCTACCCTTTATCTTGTCCTTTTCCTTGTCGTTAGTTGCTTCTACTAGCACCATCACTCTTTGAGACATTTACCTTTGAGGTAAAAACCTCCTTTTCATCTTCATCAAAGGGTGTCTCTTAGTATTTATTCATGTCACATAAGAGAACAAACAAGATGATCAAACTTAAATTATGTCAAATCTTTACTTTCTTCAATAATGATAGTAACATGGTTTCATCTTGGTGTTAGTGTTCTTAATACCTTCTTCACCATAACTTTCATCTCCTTTGTTTCTCTAAAAATAGCCATTTTTTTAACCACATATTTCACTCTAGCATAATATTTACTTAATATTTACAACTTGACCACTTTCACTTGGTCATTTCCCTAGTAAGCCTCTTGTAGAGTCTTCCAAGCATCCTTGGATGATGTTGCATCTACAATCCTCATAAACAAGCTCTTGTCTAGGGTTGATTGAATGTGATACAATGAAAAAGAGTTCTTAGTATCTTTCTTTTTTTATCTATCATTATGTGGGATAATAGACCAATTTACTAGCTCATCATAACCAATCTTAATAATATCCCAAAGATCTTTTATAGACATCAATGTCCTCATATTAATGATCTAGTAGTTATAATATTGGCCACTAAAGTTTGGAATAGTAAGGGAGTTATTATTGGTCATGACCAATGGCTAGAAATAGTAGGAACATAAAATCACTACAACCCAAAATCAACAATGGATCTGATGTCAAATGTGAAAACTACAACATTGTTACTCAACCAAACATAGAAATTTTAAAGTAGAATTTGCATAGAGTTTTTCACATCTTAGAAAATTTATAAAACAAGAGCATTTTGAATTTTCTTTAAATCACAATACACACACCAACAAACTTATTATATCATATAGTTACAAGTATAATTGAATATAATGCATAGCTATAGTTATAAGTTCAATTGGGAATATGCATACCTGTAGCTACAAACTCAATTGGGAATATACATAACAACAATTATAAACTTAGCTAGGAATATATACAACTACAATAACAAGCTCAAATGAGAATACACATAGTTTTAGTTACAAGCTCAGCTGGGAATATGGACAACTACAGTTATAAACTTGGTTGATGTAGTTAAAATCCTTTGAATACATTCACATGTCCAAACATTTAGGTTGGACTTGTTAAATTCTTTGCTTCCAAAGCTTGAAAAGACTTTCAAACTCATTATTATTTCAAATCTATATTTTTTAGAACTGATAATGCCTTAATATTCTTTATTATGGAGCTTAAAGGTGTACTTATGAGCTCAAACCTTTGGTCAACAATTTTATTTTAGAGCTGAGCTTATCAAAGTTAGCAAAGTGGAATATTTTTATGCTAACATAAGCAAGGTTTTTCAAAGTCTGTGAAAAATTGAGGAGCTCATAAGGGAAGACAAGACACCTCAAAAGATAGCAATCCAAAACCTTTTTTGCAATAATGTCAGCATAACTTTCCATAATTTTTGACCAAGTGTAAAGTCAAAAGCATAGATCTAGTCAAAAAAATTATGCTTTTACAAGTCTAAAAATCAAGCTAAGGTAAGGATGTGTGCAATTTTTTTTTCTTGATGATGTTAGCAAGAGCATTTCAAATCTTTGTCATAGTGTAAAAAGTGTGAGGTAGATTGTATCTCTTTTAAAATATGATGAGCCAAAACCTTTTGATAAGTGATTTTATCCAATATTTTAAGAGTTTCAACATAATGAAAAGAATGCAAGGGGCACAAAAAGAAGCCCAAAAAGTGAAGCAAAAAAAACCAACAACCGAACTAGATATTTTTAGCACTAAGAATTAGGTCAAATTTAAAATTGTTTGACATCCTTGTACTAAGCAAGAAAAGTAGCCTAGAAGGTAATAAACACAACATCAATATTATAGACTAGAAGATCTAAGCATGAAAGAAACTTGGTACCCCAAAAAGGAGTAGTTAGACCATGTGGTATCTATCAGAACTAGAAAGTGATAGCCACATTAATGAAGCATAATTGAGGATTTTGTGATAATAACCAACTAGGGTCCAACACAAAATGTTAAGTGGTGTCAACTTAGCCTAGGATCATGCCTAATTAGTCTTGGCTAATAATTGTATGGAGTAGTTAGTTTCATTTGAGCTTAGCAACAGTTATAAAAGGAGTAATGCTCCTCATTGTAAGTGTCAAATATTTTATCTTTTTGTAAGTTAAGTGTTCTAGCCTGCTTAGTAGTAATCTTGAGTTTAGTTTCTTTTTTCTAAATTGTATGTGAATATATGTCATGTAGGTTCAATATTTTTGTTTATATTTTAGATGAAGTGAATTCCACTATGCTAAAGGTTGTTTGAGTCATTTTAATTAGAATTCTTAGAATATTGAATGTTGTAAATTATGATTTCATTATAGTTCTTGTAAATGCTTTGGTTGAGTGAATATATATTAGGTTAGTTTATGCTTGTAATTACTAGTGTATGATCATTTAGCAAAAGATCTATGCTATTATCTAAATATTATTTACAATCAATCGTGTTTCTATCCTTATTTTCATTTTTATTTTACCCTATTCTATTTTTAGTTTTCTAAACAACATCAAGGAATCAAACTTCTCTAAAGGTTGATCTAGGAGTATTTCTAGGTCATACAATATTGAATTTTGTCTAGGGCACACATATCATACTTAGAAAAATTGAAACATCAAGAGTTTTCAGCATGCTCGATGGGACTAAATTTTATAAATTTATTCCATATACAAGAAGACTTAATTAGAATATTAGAGAAGCATCCACTATGAGAGCATTAATTATTTTGGCATGAATGATGGTACATGATTGTTTAGAAGTTAGTAATTCAAAGGAATATCAAATCCACCATGTGCTTGAGAATATTTTGGTATGCTCGCATCCCTAGATGGTCAAGATTAGAGTGAAGATATTTATCTCTTAAATGGATGACTATTTATTCACCTAGCTACTCCATATTCAAGAAACTAAGAGGAGATAACTATGCCAGAAGGACATAGCTACAAAATCTTATGATCACAAGTTCAAAAGCTAAGAAGCTAAAAGAACATGTACAATTTGTTGAGCTATTAGCCATCAGGACATACAATAAAGGTAAACCACTTTCTCTTATCCATGCTTTCTTTGTCCAAATTTTAAGTCTGCTACAATTCATACCTCTAGTGTCACCTAGAATAGTGTTGGACCTATTAATCTTCAAGGCCTCTATGATATCCCACAAGCCATACTTAAATTTTTGCCTTCATTTGATGGTTGTGAGAAAACTACATATGAGCACTATCAAGACATAGTTTCCATGGCCACTATGCATAGTATTATGCATGAGGATGATATTAGTAGCCTTGTATTTAAGAGGTAAGGTATTAGCCTAGTACCATTCATTAAAGGAAGGTAGCATTAGCATACGGGTCAAACGTGTTGAACCCTTTATCCTAGAATTCAATGATGTAGGGGATTATTTTTCTCTCCTCACTCATTACATCTATACAAAGGCATCCTCAAGAAAATATCACATATTTAAACTTCTAGTTTAGCAATAATTGGGGAATAATTCCTCAAGATATAATACATTCTCAAGCTTAGGCCTACATCTATTACCTATGTTCCTTTGTTATGGGTTTAAAATTATAGATTTAGTAAATAAATGAGATGATATTTCCTAAAATATTTCATACTGCTATAGGGATAGAAAATATCCTCATATCTATTGGAAATATACCTCCAAAAATTGTATTGCCATACTTTCCAAAAATTCCTCAGCAATCTCAACAAGCCTTATCTCTAGTTTTTATAACTTTTACATTCCCTGCTTTACCTACACCAAAGCTATACCCTCAAAATAATATTTAGGCCACCCCCATACCATATCTTACTACTTTGGATCTAAAGGAATCCATGAATGTGAAAGAGCTTATGGTAGTAGTAAAAAATTTAAAAAATAAGATCATGATAATGGAATGAAAAATGCTGATAGGAGGTTTGATGGATATAAACAAAGAAAATTCTCTTATGTTTCAAAATATCAAGGTACTTCTACCTCTTATGCTACCAAAAATTAGATTGTTGTGATTGAAATCCAAGAAAAATAATTATCCACAATTCTTGCCAAATTGGTGTTTGGCATGCAATGACCCACATAATGTTGATACATGTATGGTTTATTAACAACAATATTATCTAGTTGGAGCTCAAAATGCTAAAAGGAAATAAAAAAGACTAGCTAGAATTCTTATAAATATATATTAAGACCTTTTGGTAGAATAATTTTTATGTTTTGACTTTGATTATATACTGACTAGATCTAGAAGAAGGCCTCGTATCCAATCCTCCAAGAGTTGATGGTCTAAAGGTTCTTCTCAGCCTCAAAGGGAACAAATAAAAGAGCTATCCAAGGAGCATATCAAACCAAAATAACCTAAAGCTAGTCATGAAGAATCCAATTAGTAAGCCAAAAGAATGATGTGGTACCCCTCTATCACCAAAAAACAAAAGCAAGAAGCCATACAACATTATCATAAGAAGTTAGATGAGCCAATTTGAAAGGAAAAAAGTTGTTGGATAAAAATATTGTTGATTATATTAAAAGGATACCTTCAAGGGTTATCATGTATGATGCCTTAATGATTCCTAAAAATATTGACTTACTTAGAGTAGCATTGAAAACTACTTTTGAAAGTACATCTAGTTGCCCAAACATGAATTTATTTCAAGATCAATAAACTGCTAGAATGGGTAAGAATAAGCCTCCCTACTTTTATATGTCCCTATGCATGTAGGTATGGATCATGCATAATTATATGGTGGACTCTAGAAAAATAACAACAATCATGCCAAAGGTTATTTACAATACCATGGATATGGAATACACTTAGACCAATTTCAACGTGCTTTAGCTATATGGAACTCTATTTGAGATGGTGGAGGTAGTAAAATAAATACCCATGATGTTGCATACGATCCTAAAAGTAGCTATAATTCAATAAGTAATAGTGGTTGATCTACCTCCTATATTTAGGCTACACTTATCAAGGGAATTCAACTCCAAGCTTGGAGGGTACTTGTCCTTGGATTACACACACATGGTAATTCCTTACAAGGGAAGGAATGTAAGAATATTCATGGAAAAGCCAAATCCCTGTCACATAAAAAAGATATAATAATAGATCACTAATCTAATAGAAGGATATCCAAAAATCCTTAAAGGACTAATAGAAGAATTATAGGTAAATATGAGTTCTCTCTAAGTAATTTTGATGAAATAATTAAAACTGAACAAGGAACTTACTACATGATGGAGTCAAACAATTATTAGCTTCCAACCATCACAAATCATAAGCTATAAAAATAAAAAATATGGAAGTTATTCTTTCATGGGGTGAGACAAAAAAATGGAACCAAAGCAGGAGTAGTCCTCCAATCCCATTTCAAAGAAATTAGAAGGTTCTCATTCAGGCTGACCTAGATCAGTTCAAATAATGTTGTAGAGTATGAAGCATTATGCTTAGTCTTGATGAAAGCAGATAAAAGAGGAATAAAATGCATCTTAATTTATGGTTATTTTGAATTAATAGTGAACAAAGTTACTAAAAATTATAGTATTAAGCATAATTACCTTAAAGCTTATTAGAATAGAGTCTAGGATCTATTGGAGACATTTGATACTATTAATATAAAATGCATCCCTAGAAATGAAAATGTACTAGTAGATGAGCTAGCTTCATAGGGAATAGATTTCAACCCTATTTCTAGAGATAGATAAGCTACAAAGGAGGTCAAGATGTATTTTAAGCCATTAGTCCTAGACAATGATAGCTTATAGTAAGTATTCAATAATGATAAGAAAATTCTAATATTCCTTACTCAAGAAGCTATGTGTTGTGAATCAAGAAGAAGAAAAGTAAATTCATGTTGATAGGGAAGACATCATTCAGCTAAAAAATAATCATATTCCAAAAGTCCCGATCACTTTAGAGAGCCTTTTTTATAACAACGATTAAGTAAAAATCTAAAAGATACATGTTTATGAAAAGGAATTTAAGGAGGTCCAAATGGAGTAAGGAAAAATAATTAAGGTTAATACAAAATGTACTTAAAAGGAAATAGATGACTTGATTACACTCTACAAGGATTTTGGATATGTGATAGCATGGAGTTATGACGATTTGAAATTTTATGATAAGAATATCATATGACACACAATTGAGATACTTTTGAATACCAAGCCATTCAAACAAAATCAAAGAGTTATAAATCCTAAGATTGAGTCTCTAATGAAGTATGATCTATTAAAGTTACCGAAGGCTAAGATAATATATCCCATTAAGAATTCAAATTGGGTAGCTAACTTAGTTTTGGTTTGAAAGAAGAATGACAAGATCTAGTTATGTGTTGACTTCTAAAAATTGAATATAGCTTCATCGAAATATCACTATACCCTACCTTAGATAGATTAGATATTGCAAACAATATCTAGAGCTAAGAGATTCTCTCTATTGGATGGATTTTTTTAGCTTCAATAAAATTTAGGTCAAAGATAAAGACTAACATAAAAGAGTATTCACCAAAAAATGAGGAACATTTTCTTATTAGAGGATACCATTTGGTCTATCCAATGTTGGAGCTACCTTTCAAAGAGCTATGGACCTTGATTTTCAGGAATTGATAAATAAGGTGATTCTTTTTTACTTAGAGGATATGACAATATTCTATCATGATAAAAATTAGCATTTGGAGCATCTAAACCTATATTTGAAAGGTGTCAAGAGTTTGGACTTTTCCTAAATCACAAGAAATTATTCTTTATAGTCTAGGAGAAAAAATTGTTGGGTCATGTTGTCTCAAAACAAGGATAATCCATTGATATGAATTAGATAAAAGTGATACTATCACTATCTCTTTCGGTTAATAAAATGTCTTCAATATTTCTTTGGGCAAATCAAATTTATCCAAAAGTTCATATCAAACTTTGTTCATATTGTAAAAGCTATGACTATGCTACTAAAAATGAAGTGCCTTTCACTCGGATAGAAGAAAGGAAATAATATTTAAAAAAAATTAAACTGTGTTATATTGGAAGCTCTAGTATTAGCAAATCTGGACTACAAGACAGATTTCATTCTATATGTATATGGTGTTGAAGAAAGTATAGCCACGGTGCCTACATAGAAGGATAAGGATCAAAATGAGTGTCACATTCATTTCCTTTGTCAAACACTACACAACTATGAGGAGTAATATAAATTCATTGAAAAACAAGTGTCTTCTCTCATGAAGCCATTTAGAAAATTAAGACATTATATCTCACAAAGCAAATCCATTGTATATGTTGTGCATCTAGATGTCCAAAACATAGTTTTACAATGGGAGCTTGGTGAAAAAAGAGTAGGCTAAATCATTAAGGTCAAATAATATGATATAGAGATTAATCCAACCAAGTTAATAAAAGGGAGGACATTATGTGAACAACTTACCAATTTTGCAACATGTGAGAAAAATCTACTTCTGGAATAGTTCCATGAGCCAAAATGGGAGAAGAACCTAGAAGGGAGAAGTAACTAGATATTAAGCTTGGTCAAATACTTCTAGATAGGTAATGTACAAAGAATATTACTTCTTCACAAATATGGAGATATAGGATTTAGGCTTAAATTTTTTCATCATTGATAGTATTATATATAGAAATAACTTTGATGGAGTTCTTCATTGCATTCATCTAGAGGAAGAAAAGGAAGTTCTAAATGAATTTCATTTAGGTTGCTCTAGAGGGCACTATTTTAGCCAAACAACAACAATAAAGATCATACAAGCCAAATATATTTGTACTACTCTCTTTCAAAATGATTTCAAAGTTGTAAAAGCTTGTGAATCTTGGCAAACATTTATTGGAATGAGAAGAAATGTAACACTATTCCTTTGGTTGATAATAATAGATGAGCCCTTTAATAGTGGAGGCTATATTTCATTGGGGTCATCACTCCAAAATCCTCTACTGGACATAAATTTATCCTTACTATAATAGATTATTTCACAAGGCGATCTAAAGTAATAACTACAAAGAAAATATACCAAGACATTGTGGTAAAATTTTTGGAGTTGATAACCAAGCTTGGGATTCTTGAGACAATCACAACAGATAATGAGATTACGTTTCTAGGTAATAATCTTATTGATTTTTATTCCAAATATAGTATTTACTTAAAATCTTCTTCCAATTACTATTCGTAGGGTAATAATTTGGCTAAGTCAACAAACAAAAAGTTGAGAATTATAAAAAAACCTATTGGAAAAAACCAAATAAATTGGCATTTGATGCTAGATCATGCACTCTAGGTAGACCATATTACTCCAAAAGGAGCATTGAATAAATCCCCATACTCTTTGATATATGGTAAAGGATCTATGCTTGTATTACATCTAGGGCTTTCAATAATGAGGCTCTTAAGAGATTTTCCAAATATAAAACCTCTAGAAGTAAGAATGAATAAATTATTACTATTAGAAGAACAAAGGAAAGAGGTTTATAGCAGTTTTGTAGCTTCAAAAAATAGTTAAACATTATTTTGATAAGAAAATCTCTCCTCAAGAATTTAAAGTCATAGATTTTGGTGCTGAAATGGGATGAAACTATAGAAAAGTCTAGGAAATATCAAATTTTTGACTTGCTTTAATTTGGTCCATATCAAATCAATGGAGCTAGGTAGTTTAACTCTTTTGATTTGACTACAACTGAAGGCTAAGTATTACCAATTATGGTGAATGGACGGTATTTGAAACACTTGGGATAGAAAAGTGTGCGAAGCCATATATATTATTAAAAACAGTGTAGTGTTTAAAACTTGAATTTTTGTTTAAAAAAGTCAGAATATGGCAAAATATTATTGGTTGAAAGAGGCAACAACATTTAGCAGGAACCATATTTGAGCACTTACACCAACCACAACCATGGGAAAAGCATTTGAGTTAAAGTATAATTGCATGTATGGATTAATGTGCTTTCAATGGTAACTTTTGATAGACATTTGTAGAAGCACTTACCCGCTCTATACTATGTATAGTGAGAATTGCAACACTTAGTAGTTTTTGAGTAGAAGCCAAGAATAAGTGCAAGTTCTCTCTAACCAAGAAAGCTTTGCAAGAGTAATCATGGAGTTTGATAAGTTGGTTGACTACCTGGGGAATTTTTTTGATATAACCCTTACTATCAAGGCAAAACATCTCAAAGATACAACAAAGCATAAGGCTATAATATTTTTAGAGATCCATAGGAACTCAACTACCTGGTACTCTTTTTTGGTATAATTCATTCCCAAAAGAGTGCATCCTTACCTAGAACTAATAGAAGCAATTGTTGGATATTATGATGCAGGGTCAAGGACTGTAAGGGATGCTCAAGACCATGTACTTTTATCTATTCTATCTATTTTTTTTACAAAAGCTTTTGCTACATCCTTTCCCCCTTTCATGCCTAAGTAGTTGACAAGGAAGATCAAGTTGCTTATCATACAAAGAAAGTAGAATCCTGACCAAGTAAACATTTAAATAAAAATGTAAGTAGCCTTCCTAAAATTCTAGCTCAAATAAATAATTTTTTGACCTATGTTCAAGAGATGTTTTCTATGTTGGCTATGGTTGGTCTAGAATAATACAAAATAGTACATGACTATTAGATAGTTATGGCCTATGCCATTACTATGCCTTAAAATCCTATTTATTTTGACTCAACCAAATTCTTAGTGCTCAAATCCATGAACAACTAGCAAGGTTCAGTTAGGGAAAAGTTTTTCGATATCCATCCTATCTGGCCTGACTTTTTGTTTATTTCAAGGAAGACATCTTTCTTGACCTTCAGCTAATTTGTTTTGCCAAATATGGAAGAGCTCTATCTATAGTAGATTAGATGGCAATCCTCCATTCATTCAATTTGTTTTATTATTTTAATATTGTTTTCCTTGATCTTGCATTGTCGAGCATAAAGGGATAAATTCCACGGTTGGTGAAAGGAGCTAAAGTTCATCTGCATACACCTAATATGAAAGCTATAGATTGGTACTTTATACCAAAAGATATGATAATGAGGGTGTATGGCTTTGGCACAAGCCATTTTTACTAACCCTTTTGTCATAGACTAACATTTTTCTCAGGAGTTTTATAGCCAAATGGACCATTTTAATGCAAATTTTGGTGGTGGAGTGAAAATTCATGCTTTATATTCTTTACCTTTGGGTTATGGGCCAATAAGTCTCAAGTACCAAAATTTGGCTAAAGTGTCGAAGTAGAGGTTACTAAAAATGAAGTTTGAAATAGTGGTGATTGGATGGACCTACAACCCAAAAGATATCCTAAAGGTCTACCTTGATAAAATAAATAGAAAGCCTCTTGTATTTGAACATACCTTAAATCTAGTAATAGAAAAACTCAAAAATCTAGTAGAAAAAGAGATAGTTGAGGAAGAAGTGAAGTCAATAGGAGGAGAATATAATCATCTTTACTAGAGAAGAATCTATGAAAAAGTATGTAACTATAACCTTGAGCATTATCCAAGTCATGCGCTTAAGGTCCAAAGAAGAAATAAATTGATCAAGAAATGGATTGATAGAAAGATCCTAAAATGCTGGATGTACCGTTGTGAAGCTAGCATACAAAACGTTGGATTTGGTACACAAAAGGATAAAGAGTTAAAAAAAAACTGATGAGAAAAATATGAATAAGATGATAATTTTTTAGAAGAAGGAAGACATGATTCTAAGGACCCTCATGTTTCAAAAGAATTTTATGACGTAGATGCTAGTTTCTTGAATCAGGAAGAGCAAACTCTAAAGGTTGTAACTACAAGTGGGCAACAGGTTCTGGATGTAACCATTTTAGATTGACAGTGAACTCCACCATAACCTTCACCTAAGGAGTAACTTTAACAAACATGTATTGTGGGTGTGGAGATAATAGAGAATATGGGATATATTGGCAATATACTAGGACCAACAATAGTCGGACCACTAAATCCCCTTTAGGCACCACTTGACAAGAGTAAACTAGGATTGGGTATTGATGTGCTAAAATAATTGGAATGTGAATTATCTTTTAATTAATACAAAAGAGAGTATTTTGATATAAATAAGCCTTTGTTTCACATAGGAGTGTCCTCCATTTGCAACTGAAACTAAGCAAAATATTGTAGTTTTATTTTAGTTTTAGACATAGTTTTAGGCATTTATAAGAGGATTTGTTCATTGCATATTAGCGGATGAACTTTGAATACTAAGCAAAATACCTTGCAAAATATATTTAGAACTTTGTGCTCGCTTCCTTTATTTCAGGTTATGGATTTCTGTATCACAATTTTAGAACAAAGTTTACTTACAGATAGTAAACTGTGACATTACATATTTGTATATAATGAATGAACCTATGTGCGTTTCGCTAGAACTCCTTAAATGACTGGACTATGTATTGATTTTTCCAAAATAATAAGGTGTGCTTCTCTGTTAGCTTTATAACAAATTTCAATCATTACCAGTAGCAAAAACTTGTAGGAGATACATATGCTTCCAAAACCAACCCATAGAGTACCAAGAAAAGGAATGTCATCTGGTATTGGTAATAGACGCCTGATGATGTTGCTCTTCTCGATGGTTCTAAGTATTTTACGAAGTTAATAAAATTTATATATTAAATTTGCAACTCCTTACCTTGACTTGATAGAAAATCCTTAAATTTAATCTATCAAAGGGTCACATTTTCTTAAAAGGAAAATTCTCTTAATCCGTAAAATTTACTTTTTTATTAGATGGTTTAAATATTTGAGGAATCTAAACTTGTTGGACTAGTTAATACTCTACATTGAAATGATTCAAAAGTCTCAAGGAAATGATATTTTTACTTAACGAAATGAAATGATTTAGAGAAAACTTCTACAATTGTTATTATATTAATTATTAATAATTTATGATTAAATAGGATAATTCACCTTCATAAGGGTGAAAGTGAGAATGAATATTTTACTTCTTTAACTTTAACTTTAAATTTTAAATTTTAAATATTATAATTATTTTATTTGTAGAAGATTTCAATTTAAACAAAGTGTGGTGAATAGACTTTTATATTCCAAATATTTAAGGGAATGTACGTTATATTAATGATAGAAAGTATTCTTAATTTAATTAATTAGATTATTTGTAAATAATATTATAAGAATGTAAAGTTCTTTACGTGGTTGTTAAATTGTTTTAGACTTTTCTATTTTTCATTCAATAAAGAACATCCTTCCTTGTATAGATTGTAGAGTCTTTTTATTCAGATAATTTAGAATTTAAATATCAATTTGTTATCAAGTGGGAAAACAAAATTTTAAACCTTTTTTTAAAGAAACCTTATGTCTAACTTAAACTAAACATTGGTGAGGATGGATATAAACAAACCAAGACACCCAAATTTTATTTGATTGCGGGTATGTAATCAATGAAGATTCATGAGTGGTTGTTAAGGATGGGCGGTATGGGAAATCCATCTAGGTCGGTGCACGAGCATATGGTGGTGGACCTTGTATGAGATTGTTTTGGGATGACTATGTCTTCAGGATAAGGTTATTCGCTGAGAAGGAAATATTGGTGGGACACCTAGTACTTCGGGATAAGATTCCTCAATGATTTGGAATGAGATGAATCACTGTATTTGTAATGTCCTCAAGGAATCCATGATCAAAGCCAGACGAATGGCATGACCTTAATTGCCCATGGTGCTAGATATCAATCTAGATGCATGGTATCTAGTTAGGTACCACATTATTTATGCTATAATATTTACATGTTTGGCAATGTATGAGTTAGACTATACTCGAGGGTTTCCATTTAACATGTTAAGGATGGGAGTTATGCATCCACTCTAGGTGTTATGGGCCCTAGAGGATAACCTAAACTATGATTCTCGATTTATCGAAGAAACTAGGTGAGAGATAGGGTCACAAAAGGCACTTTTTACAAGACCCGACTAGTCTCGTCTACTTGGGAGACCGTATGCAACGATAAAATTCTCAAAAGTAGGCATCTAGTGTTACATATTGATTAAAAATGGGTGCAAAAATAAGCCTTTATAACTCTTGTCAACTACCTTTCTAGTTTGTCCAACCTATAGTTAAGATTGAACATTACAACTAGTGTGCATTTTATTGGGTTGTCACACACAACTTACTAGTTTTCTATTTTCTTCTATTGGTTCTTGGGTCATGTATGCTAGAAGATTCTTGAGGGGTCAGAATCTATGCCCTATCAGGATTATCCAACCATGTCCTCTTAGTTTTGGTCATTCTCTTAAAAGCATATCACTAGGTCTTATGTTGGCCCTTTTGGAGTAGTTGGTCATGATGATGATTCTGTTTCTACATTACGTCTTGCTATATATTAGCATTGGCAGTTGCATCCAATTGAGGTCTTTGTTATTTCTATTTTTTACCTCGATTGTTGTCTCTCTTCTCTTAATCAATAATTTAACATGTTAGTGTTTGTCTAGTTTGGGGTTTATCCCTTGAGGCTATAAATTGTGCCATATAAGTGTACAACTTTAGTGTAGTTTACCCTATGTTATATTTTTCTATCTTAAGTAGTTGAATTAGAACTGCAAGATCTGTGTGGAACCTATAAGTGTGAGTGATGGTTTCTTTTTTCTGAGTATAAACATTCACCCTTTTCTCCCCTAGTATTTAGATTTGGTCATTACAATGTGAAAGACATTTTCTCCATAAATAATTAAACAAGTTGGATAAATATACCTAGAATATGTACTTTTAACATAGGTATTTTGCTTATCTCAATATTAGTTGGATGTTGTTTTTTGCACAAACAAACTAACCTTTAGACTTTCCATGCTTTTCGTATATGCTTTCATTGGACATAAACTACTAAGTGCTTTGCTTGATATTTTTGTACAACTTCAAAATTAAGTGGCATACTAATCTTTTGTCTTTTGCTACATTAGGTTCACCATTTTTTTCCAACTTAGGGGTGTTCTTAATCAACTAAAAGGAATATACTTAAATATGAAAAGCATACTCCATTGCCATAGTTGTACCAAGTGAACTAAATATGATATATTTTTCTAAATTTACAAGTTGTCCCTATACCAGCTAATTTAAATTTAGATGAGATAAGCGGTCCATGTGAGAGAGTCATGAAACTTCTTTGCAAACCTTACAAATAAGTTGCAACCCATCATGGTCACCCTTACAAAACTACAATCTAATAAATGTTTTATAAATGTTAACTTGAGCACGAGTACAAGACATTATCCTAGTCATGCTACTCCATTGTTAACTAGAAAATCCTCAAATGTATTGACCATGTGCTCTCCACATTTGTTAGTACAAATGCATTTAAAAAACAACTTTTCCAAAAAATTATGCATTAATGTTAATCAACAAGAATGAATTACATCTATCCAAGGCATTGTGGGGCAATCATAAATGGGAAGAAACTGTGTTAATGTGGCCCAAGTTCAAATCCCCACATTGTGATGGACACCTCCATGAAAATGTATCATGTAATCACATGATCTATTGTAATACCACAATAATGTGCTTCATTGAAATATTGCAATAACCCCATCATTATATGAGAAAATAATATGATTACATCCATCCAAGACACTACAGAACAGGATGAAATCATATTAACATGACATAATTTCAAATACCTACATCAAGATTGAAACTTCTACAATAAGATGGCTCATGATGATATAATTTATTGTAACACCACGATAACATGATTCACTGAAATAGATGTAATATGGGTGGGGCCCAGTTCAATATCATATAATAAATTTAAATAAATAAGTAATAGGATTACATAGAAATCCTCTTCCTAAACAAACAAGAAGAGAATACGCATGGAATTTTCTCACACTAGTAAATAATCAATATCCTTATGATTCATATCACATTTATGTTGACCAAAAGGAGTAAATATTATTATAGCTTTTTATGTATGTCTTTGTAATATTCCAAGGGTTTCGAGGCAACACTTATTTCTAGAGTAATGAAGAAAATAATAGGGAAAATTCTACTTGGAAATAAGACTAAAATCCTTAAGTAGGTAAACCTTTCCAAAATACATGAATAATTGTTTCTCCCTTCCACAAACAAGATGATCAAAATTTGAGATTCAATATTTTAAGAAGAACCTTTATTCACAATAAATGATATATTATGAGCCAAAAAAAACCATTTTGTTCAAAGGAAGATCATGATTTCCAAGTTTCCTACCAACATCGTTCCAACACTTTGTTAGAGTACAACCACTTTGATTCTCAACGGTGCAACCACTTTGATGATCAACTAGAAAATTAAATTCAATAATTTCCCATGCAATGGTTGATTGAAATAGGCAAGGGTTGTTCATGCATCTCACTCTTGTCATACACATAGTGAGATGCACTAAACCAAATAACTTCCATTTCAGACTCTTGTTCCTTGAACTGTCGGACACCAACCTATAGTCACTCCAATGTTGAACTCCCACCTCACTTACCATTGGATATTCCAGAATCCAACCTATAGTTGCTCTTATATCAAACTTACATACCATTCACCATTCGACACACCAACTTGCAATTGCTCATGTCAAACTCCTAGTTTGATCATTGTCTAGTGCACAACACACTTCAATTGATATCAATCTTTCTTATCAAATAGGTTTTTCTATTTTCAAACTAGTCACTTCACCCTTTGTTGTGCCTTATGTCATCATGTACACCTTTGCTACACCTTGCATCAACATGCATGCCTAATTTGCTAGCTCTCTTGTGCACTACTTACTCATACCTCATCATAAATGGTTTTGTCAGTCAACCCTTCATAGGTGTCAACAAAAAATATACATCATTTTATTTACAAACTCCAATATTCCCTTATCTCAAGGGGGCACTAGCACACTTGGACTACACTGTTCTTTTATTGTACTATAATCATTCCATTATTGTCATTGTTTATCCTCTCAAGTGATACGCTTGTCAAAACTCCATGTCACTAAATTCAACCCAATTCCATAAAGGCAACAAATACAAAATATAAAAATAGAATACAACATACTATAATATAATTTCATTATAAATACATAAATAAAAGTACACAATGAGAATAATTTATAGACAGATGTGTTACAAAATAACTTCAAAAACTATAGCAATAGTAGTAGCAATCCTAGAATGCGCAATCAACATTACCCAAATGATGATAATAATTTAGATCCAATTGCTAGAAAATCAAATTCTAGATTCAAATCAATGCAAATCCTTATCCACTTAGAGTAGGAAGATCTCATAGCAACTTGGAGAGGGTGAAGTCTCATATGCACAATAAATGTGACTCAGATTCAAATATGAAAGATGATTCCAACTACCACATAACTCTTCTTGTTTATAAATAAAATCAACATTAACCCTAACCCTAATACTCAAGGGTCGACTATCTAAACCTAGGACCTAATATAATAAAAATAAAGATAGTCAACATGGCTATATTAGAGCCATTACAAGCCCCCCCTTAGAAAGCTTTATCCTCAAAGTTGGGAAAGACTAGAAACTGCTCCCAAGCTCCCACATAGCATCTTATTTTGGAATGTCCTACCACTTGATGAAGAAATCCTAAAAATGTTGAGACCAAATATGAAAAAATCTATATTGCAACATTGCTTCAATATGGAGAGTGATTCAACCTTCTTCATTGAGTACTGGAAGCTCCATCTAAGACTACACATTTTGGATAATAACCTATCTAAGAAAAGATACATGAAATATAGGACAAATGCGGGAATATGGTGGAAGCTCCAACTAATACACCACTTAACCAATGTGATAAACCACCTTGTAAAAGCCAATGTTTGACTAGACTTGATCATCAAGAATAATTTCTTATAGGATTATAGGTGCAAAAATATCATATCTCCTATAGTAAATCATTATTCATAATGCATGAATCATGTTGTTACTTCATGTAGTTTTGGGTTTGGGATAAATTATCTTTAATATGTTGAAACACAAGTCGTTGTTGCTATATAAAATCATCTACATGGAAAACCTTTAAGTATATTAGAACATATTATGCTATTGATGAAGGTTTTTGACCATGCAATGCTTCAAATGGAAAAATATCAAGGGATGAATGGTAATAAATATTGCACCACCATTCGATTAATGAGAGCCATTGAATCCAATGATATTGCTTATCTTGAGCAAAAAAACAAAGGTAAGTACCCAAACATTTATTAACAATCTCTATTTGGCCATCCGACTAAGGGTGATAAGAAGAGGACATACTCAACTTGGTACCACTAAGACAAAACAATTCCTTCCAAAAGTTACTAGTGAAAATAGGGTCACAATCACTCATAATGGTTTTGGGCATACCATGTAATTTAAAAATATAATAAAGAAATACCTTGGCCATATTACTTGCTGAATAGGGATGTTGTAATGCATATAAATGAGCACACTTAGAAAGGTTATCTATTACCACAAATATCATTATTTTTCCCTCTAATTTGGGAAGGCCCTTCTCCCATTGATGGTCAAGGATAATCAAGGGTTACAACAATCTAGGAGATTTAACTATTTTTCCTTTGTTACATTGAAACACCTCACACTCTGCCATATTTGTCTTAACATATTATTTTAATCCTTTGCAAGAAAATGATTGCTTCACTCACTTGTATGTTTTCATGAATCCCAAATGTCCACCCAAAGGATATGCATGCAATTATTAGAGATAATTTGACCTAGTAGCCGAAGACTGAGGAAGATAACTAAGATCATTTTTGTGAAGCACTCCATCAATATATGAGAAAAAATAATGCAATGATGATCCTACCTTCCTTTCTTGAATGATCTACATGATATTTGGATAAAAAATCCAATCTTATTAAAGTTAAGAAATCTATTGTGGAAGAGGACTAGATATGGAATTGCCAATAACAACATCCTAATATTTGCAAGACAACACATCAACCACCACATTCTCTTTTTCTTTCTTGTATTCAATGACAAAGTCATAACCCAAGAGCTTGGTCATCTATTTATTCCATTTAGGGTATTAGAGACGTTGCTCTAAGAAATGCTTAAGGTTGCCATTGTTGATCTTGATGATGAAGCAATATCCCAATAAATAAGACATCCATTTCTATATGGCATGAAAAATAGCTAACAACTCCTTCTCATAACTGGACTATCCCAGACACTTATCCCAAAATTGCTTTCTTTCAAAGGCTAATAGGTGACCATCTTGCATCAAAAAAACTCTAATATCTATGCTGAAAGAATCACCCTCAATGACAAAATGTTTGCTAAAGTTAGAAGTGGCCAAAACAAGAGTGGTACACATAGCTTATTTGAGGGCTTTGAAGGCTTAGGAAGTCGATATAGACCAAATAAAGGCATCTTTTTTAGTGAAAGTAGTGAGAGGAGCAGAAATCTTGCCATAGTTGCAAATAAATTTTTATAGTAGCTTATGAGTCCTAAAAATCCATAAAGTTGTTTAAGGGATTTGGGAAAGGGCCAATCTTGCATAGCTTTGATATTATTAGGATCTACCTTGAATCCTTGAGATACTATATGTCCCAAGTATTCTACCTCCTAGACCCCAAAGGAACATTTGGACCTTTTAAAAAAAATTTTTCCCTTTTTAATAGGTGAAGAACTTTGTCAATATGAACTAGATGATCCTCCTAAGACTTGCTATAAATTAAAATATCATCAAATAAAAATAGGATAAATTTGCAAAGTAAAGAATAAAATATAGAGTTCATGAGATTTTAGAAAGTGGAAGGAGCATTAATGAGACCAAAAGGCATGACTAAGAACTCATAATGACCCTCATGTGTATGAAAAGTAGTATTAGGGATATCCTATTCGCTAACATTAATTTGATGGAACCCAAGATGCAAGTCTAGTTTTGTAAAGTATCTAGAACCATGTAATTCATCCAAAAAATCATCTATAACAAGGATAGGAAACTTATCTTTGATAGTGATCTTGTTGAGAGGATGAAAAATTAGGACACATGCACCATGAGTTATCCTTGCATCGTACCATCACTACTAGAGAGGAATATGGACTGATGCTTGGAAAAATAATTCTTTGTTCCAATATTTCCTAAACTAGCTTCTCGAATTTTAACTTTTGGAGCTACAAATAGTTGTAAGGATGCACATTAGGAGTTTGACTTGTTGGAACAAGGTGGATGGCATTATAATGTGTGTGCTTAGGAGGTTGACCCATGGGCTCACTAAAGACCTCCTCATAGTGATCCACAATGTTTTGTAAATTTGAAAGAGCTAGAAGAAGTGGCTCCAAGGATTGAAGCTCCATGCAATTGACTTGGGCAAAGAATCCACAACCATATTTCTTCAATATATTTTTCATGCTATGTGAACTAACCACCTTGGAGGGAGGGGGTTGGATTCCTTGGAGATAAATGACCCTTCCATTCTATGTCCACTTGACATATATTTTTTGTAATTTAATAGTAACATCACCAAGTTGAGATAGTCTGTGGTCCCAAGATGACATATGAACTACCTAGGTTCATGGAAAAGATATTTCCCACCCAAGTATAATCTCCCATTTGGATGTTAACTTTAGTTGTTCAAACCACACATTGAGTGGTACCTTTGTTTGCAATTAAGACTTGAAATTTATCTTGATTTGAAGCATTTATATACAAGTCCAAGGACTTTGTTATCTTATTATCTATTAAGTTATATGTGATAATTGAATCAATAAACACATTGACATGCCATCGTTTAATAAATCCTTGTATCTTGATAGTGTGGTGAGCTTGGAGCCACATAACAACATGAGCAGAAAGAGCCATGGTATCATCCTCATGTTTTGATTCATCTACTTCTATTGGTTCCTCCAACTATAATGGATCTTCATCTTTATATATTGTTGTCTTCACCTTCCACTTGAAATTTATTATGTTCTTCACAGGCTTGATATTATGGATGGTAAGAATGAAATTTGAAATAGAAAAATCCTTGAGAATGCTCAATATTGTGATAAGGACAACAAGAGTTGAAGTCACGTCTGTGTTGGGGAATTGAATCTTGGAGCTTGTGTTCTACCACCAAAGCTATATGTTGAGCATCATCGAGAGCATAAGGATTGAGCATGTCAAATTTTCACCAAATTTTATCCTTATTACCATGGTGAAAGGTTGAGACCACCACTAAAAGATTCAATTGGTGGGTGGAGATCATAAGACTAGTAAAATTGAATTAATACTCCACTATTCCTATTTGTTTTATTTTCATAAGATAGACCACATATGATGTGGAAGATCCTTTGTCAAATATTTGAAATCGTTATTTGAAGTTAGGCCATAACAAAGGACCCTTATGTTGGAAAAATTGCCACAACAATCATTAATGAGCTTGGGTTCCCAAATTAGTAGCTACTAAGCCATATGACCAAATTTAGGAACATGGTGTAGGCAGGTAAGACTATCTATCTTGGTCAACCACCCTCAATGATCAACACCTTAAAATATGGGCATGTCGATGCGAGGAACAAAAAATTCATGAGGCCTTTCAAGGAAATTAGAAGCATCTCCTGCCAAGAAAACCAAATTATAAGCAAAGCCTAGATCATAAGCACCCATTACTGGAGGACTATGACTAGGTGGCATTTGTGGATGAACACTAGTATTTGGTGTCTGATGAATGATAAAAGGTTATTTATTGATGTTTTTTTATCCTTAGATAGTAAGAGATGTAGTAGCAGGTATTTTTAGAACTCTTTTGATGTTAACTAAGAATTTGGTAATGGAAGTGATCATATATTTCTATTTCAAAAGATATACATGCATATTAGGGTCAATAGTATTGGAAAAAGGATTACCAATGGGAGGGGTAGCGAAAGAAGTGATTCAAGGAGGTTTATTAGGAAGAGGAGAGGAAGAAATTGGGGTGGTGGATGGGGGTAAAGCCATGGTGTTTAGGGAAGAAAGAAGATGTTGGTCAAAACTTTCTATGTCTGGAGAAGTGTTGTGATGCTTACTAGTATTTCTAGATTGGTGCTTCTTTATGCTCATACACACATCCTCTGAATTAGTAGTATGTTGTAATCGATCGCTGACTCATTACCAACCAATAGTGAAAGCATATTCATTCATACACTAGGGAAAATTGAAAAACTAAAAAAATACTTGGAATGATACTGAAAAAAGTGTTGTGAAAAATACGTCTTATTTTCATCAGCTTAAAGAGACAATTGCAAGGAGATAGGTCTCCTGCAAGGGTCCTAATATACATGCCTTTCAAAAAAGTGTTGTTGGAGATACCCCTTGTTTTTAACATCTCGAAGAGAGGATCACAATGGTATAGGTCTCTCACAAGGGTATTACAACACCCAATACTATTTTAAATCAGGTTCAGGAAAATAATGTAACAATGAACTCACAATATTCTAGAAGATAATTACATTAGATGAAACAATTTTTTTTTATGAAGAAACATGTAGTAGTACCATTCAACGAAGGTTCTAGAGTGGTTTGAATGCTCTTTTATTGCTAATTTGCACCCCACAGGGAGAAAAAATCAATGTTTTGATACCACTTGTTATAACAAAACTTCAAAAATTATAGCAATAGTAGTAGCAATCCTATAATGCATAAATAAAATTACCTAAATTATGATAATAATTCAAATCCAATTGCCAAAAAATCAAATATGTAATAATCAAATTCTAGATTCAAATCAATGCAAATCCTTAGCCACTTAGAGAGGGTAAAGTTTTATAGCCACTTGGAGAGGGTGAAGTTGCATATACGCAACATATGTGATTCAAATTTGAATATGAAAGATGATTCCAACCATAGTTTTAAAACTTGAAGAGTACCCATGAGAACTTGTGAAACTTGCAAGTCAAAATGCTCTACAAGTTTATTTTAAATTCTCAGGCTAAGTTACTCATCGACTTGCAGTGAGCACTTATGCATTACTCATCGAGACTCGCATTGGTAAAGATGATGTGCAAAATTTGGATTTAAAAGCCCTTTTTGGGTTGCAAGTCATTTTTTCCGCTCTTGAGCATAGGCCACAAAATTGTGAGATTATTAAATCGTCAAACCACAACAAACAATGAATCTAAACCATAATTCAAGCTCAGATTAAAGATTGGACAGTGGTACAAGGATATTTCATGATGTTTCTATAAATGTTTCCAAGGTATTTTTGAATCCCCCAATTGCAAACTAGGGTTTTTTCTAATTTTTTCTAATAGTTCCTCTCAAATTGAAAATCATCATTTAGGGATGCTCAATTGTATTTTTTTTGTAATTTGTTCTATTCCCCACCCCTAAAAAATATAGGGTTTGATTAGGTTTTCTTTTCAATGTTTTTATTTATTTATTTTTACTTTCCATGCATGTAGCTATGCAATTTTTTTTATTGTTTTTTTTAAAGCATGCAGGTTATGGTTTTTAATTAATAATTTTTTTCTTATTTTCTCTCCTATTAGGAAATACAAATGGCTTCTTCAGGTGATATCCTTGGAACCACCGTGGGAAGAAATGACCCTCCTACAAGTGGAATCCAAATGAATCCATCAATGCAAACCCCAACTCAAAACCCAAGAAGAGACCCAATGTGGAAGTATGGGATTAAGGAAAACTTGTTGAATCAGGTGTTGTGTAAATTTTGTGGGAAGGACATGTGAGGAGACATAAATCACCTCAAATTCCATTTCATTGGGTAACCAAATAAAGATATGGACCCCTTTCCTAAAGCAAATGAAACAAATAAAGCTAATGTGAAGGCTTTTATATTGAACAAAGAGACCAAGAAAATAGAACACAAAATGGAAAGAACTGTAATGGGACAAGAAGTGGGGTTAAGGGGCTCCTTTTTTGGGAATGAGGCCAAACTATAGGATATTCATACCATGGCCAAAGAATCTATTCTTAGCCCTCACATTCAATAAGGTGTTGCTAGTGTGAGTGGAAGTGTGTGACAAGGCTCCAAAACTAGGTAAACCACCATTTACAATAACATAATGGGAAGGGATAGAGAAAAGGAGGTCAATATCACCATAGCAATGTTTTGGTATTATTAAAATATTTTCTTCCACTCTATGAACAACCCGTATTGGGAAGCCATAGTGAGGGTATTAAGTGAGTCTTATAAAGGAATAAAGACACCTTTTGCACATGAATTAGGTGGACCACTATTGGAGTGTGTGATTAACAAACGTACTCTTGTAGAAGAGCAAAGGATGATATGGAAGAAAAAATGATGTAGTATTATTTTATATGGGTGGATAGATCTACGAAACCATGCACTCCTAAAATTCATGGTGGCTTCGAGTGGATCCATGGTCTTCTTGAAGTCGATTGATGCCTCAGGAGAGGTAAATAATGCATAATTATTATTCAGTTTGTTGGAGGAGGTTGTGGTAGAAGTAGGCATGGAGAATGTTATCCAAGTAGTGATGGAAAATGCAGCAACATATTTATCTGCAGGTAGACTTATTTGGGAGAAGTAGTCTATCTTTTAGAGCCCATGTGCTACCCATTATATGGACCTCATGCTAGAGGATATTGGCAAAATATCCTGGATGAAGATCATGGTAAAAGAGGTGAATAACATAACATGGTTTATCTTTAACCACACATGGGTGCTTAACTTGATGAGGGAGCACAATGATGGGAAGGACATTCTTTTCCCAAAGTCCACTTGATTTACCTCTAATTTCATGACTTTGTAGATCCTTCTCTTAGCATCACCTACTTTGAAGTGGATGTTTGTGTCCATGGAATGGGATGCCTCACCATTTCATGTTAAAGAGGAGGGGCAACAAATATCAAGCCAAGTGTATAATAATTCATTTTGGGGAAGTGTTCAAGAAATTCTCAAGGTAATTGCAATTTGTCTATTGAGTTCAAATTTAAATTTCAAAATCTTATTTTATACTTGAGTATTACTTTTCCTAAATTTTCAATATTTATTTTTTAATTGCAGGTGATTGAACCCTTGGTAAGGGTTCTTCACCTTGTATATGGTGAAAAATTGGCCATGGGATATCTATATGAGGTAATGGATAGAGCCAAAGAGGTCATTCACCATTATTGTAGTAGCCTATGTAAACCAATTCATGATGCGAGATGTTTCTTGAACCCCAAATTATTTTACAAAAGTAGCCTATGTGGTAATGAAGAGGTCCAAGAAGGGTTTTATACTTATGCAAAGAGAATGTATAAGGATGCAGGAGGAAGATTGTTTTTGTACCCCTTTGCTAGAGAAGCGAGGTCAAGCTTATGACTAGGTAATGCATTTAAACTTATAAGTCAACATTTATTTTTTATTTTTATATAGTTAACAATCTTGTAGTATAGCGCTATAAATTAATAGTTTGAAAATAATTATTTTGTAGATTTATGGTGGGAGGACTATGGCTCCAAAACACCTACCTCGTAGAAGGTGGTTTTTCACATCTTAAGTCAGTCTTGTAGCACTTTTGGGTTTGAACGTAATTGGTCTCTATTTGAGGTCATACACACCAAGAAGTGCAATAGGTTAAGCCAAGAGCGCTTCAATGACCTTGTATGCGTGCAATATAATCTTAGTCTTCGCACAAGACAATTGGAGGATAGTGAATCCTAAGAGGCAATTCAACTAAATGAACTAGATCCCCTATTGGATTGGATTACCAAGAGTTATGTAGATCCAAAGTTTACTATAGAGGATCTTGAGGCACTTGAGGAAGAAGCAAAACATTTAAAATAATTAAAGAGGATATACCATGATGATACCATACTTGAGTAGCCTCCAATTCAACCACCAATTTAGATCCAAGGCCAACCATTGGCATCAAGTGCAAAAGGAAGAAAGAGAAAATAAAAAGTAGTTTAAAAACTAATTTACATTTCAAAATATTGCATTTTTATGTTGCATTTTCCATTTGGAATCAATTGTTATTTCATAAACTATAATTGTACTCATTGCAATGAATATTTAATACAAAATTGGCTATCCAATTGTTACTTAATTTTTTTCTATTTATTGAAAAAAATATTTTGTATTTTTTAACCGAGTTTTGCTAATTTTTCTCGAGTTGTCTGATAATTCTCCAAAATTAGGCTGTCGAGTTTTTCCTGTGTTGTGAGTTCTAAAACATTAATTCCAACTACCACATAATTCTTACTATTTATAGATTAAATCAACATTAATCCTAACCCTAATGCTCAAGGGTTGACTCTCTAAACCTAATTTTGAGCTACTAAAAATAAAGATAGACGACATGGCTATATTAGAGCCATTACAAGATGTGCATACTGTATGCTAATATTGATCTTGTACAACCTTGTTGGCAATTTGAGTTATTTTATGTTGTCATTGATGTCACATGAATCATTTATGTCATATGGATCACATTGAGTTTTGATGGGCATGTGATATTTTGGACAGCATGGATAAATTTAGGGTTTTTGTGAAAACCAAGGCAGACAAAATATAAGGTTTTATTTAAATCTATGGATGGCAGATTTGAAATGGTTTTTTCTTAAAACCTAGTTTGGCATTTCGTTTAAAAAGGTGCCCCAGTGATGCAGATATTTAATTTTAAATATTTAGTTTAAATTTTAATTATTTAAAATTTAAATTTTAATTTTAAAATTAAAATTAAAGTTAGCGTAGACGTCTAAATAAAGAGGGAAAATAATTAATGCACCAACATAATAAAAAATGAGGAGAAGACTATATAAAGGGGATCCTAAGGTTCATTTGAAATTAATCCTTGCTCATGTTAATCATTGGCTAAGCATTCGAAGAGAGCTCGTGCAAAAATCGTTTTGAAAAAGGAGACAGTGAATAAATCCAAGGTTGATCGAAAGCCCAAGACATTATGGGAAGAGTGGCATATTGGCAATTAGCTTTTTGTTAAGGTGTGTGGAAGCGCCTTACGTTAAGGTTAGAATATCCTTGACTGCATTCGAAGGCATTGGAAGGAAAGCACTTGAAACACTTTTGGTTTACGTGGAAGGGAGGAAGGACTTAAGGCACGTCATGCCTTTTCCTTTCAAACGAGCGGCTAGCTCGTGTGGCCACCTTAGTCGCGAATAAGGCGCTCGTGGTGTGTGCAAGTTGGGGGTTCGAATCCCCTTGAGGAGGTAATTACGTTTTGCTCTAATTCAATTTGGTTGATGCCCTAGGATAGGAGTTATAAGGTGGTTAAGGAATAATTAAAGTTTTTAATTAAAATTTATAAGGGCTGTGATTATTATTTCAGAGGTGGATGAGTTGTTGATTTATTTTGATATTCATGAAATTGAAAATGAAGATTTAGAAGAAATAAGGAGTTGTTATAAAATATTTTTGAGAGCCTTATTGATTATTATTTTTGATAAGGGTTTTTATTAAAAAGGACTTTGGTGGATGTGTTTATTAAGTTGGAGTAAAAAGGTGTAAATTGAGTTATGCTTAGCTTGTGATTATTATTTGAAGTCCAATAACCCTTATTGAGATTGGAAATGAAAGTTGTGTTTAGTGTGGCAGATTTTGTGGATAACTTCTTGGCATCAAAAAGGTATGGGCACATTATCCTATTGATTGTTTATGGTGGTTGATTTTTGAAATATCATTGAAGTGAAAAGGATTGATTGTGGTTTCCTTTTCAAAAGTGGTTGGTTGAATGCTTCAAGGTTTTTTGGTTTGAGAGTTGTGTTTAAACCTTGTTTTATAAGCATAGTCATTGAAGCCCATTGGTTGTGAAAGAACTTGAAAAGAACATGAGTATCATTGTTATTTGATATTTGTGGTTGAGCATTGTTGGAAACATTTGAGTTGGTTGATACATGCTTGGACTAGGGTGTTTGTGAGAAAGAGTAGTCCCTTGTGGTGATTGGTTGAGTTGAGTTGATTGAGCCTAGTCAAGTGATTGTGTGAGGTGATTGGTCAAGTTCCATGAAACAAACTATTTCATAATTCTGATTTGAGTTGATTTGAGTTGAGATTGAGCTTAGAACATATTGAGTCTCTAACAATTCTCTTTATGCTTCTATGAGTTGATTTGAGTTGAGTTGAGTTGAGATCATTGTGGATCATTGTTGTCATCCATTGAAGAGTACATTGTCATTCATTGTTGAGTTCATCTTTGAAGCTTTGTCTTGATAGATTTGTGGATGAGATTTGAGTGCTACTTGAGCATGATTGATTGAGCCTTTGAGAAAGCCTTTGAGTTGAGATCATTGTGAATCATTGTTGTCATCCATTGAAGAGTACATTGTCATTCATTGTTGAGTTCATATTTGAAGCTTTGCCTTGATAGATTTGTGCATGATATTTGAGTGCTACTTGAGCATGATTGATTGAGCCTTTGAGAAAGACTTTGAGTTGAGATCATTGTGGATCATTTTTGTCATCCATTGAAGAGTACATTGCCATTCATTGTTGAGTTCATCTCAGAAGCTTTGCCTTGATAGATTTGTGGATGCGATTTGAGTGCTACTTGAGCATGATTTATTGAGCCTTTGAGAAGGCCTTTGTGGATAATTTTGGGACAGCTTTGTGGATAGTTTTGGGACAACTTTGTGGATACAATTTTGGGACAGCTTTGTGGATAGTTTTGGGATAGCTTTGTGGATAGTTTTGGACAGTTTTGGGACAAATTTATGGAAAGTTTTGGACAGCCTTGTGGATAGTTTTGGGACAGATTTATGGACATATTTGAGCAAGTTCTTGGTGAGCTTGCTAGAGAAAATTTGGGTAAGCTCTTGGTGAGCTTGCTAGAGCAGATTTGGGCAAGTTCTTGGTGAGTTTTCTAGGGAAGTTTTGGACAAGTTTTGTGTGAGTTTGTTATGAAATTTTGGACAAGTTCTGTGTGAGCTTGTTATTTAGTTTTGGACAAGTTTTGGATGAACTTGTTATTCAATTTTGGAAAAGTTCTATGTGAGCTTGTTATTCATATTTGGACAATTTTTGTGTGAACTTGTTATTGCCTAGCTTTGAGCAAATCAAAGAAATCATTGTATTGGATAAGGATCCTTATTCTGTGTGAAGTATTATAAGGAGATTATCTGGTGGAGTACCCCACATTGGGAAACCATGTTAAATCTTGTGTCTCAATTGTGTGTGGTGACTTGTGCTCTTGCTTACTACTGCTATCTGAGTTATTAATGCGCACTGCTATATTTGGTTATTACAATTAAGGACATTAATTGATATTGATTTGGAAAGAAAGTAAAAAGTGGTCTTATACTGTTCACCCCCCATCTTAGTATAAGCTTGTGTTCTTCAAACCTAGTTATCTACAATACATTATGGTTCCATTAAGTCTACAATACACATAGACTTGTCTTGACTAGCATCAACCAACATCATATTTTGAAAAACATCCTCAACCAACATAAATGCATACATATAGGTTTATGAGATTGATATGTGGTTGGAAATTGCCCAACTACCACCAAAGTACCTATATACATGAAAAATTAAAATACTCCATAACATTACATAATATTTAATGCAAAGACACCACCACATACATACATGGCAACACTACATGAGAACACTTGCATACAAAAACTCTATTTACACATACTACAAACATGTAGCACATGCATCCATGCACACATGTGTTGATAAAATCATACATTCATATAAACATGCACTTATGTGTATGTAAAATTTATTCATGTACCAAATTATTTTCTTATAGCTACCTCAATATTTCCTATAGCATGTGAGAGGATTCCAGTCATGGAAATATTTATACAATACTTCACACTTTAATATGATTTCATATTCTATAAATATAAACACAATAAATAGAATACATAAATATATGTATAACATTAATACAACATGTATTACTCATCTGCCAATCATCTACAATATATCATGATTTAAGTCAAGCATACATACATGATCATCATTTGACAACTAGCTACTTGCTCATGCTTCTATAAACCACACATGATGACCAAAGTAGAGAGCATGTATATAGGTATAATGGCAATGGTAGGCAATTGGTAACTACCATACCCACTCAACTACCTAACTATCCCTATACATGAAATGTTAAAAGTGTCTCTAATACAATATATAATATTTATTACATGAAATATAACATTGAACATGAAAATTCACAAAGACAAATAACACATTATGCACAACACATGTGAACATTCATGTGCTCATGTTCATGCAATTATTCATAGACTAACTCATCCACCTAGATCTACATCTTTAGATATGTTCGCATACTCACTGACAAACCAACTTAAAACCCCAAGTAAGGTAGAGACATTGGTCTCGTTACTTCCAATATGAAGCACAGTAGTGAGGTTTTCCAATAATAAGATAGAGTGAAAGGGTGTAGGGGCCAACACATCTGTAGTAAACACTCTCAAAACAAAGTCATCATCATCTACTCATATGACAACATACAAATAATGGCAGATTGGACTTCAGTATTCAATCAATATGATGGCATACACCTGATAGCATCATCCAAACAACATCAACAAGTCAGCATCAACATGGTGGCATGACGATACCCACATGATGACATGATCCCTAAAAATCTTCCCTAGACAACGATTGCACTCCAACAATATGACGATTATCCTTGGCAACTAACATTACCATCGTTTGACGATGTTTGCACCCTTGATTACAATATACAACTAACATAATCTAACTGCATCTTCTAACCCTCAACCAACTATATTGACAATACACAAGCCTATTAATCTAGTAAATTAATATCAATGCATGAATGTAGAATGGTTTTGTATTGATAATCTACTAAAATGGTATTTACAAATTATAACATTAATACTTAGACTCACGTATATTCTATCAATGGTAAAGTTCTATCAATCCT
The DNA here is from genome assembly GCA_028583015.1 of Wollemia nobilis. Lineage (NCBI taxonomy): Eukaryota > Viridiplantae > Streptophyta > Pinopsida > Araucariales > Araucariaceae > Wollemia > Wollemia nobilis. The sequence goes on from JAQPPZ010001923.1 coordinate 1,269,184, forward strand.
TAGATCTCTCTATGGATTTTACTCATACGCTCCCTCCTATATCATCACATGCTCGTGCTAAATGTATATTCTCATGCAATAATGAAGGGGGGTCTTCTTTTATAGTGCAATCACGATCGTTGTTGGAAACGACTTCTAAGACAAGTGTCACATAACTACTTTTCCTTTTCCTATGTACCTAAGACATATGCGTCAACTTTATAATATATGAATTATTTCATCACTTAACTATGATGGCTATTATATATCATTTAAATTTCATTACATTGCACTTAGACCCAAAACCTAGTGCATAAATACTAAAACACTTTGTAGATAATTTACTTATGTTTTTGCTTTGATGGACTCATACTTGGTTGTTGAGGTGTGGGAACATGTACACCTCTCAAATTTGCAATTTGTGGCTTCAATGCCTCCTCATCCTTTGAGTCTATTGGAATAATTGAAATATTTGGCCCATTCTAAACCATAATGGTTGGCTTTTTGTTCCACTACTATGGTCCTCATCCTCCATTTTTGCAAATGCTTCATTTGTAGTCCCTTACTTATTGTTGCAAGTTGCTAATATTTTGTCACAAAAAACTGATCTTTATGCTCCAACTCTTTTGTCTTAGCTTCCAGTAGTTGCTCTCAGATTAAGCACTCGGATTTTAGTTGTGCAATTACTGCATCTTGTTCCTCTTTAGCTTTGGTCTTTTCTTCTACCTCTTTAGCCTTTTTGTCGATCTCCTTGGTCTTCACCCCAACCTCCTCTTTCAACTTGACCAATTCTGCTTTGGCTTGTTCACTCACTTGCCAAATTTTGGCTTCTGTTGTCTACAATTGGTTAAGCTTTTTCTTCACCTACACTGTGAATCTTAACCTATGTTCCACAAATTTTGGAACAGAGATAGCGAAAACCTATGTTCCACAAATTTTGGAACAGAGATAGCGAGAAGGCTTGTTGGGATGTGGGGATGCATTTAAGGATGGTGGGATGGCTTTTTAGGATATCAAAAAATATCTTTGAGATGGCCTTGAAATCCTAGGATGAGTCTCCTTGGTTTGAAAATACACTAAATTGAATAACAATGTATGAGCTTTAGCTTTGTTAACTAAGTCTCTATGATAGGTTTGCATAGGATAGTTTCGTGCATGGTTTCCTTGGAAGTTCATGCTCAAAACTAGTCAAACAATAGGAGAATAGGAAAGGACATTGTGAAAAGACAGTAATTATGTAAAAAAAAGCCACCTCCAAGAAAACAAGGATATTTCTTTTATAAACAAAATGCACTTTCACAAAGCTATGCTCTTTGAAATCCCTGAAACGCATGGACGCAAGTAGTGAAGTGTAATCACGAGCATTGGAATATTTCCTAAATTACTTAGGAAACTTTTGAATTTCCAATGACAACGTTTCAAATCAATGAGCTCAGTACCGATACCAAATTTACAGTTCCTGCATGAGACGCACAAAGAAAATAAGTCTCCTCTTCTTCCTTTCACTTATAGCAAAGGCAGGCAGAAGCATAACTCAGAAAAAAGGCATTCGATTGCATAATCAAGCACCGTGGATCTACTTCTAGCAATAAGTGGACATAATTGTGATATAATTTTTGGAATATTAATAAAAGGAAGAGCATACCTGGCAGGAAAAAGAGGATAGGCGCATCTTAAGGAGGATTACTGCACTCCCAAGGCTAAAAATTATAGAGAAACTGCCTACTTAAACAGTTGATGGAACACTTATTTCCGAGAAAACTCTCCGATTCTCCACAATTTAAATATTCGAATGAAGGCCTTCGGAAAAGTATTTATTACTTATATATGGGCTCGCAACAAAATGTGTATAGAATAAACGGAAAGGACAACCACTTCCTATGAAATTAACTATGAATGTACGCTTTCAGAGCTAACGGAGAGATAAATATAACCATTGGAGTGAGATCACCTCGAATAAAAACGGAAACTCGCAAGTAAGTGGGTATTAACTCCATTGTCGTGGAGAAACTTTTCATCTTTGGCTTTTCTATACAGGTCTGTTCAGATGTCTTAGTCTCAATATCGAGACTAAGACATCTGAACGAACTCAGTTGACAGTGTCATATTAGAATATTTGAACAACAACTTATTTCGATTAAGACAACACTTCCGACATAGTAAATGTGTAAGGGGGTTAATGGATGGCGACCCTCTATACAGGATGACACATCGCTTGAAAGATAGCGCAATACAATAAAATAGTTTAAAAAAATTAATTTTATTAAATTAAAATATAAATATTATAGGATTAACATTAAAAATGATATTGTATAACTTATAGTTTTGGAACAAAAGTTTGTCAATTTAGTTTTAAAAGTTTAAAACTAATAGGAAAGAGAGGAAAACCCACCTATCTACTTCTGTTATTAAATTTCCAAAATAAATATTATATATAAATTATTATTTTTAATTAAAACAATATTTAAATTAATTAATTTTTTTTCTAGATTTGGTTAGTGAGAGAAATTTCTACAATCGATATTGAATTTTAGGCACCTCCATTCCACCATGATATTTCATAAGGGGAGAGTTGAACTTATCAATCCGGAATTAAAACAACCATACATATTAAAACAATCATACACATTAAAACAATCATACACACGCCACAATTTGAACTTTGAACCTTCGAAGAAAAGGTAAATATAATTTAATATTTATATATTTAATCCATCTATAAAGTTTGGATTAAAAATAGAAATCAAAATGTTTTATATGAGAAATTCACATATCAATCATTAAATAACATTAATTCAATTGGTTAAATTCCACAAAATTTAAAGAGAAGACTCAGATCTTGTAAGGGCCAAGTTGTTACAATACCATTATACAGTGATAATACAAGACAATATACGTGGGTCTATTTTCAATCCCATATAACCAATTTAAATTTTTTTACAGAGATTCGTGATTGAGGGTTTACAAAAATCCTTGACTGAGTGTTTATAAAGATCGATGGATAATGAAACAGTTAAGCCCTCAATGGTGAAAGGAGGATTTCATGGGAACATGACCAATATGTAAAACAAGCCAAAGAACATGGACTTCAAGTAGGGCCAAAATAACCATGAGCACATGAGGTGGAACAAATAATACAAGCCAATGATCAAATTCCATTTCAACAAGAGAAATCTCAATATTTATTCGAGTTCACAGTAGCCCATCCCAAACAAGGGTAGAACCAATGACACAAACACACAAGAGGCAAAGGACCAACTTTAAAACAACAAGCTAGGGTTATATTGCAACAAGTGGAAATGTCTTAAAAGGGGAATAACCTTGGACCATTGAAAAGTAATCAAGTAGGGGCCAATATTGCTTGTCATTGCAAGGAAAAGGAAAATGAGTCGATCCCTAGTATGGGAAGAGATTCTAGTGAAAATTTGTCAAATATGACCTTCTAGGATGCCTTGAGAGGAGGAAAACCACAAACAACTATAGTTAATAACTCTAGGACTTTTTGTAGACCTTTGATAATATCTAAAATGGACCCTAGGAAAACAACTTTGCGACGCATGAAAGCGGCTGATGGTTCTACCATAGTCCAACTTCAGGTATCAAATATATAGATTGGGATCGACATTATGAAACATAGAGGATTGATCTATAAATTTTTGGATCTTCATCTAGACCTCCTTACTTTCATAAAACAAGCAGACAATGGTTCTAATGTGAAATGACAAATACAACAATTAGAACTTCTAACCTGATTTTGCCTCTACAACAAAAGCATTGGTAGGATGCAGAAGCATTGCTAGTATTTGTGTTGGCTAGTGGCACTTTCACTTATGAATCATTTTTTTTAAACCTATAAAATAGAAAAAAATAGATGTAGTTAGAAACAAAGAGGTCTACCTATATTAGTGGAGAATGTATCATTTCCTTGATTAGCATTATACCCTTATTTAAGATATAAAATAAATAAATACCAAGGGTTGTAATGATAACTATAAACTCAATGACAAAAGAGCTATTGAAGAGTGATAGCACCACCAACACTTCTATCAATTAATGATACTTACCTTTCGTGATAAACTACTACATGTGGAGTCATTGTCTTTGTTATGGTAGAAGACACAATAACATCATTGAGACTACGATCCTACAAAGCTTAAATCTATAGGTGCAACAAAAATAAATCTTTTGATATAGAGACCCTTAATGGATAACTAATTTTATGGGGATCTCTAATAAAAAAGCATATGATTCAAATGAAAACAAAGATAAAATTTTTGACAACTAAAAATATGATTATCATGAAAATACCTCATGATGAATAAAAGGATTTAAAATGATAAATACAAAAATACAAAAAAATCCTATAGATGATAAGAGCACACCTAATTAGATTCAATTGAGCCTACTACCTCAAGAATCTTGTTGGATACACCTTATTGAGATGAAAGCTTTCTATTACTAAGAGATATTTACTATGGAAGAAGACCTCTTGCTTGTGACAAAGGATGCTTCGATACTAATTTTGGTAAGGCTTTGCTATGTTAAAAGTCATTCACCAATTTGATAGGGATTTACTACTTCAATATGTCATTTATTAGTTCTCCCAATGGCTAGATTTATAGAAATCCATGACTCCCTTAGAGGATCCTCTAGAGAATTTGCCAAGATTGGCGAGGTGGAGAGGTGGCATTATTACATGGATTGGATGAAGTTAATTGAAGGTAAGTTTTAGAAAATATTGACATGCCAATAAGGATGAGAGATCAAAATGAAAATTTTAGGACTTTTTATTGCCAATCAAGGTACAATTGAGATGGCAAACCAAATTAGTGTGATTAAATCTAGATTTGAATGGAAGTTGAAGGTTGCCATAGGTTGCTTTTATTTTTTATTATCTAATAGTCAATAACACTAGGATCAAGTTCTAGTGGCACTAATGACCCTAGAGCAAGTGTTAAAATAACTATTGTTAGGTAGATTGGGTGGGAAATCATAAAATTTGAAGAGTTTATAAAAGTATTGATGAGCAATAGCACCATTTATGCTACCATCTTGGGCATGGTGCTTTTGCTTTTGGAGCAATGAATGCTCCTAGATTAGGTCTTGAGAATATTGATTTAATTTATAAATTTCAAGGTGTAGACACCTAAAACACGTAATTTTGAGGAGACTACATATATGGACACCTTTTCAGGCCATATGACCCACCTTGGACATCTCCAAGGCTTAACAATGGTTTTTATCGCTTAAACAGGGGCAAATTGCCTTTTTCAGTCTAGATCGTTATACCCAAGAGCGACCTCTAGAGGCCACCCTACCCTATTATGACCAATAGTCATGGCCACTCTACCCTAGTATGGCCATACCTATAGTAAAATTAGGCTCCCGAGCCAAAGCAAAATCAGTTATAGGACAACTATGCATTAACAAGCACGAGAAGGTTCTAGAATGGGCATTTGGTCTTCCTAGATCCTAACCGTTTCTTGATTCTTGGCTTCTCCTACAAGCCAAGATTCCCATTTGGGAAATCTATAAGAAGATGCCAAGCCTTCATGAAAATATCTCTCAATATTATGCAACGAAGTGCTACCAAATTGTTACTAAGAGATCTTGCTTATTCTTCATAACAAAGTGTTGCTAGATTTTAGTCATGGAGATCTCAACAATGGAATATTTTGGAGTTTGAAGACCAAATTCAATACTTTTTTGCCATCAAACGACCTTATTTCATGCTAATTTTTACAATTTAATCATGCTTCAAGTGTGTGACCCTTGAACAATCAATTTGATAGATCAATCTCAATGTTTCCTGTATTGGTAATGAAGAACTAGTCCACTTTTTAGCGGTCATATCACCCCAAGATGACCCATAGTTACCACCGCCTATCCTAGGATGGTTAGCAGGATAGATCAATCTACCCTAGAATGGCCTTTCGATGAAATATGTTTTTACTGTTTTTCTTTCTAACATAGTTTAATTTAGTTTTCATGCATCTTTTTATCATTTTTAGCATCTCTTTTCAGTTTCTTATCATGGATATGGACCTCATCATGAGAGGTTCCTCATTTTCTATTAACATCTTGTGAGTGTTCTTGTGTGTAAATTTCAGATCTTGGTAGGAGCTATCAACATAAAGATTCATCAATATTTATCTCACATTGCGGAGGTCACAATAAACTCCTCCCCAAGTTAGTTTTGAGGGTGCAAATATTCTATGGGATACACCTACCATTGGTTCTTTATTGTAAATTGTATCAAATTGGTATTAAATCCCTAAGAGGGATATCATTGTAACTACCTTATGAAGGATAATTTCAATATTAATGAGAAGGGCACCATTTCTTTATTTCTTGTCTTGATGGTTACATGATTATGCTTTCAATTTGATTTCATATAATTGCATTAGGTATATTATTTTTGCATATAAATTTATCATTAAATTTATAAGTTTCAAGGAATTTATGATGTGCTCAAAACTAGGTGTCTACATTTACTTCTTTTTGATGCATTTATTGAATGATGAATGCATAGAAAATTTGACCTTTATGCCCTAATTTTAAGATAGATAGATGTAATGTTGCTTAAGGTTGATAATAAAATATGACTAATGCTTTTGATTATTTATTACTAATGATGTTAAATTTTACCTTTTTTTATCCACGTGATGTGGTCTACCGACAAGGATGCCACTTGCATTATCGACGATGTGAACCGGGTTCAATCCCCACGACGGATGTGTATAAGAATTATTTCTCAAAAAAAAAAAAAAACATTTTCAACAACATTAAATGTTATCATGCCTCAATGTGCACCCTTGAGTTTTGGAAGGAAAATTAAGTTTAATTGACGAAACTTGACTTGACCATGATACACATAGGTACAGTGATGAAAATTTGATGAGAAACAATAAAAACTAGCTAGGGTGGGATAGGGTAAAATAGACAAAGGGGTAAAAACAAAATCATTTTCACCACTAACAATCCCAAAATAAATATCTAAACATGTGATTGTGGCTTAGAATTTTGTGGTGTAGGAGAGGACACTAGTACATCGACCTTATAAAGTGAGACCACTAACCATAAGAGGAGGAGGTTAGGCATAGGAAAGAGACTCAAAACCATAATTTGGTGCAATTTTTATCCTTAAAAAGCATACCTAAAAGCAATGGTAGTGCTTATGTATGTTGATAGTGCTATCACACTAGCACTAGCATTGGTTAGTATAACTTTGTGCTACAATGGGACTTTTAGTGGTGCTATCACCAACCTAATAGTGCTTTTGTTGCATTACTAGGTGGTATTTTGTGCTATGGTGATATATTAGAAGGTCTTAATTTTGTTAATTTTATTAGTTTCAAAGAAATTGATCAGTTTACTAGTTTACTGGTTACAAAAGAGGTTGTAGACATTAGACTACCACGAGAGGAGATCCCATGCATTGGAGATGATCCTAGGTCTCCTAGACTACATAGACCATACATTCATAGTGATAGTAGGGCTATATCATATAGCTCTAATGCCCAAGGTCAAGTTCAACCGAGTGCTACTAATGGCGCTAGTGGAGAGATGGTGTTGAGAGATGAATACCTTCTAATTGTAATGTGGGGATCTAACCATCATATTAAATATTCAAAACTAGTAGAGGAGATTAGAGTAGCCTATAAGGGGTATTGCCATCAATATTGCCTACACTAGAGGTCATTTGGATAGGCAGGTAATTTTGTTGTGTGCACTGGTGTCAAGAGTTTTTATCAATAAAACTAGTAAGAGCATTATGCCCTAGGGTTGAGGAGAGGTGGCCAATGACAATATAGAGTAGTAGATAGTGTTTGCTTGGATACTCATGATCCTAGCTAGACTATACCACTCACTACATTAGATGGTCTACAGGGGAGGCAAGGTATTATCCTATTGTATGTTGCTCTAGGTGTGTGCCTAGGTGTCACAACACACCTTTGTAGGACTTGCTACTTAAGTTGGACTATGTATTAGCAAATTATGTTTAATGCTTAGCTTTGTTGCTTTTGATGGATATATGCTTCTAATGTTGTGTCCATTTTATATAAGAATATGGTATTGTTGATGCTTTTCTTGGTTGTAGGATCAGGTACTCTCATGGGTGGACAAGAGAATTGACCACAAGGAATGAGAGACCATATTGAATGGGAAATGATGATGATGACTTGTTCATAAAACAACTTAGGGTAACATGGATGAATACCCTTTCATGCAGGTGCATTATATTTTGCTTATGCTCATGTCCATACGATGGACCAAGAAAGTTTCCTACAACAAGGTTGCTTAACATGAGTTGGTGATAGCTTAAGTTTATCTTAAATAAGGAGACATTCACTTGAGGATAAAACAATGGTACGAAACATCAAGGGAGTGCATTTTTTATTGCTTTTGGCATGATGGTTTTTATTATCTCCTTTTATTCTTAAGAATTAATTGGTTGATACCTAGATCTTATATTTTAAACCCTACCTATTAGCTTGAAGCCTTGATGTTGTGTGTTACTAGTGCCTAGGTTTATAGTGTGCATGGTACTCTTTAGATCATTTAAATATAAGGTTATATTAGATGATTTATTTTGCTTTATGTGTATGCAAGCTTAGGGTATATTTGAGTTCTCTTTTTTGGGTTATTAATGCTAAGGTTGGTTTTAAAAGAACTTTCCTTTCGTTTCTTTATTAAAGGTTTTGTTTAGACTAAGTGCTATGCTTTTGGGTGCTTTAAGCTTGATAGAATTAAAAAAGGTTTAATTCTTTCTAAAGTTGCTTTGTTTTGGTTCAATGGAATTGACCCTTAGCTAATCAAATGCTAGATAAATAAAAATTTAATTAAATATTAATATAAATTAATCTTTAGTTTTGCAAATAATCTAAGGATAGTTTAATGCAATGTAAACTTTATATTTGCTATTAATGTAATGAAATATTAATTTAAATTAATCTCTAGTTTTGCAAATAATCTAAGGATAGATTAATGCAACGTAAATTTTAGATTTGCTATTAATCTAATGAAATATTAATATAAATTAATCTTTAGTTTTGCAAATAATCTAAGGATAGATTAATGCAATGTACATTTTAGATTTGCTATTAATCTAATGATAAGATTAATATTAAATAATCTTTAGTTTTGGAATTAATTAATTGATATATTAATTTAATCGAATCTAAAGGACTAGGTTAATATGGTCTTGGATTTGAAATTAATCTAATGGTGGATTATTTCAATGGAAATTTTAATTAAATGATTAATTCAATGTAATTCTTGTTTTGGTATTAGCCTAACGATGGATCATTCTAATGCATTTTTCAGTTTTGAAATTAATGTAAGGATAGATTAATTTAATGCTTTAGTTTTGGAATCTAATTTAATGATGGATTAATTTGATTATCTAGTTTTAGAGATAATCTAAGATTAATATAATACCTTGGTTTTGAATTAATCTAGTGATAGATTAATTGATTCCTAGATTTTGGTAGATTCAATTGATCTAACCTTTAGTTTAGGAAGTAATCTAATGATGGATTTTAAGGGCTTACTCATGAGACTAGACTATGTTGGTTCTAATAGAGTTAACCTTTTAAGATTGGATATTATGCTAATGATAGATTTCATGATTAAAATATTTAGTGTTATATTATTTATATTATTGTTAATCTTTTGATGGATAATTTACGTTGCATTAGTGGAAGACAATATTTAGATGGTTTGCTTACCTTTGAATCTAAATATTTGTGGAAAATATTTTTGGAAAGAAGTATGGCTTCTTTTGTTTGTGTTACTATATTGAATTGACCCATATAGAAATGCATGGCTTGGGAAATGGAAAAGGAATTTAAAATATTTGTGAAAAATATTTTTGGAAAGAAGTATGGGCTTCTTTTGCTTGTGTTGTTGTATTGAATTGACTTACATAGAAATGCATGGCTTGGAAATTGGAAAAGGTATTTATTTGTCGAAAATATTTGTGGAAGAAGTATGGACTTTGATGCTTGTGGTATTTATGGAATGAATCATATAGAAATGCATTCAAACTTGCATATAAGCTATTTTGATCCCAACCATCCTATAAATCTACTACGAAGGTCAAGGGAAGAATATGCCAGATCATTATGGTTGATTATTTAATTATTCTTGGAATCCTGTGAAGGATTTAGTTGGAAATCACTCTTGGTGAAAGAGGATTTATTGTAATAGAAGTAAAGACTATTCATTTGTAAATCTAAACCTTTAATTGATTTTTTTCATGGTGCCATATTGATTATTGATTTTATGGTTTTATCCATACTATTGGACCTATTTCTTTAATCTAATGGTTTTATTAGATTTATTTGTAAGCTTAAGATAATATAGAATTTTGCTTCTATTGTAGAAGTTTCTCTTGTTTTATTGCTTGTAGAGGGAGTGAGAGAGAGAGAGTGATGTTTGGGCTTAGGGGTTTATTTGGGAAGGGATATAAAGGTAACCTTTTCTAAAACTCTTATTTGCAACTTGGATTGTTGTGGGGTAGCAACACCTAGTTCCTATGTCCATGACAAGATAATCATGTAGAGTGATTGATGCTTAGACACCCTTTGCAGATATGGGAAAGACAAGCAAGAAGTTAAGGGATAACTATGGAGGTGTAGTTAAATTAGACCAAGACATTATGCCAAAGAACCCAAAATAGACTAACTTATGGCTAGTGGAAGGAATTGGCATCCCCCTCTCTAAGGACTAAGAAGGGATAATCCTAACACTAAGGTCAAGAAGTCTACATTCATGGAGAATTCTAAAATTATGGGATGACATTTTTCTAAGCATCCTCAATACCATGGAGGTATACGAGGTAAAACTTAGAAGTTGTAGGAGCTTAGCCTCTCTTGTCCACTCAAGAGATATCTACAACATCATAGACTCAGAATATGGGTATGTCTAGTCAATGTATGAATTCTATGGATACTCTTGTGAAGTGTATTAAGTTATAAAAAAAACTCTTTCTCGGGTTAGTTAGCTTTTGGGATGTTACACTAGGAGCATATAATAGTGCTAGAACCACCAAGGCTTCCATGTCAGGTTGGGGATTTAGAGGTACCTACAACATATAGATGAGCACACCTCTTGGAGGTAGGTTAGGAAAGGCATTAGAGAGTCATTTTATGAAAGTAAGATGATGGATTGATGATGTATAGAGAGAGCAGGAGACCTTATACCCATATTAGGAAACACCCCAAGTGGAAAAAGTATGCTTACCAACTAGCTTAGATGAGGGGAGTTAGATGAGATTTAGATGACTAGTTGGACCATGAGGAGAGCATGGGCTCTTTAATTTTGATCATGTGGTTTTATAGTTTGGATAGTAATATGACATCTTGGTAGGGCCAATCTAGTATTGAAAATCAACATGGGAGTAGGAATTTGGGCCATTATAAAACCTACCCATCTACCTTGAGCTATATATTGATAATATCATCATCCTAGACCTAGGAGGCAATGGCCCTAGATTCAATATCATATATTAGGGATGGTATTAAACCATTTGGCCACTTAGGGTTGCCATAGTCATATTAAGGATAGGTGAATGGATGTATCTAGGGTGATTGTCATAGGGATCTCAATGACCTATCTCATCATTGATAAGGTAATGGTGGGAGTATTATTAAAGGTAAGGTAGATCAACAATAGTATCCATAAGGGGGATACTGATAATAATCATGTTGATGATTACAATGCAAGAGGAAGTACCTAGTCAATCACCTCATTATACTATTAAGGTAGAGATGGATACATTAGCATAGTAGTTTGCCAACTATAGGATACATTTCTAGCAATAGATATAGATAGATGATGCTTAAGGTAGTGGCTAAGATGGTGGAGATGGATAGGTTGTTCCACTAGATCTTGATGTTGCAATAGATGCTCTTGATTCTAACTATGAAGAGGGATGCAATTATAGGAAAGGTAAAAATAGTAGGTGATACTAGCAATAACCATCTAGTCTAGGCCCCTACTAGATCAAATGGCTATCATGTAGCAACAAAATTTGGAAGAGCTAGTGTGGTTTCAAGTGGAATCAACAAAAAAGGTCAACAAATTATCATACCAACAAATCACCACCTACCATTGCCTATCAATTCATGGACATGGATAGCATAGACCCACTCATGGTCTATGACTCAATAGTCATAATTATCATTGAGGATGTCACCACTGCTTGGAGGATATGGATCCCTTGAAACTATTTTACAAAGTTAGTTGTTAGAATGCCCTTATAAGGGTCAATGTTGTAGTTGTTATATCATATATTGTAGTATAAGATAGATATGTTAAGGATTGTATTAAATTATTTGTTATACAAATATTTGTTTATATATATGTTGTGGTTCCAATGATTATGTGTACAATATAACTAATGAGTTATGATTTCATGTTTATGTTTAATTAAATGTTAATTATGTGATGAATGCTTTAAAAATGTGATATGACATTGATGTTGCTATTATATTTTTTTAATTGATAATAATATATTTTAGGATGTAGAATTTTATGATAGTATGATAATATTGTGGTGTGAAAAAATAGATTTATATTTAAGAATGCATATGAGTATATTATTGATTTTTAATAGGGATAATATAAGTACAATATGATTATAGTCCAAGTATAAACAAAAATGATTTCCCAAGGGGAGTTTAGACAATGCCATAACACATTGATATGATACAAGCTAAGATATAGGAATAGATGTACCCAAGGAAAATTTACATAATGTTGTAAAGTATTGATATGATACAAAAATAGATGTGCCCAGGGGGACTTTAAATAATTCCATAAGGAATTACTATGATATAAGATATAATTCAAAAGAGATGTGCCTAGGGGGACTTTAGATAATAGCATAAGGTATTGCTATGATACAAGAAGAGACATTCCCAGGGGGACTTTAGATAATTATATAAGGCATTGATATGATACAAGATAAATATAATATTAATTTTCCCTAAAAAATGTGAAATGAGCATTCTTTATTTTATTTGAATGTTGAAAAGATATTTTTCTTGAAACAAATATTTGCAAGGTCCTTATAGATGCACCAAATTGCAAGAGACTTACCTCTAGATCAATATCATAGAGGACTTCTATTTATGGATTTACCTTTGAACAAATTTATAAAGGGCTTTTGCTTGCATGTAGACAAATATCATATAGGATTATTGCTTGTGGATTTATTTTAAGGTAGACATCAAGAAAAATTTTGCTTTGCTTTTAGAAAAATGTCATAAATGACTTCTATTTGTATATTTTCCTTGAGATAAATATCAAAAGGACTTCAACTATACCTTTAGGTAAAATTCATAAAGGACTTCAAAGTTTAGTTTTTCCTCAAAACTAGTTGTTAAAGAGGACTTGGAAGTTATGATAAATAAAAATTACTTACCTCTAGACAAATATAATAAAGGTCTTAATGATGTGGTTAGTGAGACAATATTTTTTTTTCCCCATTTGAAGGGAGGAAATAGTTATTGTAATGACCCAAAAAACCAACCCACTCGAGAGAGAGTTTTTTTTTATACGTTCATTAGGGATCCACATGTCCCCATCTTGCATACGTCATTCTATGCATGTGTCTATTGAAATCAAGACCTATGATTAGGTTGCTTGTTTCATCTTCATGATTTTCCAACTTATCACTTTTCAATCCATCAAAAGGGGTATGCCCATCCCTACACCATACATAAGCTCATCTACATAGTTGTACTAAGCGTAATGCATATAAGCTATCTATCAAATCTTCATGATGATCTAGCTTATCTCTTTTAGTCTATCAAGAGGGTACACCCATCCCTACACCATACATAAGTCTATCTATGTAGGTGCACTAGGAATATCATCTCCACGATGAGGTAACTTACCCATTTTAGTTTATCAAAAGGGTATGCTCATCCCTACACCATACATAAGTCCATCTATGTAGGTGCACTAAGCGTATTGCTATTAGGCTATCTCAAAATCCTTTAGTCTACTCTCTCACTCTCTCTATGCTTCTAATCCATAAGCTTAAACATTATTAAATGTCATTTTCCATCCATCCAAGATTCATCAAATGCAATATTAAAAGATAAAGATAATTTATATACACATGACACATCATATATCCTGGAAAACCCTTACAAAAAAATCCAGCCTTGAAAATATCCTTTTTATTTCATAATTTTAGATGTCTCCAACATCTATACAAAGGAATATCATACTTCCCTTTGATACATCAATACCAATATAAGTACATAAGAACCCCATAGTTCTTATGTCCCCATTACATGAATAGTTCTCTTAATTCATATTACATCTCAATGAGGGAACCCCATAATTCCCTCGAATGAATTCCACATTCATTTTTCTTTTTTAAAACATCATCATCTAGCTAATTACATAAGAATCCCATGATTCTTTTGTCCCCAATAAATGAATTGTTTCTTTAATTTATTTTACAAAACAATGAGGGAAAATATTTCACCATCATCATCCAAATATAGTATGCACCATAATATTTCAAATATTTTAATAGATGGGATACATTATCCGCTAATGCATATTTCTAACTCATTATATATTTTATTTCTTAACATATCACAACTCATTTAATCAAATGCAATACATCACCCACTAATGTATATTTTAACTCGTGAAATATATTATCCACTAACATATTTCAAATCATTTAAAAAATGAAATGCATTAACCGCTAATGCATATTTCCAACTCATGAAATATATTATCCACTAACATATTTCAACTCATTTAAACAAATGAAATACATTATCCACTAATGTATATTTCTAAATCATGAAATATACTATCCACTAACATATTTCAACTCATTTAAAAAATGAAATAGATTATCCGCTAATGCATATTTCCAACTCATGAAATATATATATTGTGGAAAACATCCCATAAGGGATACCACTTTCGGGTAAGACCCAAGGAGGCAGGGGTATCTCTTCTCCCAAACTCGCCCAAGGCTCGCACTTGGCCTACCACCTTTGACATACTCAAGGAGAAAGCCTAAAACAACAAAAAACAAGAACACACAAACACAAACATACAATAATATTAAAAAAAACCATGCTCCTTGTGTGTGTCAAAAATATAAAACACAATCAAATGCACACACAATAAGATTAAATTAATTAATTAATTAAATAAATTAAATTAAAAAAACAACACGAACCACATGAAAAAAAAACAAGAACAACATAAAAAACACAAATATGACAAAAATAACATAATGCTACAAAGACACAACCAACAAAAAAATGAAAAAAAAACAAACAAAACCTAAAAAATAAAAATAAAACAAAAATCAACCAAAAATAGACAACAAACAAAAATAAAAATATAGAAAACACTCACACATCAAAACACAAAAACACGAATTAACACAAACATAAGAACAACAACAACAATAACACAAGAACAATAACAAAAAACACAAAAAAAACACAAAAAAAAACACAAGAACAAAAAAAAACAACACAAAAAACATAAAAACAAAATAAAACAAAAACCCCCTTGTTCAAGGGAAATAATATTATGCAAAAGAGACTTCAACCTTTCTGGCATGAGAAGAAAATTACATAAAGTAATAGGTCTAAAAGTTGAGATATGATCAGCCTCTTGAACTTTTGGAACAAGAGTAATATAAGTTTTATTAATAACCTTCAAAATTTCTTTGGCTTTCCTGGCTTCTTCCACCACCTCTAATAAATCAGCATGAAGGATATCCCAGAACTCTTGGTAGAACTCAATAGGAAAACCATCAAGATCTGGAGTTTTTCCTTTTTGTATTTTAAAAATTACCCGTTTCAACTCATTGATAGTAATAGGAGCAGTCAAAATAGAGTTATCCTCAAAAGAGATAAGAGAAGAGATTGCTTGAAGAACATTTTGTTGAGCAGCTGAATCAAAAGGAGTAGAAGAAAAAAGACTGGAAAAGTAATTGACAATAATATATTTCATGCCATCCCAAGTGTAGACAACATATCCAAAATCTGATTTCAGGGAAGAAATAAAGTTGTGAGATCTTCAAGCTAGAAGAGATATGTGGAAGAAATTTGTGTTTCGATCTCCTTCTTTGAGCCATTGAATTTTCGATTTTTGTTTCCATAAGAGTTCTATTTTTTACCATTCCTCTAATTGAGTTGTGAGATTAATTTCTCATCTGCACTTCTACTCTCTATGAGGCCATATAAATGGATTTTGTTATTCAAAATTTCAATATGAGCAATAATTTCATGTTTTTTCTTTATGAACATCCCCAAACTCCTTCCAGTTCCAAGTCTTGATTTTGGATTTAATATATTGCAATCTTTTGTAAAAATAGGACATCTTAGTCCCATAACTAGGTTTACCTTCCTTCTACCATTGTTGCACTTGAGGTCTAAAGGATCTGTCTCTAAGCCACATTAACTGAAATCGAAAAGGAGAGAAACTCACATTGGTTTTCCACATTTCCACCATGATTGGCCAGTGATCCGAAACAACATTGTTAAGATTACTCACTTCAGGAATGTGACCATGGATTAAGAAATTATCAGAGATCAATAACCTACCCAATCTCTTCGTTATACAAGCTAAGCCTTACCTTATGTTAGACCAATTCATAAGGCCATTATCTAGTTGGATGTCCACAAGATGGAGGTTTGTAATATATTTTCTTATGAGGTCAGTGCTCCTGTCAAAATTTCTATTTTCCCTCATTTTCTCATCCAGAGAGAGGATGGTATTGAAATATCTTCTGATCAAGATCCAAGCTTTAGGAAAATGAGAGATAATATAAGTTATATCCTTCCACTATCTTATTTTTTCCTCCAAAGTAGTCGAAGCATAAACAGTAATGCAGAGCATAATTTGGTTGGAATGTCTACTTTGAATAGCTATAGCTAAAAGACCCCAACTACCAACCATATGGTGAATAACTACCTCTTTTGGGTCCCAAAGGTAAGAAATACCACCAAAAGTCCCTTGAGAATTGAGGGAAATCACTTTTCCAACTGGCTAAATTTTACTAGCAATTGATTCCATTTCCTCTATTGACATCTTCGTTTCTTGAAGGAAAATAAGATGATGATTTATTTGAATCATTCTTCTAATTTCATTTTGTTTTGAAAGACTCCCTTTGATTCCTCTAATATTCCAATTGATGATCCTAATTAATAGTAGGTCTAAAAAAATTGGGAAGGGTATTAATCTTACCTTCCTCTACAAGCTTTTCACCTTCTTTTACCCTATGATGTTGATTGGTTTTATGACCTGCCTTTTGATTAGAATTCATCTTCAATTTTTTTCCCTGTTTCTTGACTTACTCCAATTGAATTTGAGATGTATTCTAACCTTGAATAATGCATGTACACAACCAAAGTGTTACCAAAAAGTTCAATAGAGTCTATATTGGAACCTATATTATTTGAAGTTTTAACATTTAAAAGATTGTTTTTCTTATGTATATTTTCTCCTTTTTTTTTGTTGAAACCTTTGATTTGTTGGTTTATATATTATTTCTTCCCTCCATATTTAAATTGTGTTTCTAAGATTTTTGTTTCCATTATTTCCTCTTCCTCACTTGGGATATCATTTGTGGAAAGAATTTCAAACATATTAGTAGATAACTTAGATTGATCCTTCATAACTAGTTTTTTTTAGTGTTCTTCTTCTTAGGCATTTGGAAACCTACTAAGTTTATATCTTCTTTCTTTTGATTTAGAATTTTATTTGGTAAAACTCTAACCAAATGACCATATTCATGGTAAATTCTACAATGAAAAGGAAATTTCTCATAGTCCACTACTTGCTCCCAATTGTCCTCCCCAAATTGCAATGTGATATTTTAAGGTAGGGGTTTGTCAAAATCCATTAAAACACAAATTCGAGCATAAATAATATGTTCAAATTTTTTAGTACAATAAAAAGTCATCATAAAATTTCCTAAAGAGTTTCCAATTGAAGAAAAAATATTCGGATTCCAAAATTTAATTGGGAGACCAAAGAGTCTAACCCACACAAGACTTGTAGAAGACATCTCTTCTTCAAATTTAAATTTAGTATGCTAGGGCTTCATGAAAAGCCTTTCCCTTCCAAAGAACCAAGGACCCCCTTGAAATATTTTCTCTCTATCTTCATTATTAGGAAATAAAATAAGAAAATAACCATTTGGATAAATAGAGATTTGTAACTCACCTTTAGTTTTTCAGCTTTTTTCAACCCAGAGTTTGAAAGTAGATAGGCTCAGATGAAAACCCATAAAATAATAATTTAGTCCTCTTTGTTCTAGATCTTCAATGTCAATATGAATGTTACCCATATCAAGCTTAACAATAGGAGTTCCATCAGCTGATTTAAGACATCCTGACTCTGTTTTCCTAGGATTCATCTTAGGCAGTCTTAGAGGTTTACAAGAAGCCCTAAGATTAATATTAGCAGTAGGTTGAGGCTGTCCACCATGAAGGGCATCCCTAAAATTAATTTTTGGAGCCGGCTCTTAGAAATTATTACCCTTGATAGGGGTTTCCACAGTGGATTTATTTTGTGGGTGCACCTTAGCACCATATTCACTTGATATCTAAGCCATTTTTTGATCAACTGCTTAAAAATTCTTTTGTTATCTCTTTAATCCATGCCTTAGACGTTGTGGAAAGGTATGATTTTTACTTTTATTTTATGTAGAAAATTGGACATTTTTGTCAATCAAGTTCCCAGCATGAGGATCTATTGAAAGATATATTTCTAACCCATTTTGGATCCCCTGCAACATATCCTACTAAACTCTTGAGCAGAAACCATAAAAATATTGGTCGCTAGGGCCCGAAGGTCTCAAAAATCTAGATGAAACCTTTGCATAGTGGATTTCCAAAAATATCATTCACATATAGGGATGTGCCAGGATATGTGTTGCTCTAAATGATCTAAATATTTGTGGATAAATTCTAGGGTTTGTCAGGCATCTACCCTCAAACTTTCAACTCAATCCGAGTTCAAATGAGTGAATATGGCCAAAACAAGTTCGAAAGTTTAGGCAGTCCTACGAAAAATGTTCTCTCATTTATCCTTCTCACAATATATTTAAAACTCATGAAATATATTATCTACTAATATATTTCAAATTATTTAAAAAAATGAAATACATTATCCACTAATGTATATTTCTAACTCATTCAATCCAAAATTTTCCACAATTTTACTTCCTAAGAAACCTTCAAAATTTACCACAATCAATCACTCAATTTCTCCACAAAATTGATCCCAAAAAATCACTCAATTTATCCACAAAATTGATCCCAAAAAAATACTCAATTTATCCACAAAATTGATCCCAAAAACTCACTCAATTTCTCCATGAAATTGATCCCAAAAAACACTTAATTTCTCCACAAAATTGATCCCAAAAACTCACTCAATTTCTCCATGAAATTGATCCCAAACAACACTTAATTTCTCCACAAAATTGATCCCAAACAACCACTTAATTTCTCCATGAAATTTATCCCAAACAAACACTCAATTTCTCCACAAAATTGATCCCAAACAAACACTCAATTTCTCCAAAAAATTTATCCCAAACAATTACTCAATTTCTCCATGAAATTGATCCTAAACAAACACTCAATTTCTCCACAAAAATGATCCCAAACAATTACTCAATTTATCCATGAAATTGATCCCAAACAATTACTCAATTTCTCCATGAAATTGATCCCAAACAATTACTCAATTTCTCCATGAAATTGATCCCAAAAAATGTTAGTATATCCTAGTGCCACTTAAGGGGAGGTGTTAGAATAATATTATATCCTAAGTTGTTATTGGGATAATCTATGTGGTTGAGATTAGCTCAGTTAGTTATGATACAATGGATTAGATTGTACACCTTTGCTATTTAAGCAAGGTTTGTTTCATTCAATAATATCAAGTTATTTTAATATTCCAACATGGTGTCAGAGCAAGCTTTCCCTGCCTTGTGAGCCTAAGGAGCTTTTCATCATGGGGGGATTTCCATCAGGGAAATCCCCCCCATTTTTTTTCATTTTTTCCTCATTTTTTTGGATACTGAGGGAGTATTGTAGCACCCTAAAATTGGCGCAGTTAAACCTTAATAAAAGATTAAAATTTGAATTTTAACCCTAAACCCCCCTAAACCCCCTAGTTGATAGATTTATCTGCAGAGTTAGCTCCTTGTGCATTAGAAAATCCTCATACTATTGTTTGTATTTAGTATTTCAAGTCTTCTTGCAAGAATCTTATTATTTTTTAGTCGAAGCAGGCTCGAATCATCTCTGACGATTCCAAACATTTTTAGACGATCCTATTGCAGATCGGCGACGATCTCATACGATTGGAGGCAATCTCGATTGCAGTCCATATTGGGGGTAATTAGAGCCCAAATTTTGCATTTACTTATCTTTTCTCTTCATTTTTTTATGCATTAGCTTGGTTTATTTTATTTCTGCATCCTGGAGTTCACCTCATTTAACATAGATATATGATAAAGTCAAAATAAATTGTCAAATTGATGCATTTCCTTTTAATTGCTATCTAGATATACCATTTAGGTAATTTCATTGTTACTTCTATAATTTCCCTTTGCTTTTGCAGTTGCATTTTTGGTATTTTGTATCTATTTTTGTGATTGCAAGTTTCTGATGAATTCATCTGATCTCAGACGATCCCATCTGATCTTAGGTGGCCGACTGTGATATGAGACGATTTTGTGCAATTTCAGATGATTATGTATGATTCGAGATGATTTGGATTGCTAAAAACCATAGAATCTTCATTCAGACATCTAGAATCAGGTATATTCTGTCTTGTTTAGCGCATTCTCTGTGTTCAACATTTATTCATGTTTTCTATATCCATAAAAAAAAAAAATCAGTATCGGCATATAGATTAGCTTAGATTTATTTTGGCCAAACCTAGGAATTGAATGATTGAACATAAAATGAACACATCAAACCTGTCATCAACCTAGGTGTGGAAACTACCACTTAAAATTTTCCTGGTGAACCCACCATCCGTCGAAAATTCACCCTTATACCCCTCCCCCGAGAGGCAAGACCTTCAAAGGGCCTCTCAGTCTGAGGTATTGTTCCATCCTTCTCGCATCCCCCTTCCAAGCGCGGATCCTATAGCCTGAAGGTAAGGATGCAAAAAATTTGGAGCGATACATTTTTGTGAACTCGACGTGAAAACTAAAAACCTTTTGAAAACAATCCAAAAAAAAAAACAAAAAACATAAATGCATTTAGAATCAAAGATTGCATATCATATTTAGATGGTAGATTTTAATAAAAGACGAGCTATCACCATTAATGTTGATAATAAATTAGCAGCTATAGAGATTACTTCTTTGCTTAGAGTATCTCAAACATATAGAGTCCCACCTTTATGGGATGAGTTTAATAGGAGATTGAATCTCATTTCATCTAGATCAACCGAACTTAGGCAAATCAAGAGGTTTGTCCTAGATAGAATCCTGGATCCTGATCAAGTGACCTTGTATCATGAGCTTTAGAGAACTTGTCATAGGTGGTTAGCAGATAAAAGAGCCCTTGTGTCTTCTGAATTGTACACCTTTGAGGAATACCTCGACAATGCAGTTGTAGTACATAAATTTCTATCTCGTATAGAGGATCAAGAGGTCATTCTTATGGATAGAAAGAGATGGAATAGAGTTCCTAGAGCTGTGTTATATCAAGAGTATTGCCATGAGCTCTATTTTTACAATTCAGAGTCAGAAGTAGATAACATCACCATAGCACACTTTGTTAAGTTCTTGAAAAACCATTTCCAATTTGAAGAGGAGCATTTCATGACTCCTGATGAACTTGATCCTATCAATGACATCTATAAACTATTTATAGAAAACTAAGCCATTCTTTTATTATTATTGTTTCTTGCGTTTAGTGTGCTGTTTGTTGTCTTTATAATCATAAAAACAAAAAACACAAAACAAAATCATAGCAAAAACAAGAATCAAAACATTTTCTTTTAAGCATCATAGTAGGTATATAATTAAAATATATACCTCCCAAATTTGTTGCAAATATATTAATATATATTTGCTAAAATCTAAATTTAAACATAATGACTAGACTCGGGAATGGAAAACAGACTGAAGTAGAAAATATTGGTTAGGAAAAACCGTAAATAAACCAGATGTCCTTCCTGAAGACCCAATTCAGAAATAAGGAACCCTAGACCAACAAGAAGAAGAGTTTGTTGACGCAAATGAAAAAAGAGAAATTGTTAGAGAGGAAAGATCCTCATCTCCTAAAATGTCTCCAAAAGGAACGGTTACTTTTGAGAACATGGAACATTTTTGGAAGTTCCTTAATACCAATATTGGCACTCTTAATAGAGCAATCCATATGGACAAGGATCAAATTAGTGACACTCAAGAAACCCTAGAAGACATATCACACACACACTAATCCCTTGTTCTTTGTTGATCAAGAAAGTGATCAAGCTGGACCATCCAATTTGGATATGGCCTCTATAATCCAAAACATGCAACAACAATAGGTTACCCAACCATCTAGAGTACCTGTTACCAAGCCTAGAGTTATTCCCACATAAAAGAAACCATCATTCACTGCTCTATTTCACCAAGTTATTGATCAACATACCTCAAATCAACAAAAGCCTAAAACAAAACCAATTATCAATTTCCAACAATCTGGGGTACAACATAATGCTACAACAAATCTTCTTCATAATACTCTTCCTACCAACCATTTGCATAACAACAATATAGCATCTAATCCTTACATCACACCATCCTACGCTCACAAATCCCATACTCATGTACCACCAAACCAATATGGTGGACAAACTGGTAATCTGGAAGCATGGTGAAACAGTTAGTCTCCTGCATGGACCAGATAGATCCCTACCATCCCTCATATAATTATCGAGAGATGTGTAGTCAGCTTCTAGATCCCATAGTTGTAGCACAACCATATCCTAAACACTTTCCTATGCCTGTCCTACCAATATACAAAGGAATTGAAGATCCCATAGAGCATCTTCGTATGTTTAGGATAGCATGTCATGATGTATCACATGATGACTTGTTATTACTAAAAATGTTCCCAAAAAGTTTAGGAGGGATGGCATTAGAATGGTATTATCAACTACCCACTCATTCTTTGAGAAATTTCAAAGAAACCGCCAAGTCTTTTGTGCATCAATTTAGTTCCTACATTGAAAGGCATGTAACCATTAAAGATTTGTACAACCTAAAAAAAGACAAAGATGAATGTTTTGCTGATTTCCTAGATCGATGGAGACAGTTGATAGGAAAATTGCACTTTGTGTTACCTTATCGGGAAATGCTTGGATATTTTTATCAATAATTTACAAGAACAACTATCCTATGAGTTATCAGCTGCTACCTTGACCACCTTCAATCAAGCTATAGATTTAGCTCGAAGAGTGGAAGATGCTCTCATTAGGAGAGGTCGGATCAAAAATAAAGATGATGAGAAAACATCCAGAAATCAATATAAAAATAAAAAAGTTTTGGGTGATGGAGTCACTGATAGTAGAAATATCGCTACTATTAATTTTGTAAAGACAACAGAGAAATTTATACTGAAACCTCTTGATAAACCACCCCGAGAATTTACTAGGTTAAATCAACCTTTATCAACCATTCTCTTGCAATTACTAGTACGAGGATTGATCCAATTACCAAATATCTGGGAACTTGATCCAACTATACCTGGATACAGAGCTGATTCACACTGTGATTTCCATAGAGGACCTAGACATGCTACCAAATCTTGTAAAAGATTAAAATATAAAATACAAGACCTGATTGATAACAATGAGATGGAGGTGCAAGCCTTTCAACCTAAACAAAATCCTCCTAATAATGCTCAAAAGAACATTCTCCAAAATTAGAATCAGAATGCCAATTAGTCATTGGACATATTTCAACGTCCTTTACCAAAGCATGGTAAAGAGGTGGCTAATAAAATTGAGCATCATAATGTTCCCCCTCCTACCCGATATGTAGGAACTATTAGTGGAAAATTACCTGTTCACGATCCGCAAATATTTGACACAACTTTATCCATGGTTACGGCCAGACCTCTACATAATATTCGACACTTGATCTTAGTGATACCGAATATGAGACTAAAAGTGACATGGAAATCACCTCAAATCAATCGAATAGTTCTGAAGATGAATCAGATGTTGTTCAACCCATCACAAATTCTATGGTTCCAAAATAACCATTTCCTAGAAGAGTCACTACTCGACCATCTTCTCACCAAATACTTTCTAATGAACAAGTCATAAACACTAGACCAAGACCTATTCATCATTCGCAAAATAATATTGTAGGTACCATCGAAGTTGTTACTCGACAACAGGCTCAAAAATCTCAACAAGATCAAACTCAGAACGATGGATCAGCTCCATTTGTTTTGAAAAATCCCAATAAATGGAATCATGTGCCTAATGTTCAACCTAAACCTCCTTATAATATTAATGAACAATTATCAAATACTACAGCTAGAATTTCCCTTTTGGATCTTTTAAGGTCTTCTCCTACCCATAGGGATGAATTAATGCTCACATTAAGCCAAATGATGGTACCACAAAATATTCAACCTGAAGCCATGTCCAATACTATCATAACTCGAGAAGTCGATTGTATTGACTTTCGAGATAGAGATATACCGCAACATAGTCTACATAAGGATAACCCCTTATATATTACTGCCCTAATTGGAGATGTAGTAGTTAAACGAGTCTTGATTGATAATGGTTCATCTTTAAACATATGCACTTTTGACTTCTACCAAATATTTGGGTTTAGAAGTGACAAAATGAAAAGAACTGATATGATTATAAAAGCATTCAATGACGAAACACAAGAAATGTGTGGAGTTATTACAATTCCATTGCAAGTTGGTCCTAGAACCTTAGACACGATCGTGTTTATTGTGCATTGCCCTGTATCATATAATATACTTTTGGGTCACCCTTGGATCAACGCGATGCGAGTTGTTCCCTCAACTTTACATCAGTGTGTTAAATTCGAATTTAAAAATCAGTTGGTTACCATTCATGGTGATCCTAGACCCTTTGATATGTGTGCTTTGGTAGAACCTGTTGGAGTTCAATTTTGCCTTGCTCTGTCATCCACACATCCTAATTCTCATCATCCACCCAAACGTGTGAAACACACACTCATAACATCATCTCCTTTCTCCCCATCAACCACACCTCTACATATAGTTCAACCATCTTTCGAACAAACCACATTAGGACCTCAAAAAGATCCTAAACCCACAACCAATGCTTCTTGTTTTACTCCTATAACTTCCATACCTTTAGACCCGTCCATCGACATCTCTACAACGTCTACGCCTATCAAAGGCATGTTTTTCGCATTTGAAAACATAGGAAATGATCCTTCTACCTCTTATGCTCTTACTGACGAGCTCTTACCCGATTTATCTAAAATTCTTGTATCAAAAAAACAAACGTTGCTATGCAAGATTCCCATATTTTAAATAAATTGCCACCCTCTCCTCATACCTTGGGCCTCCCACAACCTATGGGAAGTATCTACCAAGTCGGGAGTTGTGCTTTTATTTATAAGGGATATGATTGGGGAAGAATACCTAGAAACATCAAGACTCATTATGACGGGTATGCTCGTTGTTATTTTGCTAATGAGTATGTTAAAGCTAAACCTATAATGCTTAGATTGGGCTATAAAGGGAAAGGTTTGGGACCTTCCAAAAATGGTATGAAAGAACCTTTTGAGGTAGAACCATGGCCTGCCCGATGTGGTGTGGGCCTATTTCCTAGTAAAGGTCAGCCCTTCCCATTTGAGGATGATGACCATCTTATATGTTACCAAGATTATTTGGATAAATGCGATGCTTTGCGTTTAAGGGATAATCCATTTACATGCAATATGCTATCCATAGCTTACCCTGAGATGATTGTTGAATCCGAAAATGAGTTGGAAGGGGATATCTTCCATGATGTCTCCGTTGAGGAATTGTTACATAACGAATTTTATTTTGATGGCTCTATACCTAGTATAGCCCAGCTTGAGGCCACGACTCCTCAAGACGAATTATCCAAGCTAACCTTGGAAGAATTACAAGAATTAGGTGTTTCACCCGCCCCATCTAATTTTAAGAGAGATCTACATATGGAAGTTGAAAACGTTATAAAAATCAACATTGGAACCGAAGATAACCCTCACATCATCAACATTGGATCAGAATTGAGTCAAGAAAAACAAGATGCATACATTACATTTCTTAAAGAATATGAAGACATTTTTGCTTGGACATATGAAGATATGCCAGGTTTAGACCCTTCCCTAGTTATGCATCACCTAGTAGTCCATCCGGATGCTAAACCTGTTAAACAAAAACTTAGAAAAATGCATCCTAAAGTGGCCTTACTAGTCAAAGGAGAATTAGAAAAACTCTTGAAGGTTATTTTTATACAAGCCATTGATTATGTCTGAATGGATCTCAAATGTAGTTCCAAGTAACTAAGAAAAAAGCTACCAAAGTTAGGGTTTGCATAGACTTTAGAGATATTAATGTTGCATGCCCTAAAGATGATTTTCCTCTTCCCAACATGGATCGGATCATTGATTTTACTACTGGGAGCGAAATGATATCCCTAATGGATGGATTCTTTGGTTATAATCAGATTAGGATAGCTCCTGAAGATCAGGCTAAAACAGCCTTTATTACCCCTTGGGGAACCTTTTGTTGGAAAGTGATGCCATTCGGTTTAAAGAATGCAGGTGCAACATATCAACAAGCCATGACTTATATCTTTCATGATATGATGCATGATATTCTACATGATTATGTAGATGATATTATAGCTCGTTCCATCAAAGAATATGATCATTTATATGATGTGAGAAAAGTATTTGATCGGTTAAGGGAATATCTTATCCGATTAAATCCAGCCAAATGTATATTCGGAGTTAAGTCCGATAAATTATTGGGGGTTATCGTTTATTTTCGTGGCATTGAAATTGACCCTCTCAAGATCGCGGCTATCACTGATATGCCCGCACCCACAAATATATCTAAATTATGAAGTTTACAAGGTAAGCTTCAAGCTATTCGTCGCTTCATCGATAAGTTGGCAGACAAAACCGGACCCTTTCTTAAGATTCTTAAGAAAGATGTCTCTTTTCATTGGGACGAAGAATGCCAAGAAGCATTTGAAATCCTTAAGCAATATCTCCTTAAACCACCGATGCTTTCCCCACCTAGATCTGATCGTCCATTTATCTTATACATTTTTGCTTCATATTTTGCCTTAGGAGCTATGTTAGCTCAACTTGACGATGAGAAGAAAGAATGTGCTAATTATTACATTAGCAAAACCTTAATCAGTTATGAAACTCGCTACACAGCATTAGAGAAACTATGTCTAGCAGTCATATTTTCTACACAAAAACTACGCCATTATATGCTCAGTCAGAAAACGTATGTTATTGCTAAATTCGACCCATTGCGATATCTCATGAGTCGACCGTACTTATCTGGTCACACCGCCAAGTGGGTTCTTGTGCTAAGCGATTTTGAACTCATGTTTATAGGACAAAAGTCTATTAAAGGTTAAATCATAGCAGATCAATTAGCTGCTGCATCCTTAGAGTCTACCCATCCCCTCATCATTGAGTTTCTTGATGAATGCCTTAAATTAGAGGCAGACCATCCTGAGCAATGGTCCCTATACTTTGACGGAACCCGATGCATGAGTGGGGCTGGTGCAGGTATTATTTTAATATCTCCACAGAAACATCTTATATCTATGTCCTTCAAACTAACATTTGCTTGCACCAATAACACTACTAAATATGAAGCTCTCATCCTTGGATTACGAGCTACCTTAGCATTGAAAATTAAAAATTTATTGGTTTTCGATGATTCTCAACTTGTCATAAATCAAATCAATGATGTTTATCAGACCAAATATGATAAATTATGCCCATATAAAGCATATTTCTTACAATTATTATCTTTATTTGATCAAGTTACCTTGGAAGCTATTCCTTGAACTAGCAATCGTGCGGTTGACGCTATGGCTGCAGCTGCATCTCTTTTGCCCTTGGAGTTAGATGACAAATATGCTACCATAATTATTCATTGACTCTAGGAACCCGCTTGAAGCAAATCATGCTTAGAACCTTTGGATGTGTTTCTAATCAACGAAACTACTCCAGAACCATGGTACACTGATATATTTATTTTTCTTCAAAATGGGACCTTTCCTGAAGATTATAATCACAACCAGCATCAGTTATTATGTAGACAAGCAAGTTGCTTCGTAATTATTGGTAATACCTTGTATAGGAGATCTTTTGAAGGCATCTTACTGAGATGTTTGAATCTAGCAGAATCTAGATCAGCTTTGAGTGAAGCCCACAATGGATCTTGTGGGGGGCATTTTAGTAGTAGCACCATTGCTAAGAAGCTCCTTAGGATAGGATATTTTTGGCCTACCATGGAAAATGATGCACATGATTATGTGTGACATTGTGACAAGTACCAAAAATACGATGACCTTGTCCATGCGCCTGCACAAGAAATACAGGCTATTTCATCTCCTTGGCCCTTTTCAAAATGGGGCTTAGACATCATTGGAAAAATCAACCCTGTGTCATTTGATGGACACAAATTCATCATAATTGCCACCGAGTATTTCACGAAGTGGGTTGAATCTATGCCCTTAGCTTCTTGCACTGGAACCCAAGTTTCCAAGTTTATTTTTAATCAAATTATTTTTAGGTTTGACATTCCTGCAAATATCATCTCAGATAATGGTACTTGTTTCAAAAATAAAGATGTCAAAAATATAAATTTCAACATCGTTGGTCCACTCCCTATTATCCTCAAGGTAATGGCCAAGCAGAAGCATCTAATAAAATATTAATTAAAATCCTCAAAAGACTAGTCAATAAATATGGCCAAGATTGGCACATCCAATTATATCCGGCTTTGTGGGCTTATCGAACTAGCATTCGTACCCCCATAGGCACTTCACCTTTTGTTTTGGTTTATGGTGCTGAAGCCGTTTTTCCCTTTGAATTAGAAGTTCCTTCTTTAGCTCTACTACTTCAAGATACTAAAGTAGGAGATGAATATTGTGCTGGCAGATTTAGTCATTTGGAACTTCTAGATGAAAAACGCATCAATGCTTTGGAGCATCTTCATGCCTACCAAAACAAGCTTAAGAGAGCATACCTCAAGAAAGTTCATCATCGATCCTTTGAGATCGACGACCTTGTCTTAAAAGAAAATAAAAAAAATACTAATGCAACTAAAGACCTTAAAGGTAAATTTGAGCCCAACTGGCTTGATGTCACCACTACTAAATTTGGATCGGGCGCATATCGATTAGCTACCTTAGATGGTAAATATATTAAAGAACCTATGAACATTATGCATCTTAAATGTTATTATGCATAACATTGGGTCATTTCATCATTTGTATATATTGTATTTTGTATATTGTTTCATTTTAGCCATTTATATCAAAATCTTTTTCACCAAAAAAACAGTAACAGTCTTTATTCTTTCTTTTCATCACTCAAAATCAAAATATAAAAACATCAAAATCCTCAAAAATCTTCAAAAAAACCATCTTTTATTTTTGTACCTGTCAATTCTTGAAGTATTGCAGTTATATTTTCAGTTATTTTGGATAAATTAGCATTTATTTGGAATCCCGCACTTTCACACTCACATGCATAAATGTCTTGATTTTATTTGATATGATTATTAATCTCTCATATATCAAAGTCCACAGTTGAATTAAATAAATTTTTGAGCATAGAGAACTGATCTTGTTATTTACTTGAACCAAGTACATCTCTTCACATTAAAATGATTTCATTAGAAATTCAATATGATGCTACATAGTAGAAGTGGTTTCTTGAGCAAAAAGTTTCCCCTGCTATCCTATCATGCACGTGGTCTAGAATCTTTGAGAATTGACAAAAGGACAAGCTCACCCCTACCCGGAATAAAAATCCCTTGCTCTACAGCCAATCCGAGCAAGTATCCCTAGTATAGGAAGCAAAAGAAAAAGTCAAAGCAAACAAGAAAAACAAAAATATTGTTTTGTATCATCACAACAATATTTTAGCATTATCTCAATATCAAGCAAAAATACAAAAACAAAAAAATACAAAAAAAAAAAAAGAGAAAAAGAGAAAAAGAGAAAAGCAAAAGAAAAAGCAAAAGCAAAAGCAAAAAAATCCCTTCCCTACCCCTTGAAAAGAAAATAAGGGTGAATGAGCTTGAATCTCTGGAATTCTCAATTATTCGAAAACTGTGAGGTAAGCCCCATAACAGGTGGTTTGTGCCCAACCCACTTGGCCTTGGGTAATTCCTAGCGTGGTGATATGTTTGTCACATTAGCGACCTTCTTTTGTACATACCTATGTCGGCTTATGGATTAGCTAGCTCTTGATAACTCGACTTACATAGTAGTCTGGTACGGTTACATGCATATAAATCATGGTCAAGGAACACTCATTTGGTTAAGTCAAAATTACTTTTATCAAATTTTCTTGCTCAAAATTGGTGAATGAACAATACAATTGCACACACATTTGTATTTGAGATATTCTGTATCATTATGATAAAGCAAGATCAATAATGAACTCACATTTGCACATGAGGGTTCCTTATAAATCTACATTTGTCTTTGAGATAATGTAAAATACTTCTGTAACTATTTTTTTTTGGAATAATTTTATCTTCTTATTTTAGAACATCTGTTTAGTATAAAAACAATTATTATTTTCAAAAATCACAAAAATATTTCAAACAACATATGACACACATATAATCAATAAATCCATGTTCATATTATTATTTTCTGTTTATCAGAAACCAAAAAATCAATCATGCAATAAAACTAAAATATCAATTTCTTTTTCGAATTTCGTGATGATGGTATAAGTCTATACCTATAATTCTATGCCTAGCGCAAACCATTGTTCTAATTTTATTTTCCATTTATTTTAAACAAATTCATAAAAACATATGACTTACATCATTATGTTACACAATTGAGCTTTAAAACGAAAAAACACTTATTCTATTTCATGTCATTATGCCAATATTCAATTTTGCAATGATGGTATAGTTCCTAGGGACTTATTCAAAATTTTTATCACACTTACAAATTTATGCCTAGCAAAATCATATTTCTTTAATATGTCATGCATAATATTTTTTATGAAAATCTAAAAACAAATCATCACCATCATCATTTCCCTCATCACAACACAAAAGTCTTAAGACAGTCTCTTAAGCACCCTTTTACTTTTAGCAATATTTCTATATTGGGACTAGCTTGACGACCTAGTGAGCGGCGAATCCATGAAATGGTCTATACCAGTGACAATGTCCTATGAAATTATTGTTAGAAGTCCCTTTTATTTTTCATCAAATCACATCATAAAAACAACCAATTTATGCACATCAGATTATTTCATTTACAATTTTATGCCATGACATAAAAAATTATAATTATTTCCAACGACATAATTACATGAATCATCAATTAATCACAAAATTCAAAATTAAAGCATCATACAACATATACACAATTCATATCATCAAAAAAGATAATCTATATATCTCAATCAATTATGTACATCATCTGGATTGGTATGCCACAATCAAAACCCTGGCATACTCAATCCCCTAAATATATATATATATATAATAATACAATATGCCCTCTACAATAGCTAGCCTTGAGAAGCCCTTGAGCTCTCAGCCTCATCTCCTCCCCTGCCCTGACGTGGAGGAGGTGGTCCCATAGAGGTTTGGGTTGTATCCCGGGTCCTTGTCATCGATCGTGAGGATGTCCTCGACGATCCCATCATGATCGGCTCCACAATAGGGGTTGGTAGTTGTACCCTCTGTCCCTCTGGAACCATGTGATAGTATAGCCCCTGGTAGAATGCGGTCTGAGCAATAGATCGTGCCAGATCCTGAGTGCTCGCCCCTCCGCTTTGAGCCGTGAGCCGTGTAGCCTCGTCCTGTAGTGTCTGCACCTAAGTTCGAAGGTAGGCAACCTCAGCTCGAAGAACCGTCGTCTCGCTGCTCTCCCCTACCTCGACACCCTTGCTCTTATCGGGTGATGATGGTCTCTCCCCCTATTGAGAAGGGACTCCCCTCTCCCTCATACCTGTCTCCTGAGGTCTCTATGGAGCCTGACCCATCCTCTGGCGTCTCTCCTATGGAGATCGTTGCTGCTCTATCCGCCATTGTGACCCCCTTTGTAACCATCAGTAGAAAACCTGGGGCCTCTCTCAGTCAACCCCTATCAGTGGGAGCCCTATCGGCCTTTGCACTGTGATGAGCACCAAACCTATAGTAGTGATGTCAAGACCAGACATCGACCTCCCTTGTATACGACCCCATGTAGGATCCTATACAAGCAGAATAGCACAAAACTGCCCTAAGAAAACTTGTAACCGTGGTCTCTCATGTCGTAGACCACATATGAGAGGACCCATGGTAGTCTGCACCCACTCTGGTGGCATAGTAGTAAGCCACCTACTACCCCTACCAAAACCCGAGTCATCCTAGATGCCCCAGGCATCTGCCTTAGAGACTCGATGTTCACTTCACCCTTCTCTAGGGTGAAGCTCGAGTCCTCGGTCAATCTCATCATCGCCTAGCCCTGATTGGCTATAGGCGTCATCAACCGTCCCTATATGGGGATCCTCATGATCCTCCATACATCCTCTAGTATGGGAGCCATCTCCCTGTTGGTAACCAGAAGCAGGACGACCCCGGATACCATCTCTCTGCTAGGGCTATCAGTAGCCCTATGTCTATCGGTACTTGTGGCATCTTTACCACATGTTGTAAATCGACCTGAGCCAGTCGATCGTGCTCTGCCTGATCAAGTGCGGCTATGTCATCTCGTAGCCCGTCATATTTCCATTCTTGCTCCCCCTCCCTTGGATCTTGGTTCCTGCCCAGTCCCTGGCTCAACCCAGGTCATCCCTCCCTGGGAGTGGTTGTTTGTAGATGATCTCCTAGGGGGAGATCCTTCTCCACTTTTTGTGCCCCTCCCAGTCGGCTAGGGTTTCATTGGTTGTTTTTTTGGCCTGGTGCTTCCCAGGGATCCCATTTTGTTTGGGGATCCCTTCCCTTTTTTCCCTCAGGCTTCCCCTGGGGTTTTCTGCAGGTTATTCATGTGGATCTGGTCCCTACATTTCTTTGAGTTGTGGAGGTGATGGTTTAGGGTTTTGATAGTTTCCTGGGTCTCCCTTGAGGTCCTCATAGCTTTGGGGGTGGTCTGGGGGGGCCTCTTTCCCCCTTTGCTTGTGAATCCTCGATGGGATCCTATGGTTGTTGTTCTTCTTGCTTGGAGGCTTCTTCGTGCTGGTTCTGCTCCTTGGTGGACACCCTGGGCATCTAGTTTGGCCTTGGGGGGTGATTTTCTCTACCTGGGCTATTCCTATTCCCAGTCCTAGTTCCCTGAAGCTACTTCTGTGCTTGGAAGGGATTCTTGGTCCCTGTTGCTGGGTTTCTTTTGGCTTCTGCTGCATGTTTCAGTCTTGGGGGGGTCTGATCTATGCACGCAGACCATAGATCCCACTTTTTTGGTTCTTAGGAATCCCATCCCTGTGACTGTTTCCTCTTCCCACTCAGGATTCCCAGTCCCTGGATCCCTAGTCCCTTAACCTACATTTTTCTTATTGTTTTCTTGGGGCAAGATTCACGTGGTGGAGTCTCCCAGTTGCTTCCCATTGGGCTGGTTTCTTTGCTGGCTTTTGGCTTCATGCAGGGAAAGATCCCCCTATTTCTAGATGGGATGGTTTCCCGCTAGGTGGGATGGTTTCTCCATAGGGCGGGATTCGCCAAATCCACTGGTTTTCTTGCTGGGCGGGATTTCTCCTTTCTGCTGGTTTCTTGGATGATGGGATTTTCATGGTGGAGTTTTTTTGATGCTTTCTGCTGGGCGGGATCTTCATCAAGATGGGTTTTAGCTGCTTCCTACTTGGCGAGACTCTCTCTTTGGTGTTTTTTGACTACTTCCCGCGAGGCAGGATTTTATTGTAACGGTTTTTCTCTGCTTCCTGTTGGGCGAGATCTACTCGATGGTGGTTTTCGGCTACTCCCTGCTGGGCGGGATCTCCAAAACTACTTTCTTTCTTATTTAGTTGTTTCTCGTTGAGAGGGATTGTCTCATGCTTTTTGTTCCCACTGGGCAGGATTTCTATTGTGGTTTTCAGTTTCAAGGGATTGATGCCCTAGGCCCATCGCTTATGTAATTAGGTTTTGGGATCCTATTTAAAACCCGCTGTAAATACAATCATTACTTACCAAAAAAAATAATAAAATTCATTAGTAAACCAATCATTAAAATAAAATTAAACACATTTTAATCAAAGCTTAATTTCTTAAAAATGATGATATCGTCCACCATTGGATGATATCGTCCCAAATTGGGTAAAATCATCCTTTGTAGGATGAAATCATCTACAATTTCGTAATTTGGGGATCGCCCCTTGTTGGACGGGATCGCCCCTAGATCGTCGATTTTGCCCTCCGACGAAATCGATGATATAGAGACGATTTCGACGAAATAGGGACGATTTCATCCCAACGTCGTCAACGGCCTAAAAACAGCCGCGATGCCCCAAAACAATTAAAATTTCAAACAAAAAATCACACAAATTAAATTCAAACCTAATATACTAGGATTAGATCCTTACCCGTAGTTCGCATCAGACCTCTGTCGCTCTGTGTGCTATCTCAACCATTTTTCTCTCTGCAGAGCTCTAGAACAGTAGAAATGAATAGTAAAAATGAATTAGGGTTTTACCCTATTTTTCTTAATTTTATTCAAAAACAACAACATTTTTAATTTTGCTTTTCCACGTTTTTACCTCAAACGTTTGATTTGGGTAAAAACATGGAGGCGGAAGTCATACGATTCGACCTAGAATCGTCGTCTAAAAAATGAGTAAATTTTTGCTTTCTTGTAAATGGGAAAAACTCGTATTTAATGCATTTTCTTCGAAAAATTCGCTAAAGAGGGGGCAAAATGTAGCACCCTAAAATTGGCGCAGTTAAACCTTAGTAAAAGATTAAATTTTGAATTTTAACCTTGAGCCCCCTAGTTGACAAATTTATCTGTAGAGTTAGCTCCTTGTGCATTAGAACATCCTCGTACTATTGTTTGTATTCGGTATTTCAAGTCTTCTTGCAGGAATCTTATTATTTTTCAGTCGAAGCAGGCTCGGATCGTCTTTGATGATTCCAGACAATTTTGGACGATCCTGTTGTAGATTGGCGATGATCTCGTACGATTGGAGGCGATCTCGACTGCAATCCAAATTGGGGGCAATCAGAGCCCAAAGTTTGCATTTAATTATCTTTTCTCTTCATTTTTTTATGCATTAGATTGGTTTATTTTATTTTTTCATCCTGGAGTTCACCTCATTTAGCATAGATATATGATAAAGTCAAAATAAATTATCAAATTGATGCATTTCTTTTTAATTGCTATCTAGATCTACCATTTAGGCAAATTCATTGTTACTTCTATCATTTCCCCTTGCTTTTGTAGTTGCATTTTTGGTATTTTGTATCTATTTTTGTGATTGCAGGTTTTTGACGAATTCATCTGACGAATTCATCAGATCTCAGACGATCCCGTCTAATCTCAGGCGGTCGACTATGATCTGAGATGATTCTGTGCAATTTTAGATGATTATGTATGATTCAAGACAATTTGGACTGCTACAAACTGCAGAATCTTCATTCAGACATCCAAAATCAGGTATATTCTGTCTTATTTAGTGCATTCTCTATGTTCAACATTTATTCATGTTTTTTGTATCCATAAAAAAAAAAAATCAGCATCGGCATATAGATTAGCTTAGATTCATTTTGGCCAAACCTAGGAATTGAATGATTGAACATAAAATGAACACATCAAACCTGTCATCAACCTAGGCATGGAAACTGCCACTTAAAATTTTCCTGGTGAACCCACCATCCATCGAAAATTCACCCTTATACCCCTCCCTCGAGAGGCGGGACCTTCAAAGGGCCTCTCAGTCCAAGGTATTGTCCCATCCTTCTCGCATCCCCCTTTCAAGCACGGATCCTATAGCCTGAAGGTAAGGATGCAAAAAATTTGGAGCGATACAAGTATGCTCTTCATCCTTTAATGGATGGATTAGAAACCAGAAGCTAAAAAATTAATGGTTGCAAAAAAAATTAGAGGTTTTTGAGTGATTTTTTTAGGTGTCCAAGGAATCTGGTGTGATGGTGATGGATCAAGGAGCCCACATCGAAAAATTGCTTTAGAATTAACTTCAACTCAGCAAATCATCAAAACATTGTGGTGGTGGTGATAGGCAATGTGGACTTCATTTTTTGGAGACGCAGTGGTGCTGTTCGAGCATTGCCACATTCACTGCAAGGCCTATAGATGGGAAACTACATAAAACATGAAGTATCATGGATTTTTATGACGATAGGAGGTGCTCAGGCCATGAAGATATATATTTTTATTTTTTTTGTGTGGAGATAAAGAAAAATGTAGCCCCGTCCATTCTTTCCACATTGTAAACATTACAGTTGAATGGAGTTTTTCCCCTTTGGCTAAATATGGTGGAAAATGGAGGCACTTCAGAGAAATTTATCGGTTCAGTCCGAAGTTTCCACGATAGTGCAAGCAAAAAGGGTGTATGTTTTTATCCTTTCTGTAGTCATTGCAGTGGCAAGCAGACGTGCATTTGATATTCTTGTAGTAATCTACTCAGATGTGCATTTTAAATCCTCTAAAATCCTCCAGTTTCTTAGCATAGCTTCAACGGGTGATTCTGTTGCATT
Organism: Wollemia nobilis; assembly: GCA_028583015.1. Taxonomy (NCBI): domain Eukaryota; kingdom Viridiplantae; phylum Streptophyta; class Pinopsida; order Araucariales; family Araucariaceae; genus Wollemia; species Wollemia nobilis. The sequence continues at coordinate 1,306,110 of JAQPPZ010001923.1, forward strand.
TTCATTTTAGAATGGGAAAAGTTGCTGTAGAAAATAGTGATGGCTCAATGGAAAGCATGACTAGTTTTTCTTGAGAATATTTGCTACCTAGAGATTTTGGCATTGTTAGCATCATGAATACTCAATACTGAAGCTTGTGCACTTCGTAGACAAGCACACCATCCCTCCCATGTTGTTGGTGTTCTTGTTGTTCATCTAGACTTTTGCAAGCCCTGCTATGACCCAGGTTGGGGTCCTCCATAAGTTTAAATTCTGGGTCGATTTTGATCTGTAGTGATGGCTCCAAAGGACTATGATATGCACATGTTATTTTCTTGGATATGGCTAATTTTTGCATGTAAATTTGATATCTATTTTTAATGGTGATGGTCAACAAAACTTAAGATCGCCATGAGCTGGTGAGAGGGTGTTTTTCTTCTACACCATTCTTGGTATATCATGTCGTGAGCTGATGCAGCTACATCTGTGGTTCTCAACGTGCTTGGAACTATTTTTCTATTGATTACACCTGCTAATGTACCTAGAAAAATATTGTATGAAGAATAAAATTTGGATTATGCATCCTTGATAGGGTTTTGGGTACTATTTTTTTTTCAACATGAGTGCAAGGGCCTCAGGGATAAAATTTGGTTGGATTTGGTTGGTATTATAAATTTGGTTCTCTCGGAGAAAAATGACCTATTTTGAAGTTGTAGGCAGTAGCAAGATAGTCTTAACAACATCCAAATGGACGAAATGTAAATGGGTGTTTTTACCTCCATAAGGAGTTCTAAGGCTATGTTGTTGAGGATTTGCTCAAATTAGATATAGAAGCCCCTCACCTAGTATCTGAAGTGTGGTCTGATGGATACGGAGCTCCAAAATCATGCAAGGTTGATGGAGGAACAATAACTCTAGAGTTTTTTTTCCTGTCGGACTATCTGCTAAGAAATAATGACGTCGATCGCTGTGGCGCTATTCCATAGCTTTAGATCCAATTTTTTTTGCATACGGTGTTGCAACCATGATTTGTGTAGCTCTATAAAAAAGACACCAAATTTCTTTTTTGATAGCTCTAGATAATTTTGTCTACTCTAGCGGTGGCAAAATGGTGCTCGGCTATGTTGATTTTTTTTGGTGGAGGTGCCGTAATTTTCTAAATTAGAGACAAGTACTGTGAGCATGGCCTTGACGGTGGCATCGATGAAAAAATGAGGATATCAATAATTAAAAAGGCTAAAGTAGCCTTCTTCCACTGCATATGTCACCGGTGCTTGCTTGCGCATGAAGTAGGGCACACGTCAGGTGGCAAAAAGGGCATGTGGTGCTATGCAATGCAATGAGACTTGTAGATGGCACACACATGGTAAAAGTATGCTTATGTGGCAAAAAGAGGTGTGACTACGGCTCCACAACATGGGCCAAAAAGTGGGACATTTCCAAAAATATCGTCGCCATGTTTGTGTAGGGGGATTTCAATCTCCACTTAGGATTTGTTTTTAAAAATCTTTTGTTTAAATTCCTTCGTTATGGGTAAAAGAGTTCTAATTTGTATATGTAGGGGTAAGCCTTTAATAAAGTGGAGGGTCCACTTTCCTTGAGTATGGAATTTAATAAAGTTTTTTAAAACTTTATTAAATGGGCAATAAAATGGGTCAAATCAATTTTTTTAGTTTCATGTTTTTTAAATATCTTCAAAAAAAAAACGTGTGGGAGGGAATTTTTTTTTAAAAACCTCCCTCTTTCCAAAGGATATTTTTGGAATATTCCTTTATAAGGAAAGGAGAAGACTATTATTTTACCTGCAAATGAAGGCCAAATTGATACCCATTCATAGGAGTTTTTATAGTCGTTGGAAAGGTTTTTCCGAGCCGAACAAGATGGTGCAGTCCTTTTTCAATTTTGAAACTATTTTCCACACTTTTTTGTGGCTCAAAATATTGTATCATGGAGTGCATTCTCGGTTGAACCCGACACTCCCAAACATTTGCTTAAGTGATCCTAGTATCTAGTCATCTCCTCTATATCACCTAGTAGTTGTAGTGGCTGGTTACCCATGCATTTTGGTAGGATGAGAAGGTCACCATAAGGACATGTTGGATAGAAACTTTGGTGCCCTTTCATTTTAAGATTCCCTTGAAGTAATATGTTTGCCCACTTTGGACCTTATTATCTGCTCACTGTGTTCATATAGGTGGTAACCACATACTCATACTTGTAGAGTTATTTTGGACTACCCTTGTGATTTTTGTGGTTATTTCCACACCATATTCACACTTTTATTTTTGTGAGACACTTTGGTTTCAAGGGATTTTATTTAGTGACATTTCTTCATGGTTCATAGCCTTGATCTGTGTCACAAGCACCAGTTTAGGAGTGAGATTTCATTCAGTTTGGCGGTGAGGCTTCTCTACTTTTTTGAGTCATCTAAAGGATCCTTTGTAGGCTTCTTGGTGGAAGTTGTCCTAGGGGGGTTGAAGAGGACATCTTCCTTCATATCCATCCTCCATGCACATATTCCTTGTTCATCTTATTCTATTATGGCAGGTGGTTTTATCCCTTGTGCTTTTTCATAATCTCTCTAGTAGGGTTTTTTATGGATATATTGTACATGAGTACCTTATCAGGCCTTGTTACCGGGACTCATACTTGTGGATATGCCACTTGTTTAGTTTTGTTGTTTTTTACTACCTCCTAGTATCACTTAAGGGGGGTGTTAGTATATCCTAGTACCACTTAAGGGGGGGTGTTAGAATAATATTATATCCTAAGTTGTTACTAGGATAATCTATGTGGCTGAGATTAGCTCAGTTAGTTATGATCCAATGGATCAGATTGTACACCTTTGCTATTTAAGCAAGGTTTGTTTAAATTCAATAATATCAAGTTATTTCAATATTACAACAAAAAACACTCAATTTCTCCACAAAATTTATCCAAAATAATTACTCAATTTATATATGAAATTGATCCCAAACAAAAACTCAATTTATCCACAAAATTTATCCCAAACAATTACTTAAATTCTCCACAAAATTGATTTCAAACGAACACTCAATTTCTCCATGAAATTGATCAAAAAAAATTACTCAATTTCTCCATGAAATTGATCCCAACCAAACACTCAATTTCTCCATGAAATTGATCCCAAATAATTACTCAATTTCTCCCCAAAATTATACCAATACCATCCAATTTATCCATGAATTGGACCCATAGTTAACCTACAATATTTCCACAAAATTGCCCCATAACTAGCATTCAATTTTCCACAAAATTGGCCTAGTTAGACATTCAATATTTCCAAAAAATTGACCTATAGTCATCATTCAAGGTTTGCTCTAAAACAACCAAAATTTGCTACCTAAACCTATTCAGGTTTTTTCCTAAATCAAAATCGATAATTGCTCTATTAATTTCACCTCTAGCAAGGTAATTTGTTTTATCAAAATAATTATTTTCCAACCTCCAAAGTAAGAGATTACTTCAATAGAAACAATAATGTGGTTAGTAACATATCAACATCCAAAATAAAAGGGTTTGTTTGAGTAGCAAAGGGGTTTCTTTGAGTCAAACAATAGAATAATCAGTCAAAAACATCTAACCTGGTTAAACAAACCTTAGATCCAAACAACTAGCACTATAGCCTCAATCAACAAGTCAAATAATAGTACCCAACAACCAATGCTCTAGCCTCTACGGCTAACCTAACCATTGCCTAGTGGTCAAGCTAATAGGGATGTCTTCCCCTATTTCAATGCCTCCAATGCTCCCATAGAGAGCATGTAGGATAAGTCCCACATCCCAATTTAAAAGGTTTTACAATAATATTATACCCTCAGTCAACCAAGCATAATCAACCAAACACAAATGAATACAAACAATCAATGAAGCACATTGTGCCACATGATAGGATAAATGATTTGATTAATAAAATGGGTTTAAAGATGTTAAACAACATGCAAATCAACCACCAAGTGGTACAACATCAAATATTAGTGCATCACAATCAAGCGATGGCCAAGAACATAGCCTAAGCACTTGGCTACTAGCATATCATATACATAGGCCATTTAAATGGCCAAAATACCCACACTTATCACTTGTTGGATAAAGTTGAGGGAAGGCCAAAATGCTTTCCCTTTGCCTGTGTCCTCCTAAGTGCAACATTATTATGTGACGATGACGTTAGGTGATGGACATAAAAATTAAACAAAACTTCTAAGTGTAACCTTAGGAGAAACATTCTTTTATGATGGAGATGAACCTAGGTGAGGTGGCAGAAACAAGGGTTAATGGATAGCTCATTGAGCGCATCCAGAGTGCATCGACCACTTAGGAGGAAGTCTAACAGGGGTCATGGACCTTCCCAAACCTTGATATTATCCTAAAAAAAACTAAAGAACTCTAAGGTGGTGCTACACAAAATCAAAGCTTGGAATAATACCTTTATAAATGATGTATACACTTTATTAACATACCAGGGCAGAGTAGGACAGCAAGAAAAAATAAGACATAAAAAATAATGTAACACAGAGAAAATGGATCTAATTTAGGTAGCAAGGTATAACTTAATCTTGAGAATAACTAAGGTTATTTAATCCTTATATTGATTTCAACCACTTATCCTCTAATCTCTATAGATAAGTTGCATTTGAAGTCACACTCATAGAGTGTCTTAGAGAAGAATTATTAAAGTAGAATGAAATTCCAACAAAGGAATATGCCACTAGAAAAATATAAGGAAAAACTCAATAAAAATGGTTAAATTCTTCTATGGTAAAAAATGACACAAACTAACCTGACTAGACATCTTAGGGGATAATGGATGTTAAAAGAGTCTTTCCATAAAAATGTTGCATACACACAAGCTTAAAAGACTTCATTAAACCATTAACATGGAGGAAAATAGAGGTATAAATCAATCCAACTTGAAGATCTCTCCGTCTCCTCCAAAAGCTTACATCCTCTCATTATTTTCTTGCAATCCTTCCTCATGTGCCCAACCTCCTCTTCCTTTCCAACATGCCCTCCATGGTGAAAATATTCTCCTCCCTCCTTCTTTCGAATGTGTCCCCCCAAAGCATGGTGGGTTCCCAAAGCTTTCCCCATACCCAAGAACATGCACTGTTTTTAAAAACATCATGCTCACTATCTCATTTTTTCAAGTTGGTAGGGATAGGATTTTCCTTATGACAAGCCTCTATAGTCAAACCACACTAACATGGGTCATAATTCTAATTTCCATAATAGCCATCCATTTTTGTATTAAAAAATACTTGCTTCTTTTGGAAAGTCAAAAAAGACTCATGCCTATATAAAAAGTATTAAATGATTCATGATCGTGGGTCACATTAATTGAATCCATCATGAGCATAAAAAAAATATAAATCAATATTTTTCTAAGCAATTTAAAAGCCTTATCAAGATAAATATTAAATTGTTAGCTTAATATAACAATGGTTAGTCATTGATTAAAAACCACTATATGCATAAAATAATATTGATCAATTCCTTTGTGTAAAAATTTAAAAGCACCATTTCGTGACATGTTGCATTGCCATGGCCAAGGGAGGAAAGGTGTCACGATTTCGCGACATGTTGCTTCATCACGGCCAAAGGTGAAAAAGTGTCACGATATCGCGACATGTTGCATCGTCGCGGCCAAAGGAGAAATGTGTCGCGATATCACGACGTGTTGCTTCATCGCGACCAAGAGTGAAAAGGTGTCGCGATATCGTGACATGTTTCATCGTCGCAACCAAAGGAGAAAAAGTGTCACGATTTTGTGACATGGTGCATCATCGCGGCCAAAGGTGATAAGTGTCGCGATTTCGTGACATGTGGCTTCGTCGCGGCCAAAGCTGAAAAATGTCACGATTTCACGACATGATGCAACATCGCGGCCAAGTGAGTAAATGTGTCACAATTTTGTGACATGTTGCATTTTCACAGCCAAAGGAGAAAAGTGTCGCGATTTCACGACATGTTGCATTTTTGCGGCCAAAGGATAAAAATGTCGCGATTTTGCGACATGTTGATTTTTTGCGGCCAAAGGAGAAAAGTGTCACGATATCGCGACATGTTGCTTTTTCACGGCCAAAGGAGAAGACGAAAAGAGTGTCGCGATATCGCGACAAGTTGCATCAACAGACCAAACCGATACCTCTGTTAGCTAGTTATTGGTTCAAGAGATTTGGCTCCATTGCAAATCTTCTTTTACTCTTGTAATCATGTGTTCTCTCTGATTTCGACTGGGAAGTGTCTCTTCCCAAATTGTAATTGATATTTGTTTTAATACAAGTTTTTTCAAATTTAAAAAAAAAAACAATTTAAAAGCACTATCAAAGCTAATATTAAATTTTTAGCTCAATATTGTAATGGTTAGTCCTTTTAATTTAAAAACCATTATATGCATAAAATAATATCAATCAATTCCTTGGCTAAATAATTTAAAAGCATTATCAAAGCAAATATTAAATTGTTAGCTCATCATTATCCACTTGCAAGCATGGTTAGCCCTGCAAAACCATAAAGCTTAGCAACATCATAATCATAAAATATAACCAATGTTACAACATATATTTGCATATTCATAGCACCCAACAGCATTATTAAAATAAGTTCAATTATATTATCTTCTCAACAAGGACCTTTCCAGGGCAGACGTGACATACTACTCCCTTGGACTAAACACAGTCCCATGTGTTTCCCTGCAATAAAGAAAATATTATTACATTTTTAAATTAATAAGGAAAAATGTCTTTCCATCCTATTAATTAAACAACATATTACCATCCACTGATAATGTCAATGACTCACTCACTCCATGTGAGATGTCATACAAAAATATTATCATCCACTGATAATAGTCACACTTAATCCATGTAAGGTATCATTCAAAAAAGGTATTATCATCCTTTGAAAATATACATAAGGTGTTCATTCTATGATTATTATCATCCACTGATAATATCAATAGCCATACTTACTCCATGTAAGGTGTCATTCCAAACATTGAGCAACAAAATCAATGATATCCTTCTTCATACCTAACTAGAAGAAGGTATTTTTCCATGTTTTAAATCTTAGGATCCACTCTTAAGATGGTTTTAGGTACCTTCAAATTTTTACTAATCTCATAATCTGGTACATGCTTTATCAATTTAGAGAGAATCCCATACTCCTCTCAAGAATAGATTTCCCATCTATTATTTCCACTAAGAATTGCTCAAACCTATGAATAGAATTCCATTTCTATTCTTTCTCATTATGTATGATCAAGAATTTGACTAAGAATAGAATTTCATATCTATTCTTTCTCATTAAGCATGATCAAGAATTTAACCAAGAATAGAATTCCATCTCTATTCTTTCTCATTAAATGATCAAAACCTAACTAAGAATAGAATTCCATCTCTATTCTTTTCCACTAAATTTAACCAAAATTTAGATTGTTTTAAGAGGATCCCATACTCCTCTCAAGAATCTAGATCATGATCATTAAAATCTCTTCTCAACTTATAAACCTCAAAAAAAAATTCTACTTGAAACCTAGGAAAATTTTATAACAATAGAGAATTCTATCTTGGATGATGATTAAGTCTTGCTCAAAAACATTCCACTAAAGTTTCATTGCTTGAGTCTTCTTGTTAGTCTTTTTTTTTAAAGTCATTTCATATTTTGAAAATTGTATCAAGCATGTGAAGGGTAACCCCACGATTTGGGTTACTAATGAATAATTTATTAAAGAAAAGATACATTTCCAACTCATACAGCCATATCTTGGTTAATTTTACCAATCAATTTGAATACCCTAACATACTTCAAGTCTTGGATAGCTCTACCTCCATACGAGACTTTGCCTTCATGATATTTTTTAGTAGGATATTCTTCCTATCCACTCTCATATTTTTCATTCTAGGAAACTTGATTAACAATAATTTCCAATATTTTCTTATGTCGGTCATCTATTCCCTTTATTATCCAATTTGTTCTTATAGTGACTATGATGAGGCTTTCTTACTCTTTTTTTTTTTTTTTCAAAATTTCCCTTTTAGGGTCTAGCTTTAGTTTCATCATACCTAGCTAGCCCTAGATTTTGAGAAGATCCTCTTCTTCTCTTTCTTATCTTGGGTTTCAATTCTCTTTGTCACACAAAGGAGTTGAATGAGAATGCAAAAATACAAATCTAACCATCCTGGGAGAGAGTAATTTTTTTCATTTACACAATTAAGATTCACAAAAGATATACTAGATAGGATCATAGAGGTTCCACCACATTTTGATTTCTATATACTGCAAACATTCCTTGAGTGGGTAGGAGTGATCCCTCTCTCGTAGTTTATTGGGTTTAACCTTGCACACTACCCATATATCTTAAATGACAACTTCATGTGGTCCTTCCATTTTCTAACACTCAACGAATTTAGGATAGCTCAACCATAGCATAGGGATTAACCCTGTCTCTATAGTTTGAGAAAGGGATGTCAATTTATTTACTAGGTCAAGTCTTTCTATACCAATACTTAGGCATAAGAACCTCTTAGTTTACACATTACACCATGAGAAAACTATGGTGCTCAATCATTCCATAGCTACGAGGGTTTGATTGGGGTGACTATTACTCTGAATGACATACCTCACATGGACACCCAACAATACTTCAAGGTTCAATCATCAATCCAATTTGACAATGGGATCCAAACCTCCATGATTGGAAAAGAGGATTCAAGCTACACTACCTAAATCTTTCTCAAAAAAATCCTTATCTTTAGCTCCTCTTTGAAATTCCATTATCAAGGTGCCCATTGTAAATTCTTTAGATGTTGCTACACCACATATTCAGGTCTAGGTCCATCCTTGGGTACTACTAGTTTTGTATAGCTAGGTGAGTTCTCCAAAAGCTAAAAAATCTAGACCCATTTGATTCTTGAAATCCAATATTATTTTTGCACTCTCTCCATTATTACCTTTATCATTTTAGCAAGTTACAATTACTTTCAATTGTACTTCCAATGGTTAGCTATATCTTCCCAATAGCTAACTTAAATTATTAATGGTCACCATCACACTTATATCCCACAAGGTGCCATCTTCATTTTGACCATTATTACCTTGGAAATAATCTAGGTCACACTTGCCTTACCACAAGATGACATCCTCCTTAACCACAAGGAGTTGAGTTTAGTCCTTTTATCCTTACGAACTAGCATATTCATTACTATCTATTTGTTAATGGCTATGGTTATTCTTGATCCACACAAGATACTATTCCTAGGTAAGCTTACACTCTCTTGATAATGATGGTCACACTTGCTCCGTGCAAGATGCCATGTCAAAATAAAGCTATCCTTCCTAGGATTAATTCTTAAGCAACATTTAGCTTATTCATGGAAGTTAATAGTCCATCGTACCTAGAGCTCTAATACCAATTGTAACAACCTGAAAAACAACCCACTCAAGAGAGAGAGAATATATATATACATTCATTAGGGATACACATATCCCCACCTTGCATAAGTTATTCTATATTGGTGTATATTGATGTCAAGTCCTTTGACTAGGTTGTCTGTCTCATCTTCATGATGATCCAACTTATCTCCTTTTAATCTGTCAAAAGGGGTACAAAGATCCCTACACTATACATAATCCCATATACGTAGGTGTACTAAGAATAATGCAAATAAGATATCTATCTCATCTCCATGATGAGCTAGCTTATACATTTTAATTTATCAAGAGGGTACACCCATCCCTACACCATACATAAATTTGTCTATGTAGGTGCACTAGGCATCACTTAAATAAGCTATCTATCTCATATCCATGATGAGCTAAATTATCCCTTTTAGTCTATAAAAAGGGTATTCTCATCTCTATACCATACATAAATCCATCTATGTAGGTGCACTAAGTGTATTGTTATTAGGGTATCTTAAAAATCCTTTAGTCTACTCTCTTACTCTCTCTATGTTTCTCATCCATAAACTTAAACATTACTAAATATCATTTTCCATCCATCCAAGATTCATCAAATGCAATATTAAAAGATAAAGATAATTAATACACACATGACACATCATATATCCTGGGAAACCCTTATGGGAAAAACCCAACCTTGAAAATATCCTTTTTATTTCATAATTTTAGATATCTCCAACATCTATACAAAGGGAAAATAAAACTTTCCTTTGATACATCAATACCAATATGAGTACATAAGAATCCTATAGTCCTTATATACCCATTACATGAATAGTTCTCTTAATTCATATTACATCTCAATGAGGGAACCCCATAATTCCCTAAAATGAATTCTACATTCATTCTTTTTTTTCCAAAATATCATCATCCAAATAAATACATAAGAATCCCATGATTATTATGTCCCCAATGCATGAATTCTTCATTTAATTCACTTTACAAAACAATGAGGGAACCCCCAAATTTCCTCGAATAAATTCCACATTCATTATTCTTTTCCAAAACATCATCATCCAAATAAATACATAAGAATCCCATGATTCTTATATCCCCAATGCATGAATTGTTCATTTAATTCATTTTATAAAACAATGAGGGAACCCCCTAATTCTCTCTAATGAATTCCACATTCATTATACTTTTTCAAAACATCATCATCCAAATAAATACATAAGAATCCCATGATTCTTCTATCCACAATATATGAATAATTCCTTTAATTTGTTTTACAAACAATGAGAGATCCCCATAATTCCCTCGAATGAATTCCACATTCATTCTTATTTCCAAATGAAATATATTATCCATGAACACATTTCTATAAAATGAAATATATTATGCACCATCATATTTCAAATATTTTAATTTATGAGATACATTATTTGCTAATGCATATTTCTAACTCATGTAATACTTTATCCCCTGCCATATTTCAACTCATTTAATCAAATGAAATGCATCACCCACAAGTGCATATTTTAACTCATGAAATATATTATCCACTAACATATTTCAACTCATTTAACAAATGAAATACATTATCCATTAATACATATTTTCAACTCATGAAATATATTATCCACTAACATATACCAACTTATTTGAACAAATGAAATACATTATCCACTAATGTATATTTCTAACTCTTGAAATATATTATCCACTAACATATTTCAACTCATTTAAACAAATGAAATACATTATCCACTAATGCATATTTCCAACTTATGAAATATATTATCCACTAACATATTTCAACTTATTTAAACAAATAAAATACATTATCCACTAATGTATATTTCTAACTCATTCAATTCAATTTTTTTTACAATTTTACTTCCTAATTAATCGTCAATAAATCACTCAATTTATCTATGAAATTGATCCTAAACAAACACTCAATTTATCCATGAAATTGATCCCAATCAAACACTCAATTTTTCCTTGAAATTGATCCCAAACAATCACAAACAAACACTTAATTTCTCCACGAAATTGATCCCAAACAAGTACTCAATTTCTCCATGAAATTGATCCCAAACAATTACTCAATTTCTCCATGAAATTGATCCTAAAAAAACACTCAATTTCTCCATGAAATTGATACCAAACAATTACTTAATATCTCCATGAAATTTATCCCAAAAAACACTCAATTTCTCCATGAAATTGATCCAAAATAATTACTCAAATTCTCTATAAAATTGATCCCAAACAAACACTCAATTTTCCACAAAATTGATCCCAAATAATTACTCAATTTATCCACAAAATTGATTGCAAACAAACACTCAATTTATCCATGAAATTAATCCAAAACAAACACTTAATTTCTCCATGAAATTGATCTAAAACAATTACTCAATTTCTCCATGAAATTGATCCCAACCAAACACTTAATCTCTCCACGAAATTGATACAAAACAATTACCCAATTTCTCCATGAAATTGATCCCAATACCATCCAATTTCTCTATGAATTGGACCTAATTTTTTTTCTTTAATTTAAATGGTGAAATTGATAGCCGTCAGGAATTTGGGCAGGTTCAACTTTTATGGCCATCACAGTATTCCACGTTGTCCACCCTGGAAGCTGCCACATAGATCTTCACGCATTCTTCCCCCATAACCACCATGCCACAATCATTTTAAACCTTTTACACCACTAAAAGCACTAGGAAATTAATAAGAATTCAGTCCAATGAGGCCTGAGATTTGAACCTTGGACATTCACCCACCTTATGGGTTTTGGTCAAACTAATTGGTCTACACATCGGACCTGAATTGGACCTAAAGGTAACCTACAATATTTCCACAAAATTATCCTATAGTACAAATAATTCTTCCATAAAATTACCCCATAACTAGCATTCAATTGTTCTAAAAAATTGACCTAGTTAGACATTCAGTCTTTATACAAAATTGACCTATAGTCATCATTCAAGGTTTGCTCTATAACACCCAAAATTTTCTCCCTAAACCTATTCAAGGTTTTCCCTAAATAAAAATCCATAATTGCTCTACTAATTTCACCACTAGCAAGGTTTTATTTTATCAAAACAATTATTTTCCAACCTCCAAAGCAAGAGATTACTTCAATAGAAAAAATATGGTTAGCAACATATCAACCCCCAAAATAAAATGGTTGGTTTGAGCAACAAAGAGATTTATTTCAAGTCAAACCATAGACTAATATAGTCAACCAACCTCTAATTAGTCAACAACATCTAACTTGGTCAAACAAACCTCAATGCCAAACAACCAACACTATAGTCTCAGTCAAAAAGTCAAACAACTAGCACTCTAGCCTCCACAACTACCTTGACCACTACCTAGTGGTAAGGCTAATAGGGGTGGCTTCCCCTATTTCAATACCTCCAATTCTCCCATAGAGAGCATGTGGGATAAATTACACATCCCAATTTAAAATATTTTACAATAATCTTATGTCCTTGATCAACTGGGCATAACCGACCAAACACAACCGAATGCAAATAACCAACGAAGCACATCATATCATGTGGTAGGATAGGTGAATCGATCAATAGAATGGGTTAATAGATGTCAAAAAACATGCAAATCTTGCCAAGTGGTGCAACATTGAACAACTATTTTATCACGTTCAAGCAATGGCCAAGCATGTATCCTAGGAACTTGGCATCTACATAGGCCATTTAAATGGCCAAAATACCCATTCCTACTATGTGTGGGATAAATTTGAGGGAATGTTGGAAATATTAAGTATATTGAGTTATCATTGATGTCAATGGGTGCATATTATTCAAGGTAGAAATATTCTTCAAGGGTGTGAAGTTGACAAGGTTGGACAATATAACAATGGATAATTATTTAAGGTAAGGTTTTAAATAAAGGATTATAATATTTAAATATTATACAGAGAAGAACAAAGGTTAAAAGTTGCCTAGACAAAAAGATTTAAAAAGGGTTTAAAAGGTTTAAGGATGCCTGGACAAAAGTTTTAAAAATAAGGATAAAGGCTTAAAAGAGAGGGACAAAGGTTTATATTATAATATTTAAATTTTAAATTTAAATATTATAATCAAATGAGTTTAAAAATAAAAAGGTGCCAAAGTAAAATTAAAGCTGACCTCTCAAAATAAATTGAAGGCATGGAAGGCATATATATACACGACAATAATTGCACCTTACTATGGTTTTTATGCATTGCAAATTGAATATTTGAAAAATGTGAATGCAAACAACAAGGAAAGAAAGAAAGAGGACAAAACAATGAAATTGAGGCAATACAGTTAAAGAAATATTTTTGTACATGTGTTTTCATTCGCTGGGATAGTCTATCTGGTAGTGTGGATCTGTGTGGAGGTTTGCTGGGCAGAAGGTTAAGAGGTCGAACCTCGTCGATGTTGATTTTATGGTTTTTTTTGTCAATGCACAAAATGTGGTTTAAATATATGGTACCCCTCTTTTGGTCTCAGCCACCGTGGTAGCATAGCTGGTTAGGGCGCTTGGGAGAGTGTTGCTTGTTGATAGGTTGAAGGTTCGATTTTTTTAAGCGAAAAACCCCTTGCGAGGCCTCCTTGGTCTAAGAGACCATGAACAGGGGGTTCTACACCATCAGTCACCCGGGGGTCGCACCCAGCCCTACCCGCATCAACATTATCAATTGGATTTTGGGTACTAATTTAGCTTTTTGGTAGGGTGGATATTCGAACCTGGGACCTCCCTTGGATGATTGCCCTCTCCTCTCCAATTCACCCACAACACCCCTTTTGAGGTGCCACTTTCAACAAGTTGGGCATAGGAGGAACAGAGCCTTGTCAGCCTCTACCAGCACATAAGACATTACTAACTATACCATATATCTACAGGATGGAGACAAAAGGAATGGAACCTGGGTCGGCATCTACCAGCACCCAAAGCATTTACCACTGCACCACAACAAGTAGATTAAACTAATTTATAGTGGAAAACACCCCTTTCGAGGTGCCACTTTCAACAGGTTGGGCATTGGAGGAACGGAGCCTTGTCAGCCTCTACCAACACATAGGACATTACTAACTATACCATATATCTACAAGATGGAGACAAAAGGAATGGAACTTGGGTCGGCGTCTACCAGCACCCAGAGCATTTACCACTGCACCACAACAAGCAGATTAAACTAATTTATAGTGGAAAACACCCCTTTCGAGGTGCCACTTTCAATAGGTTGGGCATAGGAGGAATGGAGCCTTGTTAGCCTCTACCAGCACATAGTACATTCCTAACTATACCATATATCTACAGGATGGAGACAAGGGGAATGGAACCTAGATCGGTCTTTACCAGCACCCAGGACATTTACCACTGCACTACAACAAGTAGATAAAAACTAATTTATAGTGGAAAACACGCCTTTCGGGGTGCCACTTTCAACATGTTGGGCATAGGAGAAATGGAGCCTTGTCGGCATCTACTAGAACATAGGACATTCCTAACTATACCATATATCTTCAGGATGGAGACAAGGGGAATGGAACTTGGGTCGGCCTCTACCAACACTCAAGGCATTTACCACCGCACCACAACAAGCAGATTTGGAGGTTCGATTCACGATAGTGCTAAAGGTACTAAAAATTTTGATTGAAAATATTTTTATTAAGGTTGAAAAAATATAAGGTGTATGGTATTGTTTTTAAATTATATTTTTGCAATTCAAGGAGAAATAAGGGTTTTGAGTTTTCATTGTTGTGCATATCTTAGAAAGGAGAAATAAGGTGTATTTGAGATTATTATCATTTGTATTTTTGCATATCTAAGAAAGGAGAAATAAGGTGTATTTGAGATTATTGTTATTTGTATTTTTGCATATCTTAGAAAGGAGAAATAAGGTGTATTTGTGATTAACGTTATTTGTATTTTGGCATATCATAGAAAGGGAATAAAAGGATTTGTGTTATTGATAAAGCTTTATCTTGTGAGGAAAATATAAGATATTATTTTGAGCATTGATTGAGCACATTTTGATAAAGGATTTTAATGAGAATATTTTGATATCTAATCAAGAAGAGAAAAAGGGATTCACTAACCAATTTTGAAGTGGCAAAAAGGAATTTGAGAGCAAAATTGTGCATTGGTTTGGATTGATTTCGGGAGTACATAATAAAGTCAATTATCAAGTGCTATATTAGAGATATTTTTTTTAATGCAATAAATGTTATATATGTGAAAACAATAGACTTAATGAATGTGAAAGAACATATCAAGTATTTTTATTGCACATCATTCTCTATATGTTCATGAAGAAAAGAATTTTGGGTAGAATATGTTTGAATTACTTTATATGAAGAAAAGCACTTTTGAGAAAGATATAAGCATTATTTTGAGCAATTTTTGTATGCAATATTTGGGAAAGAATTGAGCAGGTTTGAGCAAGTGAGTGAGCATATTTGAGAAGGTTCTATGAGTATATTTGAGTAGGTTCTATGAGCATATTTGAACAGGTATTGATGAGCAGATTTGAGAAAGCCTTGTGTGTATGCTTGGAGAAGATGTGAGTAGATTTGAGCAAATGTGAGCAGATTTGAGCAGGTTTTGGTGAGCATATTTGAGCAAGCCTTGTGTGTAGGATTAGAGTAGGTTTGAGCAGGTTTTGGTGAGAAAATTTGAGCAAGTCTTGTGTGCAGGCTTGGAGAATATTTGAGCAGGTTTTGGTGAGTATATTTGAGCAAGCCTTATTTGTAGGCTTGGAGCATATTTGAGCAAAGTTGTGAGCAAGATTTAGAGTAGACCAGAGTAGAGGGGATAGGTGTATCTTATGGATAGAGGTCCATGAACCAGAGTATATGGGATTGGTGTCTCATGTGGATAGATGCCCATGAACCAACGCAAAGGAGATTGGTGTCTCTTGTGGATAGAGGTCCACAAACATTGTAATAGAGAATTGGTTCCCAAATAATTTGTTGAGAAAATTTATAAGAAATATTTTCTCCATGGATGTAGCCCACATTTGGTGAACCATGTTAAATATGTGTCTTTTATGTGTGTGATGATATGTGCATTGTTTCATGATTGCAATTGATAATATTGGATGACATTGCTTTGGAAAGAAAAGTAAAAAGTTGTATCTTATACTGTTCACCCCCCTCTTAGTATAAGCTTGTGTTCTTTAGGGAAGGCCAAAAAGTCTATTTTCTCATGCTCTCCTAAGCACGATGTTGTCATGCAACGATGGTGCTTAGACGATGAACATAAATTTAAACAAAACTCCTAAGTGCAACCTTAGGAGAAATATTATTTTAAGATGGTGATGAACCCAGGGGAGGTGGTAAAAATAGGGGTTAAGGAATAGCTCACCAAGTGCAGTCTAGAGTGCGTCGACCTCTTATGTGGGAGTTTAATAGGGTTCGTGGACCTCCCCAAACCTTGACCTTATCCTCAAAAAACCCCAAAGAAATTTGAGGTGACACTACACAAAATTAAATCTCAGAACAATACCTTTGTAAGTGATGTTTGTACATTATTAATGAACCAGGGCATAAGAGAATAATAGGAAAACAATAATGCATCAAAAACAAAGGTGTAACATAGGAAAAATGGCTTTGATTTAGGTAGGAGGGTATAAATCAATCTTGAGAACAACCAAGGGTATTTAGTCCTTATATTTTAACTACTTATCCTCTAATCTCGATGGAAAATCCATGTTTTAAGTCGCACTTAGAGAGCATCTTAGAGAAGAAGAGGTATTAAAGTGGAACAAAATTATAACAGATAAATATGCCACTAGAAAAGCATAAGGAAAAATTCAAGGAAAATGGTTAAATTTTTTTGTGTTTGAAGATGACATAGACTGGCCTAACCAAACATCATAGGATATAATGGACATTAAAAGAGTCTTACCATCAAAATGCTATGTACACACAAGATTAGAAGACTTCATTAAACCATTAACATGGAGGAAAACATAGGCATAAATAAATCCAACCTTGAGATCTCTTTGCCTCCAAAATATTTCATCCTCTTATTCTTTCCTTGCATCCCTTCCTCATGTGCCTAGCCTCCTCTCCCTTTCGCGTATGCCCTCCATGGTGAAAATATTATCCTCCCTCATTCTTTCGAATGTGTCCCCCCAAAGCATGGTGGGTTCCTAAAGCCTTCCCCCTCCCCAAGAACATGCTCACTGTCTCCTTTTTCCAAGTTGGTAAGGATAGTATTTTCCTTATGACAAGCCTCCATAGTCAAACCTCACTGACATGGGCCATAATTCCAATTTCTATAATAGCCATCCTTTTGTGTATTCAAAAATGCTTGCTTCTTTTGGAAAGGCAAAAGAGACTCATTCCTATATAAAAAGTATTAAATAATTCATGACCTTGGGTCACATTAATTAAAGCCATCATGAGCATAAAATAAATATTAATCAATTATTTTGCTAAGCAATTTAAAATCCTTATCAAAATAAATATTAAATTTTTAGTTTAATATAGCAATGGTTAGTCATTGATTAAAAACCATTATATATTTAAAATAATATTGATCAATTCCTTTGCTTAACAATTTAAAAGCACTATCAAAGCTAATATTAAATTGTTAGCTCAATATTGTAATGGTTAGTCCTTTTAATTAAAAACCATTATATGCATAAAATAATATCAATCAATTCCTTGGCTAAACAATTTAAAAGCATTATCAATTGTTAGCTCATCATTGTCCACCTGTAAGCATGGTTAGCCCTGCAAAACCATAAAATATTAGCAACATCATAATCATAAAATATAATTGATGTTACATCATATCCTTGCATATTCATAGCACCCAACAATGTTAGGCATTAAAACAATAAGTCCAATTATATTGTCTTCTCAACAAGGGCCTTGATAGGCAGGTCATGACAGTTATAGATATGAGACATATTACCCCCATGCCTATATGTGTTTAGATGATGAGGATCAATTTTGCCTCAGAACTTGCCTAATAATTTTTATTGATATCAAAAATATTTATAGATATTTACAAAACCATGGTTGGGTAAAACCATTGTCCCAAAACCATAAGTAGAGTGGAAGATAATGCTTGACAAATAAGCTTGACAACATGTGCAGGATAAGGCACGACAATTTTTTTTTAGAATCTAACAAAATTTAATTAAAATCTAATTAATTATAACCTAATCAATTAAATTTAATTAAACCTAATGTTTAAACTAATATTTAATTTATCCCTATCATTCCTCCCAACCACAAAAGTATTAGACTCCAATGCATTATAAAAGGGGATAATAAAGGCTTGAAGAGCATAGAAACTAGAGGATGGGCCACCTAAAATTTGATGCTTCAATAACCAAATAAGGTCTTCATAAAACTTGAAACTATTGCTTCCACTAGATCAGGCTCAGAAAGAGATTTTTCACAAGTATAAATAAGCCTATACTCATAATTGGAGGTGCCTTGATTTGTGTAAAAAATAGTCTTGTCATGCAGCAAAAAGGAAGAGGGAGAGATTCCCTCCAAATGGAATCTCTAGGGAATATTCCTTAGAATATTTTGATGTTTTAAAATTTCTTATAGTCTGCCTTTATTTTTAGATTCATTTACATTTCTAAAAGGATAATATATAAATGCAAGATTATTACCACCATAATTCATGTGGGATAAGTGTTTTGAACATTTCCCTCTAAGGATGATATAAATGACCATGATAAGCTTAGAATGCCAATGTCTAAGAAAGCATATATGGGAGGGGAGTACTACTCTAATTCACGAGGGACTAAGACGTGTTTTTCCTTGTGGTGGAATTGTTGGGTGTCATGTGTCCAAAATGTTTCCATGTTTTATATGTTGTTGTAGGGAAGGTAGTCGATGTCTCCAAGCTAGGGACTAAATATGAATATTGTGAGATGAAAAAACTCTAAAATATTGGTGGCTAGTCGAAGAGTAGTGGGAGATGTAAGCAAGCAGTAAAAGAGCCACACTAAAGGTAACTCAATGTGGTGGACTAGATAATCATTGCAAGTGAACAGGTGATGAGGGTTATAATGAATAGTCAAGGGAAGAGCCATGTTGAAAAATCAATGCATGGTGACTAAAACTCAATCAAGTAGGAGGGAAACTAGAGGAATTCATAGAGATATAAATGAGAGGTCTATCATGATGAGGGGTTTCCTAGAGCATCGATTATATCTATGTCATTAACGTTAGAAAAGAAAATATGGGTATGTTCATATAGTCATGAAAGTATATATATATGAAATACATCCCTCACTATTATGTTATTTGAATCAAGATGTCTCCATTTCGATAATGTAGTACTTGCCCTCCTAGTAAGCAATGACATGGTTGTAGTGGCAAGAAATACACAAGTAGTTTGCAATGATGACAATGACCATGGGGAGGGTGTGGGATGACAGTGATAAGAGGGCATTGATGGAGCCAATGGCATGTAGGGGCATGGAGCAATGATAAATGAAAAAAAAGTATTGGGTAGTATGAATTACCCCAAAATCAAGCATATAGGCTTACAAAGGAAAAATATGCATGATAACAATATTGGTAGGTGGGCAGGTAGTATCACAAAGAATTGGGCAAGTCATGAGTATTTGTGGCTATAACATCTAAGTAGATTTAATGTCTACAACATAAATTCAAGAGACCTAGGGACTATACCATGGCCCTTGCATGTTAGACTAACAATTTTTAGCTACTTTTCTAGTTTTTGAGGGTAGCAACACTTCGACCATGCAAGTAGTCTGATGCATAAAGGCAACTAAATTTGAAATTTTGCTCCAAGGAAGCCTTTGATGCCATAACAATGCTTCAAATATTAGATGCACAAAGGGATATTTACATTTATTGCTTGTATCCATGGCAACCTTCAAGCCATGTCTCGCCTCCTCTTTTTTTGAGTCTTTCTTAGATAGACCTTTAAATTCTTCATCAACACTAGTATTATTGTCTAATGGTAAGATGATGGAATTTTGACCCATAGATCTTGGTTCGAATACAAGTGTTGTTTCATCAGGAAATAACATGTCACACTTGCCAATTTTAGGTGAGTAGTCTTCTTCAACCTCAACAATGAGGTTTTCTTCTTACATGTCAACCATTGTAGTTACAATCAACCTTATCTTAGCACAAAGATATTTGGCTTGTTATGCTATTTTTTATAGAGAGATCCTTAAGAGGATCTTGACTAGGCAACATAGTGACTTTAACATAAACAATCCATAAATGGATTGGGATGCTTTAATAATAGTGATGAGGATCAAGTCTGCCTTAGAACATGCCTAATGATTTTTATTGATATCAAACATATTTATAGATAATTACAAACCATGTTGGGTAAAACCATTGGCCCAAAACCATGAGTGGAGTGGAAGATAAGGCCTAACAACATTTGTAGGATAAGGCCTAAAAAAAATATTCAAAAAACTTTAATTAAAATCTAATTAATTAAATTTAATTAAATCTAATATTTTAATTATTATTTAATTAATCCCTATCATGAATCTACTCATTAATGGTTCAACATTGGACATCCAAATAGTCATGGATTTAGATGGAATTCTTTGATACCATAGTAACCTTATCTCTCAATGAATAGATTAACAATCAAACCATAATATCCTCCTCTTGGATCATATGTATTGATGTTAATGTGGATAAATCATTCATGTGGTCTATCATTACCATCAAAAGTAGGCAATGCTTTTATGGTTTGATTTAGATATGGGAGAATAAACCATCAGTTTCATAGGTCCCTAATACATACAATAAGGTAATGCATTTTTGACATAGAATATGTCTAGACTTGAAGATCCTATGGAGCATACCATAAAGTATCTATAGGTAATAAAGTGTTTGTTATTGATGAGGGGTTATGTATTCTTGTGGTTATTGAATGTATGGTACAGTTGTTGGTGTTTATGTGCTTATTATTGATTATGATTAACCATTGAGGTGGATTTGGCACTATTGGATGTTAGGCATTAGAATTTTGTGGTGAAGGTAGATTAGATAGAGCTTGATAGTTCACATCCCCATGGATTTATTGGGAAATTTATGAACTGAAAGGTGGAGGTTGGTGATATTGGGAAGGATAGACTCCAAAGAGAGGTGGTGGATTTTGGGATCCTATTTGCATGTTAAGATTTTTTTTATTTTGAGTGGCATTCTTAGCACCAAATTGGGTATGAATTGATTTTGTACACCTTAGAACATATTAGGATATGGTGGATTTTACAAACTTTCTTTGTAGACAAATTTGGAAAATTTTGAGTTACTTGACTTATAGGAATGTTGGTGAACAATTGAGTTTTTCCATGAGTGTTTTGAGATGAGATAATAGGAGTTACCATTTGATTCAAATTAAATAAATTTTGGCTTACATCCACTAGATTACTAGTGCTAGATTGTGACAGGTTGGTATTTACTTGATTGCTAGATCTAAATTATGGGCTTTGATTAAATTGATATGTTGATGGATTTCTTAATTACATAGCAAGAAGTCATGATGATTAATTGATAAACCATGGCATAAGAGCTTGAAGATGAAGTAATCTATTGGCATAGAAGGGATTGAGAAATTTAACCCATTATTGGGTGGAGTAGTATCCCAAGCCTAGCTGACACCTAACATAAAGTATTAGTGATCTACTAGTGTATGGTAAGGAAGTTTTACTTATATCTAGGAAATATATGAAATCTATGAAATATAACTTCTATGAGCTATAGGCCTATCCATAGTATCTTGTTTAGTATGATCTATGGTACATTCTTCTAAAGATCATATCTAGACAACATTTGATTTTTTCTTTTATTTACTCTTTTTCATTTATATTCAACTTTCATATGTTCTTGTTCATGATTTAGATGTTGTAGTCATAAGAAGAATTCAAATATGTAGTCAATCATTTTAGATCCTTGTACCTATTAGAGCACCAAACTTAAAAGTAGACCAAATTTACCAAAGAAACAAAATATATTGATTACAACAAATCAATGTATGTTTTAGTGAAATGACATACTTCTAATGAAAATAGGAATTGATACTTAGCCTCATAAAAACTGGGAAACAATAATGATGTCACTACTATTAGAATATTATTATTGTTATAATGTGCACTATGCCTATAATTGACAGGTTGACATTTATCTTTTGCCACTTGTCCCTGTCTTCAGTTTGAGTTGGAGTTGTCTTCTGAAAGACACTTAGAGTGGAGCTTATGACACTTGTCATATCTCCCTCCTAAGCTTGATGCTTATATATTTTAAGGTAACTTGTAAATAAAGAGGGCTTTATTTTTCAGTCCCAACATCTGGTATCAGAGCGGTGAAATCCGCCTATGGGGACCCTTAGGGTTTGAGAGTTTTTTTTAGGATTGAATTTTTTCTCTGAAGTATCCTCTTCACTTGCTAAGTTGATCATGTGAATGAGAAACGAAGAGTATTTTTTAAGATTTTTGGCGATTCTGGCAATGTGGGGCTATTTTTTTTTGCAGGGTGAAGGCACATTTAAAAAAAAAAACGTCACATTTTGCAGTGGCAATTTTTTTTAGAGCAGTCATCTTCAGAATCTGAGTACACCAACACGTATATCAGGAGGAGTACTACAAAATCGAGTACTCGCTCACAAAAATCCGACAACTAATGAGCAAAATATGGTTTTTTGAAAACGGACTGTTGCAACTATTTTTTTCCTGCGTGATTTTTTCCGAAATGGAAATTTTTTTATTAATTTTTCTAGCAGTATTTTTCTTGATGTTTTTGTACCATCATATAGATTATGAGAATTACTACAAGATCAAGTACTCACTTGCTTAATTCGGTAATGTATTGAGCAAGTTACAGCTGCTCAAAGTTGGTTGTTTGTAGTAGTTTTGGGATTGTGAAAAATTTGTTTTTTTTGTTAAGGCACATCAGTTGCCAATTGTTGGATTGAGAAACATCTACAGCTGTAGTAGGTAACAATAAGCTAGATTGCAAATTTTTCAGTCATTCCCTCCAAAATTTCTTGCTCGGTCATTTCAAATTTTTCCCGCCGAAACAGTTTCAATCCAAAATTTCAAATTTCAAATCTGTAGAGGGCAATCTGTCCTGTTTTTTGCCTCTAAGAAGTCTTGTTGTATTTTCTTAAAATCAAGGGTCAAATTGTAACCGAATATAGCCTTATATATAGTCATTGGAAAGGATTTTTTGAGGGGAATCCATTGGTGCAGTTTATTTTTAGTTTTGAAATTATTTAATATGCTAAATTGAAGTTTGAAATTGAAATTGTAATTTGGAGTGCATTTTTGGTAGTATCCGACACTCCTTGACAAAATATTTGGCAAAATTATGGGAATCTCAATTTTAAGTCTTTGGGGGGGACATTATGCCAAGTCATTCATTGAATTTGGCAAGTTTGAAGGCAATATTGTAAAAGGAGGCATTGATATTGTCTCATATTTTGGAGGCACATTTGGGGCTAATTTATTTTTAGCCAAATACAAATCATCAACTTAAGGGATGATTTAGGGACCCTTGTCCCTTGTCAGTGGATTCATTTTGTGGCACTCTCTTGGCCACTAGGTGTTTGTTGTTTGTGTCTTCTATTTGGGCTTTGTCTACATTTATGCTTGCTATTACCCTTGCATGACTTTAGGTTTTATAATTGTAATCAAGTGTAGTTCCATTTCATACACACTTGACACTAAGTCATATACAAGCAAGCAAACACATACAGACAAATTCTTATAAAGAAATAATACATTGGCACATCTATTGTAACAATTCTACAAAAAGCAAGCATCACATTTTTATAACCTCCTATGTCCCACATATCAACTGCTCAAATACTTATAGTCTCCCTCACGTAAGGGCGGGTATATTGAGTAGTTTGATATAAAGGTCTGGTAGGTTATTCCCTTTCAGAATTGTCTATGTTCCATGCATCAACTGCTCAAATGCTTATAGTCTCCCTCACGTAAGGGTGGGTATATTGAGAAGTTTGGTATAAAGGTCTGGAAAAATTCTAATTCTTACTCTCTTTGGATAAAAAAAGGCACTTATGTTCAACTTAACCCTCTCACTGTTGGAATCGCTTGAAGATTCAGAGTGGAAAAACTAGGCGAACCCTTCTCTGGATCTTCAACGGTGTACCCTAGATTTTTTTGAGGGCTCTAATTTGGCATTTGTCGTTCTTACTTCATCATTTTTTGAGCTATTTTTTCTTTTGATCCTTTTCTAAATAATGGCTACTACAAGTCTATTAAGTGGACTTACAAAGAAACTTGAAGGAGCACAAACTTTTGCAAATTGGAAGTATGAGATGGAATCAATATTAATGATGAATGACATGTGGGACTTTGTGAAAGATAGGTAGGCTAATGAAGACCCACTCATTGCACCTACATACCCTAAATAAAAAACATAATTTGAGAAGAATTCCAATATAGCTTTAGGTCTAATCAAGCTAGCTACAGGAATTCAATGCAAAGAAATTGTAAGGGTTGCAAAAACACCTAAACAAGAATGGGATGCTCTCAATAGATTGTTTGATAGGCCAAGTCAAGATAATATTTTGTATCTCAAACAAAAATTGCACAATATATGTATGAAAGGCTCATTTATCAATTATCTTATGGAAGTCAAGTCTATTTAGAATGATGTCTTAGCTACTGGTAAAACCCTAGATGATAATGAGTTAATTCCAATAATGTTGCATGGTCTTCCTTCAAAGTTTCATTCGTATGCTACCATGTTAGACTTGAGTGGTAAAACAATGAATTCCACACTTGAGGATATTGAGATCCTACTTAAGAAACATGAGCAAGCCCTAATCAAAGATGAAGAAATTGAAGCCACATAAGCAACTTTTGCCACCAAGGCAACTTTATAGCCTAAACAAAATAAGGGTCAAAATCAGCATAATTAGAATCAAAGGGGTAGACAACATCAGAGATACACACAATACCAGCAGCAGCCAAATCAACAATACCAACAACAACCACGTCAGCAATAGTACCAGCAACAACCAAATCAATAGTACCATCAACAGCCAAATCAGCAGTAGTACCAGCAGTGGCCAAGATGGCAAACAAGACCTCAAGGGGGTCAAAACAACAATCAACAAGGGTGTGCATATTATGGAAAATAGAATCATAATATTGTTAATTGCTATAAAAGGCAAAGAGAATAGGGAGAACCACAAAATAATAATCTGAACACATTGTATGCAACCAACCAAGTTAATGTTGAAGATAAAGAATGTTGGTATATTGATTTTGGAGCAGCAAAACACATGACAGGAAGGCAAGATTGGTTGACCAATGTTCAACCTGCATCGAATCAATTCATTACTTTTGGTGATGAAAGTGCTCTACCCATTGAAGGTGTTGGGGAGGCACCACTTACTTTGCATGATGGTAATAATGTTCCTGCAATGGATGTTTTGTATGTGCCTGGTCTTAAAAGGAGTCTTCTTTCTATTGGACAACTTACATATAAGGGCTATAATGTCTATTTTGAAAAATACAAATGCTACATTAAGGAACCCAATGGAAATTTCAAGGCCATGGGAGTGAAAAATGATGGTGTTTACTACCTCCTTACAAAATTTGTAACACAAACATCTTTGCATACAACAACTACTTTCTCTTTGGAGTACATGTGGCATGAAATATTGGGACATTTAAATTTTAATAATCTTCAAATGATGGCTACAAAAGGATTAGTTAAAGGACTTCCACATCTTAAAAATCCAAAATGTTTTTGTGAGCCATGTGTAATAGCCAAACACCATAGGCAACCATTTGAAATAGGAAAGGCATGGAGAGCCAATAGACCTTTGCAATTGGTTCATTCAAACATTTGTGGGTCAATGTCTATTCAATCTTATACTGGGGCTAAATACTACATCACTTTCATTGACGATTACAGCAGAAAGGTATGGATCTACCTATTCAATATAAGTGGCAAACCCTTGATAAGTTCAAAGAATTCATCGCACTTGTTGAAAGAGAAAGTGGCTATCAGATCTCCACCTTAAGATCAGATAATGGTGGAGAATATGTCTCCAATGAATTCTTTAATTTTTGTAAGTATCATGGGATAAGGAGGCAATTCACAACCCCTTATACCCTACAAAAAAATGGAGTTGCTGATAGGATGAATCAAACAATCATAAATAGGGCAAAATCAATGTTACATGTTGCTATATTACCTAACTCATTTTGGGGAGAAGTTGTTCTTACTACTGCATACTTGACTAATAGGTCATACACAAAGGCCTTACATGAAAGAACACCTGAAGAAGCATGGAGTGGAAGCACGCCCTATGAGGTCCATTTAAGAATCTTTGGATGTGATGCCTATGCTCATATACCTCATAAGAAAATGAAGAAGTTTGATGATAAGAGCCAAAAATACATCTTTGTTGGCTATAGTGATAGTGCCAATGCATATAAATTATATGAACCTATTTCCAAGAAAATCATTTTATCTAGGGATGTTACCTTTCATGAGTATCCCCCATCTAATCCTCCAAAGGCCCCCACCTTAGAAATAACTAATGAAATCTTCGCTCCATTCATGCATACAATATCATCTAGTCCTTCTCCTTCACTCATAAATCAGGAAATTCATCCACAAGAATAACTTTCTACAAATGATCCATATCCTCCTCCTAATGACCAAGAAACATCATCCAATCCTTTACCCAAGTGGGTTCAAGCCACAATAGATGAAGCCCAAAATCATTTGCCCACCTAAAAGGCCTTCAACCCTAAGACACCAAGTGAATTATGCCATAATGGCCAAAGTCCTTAGCCAAACTGAACCTTCTAATGTAAAAGAAGCACTTGGTGATCCTAAATGGGTTCATGCCATGGATCAAGAATTAGATTCCATTGAAAAAATTCACACTTGGGAGTTAGTTGATTTACCCAAAGGAAAATATAGTTGATTTACCCAAAGGAAAATATACCATTGGCACCAAATGGGTATACAAAGCAAAATATAAAGCAGATGGCTCACTAGATCTCTACAAGGCTCGCCTAGTAGCTCAAGGCTATAAGCAACAAGAGGGAATTGATTATGAGGAGACCTTTGCTCCTGTGGCTAAGATGACTACAATCAAGATAGTTATTGCTATGGTAGCTCAAACACATTGGCAAATATATCAAATGGATGTCAAAAGTGCATTTCTCAATGCTCATTTGAATGAGGAAGTGTATGTGAAACAACCACTAGGGTACACAGTTGAAGGCCAAAACAACAAAGTCCTCAAATTAAAGAAAGCTCTATATGGGTTGAAGCAAGCACCCCGAGCTTGATATGCAAAGATTGACTTCTATTTTCTCAACCTTGGTTTCACTAGATCTGTAGTAGAATCTACTCTCTATGTGAAACATTGGAGGAACCGCATCATTTTGGTTACATTTTATGTGTATGATCTTCTCATTACAGGTGATGAAATAGAAGGAATAAGTTTGCTCAAGGAGAACTTATGCAAGAACTTTGAGATGACATATTTAGGCCTCCTCCACTATTTCTTAGGAATAGAGGTATGGCAACAGCCTAGTAAGATTTTTATCTCACAGGCTAAGTACATTCAGTCTATTTTGGAAAGGTTTCGCATGGAGGAGTGTAATCCCTCTCTAACTACCATGGAAACTAGATTTAAATTAGTAAATACTGACGAAGAAGAAAGGGTTGATGGTACACTTTACAGGCAACTAGTTGGAAGTTTGATCTACTTAACTTCAACTAGACCAGATATTTGCTATTCGATTGGCCTTATTTCTAGATTCATGCAGGGATCCTAAGAAGAGCCATTGGATAGCAACTAAGAGGATTGTGAGATTCCTAAAGGCCACACCTCATCATGGCCTTATGTATAAATCAAGTGATAATTTTTCTTTGATTGGATACACGTATTCGGATTGGGCCACTTGTCCCGAAACTAGAAGATCTACATCAGATTATTGCTTTCAATTAGGCCAAGGCTCTATTTCATGGAGCACAAATAAGCAGAACACAGTTTCACTATCTTCAACAGAAGCAGAATATAGAGCAACAATTGAGGCAACTAAGGAGGCAATATGGTTGAGGCAATTAATTCAGGATATTGGGCTATTCATACATGGTCCAACATATATATATTGTGATAATCAAAGTACAATCAAGATGACCAAGAATCCAGTTTTCCATGCTAGAACAAAGCACATTGAGATCCATCATCACTTCATTAGAGAAATGGTCCAAGAAGACATTATACACATGAAGTATGTACCAACTCAATATCAAGTAGCAAACATCTTCACCAAGTCACTTGGGAAAGACAAGTTTTCTCAGTTTAGAAATTTGCTATATCTATGTAAAATAAGTCAACATTAAGGGGGAATGTTATCTAATGTTGACTTATCTTTTTAGGATAGTGCACATTAAGAGGGAATGTTATAATATTATTATTGTTATAATGTGCACTATGCCTATAATTGACAAGTTGACATTTGTCTTCTGCCACTTGTCCCTATCTTCAGTTTGAGTTGGAGTGGTGTCTTCTGAAAGATACTTGGAGTGGAGCTTATGACACTTGTCATATCTCCCTCCTAAGCTTGATGCTTATATATTGTAAGATAACTTGTAAATAAAGTGTGCCTTATATTTTAGTCCCAACAACTGCTATGTCATCATCCTATCCTAATGAATCGCTAGTTCCTTTTGGTGAATCACTAGATTTTTGAATTAGTTCAAAGTTGAATGAAAATGCATCAAAGGAAAGGTGACACAAGGCTAATGTGGGTGCAATTTCTATGAAATATTGGATAATCCTAGAAAATTATCAGTATTCAAACTTACGGGATATTTTTTGGGTTTAGTCTTTCAATGGAGTCCTCATTCACTCTAATCTATTGAATTTCTACAAATTTTATTTGACTCAAAGTGAAATAAAACCATTGGATATAGGTCAATTAACAGATTAATTTGTAAAGTTATTTCTAGATCTAGTAGATCTCAAAAAATAGAGTAAATTCTTTAATAGATTCGATAATTTTTTATGTACAATGACATAGATTTATATTTTATTGAATCAAGATAGAAGAGACATGTCCCACCCGATGTTAAAAAATAGAATAATTAATATAGGAGTTGATTAATCGATAATTGTACTTAAGACAACATGTCCAATGCCTTAGAAAATGGGGGTTTTAAACCTCTTAATATATAATTTTTTTCCAACTCCCAACTATTCTATGCTAAATTAAACTAATCTAATATGAAAATTAAAATTTAGGAAGGTAAGGATGCAAGATATTTAAGATAATCCAATAAAATAACATATGGTCATAGATCATAGTAAGGCTAGTGTATGATCAATTGTGCCATTTCAAGGAGACTAAATAATAGCAATTCAAATTCATATCATACATGCACACAATGATAGATAGGACTAATAGGAAAATGAAGGGCATCACCACACATACACACATACAAAGAGAGGTTCAACCAATTGGGACTAAGTATTGTATGAATGCCAAGCATAGTTTTCCATTAATGAAAAATGAGAGACTACAATCAAATAGCATATTTTTAGCCTTTCTTAAAATGACCAAAATATGTTTATAATGATTCCAAAGCTCTATTTTATAGTTGTTAATTTACCACTTTTTCCTCAAGTGAAAGCATTCCATGGTTACATTTTATACCAAAAAGACAAAGATGTCACTTTTAGTCTTCAATCCTCCTTGTAGGTTGTGGTATCACCAATTGATTAGAATATAACAAATTATGGTTCCACAAATTGTCAATTGTTCAACTTGTATCCTTTTGGTAATTTATTATTGGGATGTCATAAAATTAGTAGTGGTTCCAAAATTTCTGAATCCTCCCTATTTTGATTGGGCCTCCTTACTACTTATACCTAGCTTCTGCTCTTAATACACCTACTATGGATCAAGGTAGTACCTCATACTACATGGAGTTTTGGTGAGACATAAATTGCTATAATTAATTTTTCCTTTTCCATATTTGTTTTCAACCTAGTATAGTTGTCTCATAATATCTAGTGCAAAAATAGTGTCAGGTTAAAATTTTGATAGTCTATGTGTTTTCAAGGAGTAGCCATATATGCTTAAAAAGGAGGAATATCTTCCTAGGTAAAATCTATCAATTTATCTTTCCTTTGCACAAACTCTATAGCCTCTATCAACAATTTAGAATTCCATATTTTATTCTCCTCATAATAGGTTCATATACATCTATGTTAAAATTCTAACAAATTTTCCTTGGGAGTCTAAAATGTAACTCCATGCACTCTAAAAATGGTAATGGATTTCCATCTATCTCCATTTATTTTAGATTTAGTTTTGGGAACTAGCAATTTGGTGCAAAATAAGCTATAACAAATATGAGGAAAAAGTAAAAACTTTGAAGTTTTGAAAACTACTCTAATTAATTATTCATTATCTTGGAAATTTACATATCACTATCAAGTAAGTTTAAGTACTAAATTCTATCATGAAATACATGAAGCATCCCCAACTACTACTTCACTATGCCTTTGTCTAGTCCTATTTCTGTCATAAAATCTATTGCTAAGAGAACCTATTGTGTCTTCTCTTTGAGCATATCAATTTTGAGGGATAGATTGAATCCCCTTGCATAGATTAGATTGTCTATTTATATTGCTATAAAATACTCCCATTATCATTTGCTCTTATTATTATCAAATTATGCTTACATCTTTATTAGGTAGGGGATCTAGTCAATGCTCTCCTCTTCTATGTAGAATTTTCTAGTTGCCATTGGCATTATTATAAGAGAAGGTACATGCCATTGCTTTAGGATGATGGATTGTTACTATTTTTGTACCTCTTGGTGCAAGTGTGAACTGATTCATGGCATTTACAAAAGTCCAAATCTTGGTAGCAAAAACTATCCTACACCAAAAGTTATCAATCTTGACCCTATCTAAAGGATTTATCCCAAGACTCACTAGGTTCATACTTCAAATTGCCCTTGTAAACAAGATGATAAAGGGTTTGAAAAGTCAAGTTTGTGACTCTCTTTCTTTTCTATTTTTGGGTTGGTAAGGAATTAGATTATTAGATAGCTTTCTAGCTTAGAGGGATGAGGAACTAGATTTTTACTAGCTTGAAGTAGTGAGTTTCTCTTTAATTAGGGCCTATTTAATAAATTTCTTTAGGGTGACTCGTATTCCTCCTTGGAATTTATCTCGATAATGACTAGTTTACCACCTATGGGATTCATGGTGAGAGCTAACATTTCATATTTATTGGATTTTTGCTAAGTCTTTTATTGTAGTAATTCATCTCCTTGAGACCAAATCAAAGGATTTTCAAGTGAATTATTAGAATTTCACACTTCAATTCTCTTCACCCTCCCTTTCCATATAATACCTCTATAGATCAATAGTATGGATACTAAATTGATAACCTTCTACTAGAAAATATATTTATTTTGAATAGACCCTTAGATTATCCATAACATTAGAGATTCAATGATTTGGAAGATGTGTTGAATCATGATTTTTCACTTTAAATAAATTTAACTGCTTTTTAAAAGAAGATATTAGGGGCTATTAAAATACTAGTGTGTTAGCATCATTGATGGATCAAAATGATGTCAATAAATTGAAATCCACTAAAGAGCCTCTCAAAGGTTCTATGGCCTCTTGGGTTCTTGGATGATTGATATTATTGCCTAGGGTTCTAGGGCCTCTTGGGTTCTTGGTCCCTAACATTTTTTCTTGCTTAAGGTTAGGGTAAGTAGTATAAAAGAACATAGTGGAATGATTAAAAATATGATATGACATGCATTGTGATAGTAGCACTAGGTTGGTCATAATTTCAAGGTGTCATTTGAAGCCAACCTTCAACCTTTAGAAACTTCTTATTTTCAAATCCCTCTACTTTTGATGTTGATATTGCTAGGGTTTTACTAGTTAAAAAACAACCATTTCCAACATAATAATAGTAAGGTTTCTGGTTTTTAAAATCTAGTATAATGGGTTTGAAAATGTTTTCTTTCGCATTTATAGTTAGTGGTTGTATTTCATAGAGCTCATATAGGTTAATTTGTATGATTTTAGATTGAAATTGAGATTTTAAACTACAAGTATTTACAACCTTTCCCTAACCAACCTTGTGCATGCAAAATATGTTGGAAATTTGAGAAAGTTTTGTTGTCATTGATGTCAAGAGGTTGATGTCCAAGTTTCATCGTCATTAATTTCATTAGGTGTTTTTACAAAAGGTAAGGAAGTGGTTAAAGGGAAAAGGATATAATATTTATTTTAAATATTATATGCCTAAAGAGACCTAAATATTGAAGACCCAAGGAAGGAGAAGCAGGTTTAAAAAGAAATAATAATATTATAATATTTAAATATTTCAGGCAAAAGATTGAGGTGAAGAAAAATGAGGTCCAAGGAATCATTAAAAGATAAATCCTTGAAAATACCCATTGAGCATATTTTAAAGGTTATTATTTAATTTATTTAAATTAAAATATTTTAACCATAGGTTAAAATTTTAGTTTAAATAAATCATAAGGTGACAAAAGGTTTAAATTTAAAATTTAAATTTGCTAAGCCGACGTGTTGGAGTACAAAGAACAAGGTATAAAAGCGGGTAATTTTTTTCATTTAACACACCCCATGCAATTTTTATATGCCCAAGAGGAAATATTAATCACTGCATTAAGAGGGAAGAAGAGATTCGCGTATTTTAAAAGTTCAAGGAGGGAGACTTCGCATTAATTCCAAGTGGAGTGCCAAGCCAATCCCAAAGCGCTTGGTAGGTTGGCTAAGTCGTTTACACAGGGCAGGTCAAGGGTTCGATTCATGTCCCCTTCATTTTAACTCAACAAGGTTTTGTTGTTCTCTAAAATCATTGAAGGTAAGGAATAAAATATAGATTGTGCGCTTAAGTTTTGTGTGGGCGTGTGGCCCAACGGTAGCTTAGCCTTGGGCTAAGGCACTACAGTGATGGTCGGTTGCGAGTTCAAGTTTGGGTGGTCATAAAGGAAAAAATGTTTTTGAAAACATGGGCTAGCATTTATGAGGTAAGTGCTTTGATTTTTTGCCAAGGTTTTTGTGAAGGCGCAAATTACATAGAGGCCACATGATTATTTTTGCAAAGGTGGGAGTCATAAGGTTGATTAAAAATATTTTATTTTTATTAGAAATATAAATAAAGGAATTGGAGTTTATAAAGTGTTGATAAAGAAATTGGAGTTATAAGGTTTAACAAAGGAATTTAATTTTTATTTGTTGAATGTTATTTTGTGGAGTTTGGATTTTATAAAGTGTTGATAAAGAAATTGGAGTTATAAGGTTTAACAAAGGAATTTAATTTTTATTTGTTGAATGCTATCTTGTGAAGTTTGGAGTTTATAAGGTGTTGAAAAAGGAATTTGATTTTTTATGTATTGAATATTATTTTGAGAAGTTTGGATATTATAAGGTGTACTTGAGAGTTGATATTTTTGTATGGTGAAATAATTATTGGGGAGAATATTTGTATGGAGATTTTGAGAAAGGTTGTTGTTATCTAACCTTAAAATTGGCAAAGAGGATTTTATTGTGACTAAGATAGGTTTTGAAGACATATATCCATAAAAATAAAAGGTATGGGCACATCTTCCTTATGAGTAAAATATTGTTGGATTGAATGTTGTGAAATGCAAAGGTGGAGTGAAAAGGATTGTTTGATAAGCATTGTTGGAAATATTTGAGTGAGCCTTCATGTGCATGATTAGGGTTTGTGAAATAACATGAGTATCATTGTTATGTGAGATTGAGAACTATCTTGAGCTAGGGTTTGTGAAAGAACATGAGTATCATTGTTATGTGAGATTGATAACTATTCTGAGCTAGGGTTTGTAAAATAACATGAGTATCATTGTTATGTGAAATTGGAATTATCTTGAGTCAATTTTTAAAATCCATAGTGTGAGTTGTTGGAAGTATGATGAAACACTTGATTAGGGTTTGTAAGCAAGTTGTGTTTCATTAAGTGAATGTTTGAGTGAATATGGTTGAGCATTATTGATTGAAATATTTGGAGTGATAGTTCAAGTTTTGTGAAACAAATTATACTTTATTTTGAATTGATTTGAAAGAGAGTTTGAAATTGATTGAGTGCTTTGTAAGTGTGAAACAATTTGATCATTCTCTATATGTTTTTGTGATCAAACAAGATTTTGAGTGAAACTTGTTTGTGTGTTGAAGAGTTTTTCTGAAATAGAGTAAGTTGAGTTATTTATGCAAGTTTTGCAGTGATTTGAGTAAACTATTATGAAAGCTTATGGGCAGATTTGAGTAAGTTCTAGAGGGGACTTAAGGACATATTTGAGTAAGCTTTTGTGAAATCTTAAGGACAGAGTTAAGCAAGCTTTTGTGAAAGCTTGTTGAGAAGATTTGAGGTAAGTCTTAGTGAAGACTTGTTGAGCAGATTTGAGGTAAGTCTTGGTGAAGACTTGTTGAGTAGATTGGACAAGTTCTAGGGAGATCTTGTTAGATAGATTTGATGTAAGTCTTAGTGAAGACTTATTGAGCAGATTTGAGGTAATTATTGGTTAAGACTTGTAGAGCATATTG
Source organism: Wollemia nobilis (assembly GCA_028583015.1). Taxonomy (NCBI): domain Eukaryota; kingdom Viridiplantae; phylum Streptophyta; class Pinopsida; order Araucariales; family Araucariaceae; genus Wollemia; species Wollemia nobilis. The sequence goes on from JAQPPZ010001923.1 coordinate 1,341,135, forward strand.
AGCAAGTTTTTTAGAGGACTTGAGGATAGATTTGAGACAAGTCTTTGATAAGACTTGAGAGCAAAGTTAATTGATTAATTTGTTCAAGATTTGAGTTAAGGCTTGGGGAAGATCTGAGTAGAGTTGATTTATTATTTGATCAAGCTTTGTGTTAAGGCTTGAGGATATATTTGAGAGCAGGTTTTGAAGTAGATTTGAGTGCAGATTTGTGCTAGACCAGAGATAGACTTGTGAGCAGATTTATGCTAGATCGAGGACAATGTTTAGTGCATATTTAGAACAAATATTGGTGTAGATTTGAGGGAAAATTTATGCCAAATCAAAGATATATTTGAGAGCATATTTGTGCTAGATCGAGGATACTTTTCAGTGTAGATTTGAGATAGAGATTGACAAGAGCTAAAAGTAAGCTTTGGAGGTGATAAAGTGGAGGTTAGTAGTCTCCAGTGAATAGAGATCCATTAGCCAGGGCAGTGATGATAGAGGTCTTCTGAGTGAGGACAAAGGTCTTCTATGGAGGGATATCCACAAGCTAATGCAATGGAGGTAGTAGTCTTCTAGAAGATCACCAGCCAGAGTAGAGGTGAAATATTTCTCCTATGGATAGAGATCCACGAATCAACAAAGAGTAAAGAGTTATGTTGATTTGTGTCCACGAAATTGACTAGGGGATTGGTTTATCCTTTGGATAGAGGTCCATAAACATTGTAATAGGGAAGGATTATCAAGAGATTTGTTGAGAAAATTGTAGTGAAATATTTTCTCTATGGAGTAGCCCACATTGGATGAATCACATTAAATTGGTGTCTCTATTGTGTGTGATGATTTGTTCATTGCTTTTATTACTATTGTTGATATTTCCATTGATATATTGGATAATATTGTTTGGGAAATAAAAGTAAAATTTGATCTTATAATGTTCACCCCCATCTTAGTATAAGCTTGTGTTCTTCAATTGGTATCAGAACGGGTTCCTTTGAAAGAATTTAACAGCTTGAAGAAAAATATTACAAGAACACATATGGATTCTCAAAGTGGACATTCGGGAAATAAAGCACCATTGTTCGATGGGAACAATTATGCATTTTGGAGTGTAAGGATGAAGATTTACCTAATGGCATAAGGAAATGAGATATGGAAAGCAATTGAGGATGGATACACACTACTAGCTACTCCACCTACAGATAAGGATGGTAAGCTCCTAAATCTGAATAATTTGAAGGCAATGAATAAAATCTTAAGTGGTTTACATGAATCAGAGTTTGTAAAATTTATGCATTACACATCAGCAAAAGATATTTGGGAAAAGTTACAGAAAACATATGAGGGAGACAAAAAGGTCAAGATGGCAAAATTGTAAAATCACAAAAAAATATTTGAAGACCTTGTTAAAATATTGTTAATGTGTATTGTGCCTTGTTTTTGACACTTGTCAACTTACGTTGACATTTTTCATGTATTGATATAGGCCTCCTGCCTATATATTGTAACACATATTGTATCAATATATCTTATCTTGTTTATTCCTAACACTTTGGTATGCTTATAAAAAAATGTATGGATTAAAAAAATATTACAAAAAGCTCAGGTTGATTTGCTTTCAGATTGGAATTTGAATTCACATTAAAAAAAGTCATGGGGGCATTCTTTTTTTAAAAAATGGAGGGAAATGTTTTACCGTGAGCAAATGGCCAAGTTGTTTTTCATATGCAAATTTAAAAGTAATAGGAGGGGTAGTTAATTTTAATGAGTGGGCATATTTTATAAAGTAGATACAGGCCACTTTATTTTTAAACTTGTATGGAGATCTTGAGTCCATGTCGTAAATGGCCAAAAACATGCCCTATTTGACCATTTTTAATGCTTTTCCAAATGGAGAGTGGAAGTGGAAGAGACCCACATTGCCTATTTATTGTGTTTTTTTAATTTTTTTGCAAGGGAAAATTGAAGACTTATTTTTTTATTCCGCCTAAAATGCGATGCGAGGAATTTTTTTATTCCTGATGTTTATTTTGCTGCTTGGCCTATGTACTTTTTATTTGGAGGGAAATTTTTTAAAAGCATGGTCAATTTTTTTATTGGTCGATAGTATGATTTCATTGGCCATTTTATTTAATATTTTCCACATGAAGAGTGGAAGTGGAAGGCCTAGAAATCACATGTAATTTCCCCTGCGAGGAAAAATTGTGATGATGTTTTTTATTCCACCATGGTGTGATGCCATCACAATGTGATGTTTATTTGCTGCCAAGAGAGGCATGTTTTTGTTTTTACCATGGATGGAAGACTTATTCAGATCCAACTATAGCCTTATATATAGTTGTTGGAAAGATTTTTTCGAGCCAGGCCCAATGGTGGCGTGAGGCCAAAGATGCAGAGTTTTTCGAAAATTAGATATTTCAAAGTCTAGTTTTTAAAGGAAGAGTATTTGGTAACAATTTTTATTAAAACTCTAAAGTTAAACAATACATTCCAGAGTACAACTCATATGGGTGACCATTTGGGAAGTCCTAGAGCTACACATATTTTGAAGGTCATTGTATTTTACCATTTTGAAGCAACAATTTATATCCAACTATAATATTATTTATAGTCATCGAAAAGATTTTTCCTAGATAGACACAATGAAGGTGTCAAATTGTAATTTTGAGGTAGTTTGGTTTGTATTTTTTATCCTAAAATATTATTGTACCTTAGAGTGCACTCTCGGTGGAACCCGACACTCTAAAGTAAATTTGTATGTGATCCTAGTATTCACTCACCTTCTCTATAGACCTGGCGGATGTAGCAGCTGGTTACCCATGCACTCTGGTGGGATGTGAGGTCGCCATAAGGACACCTACTCTAGGGACTACAGACATAGACACCCTAGAATCTATCCGAGTTTTTTTTGGATCAATTTCTAAAAACTATAGACGAAGACACTTCAAAATATTCTCTTCTATTCTTCTTTCTTCTTCTCCTCCATTTTGGATCTATGGCTCATTTTATTCTTGTATTTTATAGCTCGTATTTCTAGTATTAAGATGCATTTTCAACAGATATTGACACCTTCTAGATTGAGTTCACCACGATGGAGATATGATATTCATGGTGAATCTAGTCAATGACCTACGAGAGGCAACATACCTAGAAGATGACATATAAAGGTAACAAACCCAGAAGTGGTTGACCCTAAGGCACACAGGATGACCCTGAGACACTTAGACGGCTAACCCAATTGCAAAAGATCCAAGGAAGTGGTTGACCCTATGGAAACAGACCAAGATTTATACACCGTTGATCTAGCATTATTCACAGTTGGAGAGCCAACCACAAAGAGCACGAGCCTAGAACAAATCATGTAATAAAGTAGGATGATATGTCTATTTTAGAGAAGTCAACATTAATATCTCATGAAGGAAGGGGACCCTAAGAAGTTTTGTTGATCTCCAGTTTCTCAAAGAAGTATGCATAGCCGCGTAGATGTTGAGAATGCTTACGATCGCTTCCTATGATGTGCATCGGTATCAGGCCAAGAAGATGCTGTGATGATCTGATTGGCAAGACTATTTAGACATGTGTTGAATGATGCTCAGGAGATGAGGGATGACATTATGCATGCTGAATGCATAGGATGTGTTGATGTTGGTGCATGGAAAGGTCATTTTATGTTTTCATAGAAACTATCGTGGGAAGGCCATTACATTTTTATATTTTAAAACCAAGGGGGCACTCAAGTTTTTTAAAACTATTTTTAAACTTTATAAATGCACAATAGGTGTTAGTGGGAAGGGAATATTCCAACGTGGGAAGGGACCATGTAAAGTTTTCAAATTATGCATAAGAGAAGTGGAGTGGAAGGCCCGCATGGCCTATGTACTTTTTCTTTGGAGAGAATTTTTTTAAAAGAATGGTGGATTTTTTTATTGGTCAATAGTATGATTTCATTGGCCATTTTATTTAATATTTTCCACATGAAGAGTGGAAGTAGAAGGCCTAGAAATCACATGTAAAATCCCCTATGAGGAAAAATTGTGATGATTTTTTTTATTCTGCCATGGTGCGATGCCGTCACAATGCGATGTTTATTTGCTGCCAAGAGAGGCATGCTGTTGTTTTTACCATTTATGGAAGACTTATTCAGATCCAACTATAGACTTATATATAGTCATTGGAAAGATTTTTTGAGTCGGACCCAATGGTGGGGTCCATTTTTAGTTTTGAGACTATTTTCTATGATATTTTTAGGCTCAAAAAATATTGTATTCTAGAGTGCATTTTCGGTTGAACCCGACACTCTATGTATGTGATCCTTGTACCTAGTCACCTTCTCTAGAGCACCTAGAAGATGCAGCAGCTGGTTACCCATGCATTATGGTAGGATGATATGGTCACCATAAGGACACCTACTCTAGGGACTACAAACATAGACACCCTAGAATCTATTCGAGGAATTTTTTGGATCAACTTCTGAAGACTACAGACGAAGACACTTCAGAAGATTCTATTATATCTTCTTTCTTCTCCTCCATTTGGATTCTATGGCTCATTTTATTGTATTTTATGGCTCATTTTTTCTTTTGTATTAAGGTGTATTTTTGGCAGAGACCGATAACTTCTATATTGAGTTCACCATGAGAGGATTTGATATTCATGGTGAATATATTTAGTGACCTACGAGAGGCAACATCCTCTGAGGATAACCTACAGAGGCAATAGACCCAGAAGTGGCTGATCCTAAGGCACCTATGATGACCCTGAGGCACTTAGACGGCTGACCCAGTGACAACAGACCCATGAAAGTGGTTGAACTTATGGCAATGTATTGAGATGTATACACCGTTGATCTAGAATTATTCACAGTTGGAGAGCCAAGCGCAAATATCATGAGCCTAGACCAAATTAGCAATAAATTAGGATGATAGGTTTATTTTAGGTTGAATAATTAAATGTTTGTCAAAATATTTTAAGGTCACTTCCTAAGAGGTATAGTGAAAAGGTTTCAGCCATAGAGAAAATAAAATATATTGAAACTTTGACTAGGGATGAGATACATGGAACTCTCACAACTTTTGAGATGAGAATATGAAAGGATCCTATCCCCAAAAAAGAAGCATCTTTAAAAGTTACAAATAAGACAAAGGATAAGAATTTATATTCAAGTAATGAGTTATCTAGTGATGAAGAAGTAAACTATGGTAGAAGGAACAAGGACACAAGAAAATATAAAGATACAAAAATAGTTAAGTGTTTCACATGTGGTAAATATGGTCACTATGCATATGATTATCCAGAAGCTAGAAATAGTAGTGGTGATGAGAAATAAGATCATAAGAATAAAGAAGCAAGAAAATACAAGTATCAAAATAAAAGCAGGAATGGACAAGGCAAACAAGGAAAGAAGTTTTTCCAAAGGTATAAGAAGTTTTTTTATGCAGATAAGAGAAGTAAGAGTTCAAATGATAATGATGGAAGATCCTTAGATAATGAAGAAGAAGAAATTCTATTTTTGACAGTAGAAAAAGATGTTAGAAAAGAAGCAAAAAGGAGACCAATAATACTCAAGTGTTTTAGGTGTGATAACTTTGGTCATCTTGAAGATCACTACACAAGGAATGGGTTCAGTTTCAGTGAAGATAAATATGAATATGCTCTTGAAGATCCAAAAGAAGAAAGTCTTCTTATGGCAATAGAAGAATAAGGAAGTGCTCCTATTGAAGATAAATTAGAAAGGAATGAAGATGATCTAAAAGACAAAGAATCAAAAAATGAAGAGGAAGGAGAAGTTGATCTTGAAGGTGAGCTTATTTTTGCTCTTAAGGAATTAAGGAAGGTAAGAAAGCAGAACTCAAAACTCAAGCTTCAATTTCAAGAATGTGATGAAGAGAAAGGAAAGCTTATAGAAGATCTAACCAACTCAATAGCTAAGACAAGGAAATTTAAATAAAAGTTAGAGGCAAAGGTCTTAGAATGTGAAATATTAGAGCATGAGGTAGATTCACTAAGGAAGGAAGTAAAAGAGTCTAACTATAAGCTACACAGGTTTAGGAGAAGCTCAAAAACCTTGGATAAGATTATCAAGGTACAAAGATCTTCATCAAACAAGATAGGACTTGGTTTTTAAGAGAAACATAGAGAACGAGGAGAGGAGTCAATCTCAAGCTCCAAATAAGAAGAAGCTTCAGAAGAAGAGAGTTTAAGAGAAAGTGATACTTTTGAGGATAAGTTGGAAAATAAAATGTTCAACAAGGAAAGGAACAATGCACAAATAAAGAACAGATGGAACAAGAAACATCACAAGGAAGAAGAGACTAAGAGACCAATGGGGTCAAGGTAAGGTTTCTTCAATGGACATTGTTTCTCATGTCACAGGTTTGGTCACAAGGCTACACAATGCAGGACACATGAAAAATAAGGATATGGTTTCACCAAGAGAAATTTTATAAATGGGCATCTCTTTCAAAGGTATTGCTACTCTTGTAATCAGTTTGGTCATAAAATAGTAAATTGTAGGGTTCATGAAAGGAATGGATATGGCTTCACCAAGAGGAACTTCAAGAAATTTACACCTTCAAGGAATCACAACATTAAGTGTTATAAGTGCAAAAATATTGGGCATATGGCAAAGTGGTGTAGAACAAAATTTCCAGAGATAAGTAGGAACAGGAATATTCAGAGGAATCAGAAGGATCAGTTGAGGAAGAAGATGGACAAAGGAAAAAATTAGTGTATGGTGGGAGTAGAGATACTCCCACCACAAAATTAACCACCTCAAGGAGAGGAGGTGGGGAGGGGGCTGAGCTAAGAGTCTTATATTTATCCCCAAAGGTGACCCTTTGCCATTGAAGTCAAATGGGGAGAAATTTGAGTTATGGGGAGAGCATTCAGTCAGGGGGAGTAGAACTGAAAAAGGTAAAAGAAATGGTTAAAGGAAAAAGGGTTGGCATCAATGACAAATGGGGAGATTGTTAGAAATTTGAGCAAGTTTTGTTGTCATTGATATCAAGATGTTGATGTCCAAGTTTCATCGTCATTAATATCATCAGGTGGTTTTTCCAAAAGGTAAGGAAGTGGTTAAAGTAATAAGGATATAATATTTTTTAAAAATATTATATGCCTAAAGAGGCCTAAAGATTGAAGACCCAAGGAAGTAGAAACAGGTTTAAAAAGAAAATAATAATATTATATTATTTTATATTATAATATTTCGAGCAAAAAGTTGAGGTGAAGAAAAATAAGGTCCAAGGAATCATTAAAAAATAAATCCTTGAAAAGACCCATTGAGTAGATTTTAAAGGTTATTATTTAATTTATTTAAATTAAAATATTTTAACCATAGGTTAAAATTTTAATTTAAATAAATCATAAGGCACCAAAAGGTTTAAATTTAAAATTTGAATTAATAATTAAATTTGCTAAGCCAAAATTTTGGAGTGCAAAGAACAAGGTATAAAAGGGGGCAATGTTTTTCATTTAACACACCCCATGCAATTTTTATATGACCAAGAGAAAAGATTAATCGATCGCTGCATTAAGAGGGAAGAAGAGATTCACATGTTTTAAAAGTTCAAAGAGGAAGACTTCACATTAATTTTGAGTGGAGTGCCAAGCCAATCCCAAAGCGCTTGGTAGTGCAAATGGTGATCGAAGGTTGGCTAAGTCGTTCGTGCAGGGCAAGTCAAGGGTTCGATTCGTGTTCCCTTCATTTTAACACAACAAGGTTTTTTTTTTTCTTCGAAATCGCTGAAGGCAAGGAATAAAATGTGGATTGTGTGCTTAAGTTTTGTGTGGGTGTGTGACCCAATGGCAACTTAGCCTTGGTCTAAGGCATTATGACGGTGGCAGGTTGCGAGTTAGAGTTTGGGCATAGTCATAAAGGATGAAATTTTTTTGAAAACGTGGGCCAACATTTATAAGGTAAGCGCTTTGATTTTCTGTCAAGGTTTTTATGAAGGCACAAATTACATAGAGACCACATGATTATTTTTGCAAAGGTGGGAGTCATAAGGTTGATTAAAAATATTTTCTTTTGATTAGAGATTTAAATAATGGAATTGGAGTTTATAAAGTGTTATAAAGAAATTGGAGTTATAAGGTTTAACAAAGGAATTTAATTTTTATTTGTTGAATGTTATTTTGTGGAGTTTGGATTTTATAAAGTGTTGATAAAGAAATTGGAGTTATAAGGTTTAACAAAAGAATTTAATTGTTATTTTTTGAAATGCTATCTTGTGAAGTTTGGAGTTTATAAGGTGTTGAAAAAGGAATTTGATTTTTTATGTATTGAATATTATTTTGAGAAGTTTGGAGATTATAATGCGTACTTGAGAGTTGATATTTTTGTAGGGTGAAATAATTATTGGAGAAAATATTTATATGGAGATTTTGAGAAAGGTTGTTGTTATCTAGCCTTGAAATTGGCAAAGAGGATTTGATTGTTACTAAGATAGGTTTTGAAGATATATCTCCATAAAAATAAAAGGTATGGGCACATATTTCTTATGAGTAAAATATTGTTCGATTGAATGTTGTGAAATTCAAAGGTGGAGTGAAAATGATTGTTTGATAAGCATTGTTGGAAATATTTGAGTGAGCATTCATTTGCATCATTAGGGTTTGTAAAATAACATGAGTATCATTGTTATGTGATATTGAGAACTATCTTGAGCTAGGGTTTGTGAAAGAACATGAGCATCATTGTTATGTGAGTTTGAAAACTATTCTAAGCTAGGGTTTGTAAAATAATGTGAGTATCATTGTTATGTGAAATTGAAATTTTCTTGAGTCAATGTTTGAAATCCATAGTGTGAGTTGTTGGAAGTATGATGAAACACTTTATTAAGGTTTGTAAGTAAGTTGTATTTCATTAAGTGAATTTTTGAGTGAAGATGGTTGAGCATTATTGATTGAAATATTTGAAATAATAATTCAAGTTTTGTGAAACAAATTATACTTTATTATGAATTGATTTGAAAGAGAGTTTGAAAGTGATTGAGTGCTTTATAAGTGTGAAACATATTGAGTCTTTGATTATTCTCTATATGTTTTTTTGGTCAAACAATATTCTGAGTGAAAATTGTTTGTGTGTTGAAGAGGTTTTATGAAAGAGAGTAAGTTGAGTTATGTATGCAAGTTTTGCAGTGATTTGAGTAAGCTTTTGTGACAGCTTGTGGGCAGATTTGAGTAAGTCCTAGAGGGGACTTAAGGATAGATTTGAGTAAGCTTTTGTAAAATATTAATGACAGAGTTAAGCAAGATTTTGTGAAATCTTGTTGAGCATATTTGAGGTAAGTCTTAGTGAAGACTTATTGAGAAGATTTGAGGTAAGTCTTTATGAAGACTTGTTGAGAAGATTGGAAAATTTCTAGGGAGAGCTTGTTAGATATATTTGAGGTAATTATTAGTGAGACTTATTGAGAAGATTTGAGGTAAGTCTTGGTTAAGACTTGTTGAGCAGATTGAGAAAGTTCTTGAGAGGACTTGAGGATAGATTTGAGACAAGTCTTTGAGAAGACTTGAGAGCAGACTTGATTTTTGATTTGTTCAAGCTTTGAATTAAGGCTTGGGATAGATTTGAGCAGAGTTGATTTGTGTTTTGATAAATCTTTGTGTTAAGGCTTAAGGATAGATTTTAGAATAGGTTTTGGTGCAAATTTGATTACAGATTTGTGTTAGACCAAAGATAGACTTATGAGAAGATTTGTGCTAGATCGAGGATAATGTTTAGTGTAGATTTGGAATAGAGATTGGTGAATATTTGAGGGAATATTTGTGCTAGATCGAATACATATTTGAGAGTATATTTGTACTAGACTGAGGACAATATTTAGTGTAAATTTGAGATAGAGATTGAGTAGAGCTGAAAGCAATCTTTGGATATGACAGAGTAGAGGACAATAGTCTCCAGTGGATAAAGATCCATTAGCCATGGAAGTGATGACATAGGTATTCTGAGTGAGGATAAAGGTCTTCTATGGATAGAGATCCACAATCCAATGCAGTGGAGGTAGTAGTCTTCCAAAATATCACCAACTATAGCAGAGGATAAAGAGTTCTCCTATGGATAGAGATCCATGAATCAGCAAATGGGAAAGAGTTCTCCTGTGGATTGGTGTCCACAAACTTGATTAGGGGATTGGTGTCTCCTTTGGATAGAGATTCATAAAAATTGTAATAGGGAAGGATTCCCAAGATATTTGTTGAGAAAATTTTAGTGAATATTTTTTCTTGTGGAGTAGCCCACATTAGGTGAACCACGTTAAATTGGTGTCTCTATTGTGTGTGATGATTTGTGCATTGCTTTGATTACTGTTGTTGATATTTCTACTGATATATTGGATGATATTGTTTGGGAAAGAAAATTAAAAGTTGAGCTTATACTCTTCACCCCCCCTCTCAGTATAATCTTGTGTTATTCAAAATAAATTCATAGCACATGCATTTCCAACTAAAAAATCAACACTTTTTTGGAGTGGTAATGGTTTTTTCATCCATTTTGACCAACCCACAAGCATTAGGGGATCAAACTCTATCAATTTGATATGGCCCTCTATATAAGGAATCAACTTTTTCATGTTTGTCATACTTACCCTATCTTAATCCAATTACATCATCAAAACACCTTCTTTAAACTCCATTTCTATACCTCTCTTATTGAACCACTTCTTAACTATCATTTGGTGTTGTACAAACTTTTTCAAGGATTTTTCCTTATCTTCTTCTAATTATAGTAATGTATTTAAACATACTTTCATAGGAGGAATATTAGTATCTTCTAGCTCTATTTATTAAGACATTTAGAGTTAAGGGATTTCTAGACTAATAAGTAGTACCACCTCTTTACCAAACACCAATTTGTATGGAGGTCCTAATAGAAGATTTTAGGGTAACCCTTTCTACCTATAATACCTTATCTAGTTTGGTATGCTAGTCTCTCTTAGATTCGACCAAGATTTTGATAATGTTTATATTCATGGATTTTGCCAATTCATTACCCTATGGTTATTAATTTGAAGAAATCTTCATAATGAATCCATATTTAAATAAAAAATATAGTAGCTTATCCCCTATGAACACTATAGTACTATCTATATTTATTATTAAAGGTATCCCAAACTTTGTGATTATATACTCTAATAAATGGATAACTATTAATGAACATACTTAATTGGAATTTCCTCAAATCACTTAATGAAATGGTTTGTGGTAGTCAAGAAACAACTATGTCTTACACTAGACACTAGGTTTATATTTCCAATGAAATCTAGGCCCTAATGCTAAAATGGTTTTGACAAGGATGGCTCAATGATATTTCCAATGAAATTGTAGATTAGGTTAGTGACTTGATGGCTAAAGGACTAAAGTAATTTTGATATGGTAGGATCCATAGAGTTTATATAGAAGGTCAACAATTCACCAATTCATTGATAAATCACAAGCCTATAAACTTCATGAAATTTTGATACTTTCTAAGTTTAAAATATGCTTGTAGAGCATCAAAATATAGAAGGGCAATTTTGAAAGTTCAATGGATCTAATGTAAATTTTTAGTTTTGTGAATGAAATCACCATTTGGTCTTGAATGAAGTGGTTTCTTAATGGTTTCAAATGACATGCAAAATTTGAAATGAGAGTGAAAATTTATTAGATTTGGGTGAACCATGTATAGATTTGATAAGATATTTATAGGTTTTGTTGGATTTAAGGTCTTTAAAAATTTATTTTTTGGATTTTATGAGATTCATGATGTATTAGTGTAGGTGTAAAAAATACACAAACATGGTTGTTAATTTCTCAACATAAACATAGTTATTTATTTGTGAGCTAGACCAAGAGTTTTTGGATGAATAATGGTGAACTTGTCCCACTAGACATGCTAAAAAATATTATCATGAAGTGTCTAATTGTATTTTAACTTGCACTTCACATCAAATTGGAGGGGATTTTAAAGTCCCCTCAACATCCAGATTTGGATTGCATCCCCACTAACCTATGCTAATCTAAAAAAAACTAAGTGCATGATATAAAATTTTTAAAGATAAACATAAAATGCATAAAAGTAAATATGATTAAGACTATAGCGAGGCTAGTGTGTGATCAATTGTACCATAAAGATACAACCATTTAATAAGAGTGTGATTATCATTTATTAAGAGTGTGAATATATGGAAAATAGGAATAATGGGAGATAAGAAGATAGGACCACAAACACCATTTACTCATGCACCAAAAGGTCAAAAAATAAGACAATTGATGTATAAGAACCATGCATACATCAAAATTAGAATTACAATTAGAAACATAGGTTTAGCCTTTCTTAAAATGGCCAGAATATATTATTGATGAACCTATGGATCTTATTTATAGTTAGAGATTTAAACCTTATTTTTTATAATAAACTATGGTTCACAATTATATTTACTACAAAAAATAAAAAAGTCACTTTTATCATTATATCTCGTAGTTCTATACCAATTCACTTGTTGGTAAAAAAATCATTGATTGGCTAACAAATCACCTCTTTCTCAATGGATTTCTAGATGAGTAAAAGAGTTAGAGCCCTCCAAATTTAGTCAATTTTAGGTTCCCTTGCATATGTTTACTACCCAGTTATTAAAAATTTGAAATAATCTTGGGTTTCTAAGGTCTACAAAATTTTGACTACTATCTTTGCTTATTGAGATTCACCATATCCCTTGCCTGACATATTCTATTTGACTACAATTTGGAAAATTTGCACTAAAAATAGTATATTCTATTACATGTAGTTATTTTTAATATATAAGACATTGAATTAATGAACTTATTATATGCAACATCTCTCCATAATCACAATGTGCTAATATAGGGTATAAATCTAGTGGTTTGATATAACAAATGATGTTTCAATAATTTTGACAACTCTCCTATTATGATATTTATAAATACTACAAAAATATATTTTATAAACTATTAAAAGTACCAATATAAATGTGGGTTTCCAAAATTAAAAATTTAAAACCACACAAAATAGTAAAGAGGAAAAATTTGCATATCACTCAATGTAAATATATTATTATAAAATAAATTTATAGATGGTGATAAATATTATAGAGAGGATGACCAATATAAACCCACAAATAAAAGAGTAAGGGACTAACCCATTCAAACCAGTTGTTAAGGTATAATTAGTTACATAATAAATGGTAAGACAATTCTATTATAACATCTATGGAAATTATTAAAAAATTAACTATTTAGAGTAGCAATAGTAGTATTGTGGGTCTTCCAAAATCAAATCTCTAATACCATAATAAATGGTCAAGAGGAATGTGTTACATATCACTCAATATAAATGTGTTATTATATAATAAATGCTATTAAGGGTGATAAGTGTTATAGATAGGGTGGCCAATATGTAAACCCCTTAGAGTAAGGGACTCACCCATTCAAAATAGTAGTTAAGGCATAATTGGGAATATAAAAAGTAGAATTGGTGAGATGGATTAGATGACCCATGTGACTCTTATCCATGGGAAGTGAAAGGTTTAAGTTTGATGATAAATTTGTAAGGTCATCCATATCTAATAGGGTTTGCTAATATGTCAATCTTATTACGTCATAAAATATTTTAAAGATGTTAATGACTGATTTATGATATGTTTTTTAAGGTAGAAGGATGTGTCCGAAGGATAATATCTTACTATATTCTTGGTAATGACTTGAGCTCTGCTAGGGTTTGATGAGGAAAGCTGCTTTGCTAGAATTTTTTTGAGACCTATCTGGTGGGCTCTGCGGGGATGGCAGCAGTTTCTGGAGGAGGTATGAACAACTAGAGGAATGTAGTGATGGCATCAGGTCCATCACAGAGCGTGCATGCTAGGGCTGGTATTTCTTTTAAAAATGATTGGAAGGAACAGGATTTCCCATTGCATGCCAGGAATCGCTTGTTAAATAACAATGGATGTTTGGAACGATGTGAAGCCAGGTCGGTTCTAGTGGTTCAACCAGACTCGGTGGCAGAAGATGTGGAGTATTTAACCAAACATGCGCTTATTGGTAAATTTATGGGCATCCAAATTTCTCTTCCCTTTGTGGAGGCTTGGGTTAGGAAGACTTGGAACCCTGAAGGTGATGTGGAGGTGATGCTGAGTGCAAACAGCTATTTTATGGTGGTTTTTTCTTGTCTTGCGGATCATAACAAAGCATTTGAAGGAGGTCCCTATTTATGTAACCAAGCGGGACTCTTTCTTAAACCCTGGCATGTGGGTTTCAACCCATCAGAGGAGCGGCCATCATGGGTTCCAGTGTGGGTTCGGCTTCCGTGGCTCCCATTGGAATTTTGGAGAAATGACATCTTGCATATGATTGCCCTTCTACTTGGGAAGTCGGTTGGGCCGTCACGACAAACGCTGGATAAAAATATAATCTCTATTGCCCGTATTTGTGTTGAAATTGATTTAAACAATCCTATTCTAGATTCTATTGAAATACAGTTCGGATCAACCAAATGGGTTCAAAAACTTGACTATGAATCTCTCCCATTTCGTTGTTGAATTTTCCATGAATATGGCCACTTACAAAGAAAATGCCCTAAGTTTGTCCTGCTCGTGGCTTCAAATCTTGGGCCCTCTCGAGCTGTACAAAATATGGATAAAGGAAAAGCCCCGATAAAGGAGGGGGATCAAGATAAGGAAGGCTTTGTTACGGTAAAACCTCAAAACAAAGGAAGAAAGGCAAAAAGAGACATTAAGGATAACCATCCAGATGCTCAGCTCAACCGTTTTGAAATTCTAGAGAATCTTGATCAGTGCGTGGAGATACCTAAAACATCGCTACCTATTATAGATATAACAGGACCAAATCAGTTGTCTCTTCATGAGGTGGAACCAAGGGAACTAGATATAGGGGGTTTAAATGAAGAACAGAGGGCTTTGGTTTCGAGTATAGGTGATATGGTTGGCCCTAGCCCTGGAAGTGAAGTTATCTTAGAAAATGGCATAGATTTAGACATGCCCTCTCCTACCCAGGCACTGATGCAGTCATCCATGGACTGTAAAACTCCTACGGTGCTAGGATTGCAACATAAAATAATTAAAAAAATTGCTTCAGATAAGAATATGAAGGTGGGTCGGAAGAAAGACCAAGATAAAATTAAGTTAATGGGGGAGACTTTGGTAGAGTCAGGTTTGGTGAGAACATTGGACTCCCATTTTTATAACCCCCAAAAATTATTGTACTTTCATGGAATGTAAGGGGGTTGAATAGCATCCCCAGACAAAAAGTTGTTCGTGATTTGATTCGTGTTCATTCTTTGGATGTGGTTTTTATTCAGGAGACTAAATTAGCTATTGATAGTTTTTTCAATATTGCTCCCAAGTTGTGGATAAATGGGCAATGTCAGTGTATTGGTGCATGTGGATATGCTAGTGGCCTTGCTTGTTTATGGGATCCAGTTAAGATCTCTCCTCTTACCTGGATTTCCAACAGGTGGTCTATTTCGATGATCGGGCATGATAATGAATCTGGTGAGACCATCCTACTTACAAACGTGTATGCTCCTACTGATTACAATGGTAAAGTGAATTTATGGGAGCACATTGGCTTTGTGAGAAGTCTGGCTCCCCTGTACCCATGGATTTTGGGTGGAGACTTCAATTCTATCACTTGTCTGGAGGAAAAACGTGGGGGGATTGATCGTCTTGAGCCTTTTTCTTCTGTATTCAATGCTCATATCCGGGCCTTGAACTTGGTTGACATCAAGCCGGATAATGGGATATTTACCTGGCATAATAGAAGATGTGGGGAATATTCCATTTTAGAGAGACTGGATAGGTTTCTGATCTCTAGTTTTTGGATTGGCAATAATAGAAGCACTAGTTCTGTGATTCTGGAGGGTAGAGGATCTGATCATTGGCCTATCAAACTCTCTACTTTGGAGTTAGGGCTAAAAAAGAATCCCTCATTTAAGTTTCAACTTATGTGGCTGCGAGATCCTAAGCTTCATGATTTCATGCAAGGCTGGTCGACTAATGGCAAGCCTCCTCATGGCACTGCTATGTACTCCTTTATGAAGCGGCTTCAATTTGTTAAGCATAAATTGAAGAGATGGAATAGACTAAATTTTGGGAACCTTTCCTTGGCTAAGCTGGCAGCTCTTAGGAGGGTGGAAGAAGCCTAGGAAGATTAGAGATCAGGGACTCATAGAGGAGCTTCTTGTTGAGGAATTTGAAGCTGTAAAAGACCTTGTTGAATGGGAACTAAGGGAAGAAATTTTTTGGAAAGAAAAAGCTCGAGTAGATTGGCTTCAGGAAGGGGATAGGAACACAACCTTCTTTTATAACTCTGTTAAGGCTCATCGTAATGGTAACCTGATTACCTCTCTTGTTAATTCTTAGGGTGCCCTACTTTCTTCTTTCAGGGATATTTCAGAAGAGACTTATAGGTATTTTTCCTCTCTCTTCAAGGAGGATGCCCTCTCAGATGATGAGGAAGAAAAACTTATTCTAAACTGTATTCCCTCGATTGTTTCTAGAGAGATGAATGAGCACTTGATGGATCCAATTTCCCTTGAGGAGCTGCAAAGTGTTGTATTCAAGATGAAAAAGGGGAAAACCCCGAGTCCGGATGGATTCCCGATTGAGTTTTATCAAGAGTTTTTGGAGTTAATCAAATTTGACCTTTTGGAAGTGGTCCGTGAGTCCCAAAAGAACAAACAGATGCTAAGGGCCCTAAATGCTACCTTTGTGGTGCTTATTCCCAAGAAAGAGGGAGCGAATTCCTTGGATATGTTCAGACCTATTGCTCTCTGTAATGTTGTATATAAGATCATCACAAAAATTATTGCTTGAGAGGTGAAGATATGGTTGAGCAAAATCATCTCTGAGGAGCAAGGTGGGTTTGTTGCTGGCCGACAAATCATGGATTGGGTTGTTATTGCTACAGAAGCTATTCACTCAATGGAAACTTCTAAGAATAAAACTATGTTCATTAAGTTGGACATGGCAAAAGCCTATGACAGAGTTAGATGGTCCTTTCTTCAAAAAGTTCCTGTTGCTTTTGGCTTTGAGGAAGAATGGATTAGATGGGTGATGAGCTGTATTTCTTCTTCCTCATTCTCTATTCTTGTTAATAACGAGACTACGAAGCTGTTTGAGGCCTCAAGGGGATTGAGGCAAGGAGATCCTCTATCTCCTTATTTTTTTATCATTATGGCAGAAGGGTTGGGCAGATTACTCAAGTCTCATGTCAAGCATGGTATCATTTAGGGGTAGAAGTGGGATAACAGTTTGCCACCTCTTTCCCACCTTCAATTTGTTGATGATACTGCTTTGTTGGGAGTTGCCACTATCAAGGAAGCTGGAAACATTGGACAGTCTCTTGAAATATATCTTGGTGCTTCTGGACAGGTGATTAATGATGACAAGTCCTTTATTTTCTTCTTCAATACCCCCGCTCTTATTCAAGCCAGGATTGCTGGCATTCTACGATTCCAGGTCGGGACTCCCCCCTTCATTTATCTTGGGATCCCGATTTCATCTCATCCTCTGCCTAGATCTTCTTGGTAGTCTATACTTGATAAGTTTAGAAGGAAGGTAAATCACTGGACTGTCGGATGGCTATCCTCTGTAGGTAGAGTATTGCTTTTAAAATCTGTTATTCAAGCTTTACCCATTTATAGATGTTTTGTGCAAACAGCTCCTTCTCGTTTCATCAAGGACATGGATGCTCTATCAAGACAGTTTTTGTGGTCTGGAAAACTTGATCAATCTAAATGGAGTTTGGTTAGATGGGATTCCATTTGTAGGCCAATTCAAGAGGGAGGCCTTGGGTTGCGACAGGCAACTCTTTCCAGGCAGGATTTGGCTGCGAAACTTTATTGGAGATGGTGTACCTCTCAAGATCAGATTTGGGCTAAAATATTATCTTATAAATACTTGAGAGGTATTTCTGAGGCAGATATCCCTAGAGCCAGTTTGGTTGGGAAAGGTTTTGTTATCTGGGACACTCTGAAAAGAGGAGCTAATCTAATTAAGCAGGGTTTGTTCTAGATTTGCAATCGAGGATCAGATGTTCTTTTCTGGGAGGATTCTTGGGATGGCCACCCTCCTATCTTGACTCAATATCCTAGGTTACATTCCCTAAGTATTTGTTTCTTGGAAGCAGGCTGGTTTCATGTGGAGGACTTTTAAAAAATCTAGTATTTTGGAAATATGGAGATGTACAAATGGAAAGATCCATAGGAATGGCCCCAAGGGGGATTGGCCGAGGATAGAGAGGTGCTTGCTCTTATTCTTGCAGGGAGGTACTGTTCTTCATTGAGGGATAAATACATTCTGGCTTGGAACCCTAATCCGAAGGGAACCTACTCTATAGCCTATGGTTATCAAGTTCTTAATAAGCAAAAGTTTGGGAGTCTCCCTGTCACATGGTGGAAAAAGGTGTGGAATAGATTTGCTTGGCCGAAATGTAACTTTTTTCTCTGGTTGGTAGCTTGTAATAAATGCTTCACTTGGGATAACTTGAGGAAGAGGGGATTTCAGGGTCCCTCTTTATGTGTCCTTTGTGGTAAGAATGAGGATGACTCTTCTCATTTATTTTTCCAATGCTCCCTTGCCGGAGACATTTGGCACTGTTGGTGGAGTGCTTGGAACCATCCTTGTTTTCATGTGCTCTCCCTAGTGGAGTTTTGGAGTAGTCTGGGTAGACCTCTAGCCAAGGCCCCCTTCCTCCAAGTGGCTTGGAATTTGGTCCCTTCTTGCATCATCTGGCAGATTTGGCTTGAACGAAATTGACGCATTTTTGAGGGAAGTCATTTGGTTGTTCAACAGATCTGGAAAAGGATCCTGTGTATGGTTCAAGAAACTATCCATAGTAAATGTGATGTGGACCCTCATTTGGACTCTAAGGAGGAGAAGGTACGACAGGCCCTTGGTTTGTTTGGGGTTGGTGTGAATTCTTCTAGCCCTAGTAGGATTCCTCGGCTTAGCAAGAAGGTTAGGAGAGAGGGTAGATGGAGACTACCCCCTAGAGGAGTTTTAAAAATTAATACTGATGGGTCATCTAGGGGCAATCCTGGACATGCTGGAATTGGTGGTGTTGGGAGAGATTATGCTAGCGTGGTCAGTTTTTTCTTTTCCATTTATAAAGGTGTTCACTCCAACAATCTTATGGAAGCTCTGGCGATACTTGAGGCCTTGCAAAGGGGGTTTTCTCTTGGCTGGCACAGGATTCTTTGTGAGTTTGACTCTCAAATTTTGGTTAATCTTTTAAACAGCAAAAGAGTGGAGGATGTTAATTGGCAGTTGGCCTCTGTGACCATTCAGATTCTTAGAATGAGTGAAGAGTTCGAATTTATATCCTTTGTGCACATTCCAAGGGAATGGAATGGGGTTGCTGATTACCTGGCCAAAAGGGCTTCTGAGCTATTGGATACTCAGAGTATTGATAACTAGGAGAGTCTCCTGTCTAGGGATTCTCAACACCTACGGGAGTTGATCCATAAGGATGTTCAGACTTAATGTGGTTTGTTTTTTTTGGTTTTCTTTGGGAGTTGACCTTGTTTGGTGATTTAGCCTGTCTTGTTGCTTATTTGAGTCCTGGGTGGGGGCTCAGCTGTACTTTGTAATCTAGACTTTTTATCAATAAATTTTTACCCCTTTATTTAAAAAAAAGGTAGAAGGATGTGTCCCTTTACTAGTAAAAAAAGATGTTTGTTTGAGGAGAAATGGTTATATTATTTGGTTGATGGATTTGTATGATGATATTAGTTCCTTGGGTGGCACTATACATTTCATTTTAAATATAAAAACTCATTTTTTGTAGGTGTTTTCAATGGTGCATCTCAAGCATATTTGGAGATGAATTTGATGTACATAACCTTTATTAGCATAATTTTTTGAAAAGTAGTAGATTTGGTTTTGAAGTTATTTCATAATACATTACACTTTATTATTACCTCATTTCTATACTATAAGACCAAACACTCTTGCATTCATCTCTATGCCAACTATAATATGCATGCCTTTGTTTCTTATTTTTTGAATTGGACTTTTTATTAGATTATTGTAAGAGAATTCAATGATATAGGAGTGTTTTATTTATCTATATATTTTAGCCATAGGTTATTTCCTAAAGCATGAATACCCTTCTCATTAATTCCTTCAGTTGATCTATGTTACCGTCTCCATATGATAGGGGTGTGATGGATAATACTTGAATAATAAGAACATCACATTACAACAATTACTTAAAATAAATTGGACTAATGTGTTACAACTCTTTACATGCTTACCCTAGATGATTGTATTAAATATACATGATATGGTAAAGGTAAATTACATGATTTATTATTGTCGCCATATTTAAACCCTCACATTAGTAACCCACCTAGGGGTGCCATGTAAGATATGGTACACACCCTATAAATATTACACTCCATACCATCTATAATGGAAATAGATATTAGTCCATATTGTTTCCATAATAGATCATTAAAAATCCTTGAGATTTTAACAACTCCCTAACCTTACCATCATAGTGGTTATATCTAATTTTTAAAGTAGATATGTAGGATTGAAATAGATCCCACTCTTATTAATACATGACTATGTTATTATAATATTTTAGCCAATAATATAGTGGTATTAATATAATAACATTTTTGCACTTATGCTTATGTCGACTACAAAGTTTTGAACTTTGATTTTTTCCTTAGAATTGTTAAGGATTATTACCATAATAGTCAGCATGATTGTAAGTTGAAGTGGTTACAACTACTCAACATAGGGCCCATAACTCTAGGTAACTATTATTTGTTATGCTTTACTAGGTAAGGCAATTATGTATAAATATTTTGAAACCAATAATGCAAAGTATTGAAGAATTTGTATTCAATGGTACGACTTGATGCCTCTATGAGGAAGAGCACTAGATCTTCCTCAAGATTTGGCATAGAGGATATACAAAACATTGTATTAATAGCTATGTTTTCTTTTCGAGATGTATATCCAAGCATAAATGTGAATGCACATGATTACTATCACAACCCAATTTTCCTATCTGAAAGGTAGGTATTTTTTTTATATATACAATAAGTTTGTGACCTATTATCTCTAGTCTAGACAATCATACCCCTAAATTAAACATTACCATACCTTTAATATCATATCCAAGGTTACCCATCCTTATGACTTACACTTATTTATAAATGTAAATACACTAGGTAACCTACGAGCTCAAGCTATCCTTCCTATCTATCTATCGATTAACTAGCTTAATCCTTTTGGATCTATGTAAGGTACATACCCATATCCACACTATACATCGGTCCATTGATGTAAGTGCACTAGGCATGCTAGGAATAAACTATCATTCTCATCCCTACGATGATCAAGTTCTTCCCAAGTATATATTTGATCCAAATCTAGGTCCTACATCACAAAAACCTTTGACTCACTTCTCATTCTCTAAATATTGTCGAGCTAGTTTAAAATTTTTGAAGTTATTTAGTTATGTTTTCCACCCATCTATGATCCATAGATGTATTATTCAATTACATTTGTACGTATCTTATAAGGGTATCATCTCATGCAACATTATGTTCATTTAAAATAATACGAGCAATATATGTAACAACATAAAGGAACCATAACCAATTTTCAATATTTTAACCCCTTTTCGATACAACTAAAACCAAATTATATTTAAAGCCAACTAAGTAATATTAACCATTATTCCACATAATTAATAAAAAAATAATTAAAAGCATGAACATGATAGAGAAATTCCATAACAATTTTCCAAGTTTATTTATTATCCAAGCATATCATCTTAACATACCAAATAACACATTCATGAAAAGATACACCATCCACACTCATTAAAAACTTATTTACCCTAGGAAAAACCCCGAAGGGAAAACCCAACAAAAAAGATGATTTCTTCCTTATTTATGAATCTCAATCTATACATTGGAACATGCATTCCATAAGCCTTGCTCCATTCTTAAGAGAACATATCTCTCATAGTTAAACTCAGTTAATTCCCTACCTATACAAGTCTCCATAACTCGGATCCAATAATATGCCACAAGCGAATTGCATGGATAATTGAATCAAAGAAATTTACTACTCATGTCCCTACACAGTGTAATTGGAACTCTAGAGTTTGGGTAGACCAAACATTTTCCCAAGCACCGCCAACTAGCATATATAGAAATATTCCAACATGTCATAAGGAGCCTCCAATACTATGTGTGAATCATATGCATGGAGTGTCAATCATCAAAGTTTAATCAATTAACACCAAGGAATTCATCCTAACTCCAGCGTGTCTTCTTATTTTGAGGTTACTTAAGTCTCAATAGCTCTAAAATTTCTTGCATTAAATAAACAACATTAAAAACTCATCAATCAAACTTACCTTCCTTAGATGGATCACCAAAATATACAATATTCAAGACAACTCACAACTTGATGAGATAATTTCCAAATGATGACCAATGATTACCTTGTTTGACTTGAAATATCATGCGGTTGAAAGTCCTACCTGAAACCATCAATCCGGCATAACCCATATGAACCCAAAGAAGCAAACACTTGATATTGATATCTAGCATCATCTATAAATGGTTTAGCTACCTTAACATATCCCACAAATCCTAACAACTGGGTAATTTACATGTGATAGTATACAAAACTCCATTTTAGGCTCTACCATAATCCATACATTCCCACACGTAGATGCTCAGCTAGAGTTCACAGAAAAATGGGTGCATCCATACTCTCCCTACGTAGCTCACTTTATAGATTAATCCTTCATTTCTATTCAATATCTAACAAGCACCCAAATAATGACAACGTTATTACCCAGAAGATGAAACCTTATGATAAATAACATTAACATACCTAAAGCTATATAACATGATTTTGCATCGTTTAAGAGAAAATCAATATCATATCCACACCTTTACAATACACCAATTCAGTAAAAACACTTCAAGTAAGATTCTAATCAAACGCTATGCAGCTATCATCTGAATACAACACTACAATCTATACCCACAAACCCACAGTTTTTCTCCTCTCATAAATATAAATGTTAAATACATCTTTATCCCTATTGATTTGAAAACTCTAAGAGAGAACATAATAATGATAGCATCCTTACTAAATATGGTTTTGAATCCACAACATAACACAGGAGACTACTGATTACAAATCCAAGATGCTTTTACAGAGAAAGGTTCCTTTGAAACTTTATTTTTCTATTTACCAACGAAAGCACAACAACCTTTTTCCAACTTAGAGAGGGAGCAATAGTAAATATTCTAATTATTCATCTTCTAATTTCCCATCATAATTTTACAATATTATGCCAAATTTAAGGTAAAGTAACTAGAGGCTCTTTCAAAGCTTTACCAACTAGAAACCGACAAAATGTACAACAATCATGATGAAAACCCAGAGGCATTCAAAATTAGATGAGATATTTTTAGGAAATATACTTACTATCTCAAAGGAGTAACCACGAAGCTCGATGTAGAAGTTCCAAGCTTTCATCTTCTTTGATCGTATCCGAAACACACTTTTCACTTTTCTTTTACGCCAAGTTTTAGATTCAGGCCTCCTTCTCTCCAACCCCCAACACATTGTTCTCCTCTCCTTTTTCACCAGGTATCCACCACTCGTGTACCCACCATTTCATAACACCTCACTCCATCTCATCAATGATCCACTTGCTCCATAATATCTGAACATAAAGAAACTCAACATTACTACTAGCACAATATTCACACCACTAATCCAGAACTTGGATTAGTTTCAACATAAAAGTAAATGCTTTTTAGTTGTGAAATGGATCAAAGTTTGTTTTCACATATTAGCACCTCCATAATCATGCAAACACCTAATAATAATACCTATCCATCATCAAAGTCTTCTCATCCTATGTAATCACAAGGTAAGACATTAGTCTGTTAGTTCTACATGGAGATAAGCATGATAAGTTGGCAAGAGCCCATAAGATAGGTATTTAGTCCACTTCAAACACCCTGCAACTCAAATAAGATCAAAGTATCATTTCCATGAGACATTTGTCTTATATAACCCAAAACATGAAATAATAAATCATTTCTTAAATAAAATATATCACATTTTTCATATTATGTTAAATAGTCATGAAATGGTCAATCATTCCTTAATTAAAAACAACACATCAAAACATTAATCCATCCACACATAACAAAAATTTTACAAAGGGAGGGTCATGACATCCTACCCCTTATGCTTAACACAATCCTTCATGTTTAGAGTAGTTTGATATAGAATAATAATTACATATTATTTTCAAACAAAAATAGAAAGTGTCTTTTGCATATCTGCTACTTTCTCCCGAGTAGCATTTCTTTTACCCACTAGACCTTGAATTGTTTTAGAGTTTGAGATATGATATGGAATGAAAATCAAGGAACTTTGCTAGTCAGAGCTCTATAGCCTTTAGATCTGCCATCTACAAATTGGAAAAATCCCACATATAATCAGGATTAGCTATATGTTTTCTAAGTAGTGAGATGTGAAAGGTGTCATGTATATTTGACAGACTGGGTGGTACACAGGACTGATCTTCTCTATAATTTCAAAGGGTCCCATAAAATGAGGATCTAGTTTTATGGACTTAATAGCACTTTCCTTGGTCTCACCCTAAAAAATATTATCATCCACAACAAAATCTCTTGGTGATCTCTTGAGATTGACATAACTCTTTTGATGATCTATGACTTCTTTAATCCTTTTTCTGATCATCCTTAAATGCTACTCCATTTCTTTGACCATATTAGGTCCAATCACAATCCTATCCTTTTTATTATTCCAAGTTAATGGTGTTCTACACCTCCTACCATATAGAGCTTCAAATGGTGCCATGCCTAAGGTTGAATGGTGACCATTGTTGTAAGTAAATTATACCAAGTGTAGGTAATATTCCCACCAAAATTTTTGATCCATACAATACATACTAAGCATGTCCTCTAAAACATGGTTTACCCTTTCAATTTACCTATCAGTTTTTCGGTGATATGCATAACTAATGTTTAGTCTAGTGTCAATGGCTTGATATAAAGTTTACCAAAACTTGGATGTGAATCTTGAGTCTCTATCTGAAATGATCACTTTCAAGAAACCATGGAGCTTGAATATTTTCTTGGTAAATCTATTAGCCACAACTATGACATCATCCTTGGTATTTTTAGGTATAAAATGTGCAACCTTGGTTTGTCTATCGACCACAACTAGGATTGTGTCATGTTGAAATTTGGTATTTGGAAAACCTACAATAAAATCCATAGATATCACTTACCATTTTTGTGCAGGTACATCATGAGGATATATTAGTCATACAAGGTGTTTGTGTTCTGCCTTAAATTTATGGTATTCAAGATACTGAGTGACATATTCATTTATGTCTCTTTTCATTCCTGGCTAGAAGAATATTTTCTTCATATTCTCTCTCATATTTACCCCTCCTGGATGAGCAGAATATGGTGATCTAGGTGCTTCATTCATGATAATTTTTCTCAAATAACCAATCTTAGGAAGAACTATCTTATTCTTAAAACATAGAAAACCGTCCTTGATGCTAAAATCCTTATTTTCATATGGTTTATTTTCCATATTTGCCCAAATTTAGTTGTAAAATGTATCTCGATGTTATTTCTCCTTAACTTGTTCCATTAAGTCCACATGGATGCATAATAGGATAGCTATGTGTCTTCTTCTACTAAGTGCATCGACAACCTTATTTTCTTTCTCTTTGATGTATTTGATGTCAAAATCGTATTCAGTGAGAAATTCCATCCATATTCTTTGTCTAGAATTCAGCAAGGGTTGAGTAAATATATCTCAGACTTTGATGGTCTGTTCTCAACTCAAAGGGTTTCCCTACCAAATAGTGTCACCAATATTTAAGAGTAAAAACCATTGTTGCTAATTCTAAATCATGGGTTGTATAGTTAACCTCATGTCATTTTAGTTTTCTTGAGCCATTTGCTACCACTACATCATGTTATGAAAGCACTCCTCTAAATCCCTCTAATGATGCATTTGTACATGTAGTAAAACTACCTTGAGAGTCTGGTATATTTAGTATAGGAGATGTAGTGAGATTCTATTTGAGCAAATCAAAATCTACCTCACATTTATCTGTCCACTTGAACTCTTTTCTCTTTCTTTGAAAGTTAGTTATTGGAGCGGTGATCTTGGTGTAATCCTTCATATAATACCTATAATATCTAGTAAAACCCATGAAACTCTAGACTTTTGTCACATTTGTAGGTGGTGGACAACTTAATATAGCTTCTATTTTCTTAGGATCCACTACAATCCCTTTTTTTGGCACAATATACCCTAAATATTGTACTTCTAACATATAAAATTCACACTTAGATTCACATATAATTGATTCCTTCTTAGCAGATCTAGTACAATCTTAAGATGTTTGTCATGCTCTAACTTGTTTAAAAAATATATCAAAATATCATCTAGGAACACAAGAACAAATCGATCTAAAAGCTTTCTAAAAATGTTATTCATCAAGTTCATAAATGTTGCTAGAGCATTTGATAGGTCAAAAGGTAATACAGTAAACTCATAATATCCATATTAAGTTTTAAAATTTGTCTTATGAGTATCCTCTTCATGGATTCTTAGTTGATGATAAACAGATTTCAGATCAATCTTTGAGAAAATAGTGGTATCTTTGAGCTGATCAAAGAGATCTTCAATTATGGATAGAGGGTATCTATTCTTGATAGTTGCCTTGCTAAGCATCATGTAATATATGCACAAGCATAAATAACCATCCTTTTTTTTAACGAATAGAATTGGTGCACCCATGGTGACACACTTGGTCTAATTAATCTCTTCTCCAACAATCTTTGTAACTGCACTTTTAGCTCTTGCATCTCAATTGGATTTATCCTATAAGTACCTCTATGAATGGGCGTTGTTCTAGGTTGAAGTTCAATTTTACAATAAAATTTATGTTTAGGTGGTAATCCAGGTAAATCCTCTAGAAATACATCTCTAAACTTCTTAAGAGCTAGGTTTTTCCCAAACACCTCTTCTATATCATTTAACTTCACTACATAAATTATTCCTCCTTTCTTCATTGCATTCTTAAGTTGCATTGCAGAGAGGATATGGGGTTGAAAAGCCCCTTGTAGGATGTACACCCTCTGAAATTTCCTGACATCTTTCAAATGCTCAATCCATCTATCTTGGAAATTGATTACAACCTTATATGCTTGTAATCAATCTATTCCTGGCACTACATCAAAAGCTTGTAGTGGTGCTACATAAAGGAAATATATAGTTGTACCACTAGGTAAGGTAATTTTAGTCATAGCATAACATTGATCTAAAGAGTAGGTCTATCCTAATCCATGCTCGACCTTCCACCCATGTGCCAAGATTCCTGGCATTTTTGGTATATCTTTAATTAAGCTAGTGGAAACAAAGGTATCTCTGGTACCACTATCAATAAAAACTATAACATTTCTACCAAAGATCTTACCTTTTATCGGTAGTGGAGTGGCTTATCCTTCCAAATTATGATTCCATGTTGCTGCATAAATCTTGTGTGTTGGTTCTTTATAAGCAAGTTCTTTTACCTTCAAAATTGATCCTACTTTGAGTGGACATTTGTTGGAATAATGCAAACTGCCACATTCATACATCCTACTTTAGGTCCTGGATGAGATTTTTGTTTCTATCCTTCTATTTTTACTGCTAATGAAAGGCTGGTCTGACCCTGTAGTGGTGATATGTTATCACAATTGTTGTGATTGTTAGGATTTCAGTTCTTCCCTTTGAACCTTTCTCTAAAATAAAATTTCCTTATTTTCTATCATTCCTTTTGTCCTGTCTAGGGGAACTCTTGTTTGCTTGCTCCCCTTCCCACTTCATGAAGCCTACACTATTTCTTTTTCTTAGTGCCTCTTTATCCTACTTAGATGCCCCTTCATAATCAAAATAAGGCTTTAGATAAGTTTTAGCTTTTCTAGCCATATCATAGGCCTTTTGAAGAGTACTAGGTTTCCGCATGTTCACTTCATGTCCCACTTTGGGATCTGCTTCTAGTATAAAATTATGTATCTTCATTTTCTCATCATACATAGGCACATACTTTAGTATCTTGAAAATTTTCTAGTAATATACCTCCATAGTACTAATATCTTGTCTAAGTTTGGTGAATTCTCCGAATTTCTTGGTATAAAAGTGTTTGATGAGGAATATTTCTTTAAAAGCAACTACAAATATTTCCAATTTTATATCAACTATTGCTTCAATCCCCTTTTCCTTGTTGAACATTTTCCACCAATACAAGACAACCCCTATAGGCGTAGAGTGGCATAAGACATATGGGTGCTAGTGGAATAGTTTTTCATGTTACAGAAAGTCTCTATCTCCTTCATCCAAGCTTTGGCTTTATCACCATCTTCCTCTCCATTGAACTTGGAAGATTTTAGGTGTTTCATATCCTTGCCCAATTCTACCTCTAGATGGATTCTAGCTTGTTGTGCCTTTGAATGGGTTTCATTCACTTGTCCCCCTTTAGAATTTCTAGCTTGTGAATCTTAATTCACTATATCCTCCAACGGTTATTTTTGTGCTTCCATATTTTCAATAAATAGGGTAACTATTATAGAGATATATTCCCTCTCATTACTAGGATTGTTCACACCTACATAGGGGGTCCTGAATTCTACATTATTTTGTCATATCTGCCCCATAGATGGGTTAAAACTCCCTCTTCTCTTTTGTGGCATTGTCCCTGGCCACACATAGGAGATATAGTAGGAATCAATTTACAATTACATCTTTGAATTGTTTCTCCTAATAATCACTATATTCCTAGTCATCCTAACTAGACATTCAAGATCTACTTTTAATAGATTCTCTTCCCTTATAGGTACAATATTTACATGGTACACTATCCTAATACACTCATCAATACTTTCACAAGGAAACTTGTATCCCTACGAATCAAGCACTCTGATACCAAATATCACAACCCAATTTTCCTATCTGAAAGGTATGTATATATATATATTTATAGATTCATTTTACGACCTATTATCTCTAGTCGAGATAATAATACCCCTAAAGTAAACATTACCATACCTTTAATATCATCTTCAAGATTACCCATCCTTATGACTTACATTTATCTATCAATGTAAATGCACTAGGTAACCTACAAGCCCAAGCTATCCTTCTCATCTATCTATCGATGAGCTAGCTTAATCCTTTTGGCTCTATGCAAGGTACATACCATATCCGCACTATACAATGGTCCATTGATGTAATTGCACTAGGCATGCTAGGAATAAACTATTATTCTCATTCATATGATGAACTATTTCTTCCCAAGTATAGATTTAATCCAAATTCTAGGTCCTACATCACAAAAACCTTCGACTCACTTCTCATTCTCTAAAGATTGTCGAGCTAGTTTAGAATTTTTGAAGTTATTTACTTATGTTTTCCACCCATATACGATCCATAGATGGATTATTCAATTACATTTGTACATGTCTTATAAGGGTATCATCTCATGCAACATTATGTTCATTTAAAATAATGTGAGCAATATATGTAACAACATAAAGGAACCATAACCAATTTCCAAGATTTTTATCCCTTTTCGATACAACTAAAACCAAATTATATTTAAAGCCAACTAAGTAATATTAACCATTATTCCACACAATTAATGATGAATAATTAAAATCATGAACATGATAGAGAAATTAAATAACAATTTTCCAGGTTTATTTGTTAGCCAAGCATATCATCTTAACATACCAAATAACACATTCATGAAAAGTTACACCATTCATACTCATTAACAACTTATTTACCCTAGGAAAAACCTCGAAGGGAAAACCCAACCAAAAAGATGATTTTTTTCTTATTTAATAATCTTAATCTATACATTGGAACAGTTATTCTGATGTGTGTCGTTAATAGCATCGTTTAATCTTATAATTTATCAATATGGGGTGGTGTCCAAGGTTGTCTATGATAGAAGGTTAGGGCAGATTACAGTTCAAACATTCAGACTACAAGCATGGCTTTGATGAAACAGATGTTGGTTTAGCCTTTTGGTGTCATACTAAACCTAATCTGCAGAATGTAAACTTGAAATTGAAATTTAACTACAATTGCAATAATTGAAATTGCTAAATTAAAATGTTGCTGAATTGAAATCCTAAATTACACTTGCAAAATTGAAACCTAGTTACACTTGCAGGAATTGAAATGATGCTTGGAAATAACACTTATGCTAAAAAAACCTATTAGTTTCCTACTACAAAAGGTCGTCAAGCTTCTGCTATAGGGACTGATAGCAAAATAAATCTGCTAAAAATTTGATAAAAGTTGCTGAAACATGAAAAATAGGGGAACATGGAAAGTAGATAAAACAAGGAAAAACACAGGTCTAATCTAATTTATCAGCTGAAACACACATTGGCTGCACAAAAACACAATTGAACATATGAGAACATCACATTAACTTAAAATAAGAAATGAAAATTAACA
This sequence comes from Wollemia nobilis, assembly GCA_028583015.1. NCBI lineage: Eukaryota > Viridiplantae > Streptophyta > Pinopsida > Araucariales > Araucariaceae > Wollemia > Wollemia nobilis. Next base: position 1,371,698 of record JAQPPZ010001923.1, read on the forward strand.
AGCATTCTGCTAAATTTGCTGCAACAAAGTTGTAGAAAAACCTGTCATAATAGTCCTCCTTCTAGGCCTAAAAGTGGGCCTAATTTTCTTGATCTAGAAGAAGCTGGAAAAATTGCTCTTTAAATAATTAACACTCACACTCACTCATGAATAAAAATTAACAAAAGAACTACATTTTTTATTAACTGTTGCACAACATTACAATGTTGTAAGAAATTCCTACTAATTGCTAAAGATCAATTACAGTCTATTCTAATTCTCTATTTTATTCTACTTATCTCAACCTACTAAGGGAGCTTTTATTTATAATAAAATATTACAATTTCATTGTTCTCAATATCAGTTGGATGTTATTTCCTAGTGATTTACCAATAACTATGAATCTGAATAAGTCTAATTTAAGATAAAATTACTGCAACATCTTTTATTGGACCTTGGAATGCATCTCAAGTGGTGGGAGTGTTGTGGAGGAGGTTTAGAAATATATTTATACACTTGTATCCACCTTAAAATATTATTTCCCTACTGTTTTGGATGCTCAAATATCTTTTTGACTCAAACTGACCACTTTTTCCCTTTATTCTAGAGCATCTTTGGAATATCTGCCTGTAAAATAGCTTTATGCTCAAATGCAATAAAAACGGCTAATAAGTGGGTTTTAGGTGGATGGTACATCTCTCCTATCCCTTAGCAATTGTTTCCAACTGCTATCGTCCATTTACATTGACAAATTCTATGACTTCCTTTATAATTGCATAATTCTGATTTTTGTATGCATTTTCCAACTGTTCCCGCTTTTCAATATTTTTATCTTGTTGCTACCATTTTTACTGCATGGGAATGCTACCAGGTGGAGCAATATTCATCCCTAACCTCCCTCAATTATTTTCAAGCATTATATTCCTCTTTAATTTGACAAATTCCAAGTCATCAATAAAGTGATAACTTGCTGGTTTTTGTATGGCTGTTTTTTTATAGTTGACAGTTTGCTGCAAAGTCATAGAAACTTGGTGCCAAGTTGCATTTCAAATCATTTGGAATGCAGGAAAAACATTCAATTATTAATTTGAGGTTATAAACAACAGCACACAACTTTTGGCTTTTGAAATACATATTTTATTTTCTAATTAATCAAACTAAAATAATGCAAAAAATGTTGAAAACTATCAAAACAGAGTAATATGCTCCTAAAAATTTTAACCATGCAAAAACTTAATATATAATGCATTTAACCATATAAATTAACATAAAAAAACATAACATAAGGTTTATGTGGCAGTTTGAAGTAACCAAAACCATGTCATTATTAAGGCAATTTCTAACCTCATCATTTTTCCCCCAGCTTATTCCAATGAATGCCCTCATGCATTTTGTAGGGCTACCGGGATAGGAATGTAATGCATTATGGCACTAAAAACTTATGAAAAAATAGTTTCTGGATGAAGTTCTCTATTCTTTTGGATTGTGCAGGTAGATGTCCAATTTATCAGCAAGTGAATCCTCATGATTTGCCAAAGAAGGTCCTTTTTCCTTAAGGATCAGACTGCAAACTTCTATATGACCTCCTTTATGGCAATGAGTACTATGCATATTAGCAAAGATATTGTATCTTCTCTTGTAACCTATTTAATTCTGTAGTATTAGCTTTAACGTGATACTCCAATGGTTTCAAATTTATAACTTGGGCTTCTAATTTTTGACATCTCAATACCCATTTTGCAATATCCTTGTTATACTTAACCAATGGAACTATTTGTGGAGGCCTAACTATTGATTGGTTCTTTGGTAGCAAATCAACTTGCACCCCAACTTCTTCCATTTGAACTCTATGTAAAATTGATGAATTTTTTTTTCAGATGTCTGATATAGATTTGTACTTGTTTTTTAGCCTCTTGAATGTTTGTGGCCTCTTTCTTTGATGGTTTTTACCTTTCTTGTTGTTGTGCATCATTGGATGGGTATTCAACTTGACTTATTACCAAGAAAATTGATGCCCATCCATCGCTGTAGTGTTTCCACCTTGATGAGATTTTTGATTTGCATCTATTTCGTATTCACCTGCTCTCATTGCTAATGGTTCCTCATTTTATGTAGGATTTATCATAACAAAATCTTGTACATGTCTAATTACCTCTGATTGTTGTTTTTGGGGTAGGATCTGTAAATTGAGAAGGGGGTTGTGGATTTTTTTGGTGCTGCTTCTTTTTATTCTGCTTTGATAACCTCGACAAAGTTTCTGCAATATCTTCTCCAACATCAGAAGTTACAGGTTGTGCTTGACAATGTGCCACCCTTATTTTCAATATTTCTAAAAATTGTGCCTTGAACTTATGACTGATTTGGATGATGTGGTAAAAAAAATAAATTTCCTTACCCTTTTTATGCATGTGCCACGTGGAACTTTGAATTTCAAAGTCTGCCATGAATTTTACATTTCAAACCTACCCATTTCTTATTCTGAAGCTTAGAAACTCATTCCGAAGCATTTTGTATTTTCCTATCATTTTTTCAAATAGTTTCTTATTCCAAAGATGTTCTCATTCCAAAGATCTAAAATTTTCCACTATAAAATAAACAAAACTACATTTTTTTTCCAGATCTTGGTATCATTCCGAAGCTCTGTGAAATCTCTACACATATATGCAAATAAATTTGTGCCTAATTTCATAGAGATGTCCCTTTTACCCATTTTTATTTTTCTACCCATAAAAACATGTAATTTTGCAAAACAATAGGGATTCCTCTTGTTTCCTCTGGATAGGTTAGATGTTTTTGGATTTGTCAAACCCTATGAATGTTTCTATGCTAACTAGTGATTTAGACACACTACATACTAAATACCTATAGTGATAAAAAATGCAATAAACACATACCTAATTTGAACAATTATCATACACCATGCAGATGGCTATTTCTAATGATTGTTAGCAAGCTATTTGAAAACATAAAGATAACACATGTGCAATGTGAGATTTGTACAATGGTAGAAAAATGATGGGTGGATCACCAATGCAATGCACACCGAAAAACCATTTTTCATGCAAACCAACTCAACAGTGCCTCCAAGGAGGTTTTCACTACTAAAATTTTCATTTTTTCATTTTTTTTCATCTCTTTTTTTTTTCATTTTTTCATTAGAAGAGGCTGCCATTTATGGTTTTCAACCAAATTCTATTTTTTTGAAGTGCTTAAATGAGGTAGAATGTATCTCATAAGGCTGCAATGATAGAGAATTTATTTTATTCTTATTTGGATAAACATTCCTTATTCTGCAAAAACATGTCAATTTATGTATGAAAATATTATCTTTTTCTACTAAAATCTACAACAATGATGTAACCCTCCTTTCTAAATGAGTAGTAAGAATTTTCTTATGTCATCATTACCTCTTTTATTGTTGGAAATGAAGTATTGACTCCATTGTTCCTTTTCCCTGCTGAAATTGATGCTTGTCCTCATGTATCCTCATTTTGTGGGACATGCTTTATGTTTCAATTTTTTCTTTTCTTTCCATTTTTTCGTCTTGCTTGTACCCATGAAGGAAGTTCACAAAAAAGATTATTCTTATTTTTTCTTTTCTTGTATTTTCTTATTTTTTTGTTATACTTTTTAGCATCACTCTGAATATGACATGGAATAGAAATTATCTTCCATCATGTGTACATCCAATTGTGTAATCTACTTCAAGAACCCTTTATTATTTAATTGTTCATGGTATACCTGAAGGCAATATCTATTCACTACTAACTTCCTCCTTGAATCACCAATGGGATAAAGAAGCACTACTCCATTTTTGAATACTTCTTCAATCAAGTGTGGTCCATGCCACCTAGTTTGCAAAATCTTGTCAATATATACTTGAAACAATTCAATACCAATTTCCAAATATGTTAAAAGCATTAGTAACTCAAATTCAATAGAAAAATGTGATTTCGTATCATAAACTAGTTCATGTAGTATGAAATTCAGTATGTCTAACATATGATCAATAAATGGGATATGGTCCTTATATGTGATTGTATTCAATTTTTCATAATCTTCACACACTCTTAGTTTCCTATTTTTCTTTGGAATAATAACTAATGGAGGAATCCATTGGTTATCAAAAATTGGATAAATTAATCTAACCTCCAAGAGTTTCTTTATTATAGTTTGGACAATAACTCTTAAGGTAGACTTTAATTGCATTTGCAACTGTTTCATAGGTTTAACATTTTAAATATATATCCTATGAGTGCATACATCAAGATGAAATCTTGACATGCGCTTGTATTTCCATGCAAAGGGATTGAAATATTGTTTCAAAACAGCAAACAATTTTACTTTTTATTCATAAGTCAGCCAACTAATAATGTTCAAGAATTTTCTTGCTTGTACTTCAATTTGTTTCATTCCTAGGAGGATAGAATTTACCCTTTTGTAATTGCTTACTAAGGAGTTCAATGGAAGTAAATTTTCTGTGTAGATTTTCTAGTTTTTCTCCTTTATCCAAGGTTGATTTTTGTGTGCCTCGACTAAAGGGTTTTTGTGTATCTCCATTGACTTTTATCTCTTTAAGCTTAGGTAAGATCTTGTTTGAGAACAATTGGATGTTTTTTCAATCAATAACATTTTCTGCAATATTTTTACCAGATTTAGCTACATAGACAAGGTCTATCTGTCCTGTATTATTCATATTGGTCACAGGTTGGGCTAGAGGTGGTGGTTATTTTACTTGCCCTATTTGTTGTTGTTGGAATCTCTTTTGACAAGAATTTTTAGTAGAACCAAGTAATTATTTTTGTGTTTCTATGATATTTTTGAGTTGTGGAAGTAAATGGCATTCATCAGTGATATGTCCTTGTGATAAAAGGCTATAAGTAGCTGATATAGATGTTTTTTTTCAAGGAACAGTCTTGTATAGTTGCCATGATGTCTTCCCAACACCAGGTACCAATTTTTTTATACTACCCTGATGATATGGATACAAAAAGGGTAGTACTAACATATGGCTCTAATTTTTTTTCAAGAGATCCTATGTTTCCTGACAGTGAGGATGATGAATTTCTTTTAATTTTATGAGGAATTTCAAACATAGGTAATTTCAACCTCCTAAGTGTGAAGATCACCTCCTTGTGGTTTCTTGCTTGTTTTCTAAATGGACTAAAATACAATTTACCAAAAACTGTTACCTATACTAGTCATTTATCCAAATTTAACTTTGAATTTCATAACTTAGCACAATTAACAATTATTGGGTTACTTTTACCTTCTAACAAAATCCTGTTATCCAAAAATGGTTCCAAAATGATGCATTTCGTTAATAACATCATTTAATCTTATAATTTATCAATCCGGGGTGGTGTCCAAAGCTGTCTACAATAGAAGGTTAGGGTAGATTATAGTTTAGACATTCAGATTACAAGCATGGCTTTGGTAAAACATATGTTGGTTTAGCCTTTTGGTGTCACACTAAACCTAATATACAGAATGGAAAATTGCAAGAACTGAAAACTAATTCTAATTTGCAGGAATTGAAATTTAACTACAATTGCAAGAATTGAAATTGCTAAATTGAAATGTTGTTGAATTGAAATCCTAAATTACACTTGCAGAATTGAAACCTAGTTACACTTGTAGAAATTAAAATGATTCTTGGAAATGACACTTATGCTAAAAAAACTTGTCAGTGTCCTACTATAGAAGGTCGTCAAGATTCTACTACAGGGACTGATAGCAAAATGAAATCTGCTAAAAATTTGATAAAAGTTGCTAAAACATGAAAAATATGGGAACATGGAAAGCAGAGGAAACAGGGGAAAACACAGGTCTAATATAATTTGTCATCTGACACACACATTGGCTACACAAAAACACAATTGAACATATGATAACATCACATTAACTTAAAACAAGAAATGAAAATTAACAAACATTCTACTAAATCTTGCAGCAAAGTTGCAGAAAAAACTATCATAACAGTCCTCCTTTTAGGCTTGAAAGTGGGCCCAAGCTTCCTGATCTAGAATAAGGTAGAAAACTTTCTCTTTAACTAATTAACACTCATACTTACTCATGAATAGAAATTAACAAAATATCTGCACTTTTTATTAACTGTTGCACAACATTACAATGTTGCAGGAAATTCTTGCTAATTGCTAAAGATCAATTACAGTCTATTCTAATTCTCTATTTTATTCTACTTAGTTCAAAAAACTAAGGGAGATTTTTTTATAATAAAATATTACAATTTCTTCATGCTCAATATCAGTTGGATGCTATTTCCTAGTGATTTACCAATAATTTTGAATCTAAATAAGTCTAATTTAAGACAAAATTACTGCAACATCTTTTATTGGCCCTTGGAATGTGTCTCTAGTGGTGGGAGTGCATTGGAGGAGGTTAGAAATATATTTATACACCTGTCTCCACCTTAAAATATCATTTCCCTACTATTTTGGATGCTCAAATATCACTGACCACTTTTCCCCTTTATTCCAGAGCATCTTCAAAATATCTGGCTGTAAAATAGCTTTATGCTCAAATGCAATAAAAATGGGTAATAAGTGGATTTTAAGTGGATGGGACATCTCTCCTATCCCTTAGCAATTATTTCCAACTACTGCCATCCATTTACATTGACAAATTCTGACTTCCTTTAAAATTGCATAATTCTGATTTTTGTATATATTTTCCAACTATTCCTGCTTTTCAGTATTTTTATCTTGATGTTGTCATTTGTACTGCATGAGAATGTTGTCAGGTGGAGCAAGAGTCATAACTAACCTTCCTCAACTTTTTCTAAGCATTTTACTCTTTAATTTGACAAATTCCAAGTCATCAATAAAGTGTCAACTTGCTGGTTTTTGTATGGTTGTTTTTCTGCAGTTGACAGTTTGTTGCACATTCATAGAAACTTGGTGCCAAATCGGATTTCAAATAAGTTGGAATATGGGAAAAGCATTCAAATATTATTGTGAGGTTATAAACAACAACACACAACTTTTGGATTTTGAAATACATATTTTATTTGCTAATTAATCAAACTAAAATAGTGCAGAAAATGCTGAAAACTGTCAAAACAGAGTAATATGCTCCTAAATATTTTAACAATGCAAACACTTAATATATAATGCATTTAACCATATAAATTAACATAAAAAACATAACATAAGGTTTATGTGGCAGTTTGAAGTAACCAAAAACATGTCATTATTGAGGCAATTCCTGGCCTCATCACATTCCATAAGCCTTGCTCCTTTCTTAAGAGAACATATCTCTCATAGAATAAGAAATGTATCTTTTAATTCCCTATCTATTCAAGTCTCCATAACTCAAATCCAAGAATATACCACAAGTGCATTGCATGGATAATTGAATCAAAGAAATTCACTACTCGTGTCCTTACACTTGGTATAATTGAAACTCTAGAGTTCAGGTAGACCAAATATTTCCCCAAGTGTTTCCAACTAGCATTTATGGCAGTCTTCCAACATATCATGTGGAGCCTCCAATCTTATGTGTGAATCATACATGTGGAGTGTCAATCATCAAATTTCAATCAATTAACACCAAGGAATTCATCCTAACTCTAGGGTGTCTTCTTATTTCAAAGTTACATGAGTCTCAATAGCTCTGGTGTTTCCTTCATTAAATAAACAACATTACAAATTCATCAATCAAACTTACCTTCCTTATATGGACCATTAAAAGATACAACACTCAATATAGCTCACAACTTAAAGATACCATTTCCAAACGGTGACCAATGGTTGCCTTGTTTGACTTGAAAGAGCCTACGATTGAAATTCCTACCCAAAACCATCAATTCGACTTAACCCATATGAACCCAGAGAAGCAAAAAATAGATACTAATCTCTAGCATCATCCATCATTGCTTTAGTTACCTCAACATATCCCATAAATCCTAACAACTGGGTAATTTACAGGTGATAGTCTATAAAACTCCACTGCAGGCTTTACCATAATCTATACATTCCCACATGTAGATGCTTAGCTAGAGTTCATATAAAAATGGGTGCATCCATACTCTCCCTACGTAGCTCACTTTATAGAGTAATCCTCTATTTCTATTCAATCTCTAACAAGCACTCATATAATGACAACGTTATTACCCAAAAGGTGAAACCTTATGCTAAACAATATTAACATTCCTAAAGCTATATAACATGATTTTGACATCATTTAAGAGAAAATCAATATCATATCCACACCTTTACAATTCACCAATTCAGTAAAGACACTTCAAGTAAGATTCTAATCAGACACTATTCTACTATCATCTAGATACACTATTGTCTATACCCACAAATCCTTAGTCTTTCTCCTCTCATAAATATAAATGTTAAAGAAATATTTCTCCCTATTGCTTTGAAAACTCTAAGAGAATGAAATAATGATAGTATCCTTACAAAATATGGTTTTGAATCCACAACATAACATAGGAGACTACTGATTATAAATCCAAGATGCTTTTACAGAGTAAGATTTCTTTGAAACTTTATTTTTTTATATTTACCAACAAAAGCACAACATTTTTCCAATTTAAAGAGGGATCAACAGTAAATCTTCCAGTTTTTCATCTTCTAATTTCCCATCATAATCCCACAATATTATGCTAAATTTAAGGTAAAGTAACTGGAGGTTCTTTCAAAGCTTTACCAACTATAAACAAACAAAACGTACAATGATCATGATGAAAACTTAGAGGAATTCAAAATTAGATGAAATATTTTTAGGAAAGATACTTACTATATCAGAGGAGTAACCATGGTTCTTGACGCAGAAGTTCCAAGCTTTCATCTTCTTCGATAGTTTTCGAAACACACTATTCAATTTTCTTTTACACCAAGTTTTAGCTTTAGTCCTCCTTCTCTGCAACCCCTAATATATCATTATCCTCTCCTTTTTTACTTTATGACCACCACTTGTATACCCACCATTTCATAATCCCCCACTTCGTCTCATCAATGATCGACTTGCTCCATCAGATCCAGCCATAAAGAAACTCAACATTACTACTAGCATAGTATTAGCACCACTAAAATAGAACTTGGATTAGTTCCAACATCAAAGTAAATATTTTTCAGTTGTGAAATGGATCAAAGTTTGTTTTCACATATTAGCACCTCCATAATCATGCAAACACCTAACAATAATACTTATCCATCATCAAATTCTTCTCATTTTGTGTAATCACAAGGTAAGATATTAATTTGTTAGTTCTACATGGAGATAAATATGATAAGTTGGCAAGAGCCCATAAGATAGGTATTTAGTCCACTTCAAACACCCTGCAACTCAGATAAGATCAAAGTATCATTTTTGTAAGACATATGTCTTATATAACCCAACACATAAAATAATCAATCATTTCTTAAATAAAATATATCACATTTTTCCATATTATGTAGTTTGCATAATCAGTCATGAAATGGTCAATCATTCCTTAGTTAAAAATAACATGTCAAAACATTAATTCATCCACACATAAAAAATTCTGCCAATGGAGGGTCATGACAATTACTCATTGAGGATTCTATCACCTAGGAAATCACTGTGCAATAATAGTAGCAAGAGTAGGAGTCATTTTCATAGGATAAATAACATTTATTTTTTCCAAAATCGATAAGGTTTAACCTCCAAAGGAAGAGGCACTTATCTACACCACCAAAGGCTCACCAGCTCCTATAGAACCACTTGTTGCTCCACCCCCTTGACCTATGGCCACTTAGTCATCTTCTCCACTTACTTGCATATCTCTACCACCTCTACTATAGCATATCCTCTTCTTCAAATAAGCCTATTTCAAATCTTGTCCAAACATTTCATGGTCTTCACTCTTTAGATTACTCTATGTAGGGAAGAATGTTCTTGGAAAAAAATTGCTAAAGTGCAAGTCATTCTACTTTTACAAATCTATCTAATAGTTGTTGTTCAATGTTAATTTGATGAGGTCCAGAATGAGGTATGTGAAGAACTCATGGAGAACAAAATCTATGTTTGTGGCTCTAGATAAGAACATGCACATGGGTCTAAGCCCTATGTTAATGCTTCTATTGATTAGAATACATGATTTTTGAAGAACCATAATCAATGTCTTCCTAAAGGTATGCCAACTCCATGGTCTACAACAAGTAACTCATGCACCTCCACATATAGCTTTTTTATTTATAGGTTGTTATAGTCTTTAGTTTATCTTAATATAAGAAATAAAATTTAATAATGAGGAATGTAAGTATGATTTTAAGAATATTTAGAAGATGGATGATTGTTTAGCAATATCTTCTACAAAAAATTCAGGTGATATTGCAATAATATGGGTCAAATGCAAATGGGATTGGAAATTATTAGAAGAAAAAGTAATTGGATTGTTGGATTATTTTTTAGAAAAGAGGAAAACATCAAATTTGGGGTTATAAATGTATATGATCCAACTATAGTTACTCCTCATGAAAGATGTTGGAAGGATCTTAGAATATTTTTGTCAAATACAATGATGAATCATTGTGATTTATCGATTCTTTGGGGTGATTTTAATACTATTTTTTCTCCTTTGGAAAATAAGGGTGGTATTCCAGGATGGTCTAAATCAATGCAATATTTTACTTCATTTTTTCGATTCAAATGACCTTTGGGATTAGTCCCTCAAGCATTCAATATACATGGGATAATAGACACATTGGGAAAAATCATATAGCAGAAAGGTTGGATAGATCCTTGTTATACAACAAATAGTTCTAAACAAAGTATACAATCTCTTTAGATATTTTATTGCAAGCAAGATCAGATCATAAACCCATTCTTTTGATTTGTGAGTTACCTAATAATGGTCATCCAAAGCCATTTCACTTCTAGTCTATGTGGCTCCAAGACCCTAATTTTTCTATATGGTTATGTTATGGTGGGATGAATCAAAATGTAAAGGATCATGTATGTATAGATTTATTTAAAATTTAAAATATTTAAAGTAGTAAATGAAGATTTGGAATGCCAAATCTTTTGGTAACATTTTTAAAGAATGAAAGAAATTGAATTCAAGCTCAAAAATTTACAAGAGATAGTAGAAATTAATAGAATGGATCAAGATTCTTATGTGAAAGAAAAATAATTACTTTTTTATTATCATAATGCATTGAAAAAGGAGTCATATTAGTTACAAAAATTTAGATATAAATGGCTTAAGGAGATAGAAATAAAAAAAAAAATCATGCTACAACAAAAATAATTTTTTTGTTTGTCATATCAAAAATATTTTAACTCCAAATGGAAGAAATATTAAGGATGAAGAAGATATAAGGAAGGAAGCAATTAATTATTTCAAAAATATTTTGTTAGATTCTAGGCAAGATAAGAAGGCACAAGAAATTTTTTTGCAATTTCCATCAATTATCACTCAGGGACAAAATGAAAGATTAATGAAGAAGATATCTATGGAGGATCTCCATGAAGCAGTTATCTCTTTCCATCCTAACAAGGCACTTGACACCAATGAAATTCCTTGGGATTAATTGAAGAGTGATATGTTAGTTTTAGTTGAAGAGGACCCAAAAAGGAAGGCTATAATAAGTGAGATCAATGCTACTCTTATTACCTTGGTTCCCAAGAATGGCGACAAAATATTTTGAAAATTTTCATCCAATAGGCCTTTGTAATATGATTTATAAGATTATTTCAAAAATTATGGAAAATAGGTTGAAGGATATTCTAGGATTTCTTATCTTAGAGGAACAATATGGCTTTGTTAATGGTAAACAAATTCTTGATGGTATAATTATTGCACAAGAGGCCATACATTCTCTTTGTTCCATGAAAAAAACAGGTATGATTTTAAATTTAGATATGATCAAAGTATATGATAGGGTCTCTTAGAATTTTCTACATGCCATTCGCAAAAATTTTGACTTTGATTATAGTTGGTGTGAGTGGGTTAAATTTTGTTACAACATTGCAAAATTTTCTATTTTGATCAATGGCTCTACTAATTACTTTCATTCATCTTTTGGACTTCATCAAGGTGATCAACTTTCTTATTACTATTCATTATTCTAGCATAAACATTAGGGAGAGCCTTTTCAAAGGTAAAAAATGAACAAAAAATCAAGGGCATTCAGGTTACAAAAAATGGTCCCTCTGAATCTCGTATCTAATTTGTTCATAATACTTTTATTTTGGACCATCCCTTAGTTAGTGAGTAGATCAATATTATCATGCCATGAGAAGGCTACTAGACAGTTGATAAATACTACAAAATCCAAGTTTTTTTCATTAATACTGCCCTAGATTTAAAAAAAATTATTATGAATATTTTAGGGTTTAAAATTGGAAATTTTTCATTAAGCTACTTGGGTATTCCTTTATCTGATAAAGTAAATAAAAATGATCTTTGGATCTCTTTTTTTGATAGAATGAAATCTTTCTTGGTAGGTTGGAAATGTAAGTTAATTACCATGACAAGAAAGCTACAACTCATAAAGACAATATTGCAATCCTTCTCTATTTATATGATGTCATTTTCAAGACTACCAATAGGTATAGCATCAAAAATGGATAAAATTCAAAGAGACTTTCTATGAAAAGGATGGTTAGTCAATGAGGGAGTTAGCAATTTTTTGGTCTGATGCTTGGTTGAAGTATTATCCTCTTATCTTTGACTCAAAATGACAACCATTGGCTCAAGCATACCTAGCATGTAAATATCCAAAGATCAAAGATTATATTATTATGAGAAAAAACTCCAGATCATGGATTTCTTTTAATAACCTAGTTGAAGGAGAAGAACTCAAACAAATTGCAAATAAACTTCAAAATATGTTTCAAGATTTATTTTTGCCAATTTTTACATGAAAGAATGAGTTGGTTTAGAATTTATCAAAGTATGGTTGATACTTGGTCAATTTGGGATATGAGGATTTAGAACAATCAAAATTTCCTTCTCCAAGATTTTCCTTGGAAGAATGACTAGTCATTAGAGGCTCTCCCCTAAGGCCTCAACATTCCTTTGGTTAGAAGTTCAAAGTAAGATTTATATAGGAGAGAGTGTTAGAGTTAATGTAATGTGCACTATGCCAGTTTGACACTTATCAGTTTCATTGACAAGTGTCATGTTCATCATATAGGCTTATGCCTATATATTGTAACCATTTATCAATAAAATAAATCCCCTTCAGTTTCAGTCCCAACATTTGGTATCAGAGCTCCAGGACTTCTCTGGCCTTGTGAGCTTGAGGGGGGATTTCCTTCGGGAAATTCCCCCCTCATCCTTTTTCCCCCATTTTTTTCCAAGCCTAGGGAGTATGCTCTCCATTTTTTAAAAATGGATCAGAAACCAGATAGCTTGAAAATTAATGGCTGCCCCCATTTTTTTTTAGATCCATTTTTCCCAAATGTATCCCTCTGCGCAATTCCATTAATTTAGTCTCTGTCAAAGCTTAGTCTTTGGGTTTGGTAGACTGGGCAATCCTGGTTGGACTGTAGCATTAGGCTGCATTGTTGAAAAGGAGGTTCCAAAAGATGTTTGTATTTCAGCAGCCAAAAAATTTGGCATAGGTTGTAGCTCATTTTGATTTGGTTCCTTGTTAGATGTAAACCAAGGAGTAACTGGTTGTTCTGCAAGACTATTTGAGATATAACTTGTGCCTAGGGTACTGACTGGGGCAGGCTTTGACATGCTCACAAACTGAGATTTCTCCTCTGATGTAGTTGTGCCAGATTGTGACCTCGTAAGGATGTTCTGTGGTGGATGACTGTTGGCAGAAGTTGAAGTGGAACAAAAGGAAACATCAGATTCAGTAAATCCAGATCGAGATCTTGTCGGTACCGGCATATTACACGCTGCAAGGGATTGAGAAGATGGCAACTGTAATTGGATTTCTAATTCATGCAAATGGGTCAATTGTTGTGGCTGCAGTGGAGGATGTCTGCTAAGAGGATGTTCAGGAGATTGTTTTTGACCAAGTTGTGGTGGAGAAGGGTGTTGTATTTGTTGAATCTGTAATAACGAACGTGCTGGTAGATGCTGTTGTGCTGACTGCTACTCCATAATAGATTGTTCCTGTTGTTGTTACTGCTGTGCATGCCAACCGAAACTTGAGTACCAAAAAGTGCTTTGTGGTACTTTGACAAGGGAACAACAAACTCTGAAGGGCTTGTCCTAGGATTGTAAAATACAGTAAATGGACTTTGATTTGCAACTGCATGTGCAGCAGCAGTAGCAAGAAACAACAGGGCTATGACAGAACAACAGGGCTATGACAGCTTCGGATGAAGCAGCAGGGCTCTTTGCGCTCCTAGGGGAAGCTGCTGCAGGAATGAGACGGAGCTGATGAGGAGTGTGAGCGAAGAAACAGACCCTGCGATGGCAATTACAATGGAGACGTGACTGGGTGGTTTTTTTGATGTCCTATGGTTTGCATTTACGATGAATCCGACTGCCTCTAAACCTTTATTTTCCCATAAATCCTCTATAAATTTTCATTTTTCCTATAGATCCCCAGCACATTCTAATTTTCACATTAAATCCCTAGTTTTCTCTTCCCGATACCGTAAAACTGGTAAGATCATTGGTTGAAGATGCCAAAGCCGGCAGTCCTCTAAGTGCTCCTGATATTGCTTACAATGCAAATACAAGTGCAAATTATTCTGCATTGCCAAATATGTTTTCTGTTGGCAGTACACCTCCACTTTTTCCCAGAAGTGTTTCTAGATCTCCACGATCTGTCATGAGATGGCAACAGGACTGGACGCCTGTGGTGATACATTGATTTTAAGTTTTTTTTTCATACCCATATTTTACTGACAAGGAATTTCTGTTGGTATATGAATTTCTATTGGTATATGAATTTTTGAAGTCAAATTGATGCTTGTGCTAAGAGTAACCCGGACCCCGCACCCAAGCAAGCATTTTTTCCCCAATTTATATTTACCGTGAGCCTTCATCGTCCCCATCATCTGGGCAGCCATCGTCGTCGTCTTCAGCATCATCAAGGTCTTCTTCGAACGTGAAAATGAGAGACCCAAAAATAGTGAAATTTTTGTCAATGTAGGAGGCACGAGGGCCACAGAGAAGGGGAAGAAGGAAGTTACAGAGCCGAAGTGAAAAATTCCCAGATCCAAGTCCACCTCCGCTTCATCCCCATCACGGAGGAGCCGTGCTGGAATGCCGGGATTGAATGCCATGACTTCCCCGACGTCTGTTGTTGGACTTCAGACTCGGGATCGAACTCGAGGGAGGAGTTTTTTTTACAGCCCTGGCTCTGTCGGAGAACATATTCGATCGCGTCCATTGGCATTTTTTGAGTGTTGAAGATATGGCGAATCGAAGTACTGGAGGAGTCGGTTTAAGCATGGCTGTCTTGATTATTTTTGCCACGAAGGGAAGCATTCTGCTATTGAGATCGACCGCCCCAAATGTCCAGGCATCCTGATGGTTTCCAAGCAAAACTGGTGTCGCCGAAGCAACAGCGGCATCCAACTCCTCTATCCCGTCGGCGACAATGAGGGCAATTTTAATGATAGTCGAGTTGGTGTGCACCGAATTTTTTGTCAGACCCGAAAATACAGCGTGGTATCCGAGAATTAGCACATTCGAGCGGGAGCTATTACAAGGGAAGAGGATGCCAATTTCAAATTGCAGCATGCTTCTTTTTCTCATACACCATTCTAATGACGTGAACATTTGTTATCTAGGGGTATTTTTTTTAAGGGTCTCAAAGTCTTTTAATGTTTTTCCACATGAGAGTGGAAAGTGGAAGGCCTACATGGCCTATTTATTGTAACCTTTGGCCATTTTTTAATGATTTTTTCCACATAGGAAGTGGAAGTGGAAGGCCTACATGGCCCTGTTTTTTCCACATGGAGAATGATTATTTGCTGCCTTAGATAGGCATGATGGTTTTTCAACATGATGAAGGCCCCTTTGATGGTGGAATATAGGGGTATTTATAGTCGTTGGAAACGTTTTTTCATGACAAACACATTGATGGTGTCCATTTGTAATTCTGAGGCTGTTTCATTTGAACTTTTAAGCCTCAAAGTTTTCTACCTTGGAGTGCACTCTCGGTTGTACCCGACACTCCCAAGGTACTTGTAAGTGAACCTAGTATTTAGTAGTACCCTCTTTCTACTTGGCGGATGCAGCGGCTGGTTACCCATGCATTTCGGTAAGATGAGGTACCTACCATAAGGACACTTATTCTAGGGACTACAGACAAAGACACCCTAGACTCTATCCGAGGTTTTTTCGGATCTACTTCTGAAGACTACAGACGAAGACACTTCAGAAGATTCTCTTCTTTTCTTCTTCTCTCCTCCTATTTTGATCTATGGCTCATTTTATTGTATTGAGTGCATTTTTGGTAGAGACCGACACTCTTATATGGCTCGTTTTTTCTTTGTATTAGGTGCATTTTCGGCAGAGACCGACACCTTCTAGATTGAGTTCACCATAAGGAAGGATTTGGTGGGACTAGTCAGTGACCTACGAGAGGCAACATCCTCTGAGGATGACCTGCAGAGGCAACAGACCCAGAAGTGGCTGACCCTGAGGCACCCATGATGACCCCGAGGCACTTAGACGGCTGACCCAGTGGCAACAGACCCGTGGAAGTGGCTGACCCTGAGGCAATAGACCGAGATGTATACACAGTTAATCTAGCATTATTCACAGTTGGAGAGCCAAGCACAAACAGCACGAGCCTAGACCAAATCAGCAATAAGAGAGGATGATAGGTAGTTTTAGAGAAGTCAACATTAAGGGGGAATGTTACCTAATGTTGACCTATTTTGTTTCTTCTTTAGTTAGGATAGTGTACTTTAAGGGGGAATGTTAGAGTTAATGTAATGTGCACTATGCCAGTTTGACACTTGTCAGTTTCATTGACAAGTGTCATGTTCATCATATAGGCTTATGCCTATATATTGTAACCATTTATCAATAAAATAAATCCCCTTCAGTTTCAGTCCCAACAGAGAGACTATAAAGAAGAGGATATTTTGGAACCGTTAGACGTTCCTTATGTGAGAGGAATTTAGAAATATTAGACCATTTACTCCTTCATTGTCCATTTGCTCATACCATTTGGGGTTAATTTTTAAAAATATGAAATTATATTGGGTAGCTCCATCAACATTGAAAGATTTGATAAAATTTTGGATTAATTATTTCAAATCCAAAGCATTATGTATTCTTTGGAGGATTGGTCCTACCATTATTTATGGCTTGAAAGGAATAACCAAAGTTTTAAAAATAAATCTCAAAATCATGTCCAAGTTTGGAACCATATTATTGCCTCTCTTGCAAAATATCTACAAATATGGTGCTCATCATGGGAAGTATCAATTGTAGAAAAAGAGTTGATAATAATCTGGCTATAGGATTTGAAAATACATGGAAGAGTCATCTATGACAATGGAATTAAAATGAAGGATCTACTTTGATCTATGGTAAAATGGAAATATCCAAAAATTTGGTTTATCAAAAATAATTTTGATGGTGCTTCTAAAAGGAAAAGCTAGTGCTTTTAGTAATAGTAAAGGAAAAATTCTCCTCACTTATTCGGAATCATATGGAACTTCAACTAGAAACTATGTAGAAGCTAGGACACTTCTTACAGGGATTAAAATTGTAGTAGAAAAAGAATAGAAATATATTTCAATTGAGGGAGACTCACAAATTATTATCAATGCTATTAACAAAAATGGATGTGGAGACTGGATAAAAAATAATATTATTTTTGATGTTCATCATCTATTATTAGAGGTAATCTCTTGAAAGTGTGAGCATATTTATAGAGAAGAAAATCGAGTAGCAAATAAATTAGTGAATTGTGGTGTTGATATTCATCCTAGTGAAAATTAGATTTTAGAAGGCAACTTTCCAAGTAAGATTTTATCTCTTAATCAAAATTATGTCAAGCAGCTAATTGTGTAAACATAACACTTCAAGAAATTTGAAGAATATATTTAAGAGAAAAAAGAAATGAAAATTTTGTGGTAAAAAGGTATGTTGTAGAAAATGTAATATTTTGGTATTTTGATGGGAGTGGCCCCTAATAAAAGCCACATGTAACATAGTTAAAAAAAAAAAAAAACATTTGCACCTATAGCAAAAATAAAGATCATCAAAATGATATCTTCTCTAGCTACATAGTTTGGATAGAGCATTCATCAGATGGATGCAAAGAGTGTCTTCCTTAATGGAGACTTAAAAGAAGAAGTTTACGTGACTCAACCATAGAGATTCATTACACCTAAAAAAGAAAAAAAGGTGTGTAAATTGATCAAATCTCTCTAAGGTCTCAAAAAAGATCCTCAAGCTTGGTATATAAAATTATATGAGCATTTTGAAAAATATGGGTTCAAGATAAATTCATATGATCCAAATTTGTACTATAAGGAACAAAGGGAGAAGTTGTGATCATCATTGTATATGTGGATGATTTGGTTATCATAGGAATTTCTAATAAAATGATTCTTATAGCAAATAATGACTTAAAAGACCATTTACCATGACTAGTATTAGACTATTACACTACTATCTAGGATTGGAAGTGTGGTAGACACATCACCATATATTTGTCTCATAGATCAAATATGCCAAGACACTTCTTGAGAAGTATTTAATTAATAATTGTAATACCATCATGGATCTTAGAGAACCAAGGTTACAACTCTCACAATTTGACTCCTCTCCACCAGTGAATGCAATTCTCTATTGACAATTAGTTGGAAGTCTCATTTACCTAGTATACACTAGACCAAATATCAGCTTTGCAATAATTTACCTCTCATGATTCATGCAAGAACTAAAAATATATAATTGAAAGGAAATAAAAATAGTATTAATGTATGTCAATGGTATAATTGAATACGGTCTAGAATTTAAGAAGAGTGGTCAGTTCTTCTTAACCAACCACATAGATGTAAACTATGCAGGATGTATTGATGATAAAAAATCCACTTTTAGATATATATTCTTTCTAGGATATGGACCTATATCATGGGAATGTGGCAAAAAACAAATATTTGCTCAATATTCCATATAATTAGAATATCATGTTGTAGGAGGAGTTGTCTATGAGAAAATATGGTTTAAATATATGCTAGTATGGTTGTAGCACAAACTAAACCAACAACCATAAACTACAACAATCAAGGTGTATTGAAATTTATTCTTAATCTAGTGTTCCATAAGCACACCAAACACATTGAAGTTCATTGCCACTTCATACATGAATATGTTCAACAATACAACATTCAACTCAAATTTATCCCTACTTAAGAACTACGTGTAGACACCTTCACCAAGCCACTTGCACATATTAAGTTTGAAGTATTTCAATATTTTCTTTGCAAGAATCTCTAAACTACGATGTAATAAGGGGAGATGTTAGTAATTATTACCATCATAGCCAACATGATTGTAAGTTGAAGTGGTTACAACCACTTGACATAGGGTCCATGAGTCCAAGTAGTTATTGTGTTATGCTATAATGGGCAAGGCAACTATGTATAAATATTTCCAAATGCAAAGTATTGAAGCAATTGTATTAAGTATACAATTTTAACTACTTGGGCTCATCCCATTTGAAAAAATGTTAAGGTTCACCTATGATATTAGAATATTGGATTATAGAATGAAACTCTTCACTCCTCACTAATGGCCTTAGGTGCGATTAAATGTCTTAGGTACCTCTTTTATTTTTCCTTAAAAAAAATCACTAAAACATAAAATAATAAATCATATATAGAAAAAATAAATTAATAATACATTAAACTTTATTTTACTATTACAAATAAATAAATCCATCATAACCTAGACTTGAAATTGGATATATGTATATATTAGATCTATAATTTTGTGTACATGGTCCAATTTACATGTCATATAAAAGCATAGTGCTATTATTTCTAAAATATATATATATTATTATTATATTTTTTTAAATAAGCTATGTATGGCTTATATTGGGGACCACTCCTATCAAAATAGCAAAACATTACATTGATGTCATTACATTTTTATCAAGTTAATTAAACGCATACCCACCCTACAATTTTATCAAAGATATTATTCATTTGCATCTCTATCAAATATATTCTTCATCTTCATCAACTTGTTATGTTTCCACAATCAACTCCATATCATTTTCATTAAGATATAAATCTCACTATGCCAAATTTGAATTTTCCTAAGATGAATATTGACATCATTATTATCTAAAATATCTATTACCTAGTTTTCTTATCTATAAATATGTTGGTTATATCAACTTGTCAATTTCCTAATACCTCTTTTTTTAGGGGTCTTATTCATGCCCCTAATATTTGAAGGTATCATTTTCATCATCATTTTTTTATTTTTACTCATGGGCTTAGTCCCACTTCTTGTTGACTTTGTTTTTCCACATCAATATCCCTCTAAGATTCATTGTCTCTCTTATTTTGCTTCTTGGGTCTTCCTCTCTATTTTTCATTCCCACAAACACTTTTGCATTTATTAATCTCTTTTATTTTCCCATAGTGTTCATAGTTTATGGTCTATAGGTTTGTCTTGCTCTAAAGTATATGAAGTACAAGGAAAAACCTCAAAAGCACTTTCTTATTTAGGTTATCATAGACCCTAAAGTTCAAGTATATTCTCCAATAGTAATACCCTTATTCTATTTTCCTAAAATTATTGAATTGTTATGAATATCTTCCATCCTCGTTTCTTTCTTATGTTGCTCTTGAAATACTAAAACACAAGGGATAACATTTGTACTACTTTCATTTTCATTGGAAATAGAGGAGTTTATATTGCTTGAGAAAAATGAAGATGATTTACCTAGAATAAACTTAACCTCTTTCATCCCACTTAATTTAAAATAATCCTCCATATATTCATTTGCACCTTTAATTCCTTTGAATTTAACTTGCACATTGTATTGATTCATCCTTTGTATCCTTGTTTGTTTTTTATAATGGTTGATCCAAGTGAGCTATGATGGCCTTTGTCATCTAATGCTTTAAATAGGATTTTTTTACCTCTTTTTAGGGAGTGGAATATCCTTGATCTTTTCTAGCTTCAATTATAATATGATCTCCTTACTCCATATTGAATTTTTTCTCATGATCAAATTTGTTGTCTCCACCATTTTTGCTTCACAATATCTTGGCATGTATCTATTTTCATAATATTTATGTCATTATAATTTAATATTTCTATAATCCACTTATCGGTCCTCTTCTCTTGATTCAAATTTAGTCTTAATATATTATAGCAAAGGTTTTGAAATATCCATAGTGACATATATTTAGGTGTATACAACATCATTTGGCTCCTTAGTAGTTGGCCCCTCTTGGATGAACTCCCCTAGGGTATTGTATTTTCTTTAAAATATCCTTATTGATAAGTTGATATGGAAGTCCAAAAAGCCTAACCCACTATAGAAGTTTTTTAATAGTTTTTGTCTCCATAGAAAACATTTCACTCCATGGTCTTAAATTTAGGGTATCTCTCCCCATAAAACATGGGCTACATCCTATTAACTAATACATAAGATGAGAAAAAAACCTTAAAGAAGAAAATTCATAGAGTAATTTGAATTTAATCCCCACTTCCACTTGATCCAATTTTGAGTCTCCAAAAATCTTGTCTAGTATTTGTGAAAATTATATATATATATATATATATATATTTTGAATTTACATGGTGGAATCGGTAGCCGCCATGAATCCGGCAGGCTGTCCAGCTTTTATGGCCGCCATAGTATTTTGCACTGTCCCCCCTAGAAGCCGCCACACATATCTTCGCGCAGTCCGCCCCTATAACCACCATGCCACAATCATTTTAAACCTTTTACGCTGTTGAAAGCACCAGTAAAGGGACAAGCGTTCAGTTTGACGAGGCCCGAGATTTGAATGAAACTTATATATATTAAAAGTAGGGTTTTGAACTCATTGAAAAAAGTAGGGTTGAAAGGGTTTCCCTTTCCATTTTACATCAACTTAATCACATTGATATATATAGCCTATTTTGTGTCACCAAGATTTGAACCTTGGTGTGGGATACTTCTTCCATATGTCCCAACCATTGAACCAAGGCCTCATTAGCAAACTTACATATTAAACCTTTGCTTTTAAGAATAATTATATCATTCTCAATCATATTGTCCTTGATAATAACTTTTGGTGTATCATCTATTTCATGGATTAGACTTTCCATATATGTTCTTCCTATTGTCACCAACTTGGGTATCAATACTTCTAGCTAGGGCATCCTTACTTCTAGTTAGGGATTTCAAATAATGATATTCTTCCATGTTGATGAATTGGAAAATAATTTTGGATAAATTTTTATTAATTGAAATTTATTATACATAAATGAAATAATATAGACAATGGTTATGGATGGTGGTTAGTTCTACTAATGGTTTACCAACCATATAACCATAACTACCTAAATATATACATGATGTAATATTTTCCTAACATTTAACCTTATTATATCATATTCCAAATAGGGTAAGGAACACTAATAATTGTATTAGAACAAACACAACAACCCAAATATATCCTATGGCCTGATGAACTCAAATATATATAGTTCACTATGGATATAAAATTATCATAGACTAGGACACTTAGAATAGTCCATGACTTACACTAGTTATAAACAAGGACAAACTCAACTCCTCACCTCAATGGGATTGACCTCATTTAACTATTAATCAAGGATAATTTCAAATACAAATATCCATTATTTTACATCATAAGTGATGGGGATAAATACGTTACCCATATTCTTAGTTACAAGCGGGGACACACCATTTTTCCACAAAATATCTATGACTAGGTATACACACAACAACCAGTAATAGGTACATCATTATTCTTATGAATAGGGATATACAACAACTCACAAGATCATATGCGAATAAGGGCACACTATACTATCCACAAAATAGGAGCCTTTGCTTATCTTGAATGAATTACTATCTCCAGTATAATGCACTCTAACTTTAATGTGTAAAATGAATCATAAATATGTAAAATGTATGAATTCCTCAAAATAAATAAAAAATTATCATGTGTCCTTGAAATTATTTAACATCTATTTAGTAAGAATACTTGTATTAGGCTTAAAAATGCTTCTCCATGAGTATAAAAAATTCTAAACTTGCAAAAAATACAATGCACCTTTGAACAAAAAATTATATTGTCTTGAAGACTTCATTATACACCTTTAAAAGGTCCTTATTTAATCTTAGTAAATGAAAAAAATTCCATTTTGGATAAAGGAATGCTTATTTTAACTAATGAATCCTCCACATTAAAGGTATGTTTCCATTGTTTTATAATGAAAATGAAAAATAACTCCCATTGTTTTTTTTGTTCTAAGAATATGCATGCACCTTTTGCATCTTCTCCAAGCTATTTAAAATGGTCCATATATTGCATCAAATATTTTATTAGGTATTATATTATAAAAACATAATTGAAAATAATCCACAACAACTACTAAACAAAAAAAAATTGTTTTACGTAAAAAATTAATTTCCTCTAAACATGATGATATCTTTAGGGAATGAAAAATTAATTTGTATTTTTGGTCTATAAAATCCAATGGATCACAAATTTGGCTTCACTACCTTCAATTTGCACCACTTTTGAATGTCATCGACATTTTTTCCTCTTCATAACATACTATGTTTCATTGTTTCACTTCTAATCATTATAGTTTTATGGATCACATGGTTCCCCCTTACTCTATTTGCACATAACAAACAACTTCGATACTATCACTTCATCATAGTAAACCTATGTTTATAACATCAAACCTATTTCACACTTGGATTATATACACAATAATATTGTTATCTCATATCGTAGGAATTATGTCCACTAGATAGCCCCTCTTAAGTGTTGATGTCTCATTTAGGTAATAAGTATTTTTAGAATCACATGACATCCCTTTCTCCTCCTAAAAATAGTGATGAAAATAAAGTTGAATAATTTAATAATGTCCTCCTTGCTTTTATTAATAAACTTGAGTGTCAACTAATGTTGAATGTGTGGAACAATGTCAATCCAAACCTATTGCATGTTCACAAGCAAGGAAATATCCTCTATAATAGCATCAAAAGTGGAATAGATCAAGTTATTCTCTCAATGCACTTGGAGGCATCAAATAGTTTTCATGTTACCCTCTAAGTTACTTATAAACATCTTAGGTTTCTCATTATAAGCCAATGTAATCACCTTACCAAGCACCTTGTATGCATTGTGTGTTGCTTTCAATGTACAATGCACCACCAACATCATATTGATCTTTCCAAGCACTTCCCCATATTCAAAATGTTGAAATTAATGGAAATTAGTCTATACTAAAAACATAGGCCTCAATATAACATTTTAATCCATTGAATAGGTCTTGAACTCTTATTGGCCCCCATAATATATCTATGCAAATAGAATTCTTTAGCAAAGTTTGAATTCCACTTCACTATGTGAGAAGTGTATTTGATACATGAATAGTGGATTCTCATGGACAAACAACTTGTTGCATTGTTGACAACCCCTTCAAAACCACATATTAGTCTTAAATGGTATTTTTTATTTAGATGATGAAAAATGTAGATCATGACAATCTCACCAACCAAACTTACAATCTATACTATTATTCTCTAACCAATTATTACTTGTTAGACGACTTGATCTTTCTTCTTCTAGACAATGCTTTGATGAGTATTCTTGTCTCATATTGGTCAACAATTTATATGTTTGTATCCCTTTAGTTATATAGTAGTTTTTTTCTAGCTTTGGAATTTCCTATTTGTTGATCGTACAAACCCTCCTTTTTGTCATTTGTAGATATCAATTCTATGGTCTCACAAATTGCACTTCTCATCAATGCTTCACTTTGGCAATGGTTGCAAGCATTTAAAAATTCCACAAAAGTGTTCATTCCCCTTCATTCTCTACATAATATCACATTCAATCTCCCAAAATGATTAGCTCTTTGATACCCCTTAATGGAATAACATACAATGTTAGTCAAGTTTTCATTAATTAAAATAGGTGTATTTGCACAATGAAAGAAGATAGATGGTGATTATAGATGGTGGTTGTTTCTAGTAAAGGATTATCAACCATATGATCATAATTATTTAATTATATACATGATGTAATATTTTCCTAATACAAGCTACATAGTTTTTCCTCATAGGAATCCTTTATTTTTAAAATATTTTCAAATATTTGGAACAAAGAAACGGTGAGGTTCACTCCTTACTCATATTTACTTCGTAATTTCACTCTTTACCTGCTCTTACCCAAATATCTAAACAAGAAAATGTGAGGCTCTCTACCAACTTGCACTTGCCCCCAACTTAAAGGTCCATTGCTTCTTGTTAATTTATATCATTATTATTTTTTAATAAGCTATGTGTGGTTTCTATTGGGGACTTCTTCCATTAAAATAACAAAATATCGCATTGCTATTAGGTTAATTAAACCATATCAAACTTGCATTTTTATCAAAGATATATATTTTTATTTCTTACAAATATCTTCACCTCCCTCAAACTACTATATTTCCACAATCAAATCTTTGATATCATTTTATTAAGAGATAGAATCTCACTACACTACTTGCCTTCTAAAATTTTAATTTTTCCAATACAAAGATCAACATTATGAATGCCTAAAATGTCTGCTACCTGGTTTCCATATCTATAATATAATGAGATAAGAACTTGTCAATTCTCTAATACCTCTTTTTTTAAGGGTCTTATTCTTTCCCCTAATATTCCAAGATATCATTTTTACCATCACTTTTTGTTTTTATTTTTGGGATTACCAATTCTTGTTAACACTTACAATATTTTCTTTTGTTTTTTCATATATATTATCCTTCTACGCTTTCTTTTCTTTTAATTTTCTTGTAGGATCTTCCTCTCTTTTTTTTCATTCCCACCAACACTTCCATCTTCATCAATCTTGTTGATTTTTTATAATATTCACAGTGATATTTATCATCTATAAGTTTATCTTGATTTTAAGGATTTGATGTGTAAGAAATAACCTAAAAAGCTCTTCTTTTATGTTTCCTTGGAAACCCTAAAGAGCAAGTATGTTCCTCCATAGCAATTACCTTAATATACTACCCTAAAAATCCTAAATTATTTTGGATATCCTTCACCCTTATTTCTTTATCATATTAATCTTAAAACCCTGAAATGCAAGGGATAATCTTTACTCTACTTTTATTTTTTTTGCAAGGAGAGGATTTTGTACCTTTTGATAAAAATGAAGTTGAATTGCTTGGAATAAACAAATTCTATTCTACCTCCTTTGTTTTAAAATTCTCCTCCACATATTCCTTTGCACCTTTAATTATTTCTAAATTTGAACTTGTAAATTCTACTTCCTTGTCCCTTATATCCTTCTTTGTTGTCATGACCCTCCCTTGGCAAACCTATGCATCTGATAATTTTATAAACTGATAAGTTATCTTTGGATCAAATGATTAATTATGTCATGTTTAGTTTCTGAAAACATATATTTTTCTAGAAAAGTATGATGTACCTTGATTGATAAATGACTGGACATTTTCATGTTTAAGTTCTGCAAAACATATATTTCATGGAAGAATATGATGTTGATAATGGACTTGTACTTTTGTAGGTATAGGTGTTCTCGTGGGTGGAAGAAAGACTTATCCACCAAGAATGGGATGCCATAAGAAAGAGAAATGATGTGATTGTTTATCCATCGAAATAGCCAGGGACAACATGGATGAATGCTCCTTTCATGTAGTTGCATATCATGATTTGCATGAGGAAAAAATATATCAAGTTTTAGTTAAAACTTGTTTGCTGCATGGTAATCTTCTTTGGATGAAATTTTTATTTGATATAGAATGATTCGTTGCAAAGAAGAATAAATGTTTGATTTGATTGTTTTTCATCCTTTGTTGCTTAAAAAAAAATAGTTTAATTATCTCTTAATGATATTATGGTAGAAGCATTGATAAGAAGAGAATTGTTGTGCTTACGTAAAATATAATAATGGTAAAGGAATTTCATTATTATTTCTATTAATATATCTTATTTTTGGTCCATTTTGAAAAAGAAAAATAAAATTCATTAATAGAGGTTTTACAACTCTATATTAGATTATTTGGAACCTTGTTTTACATTTTGATGAGATTATGGCTATAGTAGCTATCAAAGGAAATGATAGAATATAAAAATCTCCAATCATGCTTATGGAAGAAACTTTTGTTAACAACACTTATACTTTTTGGCTAGTGAACCTTCAACATACTCTAAAGAAGGGGGTGTGTGCATCGTGCTAGTTCAAGATAATGCTCACTCCTCCAAAGTCGTCCGACAAAAGGGGTGATGGAAATGAGGTAGTGGATCTTCCAGAGGAAGAAAAGGAAAAAAACAAAGGGGTGGAAGAAGAGAAGGAGTTGGTGGTGTTACAAGGTGGTTTGCTGAAAAAGTTATCCATGAATTCCAAGTAAATTATGAAAAATCTCAGTTAGCTAGTTGAAAACATTAAAGTGATATTCTTCTGAAATATTCGGTTTATTTTCGAGGTATTTTATAAATCGTATGGTTTTGTTTAGATGGAAAGCTTTCATTCTATTCTAAAAATATTCTATAAATACCATAGTTTGTTGTATGTAGCAAAATTACTTCACTATTTTCGATAGGAGTTCTTCAAAATAATTAAATATAAATCCTTCGTAGATTTACATTGTCTTCATGTTTACTTCCTAGGGAATTGTAATTCAAGATTTTTCCTCACTAGAAAGTAGATTGAAAGCTAGAGCTTTTCAGAAGCAAAATGGAGAGAATTCACTGTTGTAACTTGTACAATGAAAAAGGCTTAAATTAATTGAATAGTGTTATTCCCTATCTAATTATTATTAAAGCCAAGAGAAATTGATTGTAATTGAATTAAGATAAGAACCTATTCACGTTGTTTGGTGGATAAGCTATAGGATGTTTTTCCATTTAAAATGATAGCTTTAAACTAGGAACTAATAATTATATGACTGGTCATGCTTATGATGAAACAGTTTCGTATCCAACTCATAAAGACTGCAGATAAAATTCAGTCTGGAGATACTATCTTTTAGTTTATAACTAGATGCCTACAATTAGATGGAATTACACCTGCAATATAGTAGGTTCACCTTGAAAACATGATAGAATATTCATGTGGTCGTTGGTGTGGAAGGATAGAACCAATGCGTTCACCATAGTCTTCAACGAGTCTATATAGAACCTTTTGGAACCACTCTAAAGTTTCCAATATGTTTGAAGTGACAATGAGAATTTGGGATTGCCAAAATTGAACCCTATTGATTTATCAATATCGTATACATCTAGCTATGTTGACAATCCTAAACAGTGACATAGAATTATGTTTTGGCTTAGAGAAAACCCATAATATAATATACTATTGATTATGACCTAAGTAAACACATGTAAATACATTTGCAGGCTCTTAAAATTGCACCAGTGAACTTTGGATGTGTAAGTTGAATACCATAAAAAAGGACACTAAATGAGTTATGCATTTTTATATCATTGTTGTGTGTTTGCTTGATGTTTTTTCCAAACCGGTGATCTATGATGGGTATGTTTGGTGAAACAAAATATGAAGATGTGTTTTATTGAACTTAAATAAGATCATCGAATAAATTTTACTCTGGTTTTGACTGTTGTATAGTTCATATTTTTAATGTATATCATAGCGCTCTAATTTATGTTTTGTTGTAGAAATGAATGTGTATTTAGATGTAACAAAGGGTTTATCATATCTTTTAAAAAGAGAATTAATAAGTCAATGGATGCTTACGGTATCTCATTTTAATACCTTGAGGCATGGAGCTTGCTCATGATAATTGTTGCATTGATAAGCATACATGCATAGGAATGTATCTTCATGTAATCAGTTGTTCTTGATCCCTATTTAGAAAAAATATATTCTTCTCGATAGTTGAAGAAAGATTTAGAGGGATGAAAGATTGACAACAACCTTGGACGGTGGAGAGAATATTTCAACTGCCATTTATTTAGCTCATGGATGAAATGGACTTTGTATGTTTGACCATTTATTTAGATCATGGATGAAATGGACTTTGTAAGTTTGACCATTACATACAAAAAATAAGTTACTTAAGTGTATTCATTGTAAAAAAAAACATTGTGGATAGAATACTCTTCGGTGAAGAGGATTCTAGGGAAGAACGACATTTAGTTGATGTAATTAATGTTGTAAGTGACAATATTGGTCAATAGAATGATCTATCAAGATATATATCAAAACCATTTGTAATATTGTAAAAGAATTATTAATTTATATGTTTGACTAGTCAATGAAACTAACCTCAAGTCAATATAATCGGACTTGAAGGTCAAATTACAATATATTATATATTAAAAATATTAAAAAAAGATAGGTTTGAAGGTTTCATCGGTTGGTAAAATGTCTCATATGGTATATGTAACTTTGATTCAAATAGGGTCTCGTAGTATCGAAGGGCATGTCACACTAGCATTGTTGGCTAGGTTAAAAAATTTATTGCAACTGAAGGTTATAGTGGTAGCAAGGAGCAAGATTCAAACCCATTATACTTATTGAAAAAATAATAATTAAAATTATTTGCCAATTATACATCAATTATATTTATTTAGATATTATTTACTATTCTCTATAGTTTGTGTGCAATGAACACCTTGGAAAAAGTTGAAATGATTTTAACTAGTCATGAATTTTTGACACATTTCCAATAAAACTTTGTTCTATTTATTATATTCGTTTATTTTTTAAATATTAAATTAAATACTATCCACAAGGAAAGTTTATTTTAAAATTTGTTATTTATCAAAAAAAAAAAATTGACACAGAGAAGAGGTTGAATATAAAATATCATGGATAGGCTATATTTTTAAAGTCATTCATGTATGTTTTATGTTTGTAAAAAGTAAAAATTGCCAATCATTTTTACATTGTATTCTACAAGGATATTGAAGTTATTTTTAGTTCTTATTATGTACAAATAATACATTAAAAATAGTTTTATTAATTACAACTATATAATTTATCTTAATATTATTTAAATTTTCATAATACATCCACCCAAGGTATTTATACAAGTTCAACCCATCATATCTACAATATTTTTGTTTATCTTAATATTTTTTAATTTTTTTTAATAAAATAATTTTAAATAAAAATAAATTTATTGACAAAACAATCTAATAAAATAGAAAGTATGTCTTTAGAAAACAAACAAGATAATGCATTTATATTAGGCTCCCCAAATAAAAGATATAGTAATTTTTTAAAATCCACAACTATAGACCATATAGTAGCATCCCACTCGTTGTACTCAGTTGGACATGAGGATGGAATGGAGCAAAAGGGGTGCAAACCCTAGGTGTAGTCAAGTGTTGCAAGAAGAGGGTTGTTTATAGCCCACTTGTTGTACTCAGAAGGACATGAGGATGGAACGAAGTGAAAGGAGTGCAAACCGTAGGTGTAGTCAAGCCTTGCAAAAAGAGGGTTTTTCGCAACCCACTCGTTGTACTCGGGAGGATATTAGTTGCTCTTCAATAAATGAGAAAGCTTATTTAGTTAGAAGAAATATCTCTTAGAGATATTTGGGTTCACGAGTAGAGATTTTTGATGAACCTCTACCCTCTATCAAGATTTTAGAGGATGAATTTGGGTTGGATTTTATTGATCATGAAGCTCAAACAGTTATCTACAAACTCAAGGGTAAAATACCAAGCTTAGAGGAGCTCAAAGTGTTATGAGGATTTAATAAGACCTCATTAGAATAGGTTATTTTAATGTGCAATTCCATTTCATGTTCATTTGAATTTCATGTAATATGGATTTGGGAACCCTAACCCTAATATATATTTTCTCAATATATAATTACATAACACAAAAGGAGAGATGTAATTTTTTATTCTCTCCATTCTTAAAAATTTTCTCATTTTTCTTGTTTCATGTGGTAGAGCTTGGGCACATAGCATTGATCCTTGCTACAAGCAGTATTAGAGCTTGGATGCTTACCCCTCCACAACTAAGCTTGGAGAAGTATTGCATTCCCCTCACCTCCTTTTATAAAATTGGGCACATAGCATTAATCCTTGCTGCAAGTGGTATTAGAGCTTGGATGCTTACCCCTCCCACAACCAACCTTGGAGAAGCATTGCATTTCCTTCTTCTCCTCCTCCACAAATTTATGTATTGATTTTTAGGAGAGCATGAGGATGTTGAATGAGGTTTCATAAAACTTCCATAGATTTTATTTTTATTGTAGATATTAGCTTGTATCTCTGTTTGCAAGTATCCAAAATCTAGATCTGATTGAGTTTGGTGGTCTTTGTGTAAACTAACCGTGTTTATTTTTACACAACCATACAATATCCAAAATTCAAATTTTATCGATTTCAGTAACCTCTATGTAAATTGACCATGTTTGTATTTTTTACACAACCATACAATATCCAAAATGATGATCTTATGAATTTTGGAAGCATTTATTTAAACAGACTGTGTTTATTTTTACACAACCATACAATCATATCAACTTCTATGTAAACTGATCATTTTTATTTTCCAACACAACAAGCTTCTAGCCTCTCCATTGTACTTGTATAAGTGGCCTACATAATTTTCCACATTGCTTTTGGCTAATTATAACCCTCATTTGTAAAAGTGATTTCACTTGGATGGTGAGCAAGGTCTAGTGTATCACACCTAACATACATATTACCACATTAGCATTGTATTAGCACTCCATCTGCACTACAAGTTTACTTTTAGTTTTCATCTACTTTCTTTCATTGCAAATTGATTTACATCTTTGAATCATCCCTAAAAGGAATGTATCCAATGACTAATTTCGTAGCCTAGCCTCGTGATAGAGCATAAATTCCTTGGTGGTGGAAAATCTACATTAAAGTCCATGTGAGTCAAATTTGGACTAGACTTAATGAGAATACATAGTGAAGGGGGTTAGCCATACCCATGAACCTTTGGAAAGAGATCATCCTTTCACCTGTGCTCAAAAAAATAAAAACTCTTAATCAATATTAAAATTAAGTCGATCCAATATTTTTCATAGTTGTGGAATAGAGCACGTACTTATCTTTAGAGAGTATATCGTTGACCATAGCAAAGTGGGTGATACATTAAAATTTGGTGGTCAAGTAAATTCCAAGTGACTTTGGTACCAAAAAATTCATTTTATGTTTCTTTTTTTGATTTAGTGGATAGACATATGGTAATCTATTATAGATAGAATAGGTCTTTTGAACAAAGTGATGTCTATATACGACCTTGAACTCCCTATTTCAATCCCCTTACAGAAGTAGTTTATGGCTTCCTAGTCTAGGTGAATCTATATGCTCTCCCTATGGAGTTTTGGGGAGAGAAGATATTTTCCAAAATTGGTAATGCCATTGGTGCATTCCAGTATATGTATGCCCAAATAGAGAAAAATGTATTCAATAAGATTACTATGAGTAAAGCAAGATTGGTTGTTTGAATGGATGTTTCAGTTCCTTGACTTCAATCCATTACTACTCCTCAAGCAAAGGGGAATGGATCCAAAATATTGAATATGAAAACTTCTTCCTAAGACGTTATGGTTGTCAGTAATATGGCCACTTAAAGAAGAGATGCTCCGTAATTCAATCATTCTCTAATTCTTCCTTGGCAGAGGAGAAAGCCCTACATGTGAATGATATTGAACCTTCAAACGCCCCAATTCAAAAGAAAAAAGCTCATCCTCTAGTTATGTCAATTTTCTAGCAAGAATCAAGTGACCAACAAAAGACTCAACCTCGAAAAGATAATTTGAATTGGATCATTGATAAAAACCAAATGGTCACTAAAGACCATCCAGTTAATTCCATGGAAAATATTAGCACCTTAAATAATATTCTTGAAGCTAATTATAAAACAATCGATGATAGTCAGTTTTCTAATAATGAATATCATACAAAATGTGTTACAGCTAGATATTACCTCATGAGCTTGAAGTGCAAAAATGCATTATCAGATCTTGCCACTCTGAAGAAGGAAGAACCTATTCTATAGAAGAAAAATAATAAAAAATATGATTTGATTGTGGAAACTTAATAGTTTGAGGAAGATGGAGAATATCTTTAAAGAAAGGTAAAGTTGGATATGTTGTAATTAACTTGTTAAAAATGTAATGAGATCAATCTAATATTTTGTTTTTGAAATGGGAGTGGCCTCCAATAGAATCTACACATAGCTTATTAAAAAACTATAGACCATATAGGACGATCTACATAAAGGATGTAATTTATTTAAAATGTTCATCCAACCAAACTCTATTAATATGATGTACAATCTTACCTTGTCTTATTTAAACTTTGCACCTTTTATTTGAAGTTTCAAAGTCTTTTTTTTCTTTTTTTTTATTAATATAAATAATTTATGAGTGGATTTTGTTAGGGTTACTACCATTAAAATAATAAAACATTATATTGCTCTCATTGCATTGATATCAAGTTTATTAAACCATATCTAAATTGTTTTTTATAAATATATTCTTCATTTACTTTTTTTAATACATAGGGGAATCTATAACATCATTAGATGTTGCCACTATAAACCCTATCCTACTGGATTAGACAAAGTTAATGGGACCCTTGACCCTCTAAGGGCATCGAACGGGGGTAGCCAACCGATAAACACTCAACCACTACCATCCAACCTATACCCAGACCCCTTTTGGGTACATCATGGTTTGAACCTTGAACCTCCCCAAAGAGATGCCAAACCCCTAACCATTGCAATGTCCTTGTTAGACATTCATTTTTATTTTTATTAAATATATTCACCATCTTCCTCAAAATACTAAGTTTCTACAATCAACCCCTTGATATCATTTTTATTAAGATATGAAATCTAACTCATACAATTGATTTTTAAAATTTAAATTTTTCTTAGATGAAAGTCAACACCACAAATGGCTTAAATATTTTCTATATAGTTTCCATAATTATAAATATGTTTTTTATAGCAACCTGAATATTTCTTTATATTTTTTAAAGGGTCTTATTTATGTCCCTATTATTTCAAGATATTATTTTTATCATCACTTTTTGTTTTTATTTAACACTTACAATATTTTCTTTTGTTTTCCCATGTATTCCTTTGGATTTTCTCTTTGTTTTTGTTTTTAGGGTCTTCCTCTCTATTTTCCAATTCCACCAACACTTTCATCTTCATCAAACAATTTCATCTTCATCAATCTCTTCAATATTTTCACACTGCTCATTGTAAGACTTATAATCTATAGGTTTGTTTTGTTCTAAAGGATCTGAAGTGTAAGGATTGAAAACACATTATTTTTATGTTTCCTAAGGGATAAACTTTACATTAGTTTCAATTTTTTTTACCAAGATAGGATTCTATATTACTTGATAAAACTGAAGATGATTCACTCTAAATAAACTTGACTTTTTTTCTTGTCTTTGTTATAAAAAAACTCTTCACATCTTCTTTTGCATCTTTAATTCCTTCTAAAATTGAATATACACATTGTACTTTCCCATCCCTTATATCCTTCTTTTTTTCTTCTAACAGTTGATCCAAGTGAGCTATGGTGGCCTTTACGATATGATGTAGATTGAGTTTATTTACCTCTTCTTTTGAAGTGAAATATCCTTGATTTAATCCAAATTCTATTATAGTATAACTTATTTGCTTTGTCTTGAAGTTTATCTCATGACCAAATTTTTTTGTCTTTTTCTTCATAGTTTTCATTTTGTAATCTCTTGCCATGTGTCCAATCTCATAACAATTGTGTTATCAAAATACACTATTTTCTTTATCCACTTATTGATATCTGTTAGGAACCTACAGTTAAAATTAATCTCACTCACACAATATACTAAAAAATAATCAAAATACATCAAATAATAGAATAACACTATGCAAAAAGTAATTGTAAAATTGAAACAATCTCACAAATAACTCAAAATCATAGGCCTCTTCGAGGGGGAAACCTCCTTCAATATTTCATTAACTTGCAAAAAGATACATTCATACATGGCTTCATAGCTTTTAAATAAATACTTCATGCAACCCTAACCCTAAGCTCAAGATTTGGCTTACATGCAAAATGCCACTTGAGCTAGAATCTTCTACCAAATTTTAGTTACAATCTTGATAACGATTACATCAAATGACCCCACTTGGCTAGGAGCCTAACTTGCCACATACATTACAAAATATTGTAAAATAACATTATAGATGGGATCCCCCACATTGGAAGTGGGTCATTACATAATAATGAGAATTATAAAATAACATTAGGATGGGATCCTAACATGTCCTTTCCCTTCAAAAATATTTGTCCTCAAAGCTGAAGATGAGGAAACTAGTGCTGGAGCTGATGGAGAGATTCTCATGTAGTATCTTCTAGATGGAGTCCACGCCACTGAACAAGGATATCAGTAATGTTGTGGTTGCGGAGAGTGTGAGTCTAATGATACAACAAGTATTCAGGCTCAAGCAAGATAGATCCTTCTTCATCTAACTCTAGGATTGCAAACTAAATATGTACCTTATTGCCCACCACCTTTTTGAGAGAGCAAACATGAAAAAATGGGATGGATCTTGGATGTAGGTGGAATGACCAATTTGTAGGCTGTGGCACCAATCTGCTGTAAAACCTAGTAGGGCCCATAGTATTTCACAGTAATTTTATAGCACCTGCAAAGCTATAGGGATAAATTTGTATACAAATGCAAGCAAAGGAAAACCATCTCACCCACATCAAAACTGTGCTAGGAATGATGTTGATTAGTCTATTGGTGCATCCAATTTTAGGTCGCATCCAAATTCATCTTCAGTTGACGGAGGACATCGACATGCTAACTAAGAGTAGTGTCAACTGCATGGACCTTGGAGCTACCTAGAATGTAGGATGAAGGCGTGGGTGGAGGGCACCCATAAAACACCTCAAAATGGGTAACCTTGGTCGATGTGTGATAGAAAGTGTTGTACCACCACTCGGTCAAAGGAAGCCACTTTGCCAAGTGTGTAGGATGATTAGAGGTAAAGCAATGAAGGTAGATCTCCAAACATTTGTTGATAATATCTATCTAGCCATCCATTTGTAGATGATAAGTTGAGATCATTTTGAGCTGAGTTCCCTGCAACTTAAACAATTCTTGCCAAAAGTGACTAGTAAAGGTTGGGTCATGATCGAACACAATGGAGGAGGGCAGACCATGAAGGTAAAATATAGAATCGAGGAAAATTTGGACAACAGTGGAAGTTGTGTAAGGATGGGAGAGGGAACAAAAGTGAGCATACTTCAAAAGATGATCCACTACCACAAAAATAATGGATTTACCTCTAGACTTAGGTAACCCTTTAATGAAATCCATGGAATTGTCGATCCAAACCTGGTCAAGAATGGGTAATGGTTGGAGAGTGCCTAGAGAATGCACCATTTTGCCTTTCATCCATTGACAGGTATCACAAGCTACCACAAAATTTTGAATATTCTTTTTCATGTCTTTCTAGAAAAAAGTGCATTTAAGTTGCTCATATGTTTTTAGAAATCTTGAATGGCTAGCAAATAGAGCGATGTGTCTTTTGCGCATAAAAAATTCTAGGATGGATGTTGTTTGGGGAACAACAAGGCATTGACGGTAACACAAATCATGGTCATCCCAAGCATAGCTAGGATATGAAGTAGAGTCAGTGTGAAGAGAGGCAATCAAAGTCTGCAAGCCTAAATCCTAAAGTACCTCCTATCATAAGGAATCAATCTATTATGGAATGGATGATGAAATGGTGCATAGCTTATGGTGATATTCAAATTGGTGAAAGAGGGCATCAGCCACAATGTTCTCCTTGTCCTTCTTATAAGTGATATCATAATCATAGCCCATGAGCTTAAAAACCCTTTTTTGTTGTTTAGGGGTGGCAACCCGTTGCTCCAAAAAATATTTGAGACTTTGATGGTTAGTTTTAATGGAGAAATGATGCCCAATGAGATATGGTCACCAATGGGTTATCGCATGTAAAATTGCTAGCATTTCCTTAGCATACATGGATTTTCCTAGATTACGACTATAAAGTGTGTTAATAGTGAAAGATAGGGATCTCCCTTCTTGCATCAACACTGCACCAATATGGCGACTCAAAGCGTTGCTTTCAATGACAAAAGGTTTGGAGAAATCTGGCATGGCCAAAACTGGCATACTGGTCATAGCATGCTTCAATTAAAGGAAATCATGTTCAGTAGAACCCATCCAAGTAAAAGAGTCCTTTAACATGGAAGTGAGGGGAGCTACAATTTTATCATAATTATGAATAAATTTACGGTAATAACTTATAAGCCCTAAAAATCCTCGAAGACCCTTGAGAGTGTGAGGTTTCGACCATTCTTGAAATGCTTGGATCTTCTTGGGGTCAACTTTGATGTCCTCCTTGGTGACAATGTGCCCCAAATATTCCACTTATGTCAACCCAAAAGAATACTTGGAATGCTTATCATAAAGTTGATGTTGTGCCAACAGTTGGAGAGTCTAATCCACATGAAAAATACGTTCTTCCCATGAGCGGCTATACACTAGAATGTCATAAAAAAATACTAGGATGAATTTTCAAAGGAATGGGCTTGTTCATGAGGCTTTGAAAAGTGGAAGGAGCATTAGTAAAGCCAAATGACATCACCAAAAACTTATAGTTACCTTCATGAGTATAGAAAGCAGTCTTGGGAATATCCTCATCCTTGAGCTCGATTTGATGGTACCTTGAGTGAAGGTCGAGTTTGGAAAAATACATAGTCCCATGTAGTTCATCCAATTATTCATCCGCCACAAAAATAGGGAACTTATTCTTGATGGTGATTTTATTGAGCTCGCGATAATCAATACACAACCACTAGGACCCATATTTCTTACGCACTAGTAAAATTGGAGAAGAGTAAGGACTATTGTTTGGTTGGATGGCATCGAATTTTAACAATTCTTATACTAACTTCTCGATTTTGGACTTAAGAGCATGAGGAAACTGATACGGTCTAATGTTGGATAGTACATTACCAGGTAACAAAGGAATAGCATGGTCGTGAGAGCAACGAGGTGGTAATTCTAATGGTTCAACAAAAATTGAATTATGCTTGGTCAAAATAAGTTGTAAATCTATAGGAATGGAATCCTCCTCGGAAGGGGTAGGTTGGATTGCAAATATCTGAGCTATGACACCTTGAGATGATTTTTTAACAACTTCTCCATTTGTCTTGAATTGATAATCTATGTAGGTTTTGCTTTTGAGCCACAGAGAGTGTAGGATTGTCCATTATATGAAAATTGCATCCAAAGATCAAAAAAGTTCCATGAGAAGGTTTCCAATGTACCCAACCATTGAGCTCTCAACACAATATCACATCCCCCTAGTTGAAGGTAAAACATATCTTGTTGGAGCTCATAGTCCCTAATTTTTACCTTAACATTACGATATTTATCTTTGCAAGGTAAGATCCTGCCATTGGCTACCATAACCTCAAAGGATTTACATGTATGTATGTAACAATTTGACTGCTTGGCGATGCAGTGATCAATAAAGTTATGTGTACTGCCAAAATAAATTAGGATGGTAAGATGTAAGCCTTTGAAATAACCCACAACTTTCATGGTTTGGGGATTAGTAATGTCGGCAAGAACATGAACACAAATTTTAGCCTATGGTTCTTCTTGGATTTCTTCCCTCATTTGGTGTGGTTCCTCTACTAGTTTCGTGTCATCAACACTTTGGTCACTGGTGCTAGGCTCATCAACATCTATGAGTAACAACTTCTTTTGGGTGCACTTATGCCCATGAGAAAAATTTTCATCACAATTGTAGCACAACCCTTGGGTGCATTGCACATCCATTTCTGTAGTAGTCAGATGTTTGGATGCCGTAGATTTTTGTTCATTTTGATTCTAATTTTGGAATCAAAGAGGGAAAGAGGGTCTAGCTTGTGGAAATTTATATATCTATCTCTAAGCTAAAAATTTGGATTCAACCAAATGAGCGAACTTGATAGTCTACATCATGTATTGGGGTTTAAACATTGTGACCTCAGCTTGGAGATCTTCCCTCAAATTGATAATGAAACAACTCATAAAAACCCTTCATTCAATCCCTTAGTTTTGTTGTCCAATTTCTCAAATTGTATTTGATAATCTTAAACTATTGAATTTTGTTTCAGCTTTGTCAATTGTCCTATAAAATCATTGTACTCACTAGAGTCAAAGTGAGTGAGTAATTAAGGCTCAAAACCTTCCCAAGAAGGATTAGGGGTAGCGTTTTGCAACCATTGGTATCATTGTAAAGCTTCAAATTCTAAGTTGAAGGAAGCTATTTAAACTTGGTAATATACAGGGACATCATGGACGTTAAAAAATTGAGCAACATGACATGCCACTCATCCACATCCTTCCCATTGAACTTAGGAAAGTCTAATTCCAACATCTTAAAGGTAGTATCATGATCATAACGAGGGTGAGAGTCATCTGTTCCCCTTCCTTTACCTCGATTGAAATGTGAGTGTTTAGTACGATACTCAAACTTGCTTGGACCACCTTATAATTTGGACTCAACTTTTGCAAGTTGTTCTTCTAGGCGGGTTCTGGAGATATCATGATCAGTTCTAAAATTTTAAAATTTTGCCATCAAGGTTTGTCTTGTGTTTTGCAAGTTATTAATGATACTTATTAGGGATTCCAAAAATGTTGTGGTGATTTGCTCTACCTCTTTTTGATGTCCATGAGTGCCACCAACCATTTGGGATAGTCTTGAATATCTTTTATTGAATTACTAAAAATAAAAGTGTGGTTTTAGGAGTTACTATTTTTAGTAAGGAGTCCAAAAAAGTGCTTGGGTGTTATATATCAAAATGATTAGCTCAAAAAGATGATCACAATGATCTATATCCCACAACACGGATTTTGGGTACCCTAGAATTTTTTTATCATTTATTTTGATGAGTCTATTAGTGTGGTCAATTTTTGATTTGGAGCTACAATTCAAAAGTTGAATACTGGATCAACTGTCTTTGACCTGCGTGTTTTATCATTTAAACTTGGTAATATACAGGGACATCATGGAGGTTAAAAAATTGAGCAACATGACATAGCCACTCATCCACATCCTTCCCATTGAACTTAGGAAAGTCTAATTTCAACATCTTAAAGGTAGTATCATGATCATAATGAGGATGAGAGTCATTTGTTCCCCTTCCTTTACCTCGATTGAAATGTGAGTGTTCAGTACGATACTCAAACTTTCTTGGACCACCTTACAATTTGGACTCAACTTCTACAAATTGTTCTTCTAGGCGGGTTCTGGAGATATCATGATCAGTTCTAAAATTTTAAAATTTTGCCATCAAGGTTTATCTTGTGTTTTGCAAGTTATTAACGATGCTTATTAGGGATTCCAAGGTGGTGCTTTTCTCTACCTCTTTTTGATGTCCACAAGTGCCACCATCCATTTGGGATAGTCTTGAATCTCTTTTATTGAATTACTAAAAATAGAAGAGTGGTTTTAGGAGTTACTATTTTTAGTAAGGAGTCCAAAAAAGTGCTTGGGTGTTATATATCAAAATGATCAGCTCGAAAATATTATCACAATGATCTATATCCCACAACACGAATTTTGGGTAACCTAGACTTTATTTATCATTTATTTTGATGAGTCTATTAGTGTGGTCGATTTTTGATTTGGAGCTACAGTTCAAAAGTTGGATACTGGATCAAATGTCTTTGACCTATGTGTTTTATAATTTAAACTTGGTAATATACAGGGACATCGTGGAGGTTAAAAAATTAAGCAACATGACATAGCCACTCATCCACATCCTTCCCATTGAACTTAGGAAAGTCTAATTTCAACATCTTAAAGGTAGTATCATGATCATAATGAGGGTGAGAGTCATATGTTCCCCTTCCTTTACCTCGATTGAAATGTGAGTGTTTAGTACGATACTCAAGATTGCTTGTACCACCTTATAAGTTGGACTCAACTTCTGCATGTTGTTCTTCTAGGCAGGTTCTGGAGATATCATGATCAGATCTAAAATTTTAAAATTTTGCCATCAAGGTTTGTCTTGTGTTTTGCAAGTT
This sequence comes from Wollemia nobilis, assembly GCA_028583015.1. Taxonomy (NCBI): domain Eukaryota; kingdom Viridiplantae; phylum Streptophyta; class Pinopsida; order Araucariales; family Araucariaceae; genus Wollemia; species Wollemia nobilis. The sequence continues at coordinate 1,412,884 of JAQPPZ010001923.1, forward strand.
ATTAACGATGCTTATTAGGGATTCCAACAATGTGGTGGTGATTTTCTCTACCTATTTTTTATTTCCATGAGTGCCATCGGCCATTTGGGATAGTCTTGAATCTCTTTTATTGAATTACTAAAAATAGAAGAGTGGTTTTAGGAGTTACTATTTTTAGTAAGGAGTCCAAAAAGTTCTTGGGTGTTATATATCAAAATGATCAGCTCAAAAATATGATCACAATTATCTATATCCCATAACATGGATTTTGGGTACCCTAGACTTTTTTATCATTTGTTTTGATGAGTCTATTAGTGTGGTCGATTTTTGATTTGGAGCTACAGTCCAAAAGTTGGATACTGGATCAACTGTCTTTGACCAACGTGTTTTATCCACTGACCACCTTGTCACTATCCTATCTCTATCCTTTTCACCTGTATTGTAGTTACTGACACTGTTCACGTCACTGACCCAAGGATTCTCTATATTGTGTAGTTACTGACAATGACGGTTTTGTTTCTAACCTTGACCACCTATTATAAATGATTATTATAGATGACTGTTACTACCACTATCGATCTAACTGTTACTTTTACTGACCTGACTAGTACTATCACTAACCTGACTGGAATATTTTAGACTGTTATAGACACTTGCAGACTTTGTCCTGATTATTGGTGCATGTAAAATTTGTTCATCTATGATAGAGAAGTCCTCCGTATTCTCACTTTTGTGGGTCATGAATATAGGTTCAGCAAAATGGGGAGATGTTTTTGTTGGTTGAAATTTTAGACAAAACTAGGGTATGCTAGGTAGAGGAGTATGTAACACCTATAAGCCCTCTATTATATCGTAGTGATGAACAATAGTGCTTGGACCAATATTTCAGGCCACTATCCAAGGAGGATTCCATACATACCCTTGAGCACAACATTTACCTCTTTGATAGTACGAGAGGGTAATCATCTAGGATGTTGTATTTGGTGAACTATGGATGACACAAGGCCGAAAAGATTCCTATTGGATAAAAAAATTAGCCCTAGAATTGTCTCCCGATACATCCGAATATGCGTGGGAGTTTGATTCCATGCACAAGTGGTGTCTGAGGCCTAGGTATTAGAGCTTGATCGCCCCTCACTTCACTAGATGTTTTATGGGTTATCTAGATTATCCAATAATGATAGCTCCTTCGTAATATTTTAAAAACTCCAACACAAGGTTTCTAGCCTACTCAACGACTAAAAAAAATAGACTATTTTTTGGGATTTTCTATTTTTTGTTGATTTTTTTTTATTTTTTTAAATAAAGGAAAACAAAATGGAAAAACACAAGAAAATTATATCTAACAAGTGGAAATGGTTGAGAAAAATTATCGCAGTCACAACAGAACTTGACCCTGGAAAGCGCTTTGATACCACTTATTATGAACCTACTATTAAAATAAAGCTCACTCACACAAAATACTAAAAAATAACCGAAATACATCAAATAACATAATACCACTATGCATAAAGTAATTGCAGAATTGAAATAATCTCACAAATAACTTAGAATCGCAAGCGTCTTCAAGGGGTAACCTCCTTCAATATTTCATTAACTTGCAAAAAAATACATTCGTACATGGCTTCATAGCTTTTAAAGAAATACTTCATGCAACCCTAACCCTAAGCTCAAGATTTGGCTTACATGCAAAATGCCACTCGAGCTAGAATCTTCTACCAAATGTTGGTTACAATCTTGATAACGATTACATCAAATTACCCCACTTGGCTAGGAGCCTAACTTACCACATACATTACAAAATATTGCAAAATAACATTATAGATGAGATCCCCATGTTAGAAGTGGGTCATTACATAATAATGAGAATTACAAAATAACGTTAGGATGGGATCCTAAAAATCTCATCCTCTTGATTCAAATTTAATCTTAATGGATTGTGGCAAAGATTTTGAAATATCCATAATAATACATATTTGGGTATATATAACATACATTTGCTCCTTAACGGTTAGGCCCTTCTTCATGAATTCCCTTAAGGTATTTCCAGTATTCTTCAAAACATCTTTATTGATAAGTTGATATGAAAGTCTAGATAGCCCAACCCACATCAAAAGCTTCTTAATTGTTTGTCTTAACATAATTTTTTTCACTCCATGGTCTTAAATAAAGGACATCTTTCCGCTAAACCATACGCCACCACCCTTTATTTTTTTTCCTAAACTAGAAAATATTACAAAGAAAAAGCCTTATGAAGAAAAGTCATGGAGTAGATTCAAACCCAATCAAGGTTTTGAAATTCAGAGATAAACTTTGGCTTAGTAGTTACATATTAAATAAACATCTTTTATAAGGATCATTCTATATGACTTATAACCTTTTGAACATTAAAAAATATTGTTAAACATATTTAAGAAAAAACATAAACATTATAAAACATATTTCAATGTTTCCTTTCTATTAGATATATGCAAAAGTTTTAAATACAAACAAATTAATAAGAATAATTGTTAATTGTACTCCTAAACCTCTATCTATTAAAGAATTGCAAAAATTAAAAAATTAATATATTTACAATTGACCACTATAAAATATTTGTTTAAATGTTCACGAGGGCTAGGTGGATTGGTAAGTTCTGGTGCTTACCAAGAAGAGACCTAGGTTGGAGCTTACCTGTTTGCAAAGGTAGTAGTCTGGCCTGAATCCGTTCAATGCACATTTGTCTGACGATAACAGTACCAATCCTGAGACTGATGGTCCCCTCACGCCGAGTTAAACAATAACGAGGTGAAATAAGAGTTATATGGGACAACCCCAAAATTTGAACCCTACATGGTGGTAGAAAAGGACTGTGGATGTAACCTATTCCCCTATATTAAAAAAAATAATAATAAAAATAAAAAATACTTATTTAAATACTGATTTAACAAGATCTTAACGAAATATGCCACTAGACTTGCATCATCACATTATCCGGTTAGTAGAAAATGATTATGGATGTAACCAATTCCCTTATATTATAATAATAATAATAATAAAATAAATAAAAATAAAAAAATTATTTAAATACTAATATGCCACTAGACTTGCATCATCACATTAACCGGTTAGAAAGCAAGAGGACCAACCCCACACATGCCCAAACTCGATGTTAATAGGGGTGAAGAATCCCACAAAGTGGGACCAAGGACTTGCACTTTTAAGCCTGCTACCCCATTGGCAAAGAGTATGGCAAGTGTTGGGGTTTATAAACCACTCAAGTCTCACAACACATTTAATGTGGGATTATTCACAAACACACACACACAAACTACACTAACAAGATAAATAGGTATCAACGTGAAACGGAATTCCAATCATGAAATATGCCACTAGATTTGCGTCATCACATTATCCGGTTAAAAAGCATACGAGCCAACCCCCACACACATGCCCAAAATCGATGTTAATAGGGGTGAGGAATCCCACATCATAAACATAAGCTAAATAAATAACATCTTTTATGTAACTATGTTCTTTACATGTCAATTTGTAAGACTTTAAGAGAGATTTTCCTACTTAAAATATATTTCTTAACCACTTGTTATTAATATGTTATTTTTTCCGTTGCTCCCAAGTGGATTGGTAATTGCTTGTTTGGTCACGCATTTACTATAAATATAATATTTTTTTCGTTGCCTTCAAGTGGATTGGTAGTACCCAGGTGTTGTACGTGAGTTGGAGTGTTGTACGTGAGTTGGAGAGGAGAGGGCAATCCTCCAAAGGAGGTCTCAGGTTCGAATCTCCACCCTACCAAAAAAGTTGAATTGGGTACCCAAAATCTAATTGATAATGTTGGTGCGGGTAAGGTCGGGTGCGACCCCGGGTGACTTTGACGGTGTAGAACCCCTGTTCGTGGTCTCTTAGACCAAGGCGGCCCTGCAAGGAGTTTTTCGCTTAAAAAAAAAAAAAAATGGATTGATAGTTGTTTGTTTGGCCAGGCATTTACTAAGAAGAAAAAACCAAGTTCAAACTTTGTGGCCAACTTGTTTGCAAAAGTTTAGTAGTTTGATCTGAATCCTTTGAGTACACGTCATACTGACAATGACTGTACAAATCCGGAGCGACCTGGGTGCGACCCCCGGGTGACTTTGACGGTGTAGAACCCCTCGTTCGTGGTCTCTTAGACCAAGGCGGCCCCGCAAGGAGTTTTTCGCTTAAAACAAAAGAAAATGGATTGATAGTTGTTTGTTTGGCCAGGCATTTACTAAGAAAAAAAAACCAAGTTCAAACTTTGTGGCCAACTTGTTTGCAAAAGTTTAGTAGTTTGATCTGAATCCTTTGAGTACACGTCATACTGACAATGACTGTACAAATCCGGAGCGACCAATAGTTCCGATTATGCGGGCCAACAACAACAAGATGTAATAGATTTGGTGGAAGCAACCCCTATGATTTGATTTGAACTTCACTCAACACTTACTAAAAAAATAATATGAATGTAATCAACTCACCTATGTATCCAAAAAATTATAATAATATTTTTTCTTAACATACATATTCTATGTTAAAATTTTATTTCACTTTCATAACTCTTTCTCCTTTTTAATACCTCTTCTTCTCACCTCACTGGTCCTTTTTTTTGGCCACGTAAGTGGTCCCTTTTTTCAATTGGTCACGGAAGTGGTCCCTTGACGTAGAAATATTTCTATTATAGAAATTTTCAGCTTTCATTTGCGGATCCCTAATTTGTATTTGTGGTCTATTTGGACATACATACTGCTCTTCAAAAGAGTTGAAGACAAGTGAGAAATGACACTATTTCCAATTTTCCCGTCACATCATTATTTCACGGCCAGTTGAAATTGGCAGTGTCTACGTAATTCATAGCTTTTTGAGTTTGTCGTGATATTCTAATCATTCAATGTCCTCACTTGCTCTCTCAGTCCGATGGACTCTTCTGTAGAACGTGGATGACACTGCCACCGGCACCGCTACTAGTTGAGTGAGGGCAGAAGACGCGGCCAGAATATACATGCACTTTTTTAATGGTAAAGCTGGGGGATTAGCAAAGTGTAACGTGGCACGTCCAGGGTCTCATTTTTATAGGCGCTTCTCGTTATTTTGTTATGTAGCAGATTGCTTGATTGCATTGCTCGTCGTGATTGCTTTCTGCAACCAGTTCGACTTTGGCGTCCCTGTGCCAGAGGATTAGCTGGAAATCCTCCTCTTGTTTTCCCCTTTCCAACAAAAGATTTGAAAGAATTCCACCAAGCCAGGTAACATTCCATCTACGTAGTTGCACATTTTATATGCATCTGAAAGTGCGTAAACATCGTTCAATTTATTCCAAAATGGTGGTACTTCTATTTCTCTGACATGAAGAAATAAATTCCAGGCGGAAAGGTATATTTCTCAAGGGCCTTCACTTATGCAGAATGTAAGAATATGTTTCCTTGACATTACATATACATGTCAACTGTTCTGGTGCCTAGCAACCTTTTGCATTTTATTGTTTTCGATCGGCAACTGAGGCGTCAAAGCATTTATCGTGACCGATTGTCTTCGAACATTAGTCTGTTGTTGTAATGGGATGGCGATGAACCAAATTTGTGCAAGGACTGAACATTGCCGTTTGTGTTTACAAGATCGTAGTAAGCTCAAGTTGTCTGCCGATAAAATTACTAAAATTTAAATATTTGCTTTATCGCCTTAAACATTACTGCTTCTGTGGACGTATTTCAATTGGAGCATCCATGCCGAGTATTTTTCGCTGAGACACTTTTTACTTCTTTGGTTCGTTGACAGCCCTTTAATCTCTCAAATATCTGCTGAAGTACGGGAAATTTCCAAATTTGTGCAGTGGCGGAGGTTCTTTCTTCTGTGGGAGCACATAACAAAAGCCAAAACTTACCTCGTCTTGAGGAAATACATTGATGCATTTTTCGGTTCTTGAGTGAAATTGAAAGCCAGCGGTATAAATCCCCTAAATGGCAACAAATAGATGTTCCTCTGGTGTATTTCATGCTTGCACTCAACTAAAACATAGGTCATGGCAATCGCAACCGCAGCCTTTAAATTTCGGGTCGACATTGTTAGTATGCTTCTGTACACGGTACTATAAATTTTCATTATCACGTGCTACAACTATTCGTCATACTGGAAAAAAGGATTATATGAGAAGAACTGTTACCACTTTTGCAACAAACCAGTCGACGATGCCACCTCCAGATAAAGCGGAAGAGACTGGCGGAGCTTTGTCGACAAACAGAGAAGCCTTTCCTGATGGGGAATACTTTGCGGGAACAGAAAATGGGGCAACTAAAGCTCAGCTGAATACAGAAAAATATAGGAGTAGACAAGCCACAGAATATGTGCCAATGGGACTATCACCGGAAAGGAAGTACGAGATCCTAAGCGTCAAGGATTACCTGGACAGGTCACGAGATTTTCTTGGACAAAACGGTGGACCTCCTCGCTGGTTTTGCCCTTTGGAGTGCAGTAACCCTCCTAAGGATGCGCCTGTCCTGTTTTTCCTACCAGGTATTCTATATATTTTCAGAGAATTATATCATATTTACGTGTACTCGTTGCCAGAAGAAGAGCCTTGCTGTTTGGTTAGGCAATTTTGCATCGCTCTGCCTTCGGTGTGTATGATGCTGGTTATTTATCTACTGAAACGAAGAAGAGGCTCTATTATCTTTTTGCCTCGCACGTAGGAAATGCAAATATGCTACCTGTACTGTCTTCATTTATTGAAGACACTGTTATTCCAGATTCAAAACTTTGGAGAGACTACATTGTGCAATGCATGTGGTTCTAAATAGTTCTTAAAAAAATCTTAAGAAAAGTTTTTTCTTCACCGAACGAGGGCGAAAATATATATTTTGAATGAGTAACTGTTTCTTTTACTTAAAATTTGGTACTTAGGCTACTGCAAAATCTGTTTTTTGTAACTCTTAATGTGAAATATGTGCAGGGATCGACGGGACTGGGCAGGCCCTTATCTTGCATCACCAGATTTTGGCAGAGTAAGCTTCTTTAGCTAGTAGTACTAAAATAAAATCTGAAGAGCTACCTCCTAGTCTTCCTCACGTTTTCATTACATGATTTGTGTATGCCTCAGATTTTTGTTCTGTTATAATAAGTTTTAGAATTCAAGCAATGCTAGCCATCATATTTAAAGATTATATACTCCTTTCTGAACTTGAGTGCCAGGCTTTTTGAAGTTAGATGTTTGCACATTCCGGCTTCAGATCGGACACCATTTGAAGGTAACTTCCCTTTCTTTCAGGAGTTTTTCCTCTCTGTCTCCAAGTGCTTATGCAAGAGAAAGAGAGGAAGGGAGATGAGATGATTATGGTGGTCATAGTTTTGCTTTAAAGAAACCATATGATGCCACAGGGGTCTTACACATAAAAATTTTATGTTGAAAGAGAGCAGCTGGGGCTATGCATGATAGTCCAGGTAAATTCTGGAAAATAATGAAAGGTAAACACAAGAAATTAGAAAACATGTCCTATGCTTTTGATTACATTAGTTTTCATTATGCTTGGGGAATCTCAAAAAGCGTAGTTTTATGAAAGTTCAGTGTGTTGTAGAAAGGAATGCCCTAGATATATTTTTTTTCCTATTGTAAGTGGATTTCTCTTTTGCATAACCACTGCTACCTATTGCAATGATTCACCTATTCTCCTATTACCTGACTGGTTTTGGAAGTGGACATCACAGAAAGTCATGTGCCAAGCTATCCTATCAAATTCTATTATAGAGGCTTAGATGACAAGGCTTAATGTGATGCATTGTTGTGATTGTTTCTAGTAGTTTATGCTCAAAAAAACATATGCTTTATTCTCTTTGTTTATGATGCTTACTGAAGCAGAAATGTTCTGCTTTCCAAACATTTTAATCACAAAACAAGTCTGCTGCACTACTGGAAAACTCACCAAAATCAAGATTCTGTGCTTTTCTAAACATTCCTTCAGAAAACGGCTTCTGTACTTTTTGGATGATTCTTCAAAACTTGCAATCATTATTCCTCTAAATAGAGTCTAGAATATCAACTGCTGGACATTCAAGATAAGGTATGAATGCAAATTGCAAACTCAGAAAATAATATTCAATTCTAAATAGCAGAAATAGAGTGCTCAACTCTGAAAATAACCCAATAATCCTGTTAAACTCCATCAAAAGTCTACAGCAGTCATATCTGGAGATATTTGATGAATTCACAAGTTGTTCAACAGGATAACATTCTACATGGAAGCAGAGATTGTCAAAGAAAATAAATATTTCTGCAGTATACCATACAGCAGCAGGCATGAACAGAGTACTCCTTAAAAAAACAAAAACCTTTCCCAAAAAAACTGTTAACGGCCAGTTCCAAGTTAACAAATGCTAAAACATAGGATACTACATCTGTCCTTGAAAACTTTCAACAGGATATCCACGTGTCTTGGCCCTAAAAAAAAAGCATATATACAAATGAACTACTTCAGTTATTAGCATGACAGTTGCCCCTAGAATCCTCTAGATTGTTTTGGTTTATGGGTCTATCAATTATGTTAAATTTCTTCCCACTCAATATGCAAGTTAAATATTGCCTTACAAGTAATTTTTGAAGAAAGTCATGGATTTAATTGTATATCGATTCTTTTTGTTATAAGCAGTCAGCTTTGTAGTTTGCTCAAGGATACCTCTTATAATCAAGACATCTGTTTGTTTTGCAAATTGGTGGCCACTCAGTTTTATATCACGAATTTAATGCAGTTTGAAATTTTAGGCAGCAAGTTGCAACAATACCTAAATAAGCAATCTAAATGGCAATGGCTTGTTGGCTTTTAATGTTAAATATCTCAAAATATCACATGTCCCAAAGTAAATAAGACAACAATATTAAAGGTCGAAATATCAATATCAAGAGTAGAATTATATATGTGAGCAATCAAATATATATATCAAGGCCAATATAATAATGAAATAACATTCACTTATAATATCAAATATGAATGTAAATGGCCAAAATCATTCATGTACATGCATGAAGAAAACTTACAATATGAATTGCTCAAAATATGTATACAAGCTTTATTATCAATGCTTGCTATGTGGTGATCGTTACAAACCGTTTTTCTTTTTTCTCATGTTACATTGTATGGAGCTTTGTCTCCATAATATAGACATAGTAATGTGACTCTTCAATACTTGTCTATTGCACTCCTCACATATCTAGGAGATGTGACCTTTCCTATTCTTGACCTTTGGCTTCTTATCTTGCCACTTGTATACTAGACTCTTCACTCTCTTCTTACATGCATACTTGACTCTATGACACTTGCACACTTCTACATAACTCTTACTCTCCTACATGCACTCATAATACAAGACACTTGTGCACATCCTCACTTTACATATTTGCACACTACATACAAGACACTTGTGCACATTCTCTCAATACACACTTAAACTCTTTTTTTTTAATTGGTTATGTGGGATTGAAATGGGCCCCACCCGTATTACATCATCACCACATGGTGGTATTACAACAAAGCTTGGATATTATCCATATATCACTGGGCACGGTTTGAACCTTGGTTTCCTCTTAAATCATTGAGGAATCTAACCAGTTGAGCTAATGCCACTTGATATACACACTTGCACTCTTACTTACATGACACTTGTGCATTTCTTGCACATTACACTCTTACATGACACTTGTACATTTCCTGCATATTGACACTTACATAAAAGGGAAATATAAATCACTCATCTAAACTATAGACTCAACCCTAATCTATTACATTTGTACCATTTGCATGTACCAAATAATGTAATATTCTCCGACAAAGCTAAATTGTAATGAGCCAAAATTAAATAATAAGTTATATCTCTTCCACTTATTTAAATAATAAGTTATATCTCTTCCACTTATTTAAATAATAAGTTGTGTGTTTAAGTGGAAGAGGGGCCATGTGTTAGGAGACATAGTAATAGTTTATTTAGTCTCTTATTTATTAAATAAGACTTTATATGATTTGGAGGCTAGGAAAAGTCAATGCAAAAATATATCGTGGAAATATAAAGGGGAGGACAAAGGCTCATTAGAGAGAGGAAGGAACGGGAGAAGGGTTTTTTTAGAGAATCTCATCGATTCTGGAGAGGAAGGCTGAACCTTACTCAATCCTTGGATGATCCAGGGCTTCAATTCAACAGACAAGGCGGATCCTTGCTGGGGGATTGATTTCAGGGGCTGATCCCTTGGTATTTCAGTGGGCAAACCTACTTCTGGGTTTGTATTTGAGCCATATTGAAGAAGCTTCAGCGAGGGAATTACAGAAATTGATCAAGAGAGTCCTGCATGTATTTCCAGAGCTTGGCGCTGCCTTTGGAGGGAGTTTTTGCCGAGTTTCGGGGCTGCTACAGCGATTTATTCCGGCTTACATTCATCCTAAGCTGGCTTTCCATTATTTTCAGCGAGATTATCACTGCTGGGAGCATATTCAGACTGAAGAGAGATTGTTTTTTGCTTGATTTTGTACCTGAGCCTCATTTGGAGTGGATTTCCATGTTCTGTGAGTTTGTTTTGTGTTTGTTATTCAGAGGTTTGATGTATTTGCTCTAGTTTGAAGCAATAAATAAAGATAATGAGATTTCTGGCATTTTCTGGCAAATCCATGTGTTGATTATTTATGAGATTTGAATGCAATATTGTGGTTATTTCTGGGTTTTGTTAAATAATTAAAAAAAGGACATTTCAAGTGGTATCAGAGCTAAGATCTTGCCAGCCTGTGCGGAGATCTAGCTAGAAATAAATTTTGAGTCGGGATTTATGGAGAAAATTTTCTGGGTATTGCAAATTTTGTGATTTTAGCTTCTGGGTATTTTTTATCCAGAGATTTCAAGTTCTGGGTATTGGAGATTTTTTTTGGGTGATCCAGTCGATTGGGGTTTCCTATGAGTAAAAGACCTCCTATCAAGCATACATACCATCTGCGAGGAAGAAATCCAGAAAAGATTCCGATTTTGGAAGAGAACCCGGAAGAAGAAGCCTTAGAAGAAGAGGCATACAGAGAAATGGCAGAAAGGGGAAACAATACAACTGAACCAAGGCAAGATGAGGCGGAAAATATTGAGCAGAAATTTGACACACTTATTTATTTGATGACTCGCATGGTGGGATTACAGCAAGAGAGCATGAGGGCAAATGTATCCAAAAACAACTCCCCACCCAGAGGTGATTCGTCAAATCCTAGAGGCCATACAGTTCAGCAAGATACCGGCAGATCTTCCGCATATTCACATACACTTTTGCCGAAACCACCTAAACCCATGTTTACCCAGCAGTTGCAGCAGGTTAATGATATTCAGGAGAATCTGGATGAGTTGTTTATGGAGTATATGGAAAAACCGGAGAATTTCAGGACTGTAGTGAGCTTTGATAGATATTTGAAGATCATCGGGAAGAAGGTTTCAGAGAAAAAGCATGGAGATAAGAAGTTGCAGCAGAAGATGCAGGTGCCTATGTTCAATGGCAGTGAGGGGTTATCTGCGCGTGCATGGTTACAGAAATTGCAGACCTACTTTGCACTCGATCCGATGCCAGAGGAGGATGCCATCCAGCTTGCTACTCTTCATTTAGACGGTGTTGCCTACGATTGGTGGCATCATGGTCTCATCACTCAGGGCCATGGACAGATTTCATCCTTTGAGGAGTTTTGCCAGAGGGTTCTTAACAGGTTTGAGAGGAGAGATGTGGAGGAGTACTTCAAGGAGCTTGCTACCCTCAAACAAACTTCATCTTTGGGGAGCTACATAGAGGAGTTTGAGCGGATTGCAGTGCAGGTGCAAAATATTTCACCCAGGAGAGTTGTATTCTTGTTTATTGATGGATTGTTGGATCCATTGAAAGGCCTTGTAAAATCATTTGAGCCAGCTACTTTAGAAGAAGCAATTAAGAGGGCAATGAACTTGGAGAGTGTACTTCCACCCAGACAGAAATATATTGCACATAACACACCTGTTAGACAATTTTCAGCGAGGAATACATCAAACTGGCAATCTAAAAGCATTCCGCCAAGAGTGGAGAACAAGTCAAGTTTGCCTAGACCGCCAAATAAGCCTTCTACACTTACTACACCAGCAGCAAAAGCCTTTGCAGATGAACGAAATGAGCTTAGACGGAAGCAACTTTGCTTTGATTGTAAACTTCCATGGACTCCAGGTCATAGATGCCAAGGTAAGGGGCAAATTCACTACATAGAAGTGAAATCAGATAGTGATGAGTCTGAGAAGGAGTATGCATCTTCTGATGATAAGGAATTAGAGGACTCCACACACCATGAAACTATTTCAGGAGGAACATTGGCTTCTTTGAGTGGGACCAACAAATTTAGAACTTTAAAGGTGCCAGGAGAAGCAGTGGGAGAGAAGGTACTTGTCCTCATAGATGGAGCAGCTACACATAACTTTGTGGATGAAAAATTTGTGGCAAAGAAAAGACTCAAGGCTGAAACATTTGCCGGATTTAATGTGGCTACAGGTAATGGCATTGTCCCTTGCAGTAAGATGGTTAAAAAATTAAAAATCAGCTTTGGGAAGTTTGAGGTAGAGGATGATTTCTTTGTGTTTCCGTTGGGAGTTGTACCTCATATGGTTTTGGGTGTTCAATGGCTTTGGTCTTTGGGTGATTATGTGACTAACTATCAGACTTTGGAGCTGAAAATTAAAGTTGATGGGCAAGATGTAGTGCTGCGTGGAATTAAGGAAAATGTGCAAGAAGGGGCATGCAATATATTGGAGGTGTCTTACAAACGGTTAGAGAAGATCATTAGCCAGAAAGACACATTATGGGCTGTTACTATATTCCATACACAAGGTAATAAACCCCCTAAATTACATCCTCAAATTCAGTCTATTTTGCATAAACATAAGAAAGTGTTTGAGGATTTGCCTAAAGGTTTGCCACCCAGTAGAGGTTTCCAGCATGTCATAGAGTTGGAGCCTAATTCTAAACCTGTCATCATTAAACCTTATAGGCATCCAAAAGTGTTCAAGGATGAAATAGAAAAGACCATTAAGGAGCTTTTAGAGAGTGGCCACATTATTAGCAAAGATGGAGTACAGGTGGATCAGGAGAAAATCACGGCAGTTCAAAATTGGCCAGTTCCTACTAATCTTACTGAGTTGAGAGGTTTTATTGGGCTTTGCAGTTATTACAGGAGATTCATCAGAGGGTTTTCTTCACTAGCAGCACCTCTCACAGAGTTGACCAAAAAGGGAGCATTTGCATGGTCACAGGAGGCACAGAAAGCATTTTTGATATTGAAGGAAGTAATGACTACCACACCTTTGCTTGCCATACCTGATTTTACTTTACCTTTCACTATTGATTGTGATGCATCAGGTATAGGAGTTGGAGCTATTCTTATGCAGAGAGGGCGGCCTATTGCCTATGAGAGTAGGAAGCTTACTCCTTTGGAGCGTACCTTCAGTATCTATGACAAGGAGATGTTAGCCATCATGTACGCACTTTCAAAATTCAAGCAGTATTTGGTATGTGGTAAGTTTGTGGTAAGAAGTGATCATAATAGTTTGAGGTATTTTCTTGGTCAACGTGAATTGAATGATAGGCAGCAGAAGTGGGTTACTAAGTTGCAATCTTACGATTTTGAGATTGAGTTTGTTAAGGGTAAGAAAAATTCTGCTGCTGATGCTTTGTCTAGGACTCCTACATTTCATGCTATTTCTGTTATTACAGCAGATTGGAAAGCTGCAATTATGGCCGAGTATGTGAAAAGTGATTGGGCATCAAAATTTATTGATGGGAGTATACAGGATGACAGGTACAGCATTCATGATGGACTGATTTGTTACAAAAACAGGATATTTATTGTGCCTGAATCTAAATTGAAGGACAAATTAATCAATGCTATGCATGATGCACCTATGGTGGGACATCCAGGATTTTTCAAAACTTACAAACAGGTGCGTGAAAGGTTTTTCTGGAAGGGGTTAAAAGATGATATACTTAAGCATGTGAGGGAATGCAATGTTTGCCAGGAGAATAAGGGAGGAAATACTTTGCCAGCAGGGTTGTTACAACCACTACCTATTCCTGATCAGAAATGGGAGAGTGTCTCCATGGATTTCATTACGGGACTCCCAAAAACGCATGGTAAGGATTGTATCTTTGTGGTAGTGGATAGGCTCACTAAATTTGCTCATTTCCATGCAATTACTTCCACCTATACAGCTCTACAGGTCGCTGATTTGTTTTTCAGAGAAGTGTTTAAATTGCATGGTTTGCCAAAAACGATAGTAAGTGACAGGGATAGCAAATTCTTAAGCATGTTTTGGCAAGAATTATTTAAGTTGTGTGGCACTACATTGACTCCCAGTACCAGTTACTTGTTGTCACATTTTGCACGGGGTGCAATGTCTTCAATGTTGTTTTGTAACAGTGCTGCTCTTCTTTTCCTCCTTCCGTTTTTCTCGCTTCTCTCCCTTTCCTTTTCTTTCCCATTCTCTTTCTCTCCCCCTTTTTTCCATGGAGTTCCCAGCTTGATTTTCCAGCTTTCCAGCGAGGTCTATCCGAAATTGGCTAAGTGCCGGGTGCGAAGTTCGCACTTCGCCCAGTTTTGGTGCGAAGTGCGCACTTCGCCCAGTTTTGGTGCGAAGTTCGCACTTCGCCCCACCTCCTGGGCGCACCTTGCACTGGCAGACTGACAGGTCAATGCAGAAAAAAGGTAAAATGCCGGAGCAGGTCCATATGGCGGCAGACACCAGTGTTCGCCGGTGCGCAGTTCGACTTCTCAACGGAGCGGGAATGCGCCCTTGACAGGTGTACAGTAGGGGAACAAACCCGGAATTTGACCAAGGCTTGAAGGCCTTCCCCGACTGCACTGATTTTTGCACGCATCCCAAGGAGCCCCGATCCCAAGCAAAGATGGATAGACTGCCCTCTAAGGCAGGCATGTGTCACACGGCATAACCCATCATCAGACAAGTGTCCAGCTTTCGGGATTTGAACCAAGACTCGCCGACCAAAAGGGATAAGCATGGGCTGCCCGCACCGCTCGCGTTAATAGCCACATTCAAAGCTGATCCGAGGTTTCACTCGCTCCACTACTAGCAACCTCGCCGACTTGAAGAATTACCCAAGGACTCCGCCACGTAGCTGTCCAAATTCCAGGAAGACCATGTCTGCGGGTACAGCCCGATCCGACAAAAGGTCAGCATTTGCAGCTCTTTCGCCGCTTCGTCGACTCATGTTTGATCGGGACTCGTGCCCATTAATGTAACAGGTGGGACTCGGGCTATAAAAGCCCATCTGAAATTCATTGTAAAGGGTGGAAGGGGAATGTTTGTTAGGGAACTACCGTGCTTATCCGTAATCGTACTTCGCTTATGAATACAATCGTATGCCTGGTTCTCGTTCTACTATCTTTATTCTTTTATGCTCGTCTTTCATTATATGCCTTAGGCCCACCCGTGTCGCCGCTTGTTGATTCACTTTGGCATTTGGCGATCGGGTTCCTCTAGCATTGCTTGCTTAAAGCACCTTCTCGTACTTCATTATTTAAAGCATTCATTATAAATTTGGTAGCAGTTCCATCGGTTATGTGTGACGTTGCTGGCCCGTATCCGGTGATTGATGCGATCCCCTCGCTGTTAGTTCCTTGTAGGGAATGTTTGCTAGGGAGCCATTGAAGTCGTGCGGTTAAACTCTCTACCTAACACATATACCTGGCTCTGGCATCTCTAGGTTTACTTTCTACCCCTGTCAGTGTATGTATCTGGTGATTGATACGATCCCCTGCCGTTAGTTCCTTGTAGGGAATGTTTGCTAGGGAGCTATTGAAGCCGTGCATACGCTCGCCGGTGTATCGGAAGTACGCCTAGGTTTTGCGCTTCCTTGTCATGCTCGTGTTTGTATGCAGTAAGTAGCGGTGATTGGTGTGTTCCCGCATCGTTAGTTCCCCCCCACCAACCTTTGGACATATTTGTATCTCTTCTCGTACATTTGTCTCTTTCCGTTCCTTTATTTCTTTCCTGTTCCCTTTAGCTTAAATCAACCCCCCAAAAAGGAGCCGGCCTTCTCCGGAGATTGGCTCGGAAGGCATCTCTTCCTTCCGGCCTTTCATGCTGGTGGGCGAACCTGGGCGCATTAACCAAAAATCCTTTCCTCATGGCAGATTCGTAACCAACAGTTTCTCTGGCACGCCCGGTGGGACGCTTGTCCCACGATTTAAAGAAAGAGTACCCATCCAGTTTCCACCTAGCGCAACAGTTTCTCTGCCACGCTCGGCGGAACACGGGTCCCACATCTGACGAGAGATTTTCTGATCAGTCTCCACCTGCGCTGACAGCTTCCCGAGCTCTTGGTGAGACAAGGAAGTTTCTCACCCCCGACGAATCGAAGCACCGGTGTTCGCTTCATTGCTGTTCCAAATCCGAACACCGGCGACTCGCACGAACAAATCCTCTGAGTCTAGAAGACCGGTCCGGTCACCTTCATGCACACGAGAAGGTGGCGAACAAGAAATCCGAGAAGCCCGCCTGAGTTCTACGAACTAGACATCCACGCTCGAGGCGAGATACCCAGGCTGGCCGATCCGCGAGCTCGTTTCGACGAAGCCGAGGCCGAGATCCAAGAAGAGGCCGAAGCTGAGGTCGGAAGAGCCGAGTACGAAGTAGAAGAGGCCGAGGAAGAGGAAAATCCTGCATCCTCGGAAAGTACCGATACCGAGTACACAACCGACGGCGGAGAAGAAGAAGAAATGGCTGATCAACAGCCGAATGACGATGATCTCTTCCCGGCGGTGGACTCTACAGGGCCTTTGGCCCTGATCGGTCGGCCAAGCCGTGCCCCTCGCCGCTTTAAAGTCTATTCCCACATACGACGGCTACGGTAAGACGGCGTACGAGCACATCCAGGACATCCTTGCCCCGGCCGCACCGCATACCATCACCGATGAAAGTGTGAAGACCCGTCTGCCGGCCCTTTCCCCGAGGGGAAAGCTTCTCTACTGGTGGAGATCGCTGCCAGAGGGATCCATCACTGGGTGGCCCCAGCTTGCCAGGAGGCTCGTAAAAGGATGCAACGAGTCTGCTGATCCTACCTCTCTATTGCATCAGTTCCAAGCAATCCAGAGGCATCCTCAAGAGGAGGTGTCTGATTTTAACATTAGGTTTGCGAGATCCTGGAAACGGGTACCTCGCGAACTTCGGCCTTCACCCGGCATGGCTGCTCACTACTATCTGAGGTCCTTCAACTCAGACATATGCCTGCTCCTGAAGATCGCCCGAATTGACGAGTTCCCTGCACTGTACGAAGCTGCCCAGCAAGCTGAAGCTGACATTATCTCCATTGGCAGGCTTCCGTCCAGAGTGCAGGAGCCGATTCATCCCGACTTTCCCAGATCGCAGTATCCTTCTGCTTCTGGTGGTGTGCCGTCTACTTCGGGGCAGCAGCCCCGACCGCAGATGGAATCCGGCGCCGGTCGTAACTCAATACGGCCCGCCTCGGTTGCATTACCCTCATCCGCCTCCTCCCGCTCCGCATTTTCCGGCGCTTCCTGCTCCCCCGCAGAATGCGTCTTATTCTAACCCTCCTCCATTGGCCGCTTTGCCTCCACCGGCACGATTGCCGCCTCCCGACAACAGCATCCAGAACACGATTCTACAAGAAGTGCGGGCTTTGGCCTCCGGATATCATGCCATGTCCAATGACATGACAGCTATGAAAAAGAAGCAGGCCCAAATGGACTTTGCTCCTAGAAGGCCGTATGCGCCGCCGGCATTGACAAAAGATAAAGCCCCAGAAAACCAACCGCAGAGGCGTCCGCCTCCGAGAAATGCTGCTATAGATGACCCACCGGTCCTCCCGACCGAGTCAACCGGTGCACTACTTGCAATGACCCGCATTCGGAGGAAGATCGCACTTTGCACCAAGCACTACATCCAGACCTTGGCCGGCAGCACTATAGAAGATGATGAGCTGTACATGATCTTGGACGGTGAGGCCAATTTTGCCCTGCCAGAAGAGAACCCAGTGACGCCCGCCAAGGAAGAAAAGAAAGCCGCGGACGCGGCTAAACCTTTGCAGGTATACGCGAGAAGAGAAAGACCGCAGCCCAATGGGCTGCCACCGTACAAGCGGCTGTGGCCTTACACAGCCCCGGAGAAGGCATCCAAAGATAAAGCTCCCGCTAAACCTTCTCCAAAGAAAGACCGCCGCTGTTCCAGCCTAAGCCTCCAAAGAAAGGCCCCAACTCCCGCTAAGCTCCCTGTACTTCAGCCCCCAGCCGAAACCAAAGAACAAGCCCAGGAGAAGCTGAGGTACCCGTCTCTGACCAAGAGACAGCGAGTTGAGGCCACCCAACAGTACCGGACCAAGTATGAACCGGCTAAACCAGCAGAAGGAGCTAGTACCTCGGGCTATAGCATTGTAGACGAGTTAAAGAAGACTCCTGCCAGAATCAGCATGTACGATGCCCTTCTGCTTCCATGCCGGTAGATCTCGCCGCAAGAATCAACCGAAGAACATGAAGAACGGCAAGCAGATGCAGCCTGCTGCCCTGGTTCAACCTTTGACAGTCTCAGCCACTGGGAAGAACAGACCGCCTCCCTTTTATCTGTCTTTACGGATGCAAGGGCACATAGTTCACAACTGCATGGTGGATTCTCGGTGCTTCCTCGACCGTGATGCCGAAGGCCGTCGCGATGAGATCGGGATGGAATACACGCGGAGCAGCCAAGGTGTGCTTGCAATTAGACGGCACCCCTGTCAAGACAGTTGGTGTCATAAAGGACATCCCTATCCGGCTGCACAAAGCTCTCGACATTGTGGTCATCCAAGAGGTCGTGATTGTTGACTGGAGCCTTACTTCGGCATGTGTCTCTCTCGGGAGTTCACTGCGAAGTTGGGCGGGTACTGTCTCTAGACTACTCGCACATGGAAGTGCCCTTCAAAGGAAGGAGACCGAAAAATTTCAATGAGAAGCCTTCCCCATTTCTAGTAGACAAGATACCCGGCGGAGAGATGGACTGCATGGTCCAGTTGTCAGAAGAAGAACTGGTGACAGTAGAACTGACCGAGCAAGCTCTCGAAGTGCTACAGCTAGAAGACGAGTTCTCGTTGCAGGATTTTAATGCCGTAATCGGGACAGAGCAGGGCTGTTATTCCATTAAGCAGCCCGAGGAGCTTGACGTGTCCGTTGCGAAGGAGGTAGGACCTGCACCCGAAGAGCTGTGGAAGCTTTTCTTTGATGGCGCCCGTTGCAAGAATGGCGCCGGTGCGGGGGTCCTCCCTGGTTTCTCCAACCGGAGTCCGGAGGGACTATGCCTACAGCCGGCCCTGGAGCCGTACTAACAATTCGGCGGAATACGAAGCCCCGTGCTTGGGTCCGCGAAAGGCGGAAAGGCTCGGAATCAAGCATCTCCAAATTTTCGGAGATTCGGAGTTAGTGTGTCATCAAGTTACGAATAAATGCGCGTCTAAGCATCACTATCTTAGAGCGTACCGCAATCGGGTCTGGGACCTGATGGAATCGTTTGACTCATTGAACGTTAAGGCAATATCGCGTGAGAGAAACAAGCACGCGGATATTCTGGCGTCTGTTGGAGCCAGTACGTTCCGGTCGAAGACGTCGTCCGAAACCGAAGCCGGTCCGCACCATTTACGAGCCTTCGTGCTCGATAGGGATACCTTCCGCAGGTATTCAGCCGTGACGAGGAGATCGTCACATTCCCGGTTAACGAAGTGTGTGTAATCGAAGGTAGAGACCCCGATGACGAGCAATATGAGGGGTTGATACGAGCTACGGAATAATCACGTCCCAAAAGGATCGATTACATTAGAAAGTCTCTTTGATCGGAATGACAGAGCAATATCCCACGGGATCAAAGTAGACCCGAGGCGATATGCTGACTCGGAGCTCGAACTCGGTAAAACCATCAAGGTCGGAACAGATCGCACGTCGGAGGAGCGGGTGCAGATTAGATCACCGTGCCAGGAGTTCCCCCGACATCGTGGCCTCGGTGCTACGAAGATTTGAGGGGGTATGACAGATCCGTCATCCAACGATACCATCGAGCTAGAGGATGGCGCCAAGCCGTTCCGACAAAAGCAAAGGGCCGTAAATCCAAAGATTGAGGCCATGATGAAGACCGAGCTCTTGAAGATGCTCGGAGGCCAAGATCATCTACCCCATCAAACATTCATCCTGGGTCGCGAACTCGGTGCCCGTGAGGAAAAAGAATGGCGACATACGTCTCTCGTGTCGACTTCAGAAACCTAAATCAGGCTTCCCTCCGGGACCACTATCCGCTTCCCCAAATCGACCAAATTTTGCATATCGTTGTTGGAGCCCAGAGATTTTCACTTTTAGATGGATTTTCCGGCTACAACCAGATTTGGGTCAAAGACGAAGACCAACATAAGACGGCGTTTACCACGAAGTGGGGGACGTTCGCCTATCAGCGCATGCCGTTTGGCTTATCCAATGCCGGTGCCACGTTCCAAAGGGCCATGGACTCGGCCTTCCGAGAGCTGCTCAACAAGATTATTGTCATCTATCTTGATGACATGACCGTTTTCTCTCACCGACGAGAAGATCATGTTTCGCACTGCGCGAGATATTTGAAAGTTGTCGAGAATTCGGCATCTCTATAAACCCGAAGAAGTCCGTCTTCGCGGTAAAGGAAGGAAAGTCGCTGGGACATGTCATCTCCGAGGAAGGCCTCGCCATTGACCCTGACAGAGCACAAGCCCTCGTTCGCTTGCCAGCCCCCACTGATAAAAAAGGTCTGCAGTCCTTCTTCGGTCAGATTAACTTCGTGCGGAAGTTCATTCCGGACTTCGCACAGGTGATCAAGCCTATGGCCGAATTGTTGAAGAAAGATACACCTTACGAATGGACTGATGAGAGAGAGCAAGCTTTCGAGGAAATCAAGGCTCGAATTGCGCAAGCTCCGGTGTTGACAAACCCGGACTACTCCAAGGACTTCATCCTGTATGCAATGGGAGAACCCGAAAGTTACGCTGCAGTCCTGACTCAGAAGGGAGACGACGGTGAGGAGCGCCCCATTGCGTTCCTAAGCCAAGTGATTCTGCCACACGAAGAGAAGTACAATTTTATAGAGCGGCAGGTCCATGCGGTCATGAAGTCCCTTCGAAAGTTCAGGCACTTTGTCTCCCAGAGTAAGACCACTGTCTTTGTGATTCACCCCGATGTTCGCAGTTTCATCTTGCAAGGGGAACCGGGTCACAAGAGAGCGGGATGGATTGCCAAGATCCAGGAGTTTGACATCGAAGTGCGGCCCACCAAGCTTATCAGAGGCCGAGCCTTGTGTCAGGAATTGGCCCGAAGCGCTGTAGCCGGCATCTCCGCCTGTAAGTGGGAGGACACAGCGACACGCGTCTACCTAGCCAACTCCTTATCGGAGGGGAGTGATTGGACAGATGAACTGGTGAGATACTTCTCCACCGGAAGATGTCCCGATCACCTGAACGCCTCACAACGAAGGAGATTTCGGCTAGGTGCACTTAAGGACACTCTTCGCCCCGAGGGGCTTTACTTCAAAAACATTGACGGCATCCTGTTGCGGTGCGTCATAAAATCAGACCAGCCTAGGATCCTCGGAGATTTTCATTCCGGGATGCCTGGGGGTCACCATTCTTCAAGGCCAACGGCCTTAAAAATAATAAGGGCTGGATACTATTGGCCCACTCGGTTCGCAGACGCGTATGCGGTCTCGTGCCAAATGTGATCAATGCCGAGGTATGCTCGGCCGAAACAGAAAAGCACCCCGGCCCCTTCAATCGATTCAAGCCGAAGCTCCGTTCCAGCAATGGGGTCTGGACTTCATTGGGGTGATTTCTCCTAACTCCTCCGCCGGCCACAAGTTTATTCTCACGACTCATCGACTATTTCACACGGTGGACGGAGGCGATCCCGACCAAGAACGCCGACCAAGAAACGGTCATCAGGTTCATTGAGAGCCTGATTACCCGCTTCGGGGGTCCAGAGTCGATTGTGACAGACAACGGTCCGGGATTTGTAGGCGCTGTACTCACGGAGTACACCAGCGGCCTTGGCATCTATCACAAGATGTCTTCTAATTACTACCCGCAGGGGAATGGCCTTGCCGAGTCTACTAACAAGAACCTCCTGAAAATTCTCCGGAGGACCATTGAAAAAAATAAGCGGACTTGGCACTTGCTCTTGAACCGGGCGCTATGGGCGGACAGAGTTGCGTTCAAGAAATCCCTCAAGACGTCCCCCTACGCGCTCGTCTATGGCAAGCAAGCTGTTATGCCATCACACATTGAAATCCCCGCCCTGTGGATGATTGACGAAGACAGGAGCAGCGGAGACCCGGTAGACGACAAATTGTGCCAACTCCTGCAGTTGGAAGAAGACAGAGAAAGTGCATACCGGGCCTTCGCCGATCACATTGCAGCCACTAAAGGCTGGTTTGCCAAAGGCACCACTGCCCGAGTTTTCAAAGTCGGGGACCTGGTGCTGAAGTGGGACTCATACAAGGCAAAACCGGGTAATCATGGAAAATTTGATGCTCTCTGGGAGGGCCCTTATCAGATTGCCCGGATGAATCAGTTCAATGCCTACATACTTTCGGATATGGAGGGTCAGCTCCTCCCCATCCCCGTCAACGGGTTCCACTTGAAGCTTTATCGTTGTTGAAGGCGCCCGAGTGGCCCTTCCCTGTAAAAATTTTGCCTTGTGTTTTTATTTTTCCCCGCATGTATAGTTTCCAGCTTTAGCATTCAGTTTATTTTTCCTTCTTTGAGCTTAAATGCGGCATGGGAGAGAAAGACGGACTTCGCAACGAAGTCTATCGTTGCCCACGGAGAGGGCGAAGTTCGGCTATGCGAGAAAAAGAAAGGAGAAAAAAGAGCAAAAATCGACTAAGTGTTGACCGAAGTCCGACTTCGCAGCCGAAGCCCGACTTCGGCCCACCGAATTGCGAAGTTTGTCCCGAAAAGCCGAAGCGGACTAAAGTCCGCATCTGCGCAACCCTTCGTGCGAAGTTCGCACTTCGCGCAAAGTTTGTGCGAAGTTCGTACTTCGCACCGAAGTCCGACTCGGCCAGCGCCCGTGCGAGTGCGCACTGCGCTCAACGCTTGGGCGAAGTGCGAACTCGCGCCGACCGGCCAGCGCCGTGCGAAGTGCGCATCGCGCTCAACGCTTGGGCGAAGTCCGAACCCGCGCGAGTTCGCACTCGCCTCAAGTTTCGGCCGAAGTCCGAACAAAGCGGCCAGCGCCCGTGCGAAGTCCATAAGGCGGCAAAGACCCAGATCGCGCCCAAACCTTGGGCGCAGCTAAAAACAGAGGTAGAACAGGGTTCAAGCACGCGCTCGCGCAAGTTCGACTCGCCCGAGCGAAGTTCGATTCGCCCGAAATTCGGGCGAAGTCCGACTTCGCCGGCGAGGTCGGGCCGCGCCCAACTTCGGGCGAAGTCCGGCTGCGCCTAGTTTTCCGGGCCAGTATTGGGACGCGGTTTAAAGAATAATAAAAAAAAAAAAAAAAATTCAAAAACCCCAAGCTGGGCCCAAGGCGCGTTTGCACTTGTTTTAATGTGGGTTTCCGCACCGAAGGTTTTGTCTTGAGCAGCGTGCCCAAGTGGTGGCAGCAACGTCAGCCATGGTGCAGTCCCCAACGCTGAATTAATGATTGCGCGTTTTTCAAGCGAAAACGCAACTAAAAAAGCAAGGCACGGCTGCCGGGGCGCGTCTTTTCCTAAACGTTCTCCTGCGCGGCCACCAAGGGTTTTAACTCAGCCGACCTACCCCCTCCCGCGTTGCATTTATGGCGCTGTTTTTATCTAGAAAAGGGGGTCAGAATCATGCCAACATTCCAGATTGCAGAGATTATTCCTCGGACAGTGCTAATTATTCCTCTGATAGCGAAATTTGTTGCAGACAGCCTGAACCTGTCATTATTGCTGACTCGGAGAGATGGACAAGGGAAAAATGCCTGTGTCAGCGCAGTCCAGCGGAAGCAGCGAACCGGGGGATTTGCCGCGGCCAGGAGTTTTCAAAGGCGATCCTCCGCCGAGAGAAAAGTCAAAGGCCCGGACGAAGAAGGTACAGCGTGGGCAATCCCCACCACCTCCGGTGAATTACCTGGCAGGATATGTGGACGGCTCGTTTTCCATGAGCCTAACTCAGCTGAGAGCGAATGTGGAGAGCTGGGCTGACAAGGTTTCGCCCTCCCATCATTTTGGAGCGGCGTACAAATCAAATCTCTTCAGATTCATGTGCCCTCCTGTCCACCAATGCCCGGAGCTGATAGACTTAATTGTTAGACATTATAAACCAGCTTCCCGGCAAATCTGCAGTTCCGTCGGCAAACCCTTGTTCGCACTGCGCACAGGAGACCGTGCACCGACTTTCGCCCGCACTGGAGTATGACTCCGGCACCATCCTCAGAAAAATCAATTTGGGCGAACAAGCGGGACGTTTCACGCACACCAAGCGAATGAGGGATTTCCTCAATTCAGAGCTGAGCGCCCCGCTTCCAGCCGGACAATGGCCGACTGGCCCCATGCCTTTGGTAAAATTTCAGAGCAAGTATCTATATACCATCTTGGCATGGATCCTCGGCTGCGACTCCGATGAGCTGGTGCACCCGTACCAGCTGGCGCTGGCAGAATGCCTCCTGTGTGGAGAATCTTACGAACCAGCGGGCGCGATGGAGCGGAAAACGCCCCATCTCTTTCGACTGGGCAGACTGGCTGGCTTACGCCATTCATTCCAGTCTGCTGAAGATCCAGAAGCGCCAGTCAACCAATTTTCGTTTCGGTTCCGTTCTGGTCTGGCTTTGTTTGTACCATCCGCACCCCCAAATGCCGATCCCGAACCTCGAAGAAGGTTAACGAGAAGGGAGAACCCGACCCGTCTATAACCGGACGGATGACTTATACCGGAAAGGGTCCTACTACAAGTTCAACTTCAACTTTCTGGGATTCGTCATGTCAGTCTTCACCGAAAGTGAAATCCCCCGTCCCCCGAGAGAAATGACGAGTGCTTTGATAAATCAGAAGCTCGGGGACGTTTTCAGACTGACGCAGGGGATTGTGATCAGAATCTACGGATTCAAGGGCAAACCCTATTTGCTGCCCTATTGGTGCTCAGAGCATCTGTTCGGGATGGAGGTTGCCCGACAGATGGACTATGTGGAAGAAGAGTTTGGCCTAGGGAAGAAAAGAGGACAGATTTTTCAATACCCTCTTTCCTGGGCCAACGTTGAGATTATCGAGGTAGGACAACATGTCTACCTAGAGCAAGCGCTGTCCCGGATTGGCCTCGGTTTTGCTGCCGCAGCACTGGAAGTATGACCCTCATGGGATAAGGGGAAAGTTTGCACATTTGTGCCCCCGGGACATAACCGAAGATAGATGCGACGTGGTCCATGTGGACCTTGACTGGGAGATTGAATTAATGGAAGCTTCTCCCCCTTGGCAGGATTTCTCATCGCGAGGAGGTGACATATGACCCCAAGAGAAACCCGGACCATCACTTCTCATCTCCAGTGTTCAAAAAATTTCTGTCCAAGATTGCAGGCCTTAACTGGTCTAAAGAAAAGATTATTGAATGCTGGAAAATGAGATGCCGCACGCAGCACGATAAATCCACAAGGAGAAACCTGGCCGTAGATGACGACTTCTCGGTTCTCTATGACCAACATCATGACAGCTGGCGGCCGTTCGCATATCAAGGTTACGTTCCCCGAGGCCCCTTTGAGGATTATAAAAGTGGGTCTCCTCCCAAACAGTTGTACACTTCGGCAATCGCGCCGCCGCCCGAGCAAGTACCCGAGCCGATCCAATGCGGTTCGTGGCTCCTAAGGCGGCGCCTGAAAAGGCGAAAAAGTTAGTCGAGGCAGCGCCCGAGGCACTTCCTCGAGCAAGAAAAGCGCCAGGCGCCGCCGTAACGCAGACCGGTCGCGGCGGACCTTCTGCAAGTCAAACCCCGGTACAAGTTTACCGTGGGAGCATCGGCCGCTCGCACTCGCTTCGTCTCCTTCCCTGATCCGACAGTTGTTCCGAAGAGAAGAAGCGGAGGAGAGTTGAGAAAATCAGGCGACCTAGCCTGATAGTGCAGCAGCCAGTCGCAGAGCCGCAGCCGCGTCCTGCCGCCGCAGAGGCAGTTCCTTTGGGCAGTCCCAAGCCAGCCGCCGAGACAATAAGAGAAGACATTCACCCGGCATCGGCTCAGGCGGAGCCCGCAGGTACGTTTGCTGTCCCTGTCTCTCTAGTCTCACCCAGTTCTACTTCCACTCAGTCCCCCGCTCAATCTGGGCGAGCCATGACCACATCCTCCTCCCCGTCTCCGCGTCCTTCTAGCGGTCCCCATTCTTTCGACCAGTTTGCTCAGAACCCTAACGTCTCTCTTTCTCTGAGCACAACTCCAAACCCTTCGCCCGAGGTTAGTGCTGAGGCTGTCCGTTCACCATCACATCCTCCGCCTCAGCCGCTTCAAACCCTCACAGTGTCAGCCGCTCCCATTTCCATTTCCCGGTCGCCCCCACAAGCGACCGATTCTTCCAAGGTCTGTCCGGTTCCTCCTGATCCCATCCCCGCAGGAGAGACGTCTCAGCAGATCCCTAGGCTGGGGGAACCAGATTTTATGGACGACCTCCAGAACTCAGATGACTTGCCCCTGGCAACGAGAGCCGTAGAGTATTCTGTCTCTTTCCGCCAAGACCTGAAGCGGAGGAGACATGAAGAGATAGCCGCCCCGGCAAAACGCGCAAAGTATGATTTCGGAAGGAGAGTGATTACAACGGAGAAAATAATCCCAATAGTGAAGAAGCCTCTCCGAGAAATGACTAAGGCGGACTACGTGCTCCAGACAAAGGAGAAAAGCTTTGACGACATTGATAAACGGTATGAGATTCAGACGATCATGCGCAAAGCTGACAATCTCTTTGTCAAGAGTCTGGAGGAGCAGGAAGAACTTTTCGCGTTGCAGGACAAAGTAAGGCAACTTGAAGAGGACCTATCTAGGTCCACCGAGCAGCTGGAAGCGGCGCGGCGAGAAACAGATGAATTCAAAGCCCAACTGGCCGCTTCTCAGCAACAGGCCGCAACCGAAAAGAAAGCAGCCTCGGAGCAGATTTCTCAGCTCCAGGAGTCTTTGAAGCAGGCACAGTCGCAGCTTGCAGAGAAAACATCTCAAGCGGTTGTCTTTTCAAAGACAAAAGTTAAGGAAATGAGGGCTGGTTTGTTGAGGGAATGCAAGCCCCATACCTTTAAGGCGATGGCAGTCCCGGACTTCGCATCCAGGATTCAAGAAGTTTCCGCCCGGGGAAAGCCCGTGGTAGAGGAGGCCGAGCGCCGTGCAAAGCAATGGCCGGACTCGGCGATAAACCTTCAGGGGCGCGAGCGCGACGGCGTCCTTTTTTCCCCCGTGTCCTCATTCGCTGCAGAATGGGCAGGTGCAAGGGTGACCTTGCACAAATATTTTAGAAAAGTTGAAGAGGTGAGAGTGGCCAGACGAATGCTTGACGCATTCGGGCATGAAAAAGATATCTGTCTGGCCCCCTTTCACGCTCTTTCAGAACTTGGGTGTCCAGGTTTTGTTGAGAATGGCGAGCTCCTCACCCTAGATCGGGTAAAGAAGAATTGGCAGTCCTTTGAAGCAGATACGACTGAAATTGATAGGCTGGACAGAGCCAATTCAAGACAATCGAGTCACTCGGATGGTGTCCGGATATTCCAGGATCCGCTCCTATTTTCGGGAGTTAGAGAAAAGATACCTCACCATCGACCCGCACGCGGTCGCTTTTCACGGAGCATTAGAAGACATAGCCGACCGCAAGCCATTCGAAGCGGAAGCCTGGCGCTCAGCCCAAGAGGCGTACACTCGCATGTGCGAGGCGAAAGCAGGAAATGGAGACCTTTCAGAAGGAGATACTGATGAGGCGACTGACAAAGATGAATCTGAAGAACAATTGCCGCAAGGAGAACAATTAGAGCAGCAAAAGGCAGGGGAGGCAAGTTCCTCTGCACCCAAAGGATGAAGGCATGGATTCTTTGCGCCGAGGCGAGCTCGACACCCCGCGAGCCGCCATAAATGTTGTCACATTTTGCACGGGGTGCAATGTCTTCAATATTGTTTTGTAATAAGTGTCGCTCTTCTTTTCCTCCTTCCGTTTTTTCTCCCTTCTCTCCCTTTCCTTTTCTTTCCCATTCTCTTTCTCTCCCCCTTTTTTCCTTGGAGTTCCCAGTTGATTTTCCAGCTTTCCAAGCAGGTCTATCTGAAATTGGCTAAGTCTGGGTGCGAAGTTCGCACTTCGCCCAGTTTTGGTGCGAAGTGCGCACTTCGCCTAGTTTTGGTGCGAAGTGCGCACTTCGCCCAGTTTTGGTGCGAAGTTCGCACTTCGCCCAGTTTTGGTGCGAAGTCCGACTTCGCCCCACCTCCTGGGTGCACCTTGCACTGGCAGACTGACGAGTCAATGCGAGAAAAAGGTAAAATGCCGGAGCGAGTCCATATGGCGGCGGACACCGGTGTTCGCCTCGTGCGCAGTTCGACTTCTCAACGGAGCGGGAATGCGCCCTTGACGAGTGTACGATAGGGGAACAAACCCGGAATTTGACCAAGGCTTGAAGGCCTTCCCCGATTGCACTGATTTTTGCACGCATCCCAAGGAGCCCCGATCCCAAGCAAAGATGGATAGACCGCCCTCTAAGGCGGGCATGTGTCACACGGCATAACCCATCATCGGACAAGTGTCCAGCCTTCGGGATTTGAACCAAGACTCGCCGACCAAAAGGGATAAGCATGGGCTGCCCGCACCGCCTGCGCTAATAGCCTCATTCAAAGCTGATCCGAGGTTTCACCTGCTCCGCCTACTAGCAACCCTGCCGACTTGAAGAATTACCCAACACTCCGCCACGTAGCTGTCCAGATTCCAGGAAGACCATGCCGCGGGTACAGCCCAGTCCGACAAAAGGTCAGCATTTGCAGCTCTTTCGCCGCTTCTGTCAGCTCATGTTTGACTGGGACTCCGTGCCCATTAATGTAACGGGTGGGACTCGGGCTATAAAAGCCCATCTGAAATTCATTGTAAAGGGTGGAAGGGGAATGTTTGTTAGGGAACTACTGTGCTTATCGTAACCGTGCTTCGCTTATGAATACAATCGTATGCCTGGTTCTGTTCTACTATCTTTATTCTTTTATGCTTGTCTTTCATTATATGCCTTAGGCCCACCTGTGTCGCTGCTCGTTGATTCACTTTGGCATTTGGCGATCAGGTTCCTCTAGCATTGCTTGCTTAAAGCACCTTCTGTACTTCATTATTTAAAGCATTCATTATAAATTTGGTAGCAGTTCCATCAGTTATGTGTGACGTTGCTGGCCCGTATCTGGTGATTGATGCGATCCCCTGCTGTTAGTTCCTTGTAGGGAATGTTTGCTAGGGAGCCATTGAAGTCGTGCGGTTAAACTCTCTACCTAACACATATACCGGCTCGACATCTCTAGGTTTACTTTCTACCCCCGTCGGTGTATGTATCCGGTGATTGATACGATCCCTCGCCGTTAGTTCCTTGTAGGGAATGTTTGCTAGGGAGCTATTGAAGCCGTGCATACGCTGCTGGTGTATCGGAAGTACGCCTAGGTTTTGCGGTTCCTTGTCATGCTCTGTGTTTGTATGCGGTAAGTAGCGGTGATTGGTGTGTTCCCGCATCGTTAGTTCCCCCCACCAACCTTTGGACATATTTGTATCTCTTCTGTACATTTGTCTCTTTCCGTTCCTTTATTTCTTTCCTGTTCCCTTTAGCTTAAATCAAGCCCCCCAAAAGGAGCCGGCCTTCTCCGGAGATTGGCTCGGAAGGCATCTCTTCCTTCCGGCCTTTCATGCTGGTGGGCGAATCTGGGCGCATTAACCAAAAATCCTTTCCTCATGGCAGATTCGTAACCAACAGCTACCACCCATAGACTGATGGACAAACGGAAATTGTGAACAAGTGGGTAGAAGGGTATTTGAGAAATTACATTTCGGGCCAGCAGAAGGCATGGATAAAATGGTTACATCTCGCTGAATTTTGTTACAATTCTTCCTATCATATGTCGATTAGGATGTCTCCATTTAGTGTATGTTATATGCTCCCAATTTCATACTTGTCATATATGCCCAGCAAGACTTGTGAAACTAATATCCAACTTTAAAGCAATATATGGCACAAAACCATCATTCAATTTGAGGGACATTAACCAAGTCTTCTTTGAAGAAGAATGTAAAAAAATTTTATGTCCATCGAATAGAAGTTCCATCTTGACCAAAACAATTCATAATTCTTCCATGCCTAGGCATTGAATACACATTCATAAACACATAAACGTTATCATCAAATACTTGCCTTTGAAGATGCCACATGGGAAGTGTTGCCACATTTTGCACGGGGTGCAATGTTTTCAATTTTGTAACAGTGCTGCTCTTCTTTTTCCCTCTTCCTCTATTTTCCTTTCTTCTTCTCTCCCTTTCTCTTTCTTTCCTACATTCTCTTTCTTCCCCCCTTTCTTGGAGCCCCTCAGTTGAATTTTAAACTTGACAGCAGTTACCTGAAAAATGGCTAAGTGTTGGTGCGAAGTTCGCACTTCGCCCAGTTTTGGTGCGAAGTCGCACTTCGCCCAGTTTTGGTGCGAGTCCGTTCGATTTTGGTCGAGTCACTTCGCCCCTCTTTACGGCGCACCTTGTAACTGGCAGGCTGACAGAAGAATGATAAGTCTTGGGGCAAAGTCCGTACGGCGGCAGATACCAGTTTTCACCTGTGCGCAGTCCGACTTCGCAGCGAAGTCGGAGTGCGCCCTTGACAGGTGCGCAGTAGGGAAACAAACTCGGAAATACACCTAAGGCATGAAGGCCTTCCCGACTATGCTGTTTTCTGCCTGCGCAACCCGATGGCGCTCTGATCCCAGGCGAAGTTGGATAAACTGCCTTTCAAGGCAGACACGTGTCAAACAACATCATCCATCATCTGACAAGTGTCCAGCTTCGGGATTTGAGCCAAGACGTGCCGAGCAAAAGGACGAGCATGGGTTGCACTACCTGTGCCAGTGACCTCATTTAAAGCTGATTGGAGGTTCTACCTGCTCCAGCTACCCGCATTCCTGCCGAGAAGAAGTTCTGCCCAACACACTGCCACGTAGCTGTCCAGCTTCCAGGAAGACCATGCTGCGGGTGCGGTCCGGTCCGACAAAAGGTCAGCATTTGCGGCTCTTTCGCCGCTTTTGTCAGCTAATGTTTGACTGGGACCTTGTGCCCATTAATGTAACGGGAGGGACTCGGGCTATAAAAACCCACCATGATTTCATTGTAAAGGGTGGAAGGGGAATGTCTGTTAGGGAACCATTGTAACCGTGCTTCTCTTATAAATATAATTTGTATGCCTGGTTCTGTTCTGCTTGCTTTTATTTCTTTATGCTTTATGCTTTACGCTTCCCTGTGTCACGGCTCGTTGATTCGTTTCAGCATTTGGTGATCAGGCGCCTTTAGCATTGTTTGTGCCATGGCTTGTTAATTTATTTTAGCATTTGGTGGTCAAGCACTTTTGAACTTCATAGACTAGATGTGGTAGCAGTTCCATCAGTTGTGTGTTACGTTGTTGTCCGTAGTGGTGATTGATGCGTTGCCGTGTTGTTAGTTCTCCTTGTAGGGAGAATGTTTGCTAGGGGACCATTGTAGCTGTGCGGTTAAATTCTCTGCATGACACATATACCCGGTTCTGACATCTCTTAGTTACTTTCGGTTTTGAGTTTCCGTACGTAGTGGTGATTGATGCATTGCCGTCTTTGTTAGTTCTCCTTGTAGGGAGAATGTTTGCTAGGGGACCATTGTAGTTGTGCGTATATTGCTTAGTACGGAAAGTACACTTAGATTTTGCAGTTCTCGGTCATGCTTTGTATTTATAATGCAGTAAGTATTGGTGATTGCTTGGTTGCCGTCTCTATTAGTTCCCCCCCACCAACTCCAAGTACATTTGTAAATTCTTTCTGTTCATTTATCTCTTTCCTGCACTCTTAGCTTAAACATAAAACCCCCCAAAAGGAGCCGGCCTTCTCCGGAGATTGGCACGGAAGGCATCTCTTCCTTCCGGCCTTTCATGTTTGGTGGGCGAATACGGGCGCATTAACCCAAAATCCTTTCCTCATGGCAGATTCGTAACCAACGGTTTCTCGGCACGCCGGTGGGACCAGGGTCCCACATTTGAAGAGAGATTTTCTGATCGGTCTCCACAGCGGCGCGGTGGTTTCGAGCACTTGGTGAGACAAGGAAGTTTCTCACCCCCAACGGAATTGAAGCACCGGTGTTCGCTTCATTGCTGTTCAAATCCGAACACCTGGCGACTCTGCACGAACAAATCCTCTGAGTCCGAAAGACCGGTCCCAGCACCTTCATGCAAACAAGAAGGTGGCGAGCAAGGGATCCGAGAAGCCCGCCTGACTTTTACGAACTGGACATCAACGCTCGAGGCGAAGTTCCCGAGTCGGCTGATCCGCGAGCTCGTGTCGACGAAGCCGAGGCTGAAATCAAGAAGAAGCCGAAGGCTGAAGTCGGCGGAGCTGAGTACGAAATAGAAGAGGCCGAGGAAGAAGAAGCACTGCATCCTCGGAAAGTACCGACACTGAGTACACAACCGACGGCGGAGAAGAAGAAGAAATGGCTGCCCAACAGCAAAATGACGATGATCTCTTCCCGGCGGTGGACTCTACGGGGC
Organism: Wollemia nobilis; assembly: GCA_028583015.1. Classification (NCBI taxonomy): domain Eukaryota; kingdom Viridiplantae; phylum Streptophyta; class Pinopsida; order Araucariales; family Araucariaceae; genus Wollemia; species Wollemia nobilis. The sequence goes on from JAQPPZ010001923.1 coordinate 1,445,590, forward strand.
CCTTGGCCCTGGTCGGACAGCAAGCTGTGCCCCCTGCTGCTTTAAAGTCTATCCCTACATACGACGGCTACGGCAAGACGGCGTACGAGCACATCCAGGACATCCTTGCCCTGGCCGCATTGCATACCATTACCGATGAGAGTGTGAAGACCCGTCTGCTGGCCCTTTCCACGAGGGGAAAGCTTCTCTCTTGGTGGAGATCGGCTGCCGGAGGGATCCATCACGGGGTGGCCCGGCTTGCCAGAAGGCTCGTGAAAGGATGCAACGAGTCTGCTGACCCTACTTCTTTGCTGCATCAGTTCCAAGCTATCCAGAGACATCCTCAAGAGGAGGTGTCTGATTTTAACATCGGGTTTGCGAGATCCTGGAAACGGGTACCTCGCGAACTTCGGCCTTCGAGTGGCATGGCTGCTCACTACTATCCGAGATCCTTCAACTCGGACATATGCACTGTTGCTGAAGATTGCCGGAATAGACGAGTTTCTGCTGCTGTACGAGGCTGCCCGACAAGCGAAGGCGACATTATTTCCATCGGCGGACTCCCGTCCGAGGTGCGGGAACCCATTCATCCCGACTTCCCTAGATCCCAGTATCCTCCTGCTTACGGTGGTGCGCCGTCCACATCAGGGCAGCAACCCCAGCAGCAGTGGAATCCGGCGCCGGTCGTAACTCCTTACGGCCCGCCTCAATTGCATTATCCTCACCCGCCTCCTCCTGCTCCGCATTTTCCAGCACTTCCTGCTCCCCCGCAATACGCACCTTATTCTAACCCTCCTCCATTAGCCGCATTGCCTCCACCGGCACAGTTGCCGCCTCCTGACAGTAGCATTCAGAACACAATCCTCCAGGAGGTGCGGGCTTTGGCCTCGGGATATCATGCCATGTCCAATGACATGACCGCTACGAAGAAGAAGCGAGGCCCGGATGGACCTCGCTCCTAGGAGGCCATATGCGCCCCGGCGCGACGAAAGACAAGCCCCGGAGCACCGGCCGCGAGGCGTCCGCCTCGAGAAATGCTTGCTATAGAAGACCCGCCTGGTCCTTCCGACCAGGTTAACTGGTGCACTACGTGCAATGACCCGCATTCGGAGGAAGACTGCACTCTGCACCAGCACTACATCCAGACCTTGGCCGGCAGCGCCATAGAGGACGATGAACTGTACATGATCCTGGACGGCGAAGCCAACTTTGCCCTCCCAGAAGAGAATCTAGTGCCGCCCGCCAAGGAAGAAAAGAAAGCTGCAGATGCGGCCAAGCCTTTGCAAGTTTATGCAAGAAGAGAAAAACCGCAGCCCGGTGGGCTGCCACCATACAAGCGGCTGTGGCCCTACACAGCCCAAGAGAAGGCATCCAAAGATAAAGCTCCAGCCAAGCCTTCTCCGGCAAAGGCTGCCCTTGTTCCAGCCAAGCCTCCTCCAAAAGCCCCAACTCCGGCTAAAGCTCCCGTACCTCAGCCTCCAGCTGAAACCAAAGAACAAGCCCAGGAGAAGCCAAGTACCCGTCTCGACCAAGAGACGAGTTGAGGCTACCCAGCAGTACCGGACGAAGTATGAGCCGGCAAAACAAGCAGAAGGAGCTAGTACCTCGGGCTACAACATTGTAGACGAGTTGAAAAGAACACCTGCTAGAATCAGCATGTATGATGCTCTTCTGCTCCCAGGCCAAGTGGATCTGCTGCAAGAATCACTGAAGAACATGAAGAGCGGCAAGCAGATACAGCCCGCTGTCCTAGTTCAACCTTTGACAGTCTCAGCCACTGGGAAGAACAGACCGCCACCCTTTTATCTGTCTTTACGGATGCAAGGGCACATAGTTCACAACTGCATGGTGGATTCTGGTGCTTCCACGACTGTGATGCCGAAGGCCGTCTGCGATGAGATCGGGATGGAATACACACGGAGCAGCCAAGGCGTGTTGCAATTAGACGGCACCCCTGTCAAGACAGTTGGTGTCATAAAGGACATCCCTATCCGGCTGCACAAGGCTCTCGACATCGTGGTCATCCAAGAGGTCGTGGTTGTTGACCTGGCTCCCTACTTCGGCATGTGTCTCTCTCGGGAGTTCACTGCGAAGTTGGGCGGGTACCTGTCTCTAGACTACTCACACATGGAAGTGCCCTTCAAAGGAAGGAGACTGAAAATTTTCAATGAGAAGCCTTCCACCTTCCTAGTAGAGAAGATACCCGGAGGAGAGTTGGACTGCATGGTCCAGTTGTCGGAGGAAGAGCTGGTGACAAGTGGAGTCGACTGAGCAAGCCTTCGAAGTGCTACAGCTTGAAGATGAGTTCTCTTTGCGGGACTTCAATGCCGTAATTGAGACAGAGCGAGGCTGTTACTCCATTGTACAGCCCGAGAGGCTTGACATGTCAGCTGCAAAGGAAGTAGGACCTGCACCCGAGAAGCTGTGGAAGCTTTTCTTTGACGGCGCGCGATGCAAAAATGGCGCCGGTGCAGGGGTGCTTCTGGTTTCTCCAACCGGAATCCAGAAGGACTATACCTACAGGTTGGCCTGGAGCTGCACTAACAACTCGGCGGAATACGAAGCCCTGTGCTTGGGTTTGCGAAAGGCGGAGAGGCTGGGAATCAAACACCTGCAGATCTTTGGAGATTCAGAGCTGGTGTGTCACCAAGTTACGAACAAGTGCGCCTCCAAACAGCACTATCTTAGAGCGTACCGCAACCGGGTGTGGGACCTGATGGAGTCATTCGACTCGTTGAATGTCAAGGCGATATCGCGTGAGAAAAACAAACACGCTGACATTCTGGCGTCTGTTGGAGCCAGTACGTTCCGGCGATGACGTTGTCCGAAACCGAAGCCGGTTCGCACTATTTACGAGCCTTACGTGCACGATAAGGACACCCACTGGCAGGTGTTCAGTTGTGACGAGGAGATCGTCACATTCCTGGTTAACGAAGTTTGTGTAATCGAAGGTAGAGACCCTGATGACGAGCAATATGAGGGGTTGATACAGTTAAGGAATAATCATGTCCCAAAAGGACTGATTACATTGGAGAGTCTCTTTGATCAGAATGACAGAGCAATATCTCACAGGATCAAAGTAGACCCGAAGCAGTATGCTGACCTGGAACTTGAACCTGGTAAAACTATCAAGGTCGGAACAGACTGCACGTCGGAGGAACTTGAGCAGATCAGATCACTGTGCCAGGAGTTCCCCGACATCGTGGCCTGGTGCTACGAGGATTTGAAGGGGTATGACAGAACTGTCATCCAGCATACCATTGAGCTAGAGGATGGCGCCAAGCCATTCCGACAGAAGCAGAGGGCCGTGAATCCGAAGATTGAGGCCATGATGAAAGCCGAGCTCTTGAAGATGTTTGGAGGCCAAGATCATCTACCCCATCAAACATTCATCCTGGGTCGCGAATTTGGTGCCGTGAGGAAAAAGAATGGCGACATTCGTCTATGTGTCGACTTCAGAAACCTAAATCAGGCTTCCCTCAGGGACCACTATCCGCTTCCCCAAATCGACCAGATTCTACATATCGTTGCTGGAGCCCAGAGATTCTCACTTTTAGATGGATTTTCCGGCTACAACCAGATTTGGGTCAAAGACGAGGACCAGCATAAGACGGCGTTCACCACCAAGTGGGGGACGTTCGCCTATCAGCGCATGCCGTTTGGCTTATCCAATGCTGGTGCCACATTCCAAAGGGCCATGGACCTGGCCTTCCGAGAGCTGCTCAATAAGATCATTGTCATCTACCTTGATGACATGACTGTTTTCTCTCACCAACGAGGGGATCATGTTTCACACCTACGGCAAATATTTGAGAGGTGTCGAGAATTCGGCATTTCTATAAACCCGAAGAAGTCTGTCTTCGCGGTAAAGGAAGGAAAGCTGCTGGGACATGTCATCTCCGAGGAAGGCCTCGCCATTGACCCTGACAGAGCAGAAGCCCTCGTTCGCTTGCCAGCCCCCATCGATAAAAAAGGGCTGCAGTCCTTCTTCGGTCAGATTAACTTCGTGCGGAAGTTCATTCCGGACTTCGCACGGGTGATCAAGCCTATGGCCGAGCTGCTGAAAAAAGATACAAATTACGAATGGACTGATGAGAGAGAGCAAGCCTTCGAGGAAATCAAGGCTCGAATTGCGCAAGCTCCGGTGTTGACAAACCCGGACTACTCCAAGGACTTCATCCTTTATGCAGTGGGAGAACCCGAAAGTTACGCTGCAGTCCTAACTCAGAAGGGAGACGATGGCGAGGAGCGCCCCATAGCGTTCCTGAGCCAAGTGATTCAGCCGCATGAGGAAAAGTACAACTTTATAGAGCGGCAGGTTCACGCTGTTATGAAATCCCTCCGAAAGTTCAGGCATTTTGTCTCCCAGAGCAAAACGACTGTCTTTGTGATTCACCGGACGTTCGAAGCTTCATCTTACAAGGAGAACCGGGTCACAAGAGAGCGGGATGGATTGCAAAAATCCAGGAGTTCGACATCGAAGTGCGGCCCACCAAGCTTATCAGAGGCCGAGCCTTGTGTCAGGAATTGGCCCGAAGCGCTGTAGCCGGCATCTCCGCCTTGTAAGTGGGAGGACACAGCGACACGCATCTACCTAGCCAACTCCTTATCGGAGGGGAGTGATTGGACAGATGAACTGGTGAGATTTTTCTGCACCGGAAGATGTCCCGATCACTGAACGCCTCACAACGAAGGAGATTTCGGCTAGGTGCACTTAAGTACACTCTTCGCCCCGAGGGGCTTTACTTCAAAAACATCGACGGCATCCTGTTGCGGTGCGTCAGAAAATCAGACCAGCCTAGGGTCCTCGGAGATTTTCATTCGGGATGCACAGGGGTCATCATTCTTCAAGGCCAACGGCCTTAAAAATAATTAGAGTTGGGTACTATTGGCCCACTCTATTTACAGACGCTCATGCGGTCTGTTCTAAATGTGATCAATGCCAGAGGTTTGCTGGCAGAAACAGAAAAGCACCCCTGCCCCTTCAACCGATTCGGGCCGAGACTCCGTTCCAGCAATGGGGTCTAGACTTCATTGGGGTGATTTCGCCTAATTCCTCTGCCGGACACAAGTTTATTCTTATAGCCACCGATTACTTCACACGGTGGGCAGAGGCAATCCCGACCAAGAACGCAGACCAAGAAACGGTCATCGGGTTCATTGAGAGCATGATTACCCGCTTCGGGGTTCCGAGTCAATTGTGACGGACAATGGTCCGGGATTCGCGAGCGCTGTACTCACGGAGTACAGCTGGCAAACTTGGCATCTATCACAAGATGTCTTCTAATTACTACCCGCAGGGGAATGGCCTTGCCGAGTCTACTAACAAGAACCTCCTGAAAATCATCCGGAGGACCATTGACAGAAACAAGCGGACTTGGCATTTACTCCTGAACCGGGCGCTGTGGGCGGACAGAGTTGCATTCAAGAAATCCATCAGAACGTCCCCCTATGCGCTTGTCTATGGCAAAGAGGCTGTCATGCCATCCCACATTGAAATCCCTGCCCTATGGATGTTGGACGAAGACAGGAGCAGCGGAGACCCGGTGGACGACGACTGTGCCAACTCCTGCAGTTGGAAGAAGACAGAGAAAGAGCATACCAGGCCTTCACTGATCATATTGCTGCCACTCAAGGCTGGTTTGCAAAAGGCACCACTGCCCGAGTTTTTGAAATCGGGGACCTGGTGCTGAAGTGGGACTCATATAAGGCAAAGCCGGGCAATCACGGGAAGTTTGATGCCCTCTGGGAGGGCCCTTATCAGGTTGCCCGGGTGAACCAGTTCAATGCCTATGTACTTCGGGATATGGAGGGTCAGCTCCTACCTATCCCTGTTAACGGGTTCCACTTAAAAATTTACCGCTGCTGAAGGTGCCCGAGTGGCCCTTCTTTGTAAAAATTTCCCTTATGCATTTTTGTTTTCCAGCATGTACAGTTTCCAGCTTTCAGCTTTTAATTTTTTATTTTTTGAGCCTAACTGCGACATGGGAGAGAAAACAGACTTCGCAGCGAAGTCTGTTGTCGCCCCTCAGAAGGGGCGAAGTTCGGGCTGCTTGGGTGAAGAAAAAGAAAAAGAGCAAAAAATGGCTAAGTGTTGGCCGCTGCCCGACTTCGCAGCGAAGTCGGGCTGCGCGCCAGCCAAAATGCGAAGCTTGAATGAAGGGAAAACTGCAAGGCACAAAGAAGAACGGACTGCGCTCAGTTTTGAGCGAAGTCCGACTTCGCGCGCGAAGTCCGACTTCGGCCGGCTTGCGCGCGAAGTTCGAACTGCGCACAACCTCGCGCGAAGTGCAAACTTCGCGCGAAGTTCGAACTTCGCCGAACTTTGAGGCGAAGTCCGAACCGCTTCATTTTCAAGCGCAGCTCGTACAGTCCGGTCCAAAAGAGGCGTAAAGTTCTAAGTGTTTGCCTCTCCTCCGAAGGTTGCAAGGGCCGGACTGCGCTCAACCCTTGGGCGCGGTATGAAAAAAGAAAAGAAAGCAGGAACAGTCTCAATGCGAACTTCGCGCGAAGTTCGGACTGCGCCAGATTTTTGGGCGAAGTCCGACCTGGCGAAGTCGGATCGCGCCCAACTTTGGGCGAAGTCCGACTGCGCCTTGTTTTCTGGGCCAGCTTGGACAGTTGTTTAAAAAATGAATAAAATATTCAAAAAGTTCCAAGCTGGGCCCAAGGCGCATTGTGACCGTTTTAAGATGGGTTTCCGCACCAAAGGTTTTTTCTTGAGCAGTGTGCCCGGATTGCGGCAGTGACGTCAGCCATGGCGCAGCGTTCAAGGTAAAGTTAATGATTGCACAGTCCTCAATGAAAAGTGCAATAAAAAGAGCATGGCACGGCAGCCGGGATACCTTTTTCCAAGCATTCTCCTGCGCAGCCACCCAAGAAACTTAACTCCAGCCGACCTACCCCCTCCTGCGCGGCATTAATGACGCTGTCATTATCTAGAAAAGGGGGTCAGATGCATCCAAACATGCCAGACTACGCAGATTATTCCTTGGACTGTGCAGATTATTCCTGTGACAGCGAAATCTGCTGCAGACGCCCAGAACTTGTAATTATTGTTGTTTCGGAGAGATGGACAGAGGAAAGATGCCAATGCCAGCGCAATCCAGCGAAGGGTGCGAACCTGAGGATTTACCACGGCCGAGTGTTTTCGAAGTGAAACACCGCCGGAGCGAAAGTCAAAGTCCCGGCCCAAAAAAGTACAGCGTGGGCAAGCCCCACCACCTCCGGTAAATTACTTGGCGGGATACGTGGACGGCTCGTTTTCTATGAGCCTGACTAAGCTGCGGACAAATGTGGAGAGTTGGGCTGACAAGGTTTCGCCCTCTCACCATTTCGGAGCGGCGTACAAGTCCAACCTTTTCAGATTCTTGTGCCCTCCTGTCCATCAATGCCCGGAGTGGTAGACCTGATTATCAGACACTACGGACCGATTACCGGCAGATTTGCAGCTCCAGCGGTAAACCCTTGTTCGCGGCTGCGCAGGGAGACTATCCAGCCAGCTTTCGCCCCAGGGTTGGAGTATGACTCCAGCACAATTGTCAGAAAGATAAATCTGGGCGAGCAAGCGGGACGCTTCACGCATACCAAAAGGATGAGGGATTTCCTCAATTTAGAGCTGAACGCCCCGCTTGCAGCTGGACAGTGGCCAACTGGCCCCATGCCCTTGGCGAGGTTTCAGAACAAATATTTATACACCATTCTGGCATGGATCCTCGGCTGCGACTCTGATGAGCTGGTACAGCCGTACCAGCTAGCGCTGGCAGAATGTCTCCTGTGTGGAGAATCCTACGAACCGGCAGCGCAGAGAAGTGGAAAGCGTCCCATCTTTTTCGACTGGGCGGACTGGCTGGCATACGCCATCCACTCCAGCCTGGTCAAGATCCAGAAGAAGCAGTCCACCGAATTTCGGTTCAATTCTGTTCTAGCTTGGCTTTGTCTGTATCATTTGCACTCCCGGATGCCGATCCCGAACCTGAAGAAGGTCAACGAGAAGGGAGAGCCACAGCCCGTCTATGAGTGGACGGATGACCTATACCGGAAAGGGTCCTACTACAAGTTTAACTTCAACTTTCTGGGATTAGTCATGTCGGTCTTCGATGAAGCGAAATCCCTCGCCCCCCGCGAGAAATGACGAACTCTTTGCTGAGTCAGAAGCTCGGGGACGTTTTTAGACTGACGCAGGGGATTGTGGTCAGAATCTACGGATTCAAGGGCAAACCTCATTTGCTGCCCTACTGGTGCACGGAGCATCAGTTTGGGATGGAGGTTGCCCGACAGATGGACTATGTTGAGGAGGAGTTCGGCCTAGGAAAGAAAAGAGGCCAGATTTTTCAATATCCTCTTTCCTGGGCGAACGTTGAGATTTCTGAGGTAGGACAGCATGTCTACCTCGAGCAGGAGTTTTCCCGGATTGGCCTGGTTCTGTTGCCGCAGCGTTGGAAGTACGACCCGTACGGGATAAGGGAAAGTTCACACATCTCTGCCCCCGGGCAGATATAATCGAGGATAGATGCGATGTGGTCCATGTGGACCTTGACTGGGAAATTGAATTGATGGAAGCTTCTCCTCCCTGGCAGGATTTTTACTGCGAGGAGGTGGCATATGACCCCAAGCGAAACCCGGACCACCAGTTCTCATCTCCAGGGTTTAAAAAATTCCTATCCAAGATAGCGAGGCCTTAACTGGCCAAAAGAAAAGATTATTGAATGTTGGAAGATGAGATGCCGCACGCAGCACGACAAATCCACCGGGAGAAATCTGGCAGTTGATGACGACTTTTCAGTTCTATATGACCAGCATCATGACGGTGGCGGCCGTTCGCATATCAAGGTTACGTTCCACGAGGTCCCTTTGAGGGTTATAAAGGAGGGTCTTCCTCCCAACAGTTGTACACTTCGGCAACTGCCAGCGCGGGCCCAGCGAGACATCCGAGTGGACCCAATGCAGCCCGTGGCTTCCAAGGCGGCGCACGAAAAGGCGAAGAAATTAGTCAAGGCAACGCCCGAGGTGATTCCTCGAGGCACAAAAGACGCCGGCGCCGCCGGAGAGCGGACCGGTTGCGGCGGACCTTACGCAAGTCAAACCCCGGTACAAGTTTACCGTGGGAACATCGAGCACTGCTGCGCCTGCTTCATCTCCTTCCCCCGATCCGACCATTGTTCCAGAAGAGAAGAAGAGGAAGAGAGTTGAAAAAATCAGGCGACCTAGTACGACGGTGCGGCGACCGATCGCGAGCCGCAGCCGCGTTCAGCCGCTCCAGAGACAGTTTCTGCAGGCAGTCCCGAGCCAGCCGCCGGAACCGGAAGCGCAGACATCCATCCAGCATCGGCTCAGGCGGAGCCCGCAGGTACGTTTGCTGCCCCATTCTCTTTGGTCTCATCTAGTCCTACCCCTACTCCATCTCCCGCTCAATCCGAGCAAGTCATGGCCGCATCTTCCTCCCCGTCTCCACACCCTTCTAGCGGCCCCCATTCTTTTGACCAGTTTGCTCAGAACCCCAACGTTTCCCTATCTCTGAGTCAAACTCCAAACCCTTCGCCTGAAGTTAGTGCTGAAGCCGTGCATTCACCGTTACATCCACCGCCTCAGCCGCTTCAAACCCTTTCAGCATCAGCCGCTCCCATCTCCACTTCCCGGTCGCCCCCAGAAGCGGCCGATCCTTCCAAAGTCCGTCCGGTTCCTCCTGATCCCATTCCCGCAGGAGAGACGTCTCAGCAGAACCCTAGGCTGGGGGAACCAGACTTCATGGACGACCTCCAGAATACGGACGACTTGCCTTTGGCAACGAGAGCTGTAGAGTACTCTATCTCTTTCCTCCAAAACCTGAAGCGGAGGAGACCTGAAGAGATAGCCGCCCCGGTAAAGCGCACCAAGTATAATTTCGAGAGGAGAGTGCTTACAACAGAGAAGATAATCCCAAAAGTGAAGAAGCCTCTCCGGGAAATGACCAGGGCGGACTACGAGCTCCAGACAAAGGAGAAGAGCTTTGACGACATCAACAAGCAATACGAGATTCAGGGAATCATTCGTAAAGCTGACAATCTCCTTGTCAAAAGTCTGGAGGAGCAGGAAGAGCTTTTCGGGTTGCAGGATAAGACAAGACAGCTTGAAGAGGACCTGTCTAGGTCCACTGAGCAGCTGGAAGCGGCGCGGCAAGAAATAGATGAATTAAAAGCCCAGCTGGCCGCTTCTCAGCAACAAGCCGCAACCGAAAAGCAGGCAGCCTTGGAGCAGATTTCTCAGCTCCAAGAGTCTTTGAAACGAGCGCAGTCGCAATCTGCAGAGAGAGCATCTCAAGCGACGGTCTTTTCGAAGAAGAAAGTTAAGGAGATGCGGGCTGGTTTGCTGCGGGGATGCAAGCCCCACACCTATAAGGCGATGTCAGTTCTGGATTTCGCATCCAGAATTCAAGAAGTTTCCGCCCAGGGAAAGCTTGTGGTAGAGGAGGCCGAACGCCAGGTGAAGCAATGGCTGGACCTGGCGATAAATCTTCGGGAGCGGGAGCGCGATGGCCTCCAATTCTCCCCCATGTCCTCATTCGCTGCAGAATGGGCAGATGCAAGGGTAACCTTGCATAAATATTTTAAAAAAGTAGAAGAGGTGAGAGTTGCCAGACGAATGTTAGACGCATTCGAACATGAAAGAGATATTTGTATGGCTCCCTTTCACGCTCTTTCAGAACTAGGGTGCCCAGGTTTTGTTGAGAATGGCGAGTTTCTCACCCTAGATCAGGTGAAAAAGAATTGGCAGTCCTTTGAAGCAGATACAGCTGAGATTGATAGCTGGCTGAGCCAATTCAGGAAAGTCAGGTCACCCAGATGGTGTCCAAATGTTGCAAGATCAGCTCCTACTTCCAGGAGCTAGGAAAAAGATACCTCACCATCGACCTGCACGCGGTCTCTGCTTTCCACGCAGCATTAGAAGAAGTTGCTGACCGCCGGCCATTCGAAGCAGAAGCCTGGGGCCAAGCCCAGGCCGCATACAACCGCATCTGCGAGGCAGAAGCAAAAGCTGGAGAGCCTTCGGAAGGTGATTCTGAGGGGGCAACTGACAAAAGTGAATCTGAAGAACAGTTGCCGCGAGGAGAACAGCTAGAGCAGCAAAAGGCAGGGGAAGCAAGTTCCTCTGCACCCAATGGATGAAGGCATGGATTCTTTGCGCCGAGGCGAGCTCGACACCCCGCGAGCCGCCAGAAATGTTGCCACATTTTGCACGGGGTGCAATGTTTTCAATTTTGTAACAGTGCTGCTCTTCTTTTTCCCTCTTCCTCTATTTTCCTTTCTTCTTCTCTCCCTTTCTCTTTCTTTCCTACATTCTCTTTCTTCCCCCCTTTCTTGGAGCCCCTCAGTTGAATTTTAAACTTGACAGCAAGTTACCTAAAAATGGCTAAGTGTTGGTGCGAAGTTCACTTCGCCCAGTTTTGGTGCGAAGTGCGTACTTCGCCCAGTTTTGGTGCGAAGTCCGACTTCGCCCCTCTTTCTGGCGCACCTTGTACTGCGGTGGCGGGTGACGGAAGAATGATAAGTCTTTGGGGCAAAGTCCGTACGGCGGCGGATACCGATTTTCACTATACGCGATCCGACTTCGCGGCGAAGTCGGAGTGCGCCCTTGACGAGTGCGCGATAGGGAAACAAACTCGGAAATACACCTAAGGCATGAAGGCCTTCCCAGCTGCGTTGTTTTCTGCCTGCACAACCCGATGGCGCTACGATCCCGAGCGAAGTTGGATAAAGCGCCTTTCAAGGCGGACACGTGTCAAACGACATCATCCATCATCCGACAAGTGTCCGGCTCGGGATTTGAGCCAAGACGTGCCGAGCAAAAGGACGAGCATGGGCTGCACTACCTGTGCCAGTGACCTCATTTAAAGCCGATTGGAGGTTCTACCTGCTCCAGCTACCCGCATTCCTGCCGAGAAGAAGTTCTGCCCAACACACTGCCACGTAGCTGTCCAGCTTCCAGGAAGACCATGCTGCGGGTACAGTCCGGTCCGACAAAAGGTCAGCATTTGCAGCTCTTTCGCCGCTTTTGTCAGCTATTGTTTGACTGGGACTTTGTGCCCATTAATGTAACGGGAGGGACTCGGGCTATAAAAACCCACCATGATTTCATTGTAAAGGGTGGAAGGGGAATGTCTGTTAGGGAACCATTGTAACCGTGCTTACGCTTATAAATATAATTTGTATGCCTGGTTACGTTACTGCTTGCTTTTATTTCTTTATGCTTTATGCTTTACGCTTCCACTGTGTCACGGCTCGTTGATTCGTTTCAGCATTTGGTGATCAGGCGCCTTTAGCATTGTTTGTGCCATGGCTTGTTAATTTATTTTAGCATTTGGTGGTCAAGCACTTTTGAACTTCATAGACTAGATGTGGTAGCAGTTCCATCAGTTGTGTGTTACGTTGTTGTCCGTAGTGGTGATTGATGCGTTGCCGTCTTTGTTAGTTCTCCTTGTAGGGAGAATGTTTGCTAGGGGACCATTGTAGCTGTGCGGTTAAATTCTCTGCATGACACATATACACGGTTACGACATCTCTTAGTTACTTTCTGTTTTGAGTTTCCGTACGTAGTGGTGATTGATGCATTGCCGTCTTTGTTAGTTCTCCTTGTAGGGAGAATGTTTGCTAGGGGACCATTGTAGCTGTGCGTATATTGCTTAGTACAGAAAGTACACTTAGATTTTGCAGTTCTCAGTCATGCTTTGTATTTATAATGCAGTAAGTATTGGTGATTGCTGGTTGCCGTACTGTTAGTTCCCCCCACCAAACTCCAAGTACATTTGTAAATTCTTTCTGTTCATTTATCTCTTTCCTGCACTCTTAGCTTAAACATAAAACCCCCCAAAAGGAGCCGGCCTTCTCCGGAGATTGGCACGGAAGGCATCTCTTCCTTCCGGCCTTTCATCTGGTGGGCGAATCTGGGCGCATTAACCCAAAATCCTTTCCTCATGGCAGATTCGTAACCAACAAGAAGGTGAAGAGATTTTACCCCATCCAGCTTTGCAATTGCTTGAGGACAAGCAATTCGAGGGGGGTGGACTTGTAATGAGCCAAAATTAAATAATAAGTTATATCTCTTCCACTTATTTAAATAATAAGTTGTGTGTTTAAGTGGAAGAGGGGCCATGTGTTAGGAGACATAGTAATAGTTTATTTAGTCTCTTATTTATTAAATAAGACTTTATATGAATTGGAGGCTAGGAAAAGTCAATGCAAAAATATATCGTGGAAATATAAAGGGGAGGACAAAGGCTCATTAGAGAGAGGAAGGAACGGGAGAAGGGTTTTTTTTAGAGAATCTCATCGATTCTGGAGAGGAAGGCTGAACCTTACTCAATCCTTGGATGATCCAAGGCTTCAATTCAACAGACAAGGCGGATCCTTCCTGGGGGATTGATTTCAGGGGCTGATCCCTTGGTATAAACCTACTTCTGGGTTTGTATTTGAGCCATATTGAAGAAGCTTCAGCGAGGGAATTACAGAAATTGATCAAGAGAGTCCTGCATGTATTTCTAGAGCTTGGCGCTGCCTTTGTAGGGAGTTTTTTCCGAGTTTCGGGGCTGCTACAGTGATTTATTCCGGATTACATTCATCCTAAGCTGGCTTTCCATTATTTTCAGCGAGATTATCACTGCTGGGAGCATATTTAGACTGAAGAGAGATTGTTTTTTGCTTGATTTTGTACCTGACCTTCATTTGGAGTGGATTTCCATGTTCTGTGAGTTTTTGTTTGTGTTTGTTATTCAGAGGTTTGATGTATTTGCTCTAGTTTGAAGCAATAAATAAAGATAATGAGATTTCTGGCGTTTTCTGGCAAATCCATGTGTTGATTATTTATGAGATTTGAATGCAATATTGTGGTTATTTCTGGGTTTTGTTAAATAATTAAAAAAAGGACATTTCATAAATGCCATATGAGGCAAGGCAGTCTTATGCATAAAGATCCAAGGGATGTGCATTATGTTGCATTGTCCTTTTCTGTGCATAGAAAAATCACATTCGATGCTATTCAACAAAAGCAATCAGTTCCTTGTTGAGGCTTACATGATAAACAATAAGAATGACTGGGACAATTGAAGTATGTATAGCAATGAAGAAAGTCGTTTTTGTATTGTTCAATAAGCAAAACTGGAGAACAATTTTATTTTTGTGTGCAACAATATCTCACATTATCATAAATGAGAAATGGAAAAATAAAATTGGAAATGACATATAACTTGAAATGGCAAAGGAACAAGAAATAGGCATCGAAAGGGTTTTGAGATTTAAGAAGCAGTCCATCTTCTTCCATAAAATAGAAAATATAATTTTATGCATGGTATTATGTATGCAAAAAAAACAAAGTAAATCATATGTGTCAATCCCAAGTAAACCATATGTGATTAATGGACTTGTCAATAACTAAAAGATCTAAAGCAAGACAAAAATAATTCATCTTTGTATCACAGTATGCCATTAATAATTAGAATTATCATAATTTGCATCATACACTATTTTATATTGATTCTTTGATATGTAGGCATAAATATAAAGGAGAGTTGCCATGCAAGATATCCACAAAAGAGATTTATTTAGAAAATATCCTTAAGGTAGGACACAATGTAAAATACTCCTTAAGGAAGGAATAACTTTAAAAAATTCTCAATATGATAGTCCAAATTGGTTACAATATTCTAGTACTAGATAACTCAACTTCTGATGTCCATACAATGATATTTATGCCTTCTATGTAATTTCTCATCTAGTAACATTACAGAAGAGTAAAGCCTTCACCCATTTTATGTCCTTTGATGAGTTGACCTAGTACAATGAACCTAAGGGTTATGCTTGTTCTACATCAACTACTCCGTACCTGATTTATAGATTATAGTATCATATTTGTTGGTAAATATCATGCCATCCACCTACAAAATGTTTAATCCAAGAAAAATGGAAAGAAACCAACTAATATGATCCCCCGATCCATGCAAATAACTAGTAGTCTAAAATCAGATCTCGATTGTCCAAATATCCATATGAAATCTTCACTAGTGATGGTCTTGCAAGTTTTGTCTCCAAAACATGTGAAGAAACTAAATTATATGATCTCCTAATTCATGCATATAACTGATACCAATCTCGATCATTCAAACATCCATATGAGATCTTCACTAGCGATGGTATTTGGTGGTGCCACACTCTTGGTCCCACTACTTTACTTCATATGTGTCCAATTTTTTTGTTCTTCTTGTTCCATCAAGGTTCATTGTAGCTGTATTTTTGTTTTGATTCATGTTCTCAACAAATGCTCCTTTAATGTTCATACAATACACAAGCTTCTAGACTATGTTCCCATGGACAATCTTCACATGATGCCAAGCTTGTAGAAAAAGTTCACATATTGCACAAGATCTGAGATGACGATCCCATGGATGACGTTGACATGTTGCACATCCCACACCACTTTCCACAGGTCTCAAACTACACTCATACATCCAACAACAACCTTCTTCCAGATGATGCCTTTCTTTTGTACAATAATCATCCTTAGTGTAATGCCTTATGTTGTGACAAGATTGTTATCATCCTTTGAGTAGTGACATGGATTGCTATCGTCCTTTAAGTTGTGTTGTAGACTATAATCATTCCTTGTGTTGTGCCTTAGACTACAACCATCCTTTGAGAAGTGTCTAGAATTGTAATTGTCTTCCTACGAAGCATCTTAGACTACAATTGTCCATGATGAAACCTATGGGACTAATATTGTCCATGACAAAATTTCTTGGACTAATATATTTCCACATGGAGGAACTTCATATTTTGATTTTCCACAGGAAAGTACTTAAGACAACACTCTTGTTGTAGATGAAATTTTCCTTGTTTTCACATGCCCTACTGCTATCATTTGGGCCAACAAAGATGTCATCCAAGAGAAATACATCATTTGGATCAGTGAAGACACCATTTGAAGGAGTAAGGACAACATTTGGGAAAAATAGGATGTCATCTAGATGAAGAGAGACATCATCCAAGAGCATAGAGAAGTCGTACAGTACACCATCCAAGGAAATTTCATCTTAGGGTTTGTTGCTATTAGGGTAAAATAAAAAGATATTGCTAATTGAGTGGAAAATGGTAAACTATGGTTTCCCACTGTTATAGTCAAAGGAAAATTTATTGTTGATGTTGTTTACATACAAGGGTTTGTCGAAAAAAAAATAGTTGATACCATCCACACGAGAAAAATACTTGTTTTTTAGAGGTTGTATGCCATTTGAAATGAGCCATACATCATCTGACATTTGAAACCTATTGTCCACCATCCTGCATCAAGACAAACTAGGTGGCCATAGGGGTGGAATTGTCTGGTTGAAAAATGTTGTTGTCTAACACTAGCAAGTCATCTAGAGTTAAGGCACCATTGTCCACTACATAGAAGAAACCACACAAGGTGACTGTCACAACAAAAGACTGCCTAGTTACCCCCATTGTCGTCGACACACATTAGCTAGTGCAATGAAGTAGCTAAGGTTGCCATCATGTGTTTGTTAGGTATAGAAGTGCACACGCTACAAACCTTCATGGTTGAGCAGTTGGCTAAGGGTTGTGCACAAAGGGTTTGAAAATGTTACTATAGAGGAGCAACATAAAAACAATGATGTTGTTGGAAGACAATTGTCATAATAGTTACAATTGCTTACTAGATTTACAAAATATCAAACAATAGGTAGGTTTTGTTCAATACAAGTTCACAACTCAACATTTCAAGAAACCATATCATGCACATGTATTGCCATGATAGAGAGGGATAAAGAGCCAAAGTTGTAGAGGATCCCATTGGAGATATGGTCACATAGCACTCCAACTTGGTGGTGAGGTATGATGCAATTTTTGCATACATCAAACATAGCACACTGACATCATGCCTAGATGCACCATTTAGAGTGGTAGCATAGGTACCATTGGTTTCCTAGACATTAGAGGTTGCAGATACACTATCATCACAAAGAAATCTATCATTGCAACCATCATAGTGGCCCAAGATTTAGAAAGTTTTGAAAGCTCATCTAGTTAGTAGGCGCATGCACCAAGCACTATAGAGAGGGGATTCCTTTGCATAGCCAAAGGTGATACAAGTTGTATAAGGTAGACAATAGCAATCGAGGGATGTGCCTTCACCATCAGCTAACAAGAAAAGGAAAATGTTGGTTACGAATCTGCCATGAGGAAAGGATTTTGTGTTAATGCGCCCTAGACCCACAAACCAACATTGAAAGGCCGGAAGGAAGGAATGCCTTCCGTGCCAATCTCCGGAGAAGGCCGGCTACCTGTGGGGTTTTATGGTTAAAGATAAGAGTGCAGGAAAGAGATAAAAATGCGGAAAGAATTTACGGATAAGATTGGAGTTGGGTGGGGGGAACTAACGATGACAGCAACACATCAATCACCACTCCTTATCGCATCATTAATACAAAGCATAACCGGAAACTGCCAAATCTAAGTATACTTTTTATATAAAGAAGTGTACGCACAGCTACAATGGCTCCCTAACAGACATTCCCTACAAGGAACTAACAGTACGACAACGCATCAATCACCACTACGGATAGTAACATAAATACAAAAAGTAACCAAGAGATGTCAGATCCAAGTATGTGTGTTATGCAGAGAATTTGTACGCACAGCTACAATGGTCCCCTAACAGACATTCCCTACAAGGAACTAACAGTACGGCAACGCATCAATCACCACTACGGACAGCAACATAAACATAACACACAAACTGAAGGAACTGCTACCTAATTTATTCTATGTATCCTCTGATCTATGAAGTCCAGGAGACTTGGCCATCAAATGCTGGAGTTCAGAGTTCAGCACAACAGCGAGCAATGACACAAGAAATACCTCGGGAATACCTGACCACCAAATGCTAAAGTGAATCAACAAGCCATGACACAGGAAAACGTAAGGCATAGATGTCAAAGAGAGGTAGCATAAAAAATAATAGTAGAACAGAGCCAGGTATATACTTTATATTGATAAGCAGAAGCACAGCTACAATGGTTCCCTAACAGACATTCCCCTTCCACCACCTTACAATGAAAACGTGGTGGGTATTTATAGCCCGAGTCCCTCCCGTTACATTAATGGGCACAAAGTCCCAGTCAAACATTAGCTAACAAAAGTAGCCGCGGAACTGCTGATGCTGACTTCTGTCGGGCTGGACTGTACCTGCAGCATGGTCTCCCTGGAGGCTGAACAACTACGTGGCAGCGCGTTAGGTAGAACTTCTCATCGGCAGGAATGCGGGCAGCTGAGGCAGGTAGAACCTCCAATCAGCTTTAAATGAGGCAGCTGGCATAAATAGTGCGGCCCATGCTTGGCCTTTTGATCGGCATGTCTTGGCTCAGATCCCAAAGTTGGACACTTGTCAGATGATGCTGCTTGACACGTGCTTGCCTTGAAAGGCGATTTATCCAACTTCGCCCAGGATCAGAGCGCTCTCGGGTTGTGCAGGCAGAAAACAGCGCAGTCGGGAAGGCCTTCATGCCTTGGGTACATTTATGAGTTTATTCTCCTACTACGCACCTGTCAAAGGGCGCACTCCGACTTCGCTGCGAAGTCGGGTTGCGCACAGGTGAAAGCTGATTTCTGCCGCCGTTCGGACTTCGCATCAAAACTATGTGCAGTCGGACTTCGCACAAAAACTGGGCGCAATCGGACTTCGCACAAAAACTGGGCGCAGTCGGACTTCGCACCAAAAACTGGGTTTCCTGGTTCTGCTTCCCGGGGCCATAACTTTTGATCCGCTAACCCGATCGCCTATTATAATATATTGTTGGAAAGCTGGCGAGAAGATCTGCAATGATAAAGTATCCAGAGATCATTTTGTCCATTTTATCGCCCCTGTTTATGGCCCACGAAAACCCGAACACCTCAGCATGCTCTTTGTCGCTTGAAAGCTCCAATTGGAGGGCGCACTCCGACTTCGCTGCGAAGTCGGATTGCGCCCTGACACTTAGCCATTTTTCAGGGCAACTGCTGTCATTTTTGAGATTTGACTGAGGGGCTCAAGAGAAAGAGGGAAGAATGAGAATGTAGGGAAGAGAGAGAAAGGGGAAAGAGAGGAAGAGGGAAAGGGAAGAGCAACTCTCTTACAAAAATTGAAAACATTGCACCCCGTGCAAAATGTGACAACATTTCTGGCGGCTCGCAGGGTGTCGAGCTCGCCTCGGCGCAAAGAATCCATGCCTTCATCCATTGGGCAACAGAGTCACCCTCGCTGTCCTCTTGATATCCACTGTCAGCAGCAACCTTATTCTGAAACCCCTGGCACCCACGGCACTCTTGGAATACTGAAAAGAAAACACTGCACAACCTAAACTAAAAAAACAACTAAAAATTTGAATACTAGCCGTCTTATTTATACAAAATTTTGCGGCATTATTGGCATGCCGCCAACACAAATCCTGCTTTGGTTGCCTATCCGGTGAACCTGCAGTGTCCGGACCATATCTGATTGTACTTCAGATGATATTTGAAGTCCGGCTGGCCTCCCAAAGTTTGCCAGGTCGCGAACATGGTGCAACATGGCAGATTGTCATTCATGCCGGTACCCGTACAATTGATGAACGATGTGGCAAGGAGATTTTTTAGACGGGAGCCCTCTTCGGGTACCTATTGCGGTGATGGTTGGAGCCAATACCACCACTCCAGAGACTGTAGGCGAACATTCATTTCTTCGCTTGTGAGGTCAAGGCTGCTCGCCAAACCTTGATTCCTCCGGGGTGTCTTCTATTAGCTTAAAAAAAGGGCGCCTGCGATCAAGAAATCTGGATCTTCAGCTTAGTCAGAGTCGCCAGGTGATTTTGCCAGATGAAGGCAAGCCAAAGATTCACCAACTCGGGCTTCCTTAAAATATGGAGACTGATCGTCTCACCTCACGGATTCGTCTATGCGAGCTTGGTAATCAGCCAGCCTGACGCGCTCGCCTAGAGCGTTGGTATTAATTTCGTAAAGTCAGGCTGGTTTCCCGGGTTCCTCGCTCGCCACCTTCTTGTTTGCACGAAGGCGTTAGGACCGGTCTTTTGGACTCAGAGAATATGAACGTGCAGAGTCGCCAGGTGCTCTGATTTTGAACAGCAATGAAGCGAGCACCAGTGCTTCGATTCTGTTTGGGGGTGGGAAACTTCCTTGTCCCACCGAGTATTCGGAAAGAAACTGTCAGCCCGAGTGAGGACGAGCTTGAGATCTTCCAAATGTGGGAACCCAGGTCCCACCGGGCATGCCAAAAAATGTTGGTTACGAATCTGCCATGAGGAAAGGATTTTGTGTTAACGTGCCCTAGACCCGCAAACCAACATTGAAAGGCCGGAAGGAAGGAATGCCTTCCGTGCCAATCTCCGGAGAAGGCCGGCTACCTGTGGGGTTTTATGGTTAAAGATAAGAGTGCAGGAAAGAGATAAAAATGCGGAAAGAATTTACAGATGTGATTGGAGTTGGGTGGGGGGAACTAACAGTACAGCAACACATCAATCACCACTCCTTACTGCATCATAAATACAAAGCATAACCAGAAATTGCAAAATCTAAATATACTTTTTATATAAAGAAGTGTACGCACAGCTACAATGGCTCCCTAACAGACATTCCCTACAAGGAACTAACAGTACGACAACGCATCAATCACCACTACGGACAGCAACATAAACATAACACACAAACTGAAGGAACTGCTACCTAATTTATTCTATGTATCCTCTGATCTATGAAGTCCAAAAGTACTTGGCCATCAAATGTTGGAGTTCAGAGTTCAGCACAACAGCGAGCAATGACACAAGAAATACCTCGGGAATACCTGACCACCAAATGCTGAAGTGAATCAACAAGCCATGACACAGGAAAACGTAAGGCATAGATGTCAAAGAGAGGCAGCATAAAAAATAAAAGTAGTAGAACAGAGCCAGGTATATACTTTATATTGATAAGCAGAAGCACAGCTACAATGGTTCCCTAACAGCCATTCCCCTTCCACCACCTTACAATGAAAACGTGGTGGGTATTTATAGCCCGAGTCCCTCCCGTTACATTAATGGGCACAAAGTCCCAGTCAAACATTAGCTGACAAAAGCAGCCGCGGAACTGCTGATGCTAACTTCTGTCGGGCTGAACTGTACCTACAGCATGGTCTCCCTGGAGGTTGAACAGCTACGTGGCAGCGCGTTAGGTGGAACTTCTCATCGGCAGGAATGCGGGTAGCTGAAGCAGGTAGAACCTCCAATCAGCTTTAAATGAGGCAGCTGGCATAAATAGTGCGGCCCATGCTTGTCCTTTTGATCGGCATGTCTTGGCTCAGATCCCAAAGTTGGACACTTGTCGGATGATGCTGCTTGACACGTGCTTGCCTTGAAAGGCAGTTTATCCAACTTCGCCCAGAATCAGAACGCTGTCGGGTTGTGCAGGCAGAAAACAGCGCAGTCGGGAAGGCCTTCATGCCTTGGGTACATTTATGAGTTTATTCTCCTACTGCGCACCTGTCAAAGGGCGCACTCCGACTTCGCTGCGAAGTCGGGATTCGCACAGGTGAAAGCTGATTTCTGCCGCCGTTCGGACTTCGCACCAAAACTGGGTGCAGTCGGACTTCGCACAAAAAACTGGGCGCAGTCGGACTTCGCACCAAAAACTGGGCGCAGTCGGACTTCGCACCAAAAACTGGGTTTCCTGGTTCTGCTTCCCGGGGCCATAACTTTTGATCCGCTAACCCGATCGCCTATTATAATATATCGTTGGAAAGCTGGCGAGAAGATATGCAATGATAAAGTATCCAGAGCTCATTTTGTCCATTTTATCGCCCCTTTTTATGGCCCACGAAAACCCGAACACCTCAGCATGCTCTTTGCCGCTTGAAAGCTCCAACTGGAGGGCGCACTCCGACTTCGCTGCAAAGTCGGATTGTGCCCTGACACTTAGCCATTTTTCAGGGCAACTGCTGTCATTTTTGAGATTTGACTGAGGGGCTCAAGAGAAAGAGGGAAGAATGAGAATGTAGGGAAGAGAGAGAAAGGGGAAAGAGAGGAAGAGGGAAAGGGAAGAGCAGCTCTCTTACAAAAATTGAAAACATTGCACCTTGTGCAAAATGTGACAACAGAAAACATGGACACAATTTTCTATTTACAAGATCACTTGACCTTGTTTATAGGCAAGAAGTCTCTTAGATGGTGGAATGAGCATTGAGACAATTACATGTTGAAGCAAGTGCATTACACTCTTTAGACATTGAATTTTGATAAAGACATTGAAACCATACTTAATGGACATGTTGATGACCTATGAGCTAGATAGACCCTAAGCAAGTTTTATGTTGAACAACATATGTCGTGGGTAACATTCAAGCTATAGGACTTTGTGTGCATACTCAGTATCCCTAGATCTCTACATAGACCAATGCAAAAGGAGGAGGTTGTGTAACACAAGTTGCAGAAGTACTTGGCTGCGTAATCCAACATGGGTTCATTAACACCAAATGAGTTGGCCAGGTGGTCCACCCATAGAAGTCATGGGTTGAAGATGCACAATGAGGAGTTACAATGCACAATGTGCTTGGTTATGTCCTTCCTGTTGAGAGAGGAGTGGGCCTCGAAGATGATCGCACCATACATATAGGGAGTCATGGAAGAAGAGATATTTGACTAGGCATCATACTTGTTTGATCACATTTACAACTTCGTCAGGCACACAACCGAGAATTTTTCTATGGGATTCCATGTGATCGTGCTGATGTTGGACACACTATATAGGTAGAATTTAAATGTACCAAACTAGGGATAACCATAGCTATTACAAATGGCACTTTGACCATATTCTAATGGGTGGACATCACATTTGTTAAACACATTGGTGGTAGAAAGAAGAGGAAGAGGATTGGCCTATCAATGAGAAACGAAGAAGTCCAGGAAGAGGAAGAATTATAATGGGATAGCGAAGAGGAGTAGTTGAGCACTCTAGAGTAGACCTTGCAATGCCCAACGCTTCCCCAAGATGAGAGTACATAAGAAGAGGTGGAGCATGTAGTGAGTATCATGCAACAAATGTCATGCATGAGATGGACAATGCATAGGAGGTAGAAGTTGCGCAAGAGATGGATTCCAAGCAACAAATTGATGTTGAGTAGGTGCAACATGGTTATGAGATGAGAGGATGATGTCTCACAAAATATTGTACAATTAGAGGATGCACACATGGAAGAAAAATTTTAGAAAGACTTGATAAATGAGCACGTAGATATTGATGAGATAGAGGAGCACGTTGACATTAATAGGATGGTAAGGAGTTCAACAAGAGTTGTAGAAGTGGAACACATGGATGAGGCCACACAAATTGTGGCCAAACATGATGATGTGGCTCGTTGGGATGGCAGTAGTGTGTAACCCTTTGGCTTGGATGATAGGCCATCTTTGCGAGATGATTTTGAATAGGACCATGATCTTGAATCACCTCCAAAACACTTCATATATGAGTGAATCGCTTTTAGACTTCACCTACCATGGAGAAGCATGATGATGAGCAAGTAAGACCCTGGTTGGAGGATGGGAAGCCACTTCAAAAGGACGAGCAAGATCCGAAGGACCTATCCATGAGAGATTGTTCCTTGGGAGGAAATAGCCATTGAGGAGCTAGAGCGACAAATTTTGTTGCTTGATGTGAAAAAGAGGAAAGCTATTGTGATGGAGGAGGGTGGTACCAATGATGAGAGGGGGCTAAGGATGAGGACCAAACCCCTTACAATCAAGACAATCTTGCTGCAAGAATTGAGCTACCTGGAGGTGTCTAGTGAGGTAGTTGATGATCTCATCATAGGATTTTTATGGCCAACTGATAAATGTGATAGACCACATGTGTGAGGACTTTGTGGCTAGTTTCATGGGACAATGCCACATGTGGGAATGCACATGGTGAGTGACATTGCCAAGGTCTACCAATGGTCACATGATAATGCCAAATATGTTCAACTAAAGAGGTTCACCACAAACTGAGAATGGGAGATATAGGAGGATTCATAGTCCAGGTCTCATATGGGGGGATGTATCATATGCTAATTGAGCCAATAAGGATGGAAGGCATCCCAGGAACACCATCCATGCCATTAGTAGTGAAATATTTGTTTTTGGAAGTAATTGGAAGTGGAGCTAGTAAACTAAGGTTTTTGAAAATCCTCACTATTGTGCAATTACAACTAAAATTTTGAAAGAGTAAATATCATTGTTGGGGTTCAAGTACAAAAGTAGCAACAAGTTCAGATAAGAAAAAGTGTTTGATAGACTCCAAATGAGATTATTTAAAAGGAGTGGTAGATGAAAATACCAACACAACTATGCATACGTGCAGTAGAAATAACAAGTGTAACCGTTCAAATGTTAATCATCATAAGTATAACCATTCAATGACTTTGCCATGCTTTGTACAAGGTTTTTACTAGAGATATATCTATTGTGAATGATGTTCAAGTATTTTGAGTTTCAAAAGCAAAGAGACAAGATTCTTTGCATTTGGGGATGATGTTATCTCTATACGACCTATTCATTGTACA
Organism: Wollemia nobilis; assembly: GCA_028583015.1. Classification (NCBI taxonomy): domain Eukaryota; kingdom Viridiplantae; phylum Streptophyta; class Pinopsida; order Araucariales; family Araucariaceae; genus Wollemia; species Wollemia nobilis. The sequence goes on from JAQPPZ010001923.1 coordinate 1,470,136, forward strand.
GGCTATAGAAGTGAAAAACCAAACCATTGCACAAATGACAATGACAGGCAAAATAAGGAATATTAGTGAGATCCTGTGTTCATCAAGAGGCAAGGACTTAAATAATATTAGTGAAATCCCTTCAAATGACAAAAAATCTTGCCAAGGAACCCAAATCGTCTAGGCCAACAATAAAACCATATGGCCTATGAGGGTAGCCTTTTGGGGTAGTGAAGGCTATCATCTAGGAAGCGAGGGTTGCCATTTCAGTAGAAAAGTTTCCATTTGGGAAGGAGGAGGTGTTGTCTAGGAAATGAGGGTGATTGTTTGAGAATCAAAAGTTGCCATTAGGGACAAAGGAGATGTTTTTTTGGTCAAAGGGTAAGGCCATCCAAGGATATACATTGATCATCTAGTCCATCGATGGAGAAAGGAAAACCAACAAAAAACACCTAAGTGTTTCACTGAAGAGAAGACATAAAAGATGCTAAGAAATCAAAATACCAAGAAGAATAAATACTAAACTATAGCGTTAGGCTACGTACATGATATGTACGTTAGTTACAAAACAGTTGGAAATGGAATTGTTTCATCTTCCAATCAATCAACAAGCAGTTTCAGTAAACAGTTAAAAAACCATTCATGTGCTTCTTTAGTTTTGGCACTACTTAGCAAAGTGACTAGTGGCGAGACTAGATAGTTGTAGCTTTGTCTCTGATGCTTGATGCTATGGAGATCTTCCAGGCAAACGTTAGCATCGGTTGATGACATGGGGCGTTGACACCATATATCTCTCTATGTGGTTGTATTAGCACCATGGTAGGGATAATGCCATAGTAGGCACAATGCCAAAGCTAGTGTTGGTGGCACAAATGGAGTTGGCAGCATGAGTAGGTATGGTGCCATAATCTAATATGGCATTAATTTGTCTAGTCAAAAGTCCCGTTGGGTTCCAAGGTTTGATGGTTGCCATTGTTCTGGCATCATGGCCTTTGAAGACTTAAGCAACCCTTGCCTTGCTTAAATCAATGCATATGCCAATGGAGGGAAAGCCTCTCCAATCTCAACAGAAATGTAATCTTCTAACAAACATCACCAATCAAATGTCCATCATACCATCATTTCATCCCTTATAGTATAAAGCATAATAATATGCATAAATGTCATTGCTTATTTATAGTCTAAAGTGTTTAGCGAAGAACATATTTGATATTTAGTATCCATTTTCTCTTCTGAGTATGATTTGCAATTCTTCTGATTTGATCTCTCTCTTTTTCCTCTCTCTAAAAGAAACTTGAAAGACTTGGCTACTTGTTTGTTTCATCTTTAGTGGAAGCGTTAAGGTCCTTATAAGTATCATGGACCACTTAATGTGGGAACAAATTTTTGTATATTTTGAAATAGAGCATAGAGTTTTAAAGTGCATAATGGTTGTTGATTGTCTTTTTTATACCTTGTATCAAATATGTCTGGTTTATTTGAGAATTAATATTGGTGTCCACAATTACAAGTATTGTTCTATAATAAAATAGCTAACAAGATATCTTCACTTCTTTTTATTTCTTTTGACAGGTTGTTCTCTAATATTTTTACAATATAGTTTTGCATATCGCCTGTATGCTCATTTCTCATAAGTTTTCAACTTTTGTGAATAGTTTTGTTTGAGACACATTATACATTAGCAGGACTTTCCATTGAAGTTCAATGAGGCTTTGTGATTATAGGGCTTGTAAAATATGTTGAGGAAGCGATCAAGTTGGAGAACAAGGTTTTACCAATGAAACCAATCTATCTTGTAGGAGATTCCTTTGGAGGATGCCTTGCATTAGCTGTTGCAGCTCGTAATCCCACAATTGACTTGGTCTTAGTATTGGCAAATCCAGGTAAGTGAAACAATAAAATATATATTGTTAAATCTAGAGAAGTTATCAAGGTTTTGCATTCAAAGACTATGCATAAGGTACAGGATGTTTTAACCACATCTTCAGCATGCTTTGCAATGCCTTTAACTGATAAGTTTTTGATGTTCAGTCTATACTTATCTAATGTTTTCTTTGCCATTTTCTACTCAGCAACGTCTGTCAACAAATCACAGCTACAACCTCTTTTTCCACTTATGGAAGCTATCCCTGAACAATTCCATGGCACTCTTCCTTACCTTCTCACCTTTGTCATGGGTACGCTATCTATATGCCATAACACTATTTCAATATTATAGACCTTGTAATCTCATTAGTCAATTCAGATTTGATTTTTAAAATAATATCCAAAATTTTAGGCATATGTGCAAAAGCATGGCTCTAGATAAAGGCTGGAATTTCAAAAAAAAAAAAAACAAAAAAAATATATATATTTTTTTAACAAATATTGATAACAATGGAAAAACAAGTGGCTAGTACTCACCAATTGCTTTATGCTTATATACTTTAGATAAAAAACAGTAATCTTTTATGACAAATTGCCATAAAGATCTAGTCTCACCAATTGCTTTATGCTTATATACTCTAGATAAAAAACAGTAATCTTTTATGACAAATTGGCATAAAGAGCCGGTATAGGGAATTGTGACATCTACACAGGTAAAGCTCAAGCTCGCACTAACATCAATTAATTACTAAATAATGAACAATTAAGATAATAGGATCCCCTAGTGACTTAATTCCATCCCACTTTCTTTTGGATACATATATTTACAAATTTATAGATTTTACATATATATATATAAGAAGTAAAAAAAAAAATTCTCAAGTTTATAATTATAATAAAACTTATACATGCTTTTAAATGTCCATGCTGAAGGCACTGATTTATGCAGTCAGAGCTTGGTTGTAAAAGAAAATGAAAGTAGGTTTTAGTTTTCAACATACCTAAAAAGTAAAATTTCATTATTTCTAATTATATGTTGTAAACATGATATTAGCAAAAATTATTAGACATTATTATTTGGTTACAAATATACTAGGAGGAGCACTAGAAGCACTAGATAGACTAATATTTTTTTCAATTGGTTATATGGGATTGAAACGGGCTTACATAGTGGTATTACAACAGAGCTAGGATATTATCCATGTATCGCTTGACAAGATTCCTGGGTCTCCTCCTTGAATGTTGAGGAATCTAATCGATTGAGCTAATGCCATTTGATCTAAAAAGACTAATATTAATTGGTTAGTTAAATCAATTAAAAAAAATTAATTAAAATGTAAGTATATTTATTTGATTTTAGGTGAAGCAAGTAGTGCAAGTGAGATCAATAATTTATATATTATGCATAACGGTTTTTTAAAATAAAAGATGATATGTTTTTCAAAAAGTCTTTAAGAAATTTGGGTTATTGTATGTGATTGAACACTTAAAAGTATTGACCAACTCATTCACCAACCACTCAACCATTGGATTAGATGGTATGTGGTTTATTGTTTTATCCAAAATGATATTAAGTAATTATTAAGTAATGTTGTGGTTTATAAGTTTGAAAGACACCAAAGAAATGACACACATGATCCAAAAAAATATAACAGTCCTTTCCCCACAAAGAGATGAAATAGAGAGTTTGGTCTTGCAGCAAATGATTGCACATTAGAAGATGTCATTCATAGTATAAAAAAATTCAATTGAATTTTTGATTAAATAAATTAGAAGAGGTTTTTAATTTTCTGGCAACAAAAAAAACAAATAGAAAGCAAATGTTGATGTATTGTACACTATTTTACAAATAAATATTCTCATTAGCTTTCTAGAGCTAAAAACATATAAAATAATATGACTACATTAGTTGGTAGAAGTGGTTGAGAAAGGTCATCTTCCTCAAAGAAGGCTCGTGTTTAAGTATCAATAGGCGTAGAAGCGTTGTGTGTGTGAGTGGAAGGTGCTTGACCCCAATTAAGTTCTCTTGTTCTCACTATAAACAAAATCTGCGGTAAGCCTATTATTTGAAAACCAAAAAAACAAAAAGAGAATTTTATTAATGATCATAGATGACCAAAGTAGGTCAATGGGACTCTTCAAAAGAAATAGTCACAATTCACTTCAGTACAAAATAAATTATATTGGAGTAGCTAAATTAACTAGAGTATACTATGCTAATGTAAGTAATATAACATCAGGTCAGGCAGACCTAGAAATGGATTAAAACCCTAAACACATAACAGTCAATTGAAAAGAGAGAAATGTGAGAGATGGAGAGAAATAGAGAAATAAAAAACTTAAGTAGATCTCAATCCATGGTAGAATGTAGGCTGTCATCATCACCAACTATTACAAAAGAGCAAACATAGGATCTAATGATGCTTCCTGGAGTTGTCAAGACTAAGGGGGCTTGGTTGGATAATCTTGGGAGGACAAAGAGTTTGAACCTTGCAAACATTCCTAACATAGATAGTCGATGAATCAGCAGAAGATAAGAAGCTGGTAAATTGCAATTGTCTAAGATGAAGCTAAAACCCGATGTTGAAGAGCCATAGCCCCTACTTGCAGCATGTGAGAAGACAATGCTGAAGCATTAGTTGCTTCTCTTTTCTGAGGGAAAGAATGCATGGATCTGTCATTATCATCTTGGACAGAGGTAGACTTAGAAGGGCACATATTGCTCCTAGCAATAGAGGTAGGGTGAATGAAAGAAGTGAGTAATTGAGTAGTAGATGGTCTCTCATTCAATACTTGATATTGAAGAGTGATAGCTTCTCAAAAGTACAAAGCCAAGCATTTTTGGTATGGATAGGAGAAAAAGGTGGCAAGCAATTTACCCATATTTATATAAGTAGTGGTACCTCCTTTGAATCTTATAATAAATAGGACATCTTAAGACATGCTTTTCAGTCTCCACTTCTCACAGAGAGAAAAAGAAGTCTCCACTTCTCACAAAGAGCAAAGATGACATTGAGGAAACATTAAATAATATTTATTTGTTAGAAGGGATGAGTACCATCTATATTTCAGTCCAACCATACATAAATTGGCTGCGAATCTGAGGACACATGTATTTAAAATGTGAGTTAATTTCCATGTCAAATGTCAAACTGTTATATTTATAAAAACCTGTTTTAAAATTTCAATAAATAGAAGAGTTGGAAATGATATCATTCTAGCCTATGTGCAGGTATATGACATGTATGAATTAATATACATGCAACTTGGGAAAATTCCTTTGTAAATTGTTGCCATGGCCCCCCATTTGGGCTTTTGGTTAAGGATCCATATCCATTGGTGCCACTTTTGGTGAAATATTCCTATATTCCACTTCAGCTGTGTCTACTGGGCAACGTTGCAAGGTACTTGCATCTATGTATACTCTCCTTGGTACCCTGTAATTAGTTGGCACACCTTCTGGTAGCTCCTTTATTCCAATCATATTCTTTACTTCTTCAGCCTGTAATTCCCATGGTTCTTTCTCATAAATTTCAGTGAGCTTCTTTGTCCTCATGTCTTCTTGAATCCACTGTATTGCTTTCTCCATTTTGTTGTAAACGATGAACTGCCACTTTCCTATAAATTCGGCAAACTTTCGTCACTGAATGATCTGCTACCTCCTCTCTTGACAAATCTGATTTTCTTTCTCTTTTTCTGAGATTTTGGTGCAATCTCAACCTCCTTGCCCCTTTCTAGATCTTCAACTCTAGTTTCTCTTGGCACCACTATTTCTTTTAACAGGCCTTGGGCTCTCTCTAAGAGCTCAAACTGCTCTATACTTGGCATAGTAGGTGATGCACAAAAATCCACTTGCTGTGCCCATTCAACAAGTCCTGGCAATTCTTCCTCCACATTGCTTATCACTACTGGTTCTTCTTGGACCTCTTCAACTGGCTGTGCCCTCACTTCTTCCTGCTACTGCACAATCTCTTCTAAGGGTTGTCATTCTTGCGACATCAACCTTTCCTGTTCATATTGTCTCCTTGTTCGAACAAGACTTACTTGTGGTCCTTCTTCCTCCCTTCTTTCTTCTTGTTGTTGCTCCTGAAGCAACTCCTCTCTTTGTTCTTCTTGAGTTACTTCCTTAATTTCCTACAACTCAGCTTCTAATCTCCTCTGCCTCTTTCGTCTAGGTGCTATTTCTTCCTTTGAAGCATCACTATCCTCCAATGGGACAAAATCCGTTCTTTTCAAGATTTTCTTAGTCCTCACTTTTGCTAGAGTGGACTTCACTATTGGCATTGCATTAACCCATCTCAATACTGTGGGTTGATTGTCTGACAACTTTCTTAGAGTATTCAGTCCAAGAAATTCCATTTTGGCGTAAGATATTGCATTCAGCATAATTCCAATGGCATGGAATGCCATCAAAAAATTCGTAGTCTGTCGCCTCAGGAAATTCCTAATACAGTATGACAAGTATGATGTCCAATCGTACTGTAATCCATGTGAAATGCTCTGCACATATTGAGCTAGCCATATTGGCATCTCATATGACCTAGTTTCTCTTGACAATTTGGACATCACAATGTTCATAGCACACCGCAATTCGTCATTCATCAATTGAATCTATTTGATGCCATGAATTCCATAACCGAAAGTCTTAGTAACCTTTCTAGGAGTAATTATTGTAATTTCCTCAATTGTTTTATTCTATTCCTCTTGATCTGGATGCTCCTTCCTTACCAGTATTCCCTCTTTCGACAACACGAATGTTCGCCAAAATTTATTTGTTGAAAACATAACCTTAATGTCTCAATTTCCACTCGAGGTTGAAAACCCGGAGATCAGGCAGGAAAACGAGCTCTGGCGATTTTTTCCTCTAAACTAGGGTTTTTGCATCCTCGAAAAATCTCTGGCTTCTGCTGATTTTCTGAAGTGCCTTTGGGGGATGGTGGATCTGAAGGTCAGATCGGTGCCCCAGGAGGGTCCAATGGGGACTTCTCCGGCTTCTTTCCCAGGAAACACTAGCTCTTACGCTGATCTGTTTAAAGATGATTCTTCTCCGAAGACCGCCAAAGCCCAAAAGATGGCATATAAAAAGCTCTTCACGGCTGCTGGGAATAGGTCGTCAGCACATCGGGTGAATGGTTGTTTTCCGCAGGCCGAATCCAGGCCAAAAATCGTCATTGAGCCCAGCATGGTGGAAGAATCAGTTCTCTACAGAGCTAACCATGATCTAATCTGCAAGTTCATGGGTATTTGCCCTTCCCTAAACTTTCTGCATTCTTGGATCCGGCAAAACTGGGAGCCCCACGGTGAGTACTCATTGTGGTTTATTAGTAATGGTTATTTTATTGTCAGCTTCTCGGCTCTGGTCGATAGAAATAAGGCCTTTTCTACTCAGTCAGGTGCAGAGCAGATTAGCCTACACACGAGCTCCCGTAGGCTAAGTCGGATGGAGGGGAGCCATTGGAGATATAAAAATCTTTGTCAGTACCTAGAGAGCTATTGATTTATGGTCGTTTGGGCTCATTCGGAGATTTGTTTGATCAAAGTTACTATTTTTTAGCCATGTCCGTTTTTAGGGTTTCAGTGGACAACAGACAGTGCAATGATATTCTTCAGTGAAATGGGTGTCCAAAACCATTCGCGGATTTCAATTCGGATGGGCAGAGGTTGGAAATTTTAATGGTCGAAGATAAAATTAATAAAGTGATTATTTAATTTAATTTTGTAAAGTCAGTGACTTTATTTTATTATAAAATCATTTTATACTTAAAAGGGGCCATTTTAAGTGATGACTTAAAAAGTCGTTAAGCCTAGGCATAAGGGGGTGAATAAATTAAGGAGAAATAAGGTGGAATTAAAAATTGATAAAATTATATTTGCCCACCCTAAAAGTGACCTAACCCTAAGTCGACCTATGGAGGAGATAAAAGGAGGATTTGAGTTCATTTGGAGATATGCGAAGATTATTATTTTTCTCTATGGTTTTTTGGAGGACTCTTTGGCAGAGCCATTTACAGAGATTTTGGAGCTTGTGAGAGACGACAACCTCTTATAGGGACATTGGCTTTCGGGGTTGCAAGATTACCATTAAGTCAATCTGGGCATTTCCACACAGGGATTGCAGTTGGACTTCAGTTTTAAAGACTTCTCGAGTTGGGTTACCACACGGGGTCATTCAGAGATTATACAGGGAATATTTGGAGCTGGGACACCACACAGTATTCACATCAGAAGGGCTGAGCCTTCATCATCATTTATAGAGTACGGAGCAGCTAGGGTTTCATCAACATTTGAGGTATTTGCATTGTAATTTGTGCCCTAGTTTTGATATAAGAATAAAGCAATATTTTCAAGAAATCTGGATTGCTCTGTGTTTGTGATTTTGTATATAAAAAATTCACGAAAAATGTTAAGAATTGGCAAACCCCTAGAGAACTAGATAGGGAGGGTTATTACATGCAAGTTCATGGGTATTCGCCCTTCCCTGAACTTTCTGCATTCTTGGATCCGGCAAAACTGGGAGCCCCACGGTGAGTACTCATTGTGGTTTATTAGTAATGGTTATTTTATTGTCAGCTTCTTGGCTCTGGCCGATAGAAATAAGGCTTTCGAGTCGGAGAAGAAAAACCATGGCCCGACAGGGCTATTTGTTCAACCATGGAGGGTGGGTTTCGATCCTCGTGTTGAACCTACTGTTGTACCAGTATGGATTCGATTATATGCCCTTCCAATGGAATTTTGGGGTGAGCAGGTATTGGCAATGATTGGCAACTCGATTGGTAGACATCTGGGTGATGCCAGAGACACTATTGAAGGGAGCATAGCGGTGTACGCTCGAATATGTGTGGAAATGGATCTCAGCTAACCTTTGCCGGCTGATTTGGATATTGAACTAGCAGGTCTCACCTGGATTCAACAGCTAGACTATGAGGCCCTACCCTTCAGATGTAGGGTTTGCCACAAGCATGGACATCTAGCCCGTTTCTGTCCTATTAATATGAATGCCAAAATGGAGGCCCCTTCAGGAATGCCAAACCTGCCTAAAGAGGATAAGGCTGCTCCTAATAAAGATCCTAATAGCACCGGTCAGGGCCAGGAAGCTCAGAGAGAGGGTTTTGAACAGCCCAGAAGAAGAAGACGGACAAAGAAAAAGGAGGGAAAGGAGCAATCTCATCTCAGGCCTGCCAATAGGTATGAGATTTTTAGGTCATTGGTTGATGAAGAGGATCACTCTATGGAGGGCTTGGAGGGTTTCAAGGAAACTTCTAATATCCCCGGGCATCTCCCCCTCTCATCTTCTCTCGTCATACAGCAGGTAGTTGATCTCTGTGAGGTATCACAACCAGTGTCTTCTGGTGCCTTAGTAGTCCATAACCAGGAGCAGACAGTATCTCAGGATGTTCACATGGGGATAGCAGAGAAGAACAGGGAAAGGCCATCTTTGGGGATAACCCAGGTAGAAAAAAGACCAAAAAATAGCAATTCTTAGGGAGCAGGTAGAAGATCCAACAAGGAGCTGCTAGCAGCCCAAGGAGACAAATTTATCATGGGAGGATCGATGAGGACAATTGAATCTTATTGCTCCCAGGGTAACCCATGATTATACAATCTTGGAATGTGAGGGGTTTAAACAGTAGAACCCATCAATCTGCTGTTCAAAGGCTATTAGAGAATAGCAATACTGATTTTTTGCTTTTACAAGAGACTAAGATGTCTTTGGATCTTATGTCTAAAACAGTCAACAGAATTTGGAGGGGTGCTGGTCACATGGATGTGGCTGCCCAAGGTGCCTCAGGGGGGATTGTTACTCTGTGGAACTCTCTGGAATGGTCTGCAATAGATCACCTTGCCTAGAGGGGTGTTCTCACTTCTCTTTTTAGGAATAATGTCTCGACGGAAGTCGTTCTAATCACTAACTTTTATGGATCTCAAAACCTGGAGGGTCAGAGGCGGCAGTGGAAGGTTGTGCATGATATGCAAGCAGCCAGGGAAGATCTAGACTGGATTATAGCGGGGGACTTTAACGCTAAATTATCTTCTAGAGACCAGGAAGGGGGAACACCTCTTTTGGATCCAGGGGACCGTTTCATGATTGCTCAAGTCCAGGCTTTACACCTAGTGGACATTAAATGTCTTGGCAATAACTTCACTTGGACTAATAAAAGGCGGGAGCCACATAGTAGGAAGGTGAAGCTAGACCGCTTTCTGCTTTCAGAGGAGACGTTTGTAAAATGGAATATCAATTTTCAGATTTTAGCAGGCCCTGTTTCTGATCACTGTCCTATTCTGTTGGAAGGTGGAACTGGGAGGGGACACCATCACAAACCTTTCAGATTTGAGAATTTTTGGCTTCAGAAAGAAGAACTTCGGGAGAAAATCCCACAGTGGTGGGAAGAAGGCCGCCCAGCTTATGGGAGAGCAATGTTCAGAATCCACAAACAACTTCAATATGTCAAAGCTCAGTTAAAATATTGGAGACGTTCTAATAAATCTGACTTCCAGGCCCAAAGAGCTCCGTTGGTGGCTCGATGGGATGAGGTCCAAAAATAGTTCAGAGAAGGAGTAATTACAGACTAGCTCAAAGCTGAGGATGATGCCTTGCGTACAGCGGTGGAGGACATTGACAACCAGGAGGAGACCTATTGGCGACAAAGAGCAAGAACCACCTGGTTATTGGAAGGGGACCGAAATACAAAATTCTTTCATCGGACTGCTTGTGCTCGAAGACAGATGAATAAGATGGAGGCCCTTCAAGATGAGAATGGTCATTCCTTTGACACTCTTCCAGCTATACATTCCCATGCTATGGACTATTTCTCAAAGCTTTTTAAGGAAAGTATGGTTCAAGATGTTGAGGCCCAAAATGAAGTTATTTCTGTCATTCCTGCTATCATTTCTGAGGATGAAAATTAGGCCCTCCTCAAACCCATTGATAGAGATGAACTGACAGCTGTGGTCTTTGGAATGAGTACTGGTAAAACTCCAGGTCCAGACGGTTTCCCCATTGAGTTTTTTTAGGCCTTCTGGGATTACTTAGAGGAAGATGTTAGAGCTGTTGTTGAAGAATCCAGAGAAAATAAGAGAATGCTTAAAGCTATAAATCACACTTTCATTACCTTAATTCCAAAAGGGGAGGAGGGGGTTCATATTTCAGATTATAGGCCTATTGCCTTATGTAATGTGCTGTATAAAATAATCACAAAGGTAATGGCTGAGCGACTAAAACCCCTTCTTCACAGCATTATCTCCTCTGAGCAAGGGGGTTTTGTTGAGGGTCGGTAGATTCTGGATGGGGTGGTTCTGGCCCAGGAAGCAATACATTCAATGCACACTTCTGGGAATAAAGGGATGTTCATAAAACTGGACATGTCTAAGGCTTATGACAGGGTTGAATGGAGTTTCCTGGCCAAAATGATGGCTGCCTTTGGTTTCTCTCAGGACTGGATAGAGTGGGTCATGAGCTGTGTCTCTTCCCCGACTTACTCTGTTTTAATCAAGGGCCTTCCTTCGCAACCTTTTGGAGCCTCTCGGGGTCTTCGTCAGGGGGATCCTTGTTCTCCTTATCTGTTTCTCATTATGGCTGAAGGTCTTGGCAGACTTTTCTTGAGGAGAAGACAGCAAGGCAGATTATTGGGTGTTAGGGTGGGGGACGAAGTTTTATCGCATCTGCAGTTTGTGGATGACACTGGTTTGATGGGAGTGGCCAGCTTCAGGGAAGCAAGATCGATTAGGGATACTCTTAATGTCTATCTCAGGGCTACTCAACAGGTCATTAATGACAAGAAATCCAAAGTGGTATTTTTCAATCTGGACCAAAGACTTAGAACAGAATTTTAGAAATCTTGGGATTCACTAGGACTTCTCTCCTTGTGGTTTACTTGGGGATCCCCTTGCACTTTAAGAAGCTGAAATTAGACACATGGAGGAATTTGCTTGAGTGTATCAAGGACAGAATTAATCACTGGTCTCACAAGTGGTTAAGCTATGGTGGTAGAGTAACTTTCTTACGATCAGTCATTCAAGCCATGCCTATCTACAAATTCTCTATCTTGGCTACCCCGCTTACAATCCGGAAAGAGTTGGACGAGGATTAGAAAGTTTTTGTGGGAAGGAGCAAAGGGAGAGAGAAAGTGGGCCTTAGTGGGCTGGGATAAAGTAACCTGACCCAAGGTAAAAGGTGGGTCGGGACTGAGAGGATCCAGGTTAAATAATAAAGCTTTGGCTGGAAAGTTGTACTGGAGGTGGATTTCCCAACCAACTTCCTTATTCAGTAGAATCCTAACTAGTAAATACTTGGGTCATGTCAACCCCAATGAGGTGGGTCGTTTCCCTTTGGATGGTTCTGGATCCTTAGTGTGGTAGGCTCTCAAGCTAGGATCTCAGGTTATTAAAGACCAGCTGTTTTGGAAAGTGGGGAGAGGGGAGAAGGCCCGTTTTTGGACAGATTCATGGGATCAGTTTCCACCCATCATGGTTGAATTCTCCGAGTTACTCCCAATAAAATCTGCCATAGAAGCCAAGGGTTGGGTCCAAATTGAAAGTTATTTCAATACTACTCAGCTGGGGGGGTATAAGTTTAAGAAGGTTAAGAGGTTGGAGGAGTGGCCAATTTCAATCCCTCTGGAGTTGGCACCCATCTTGACCAAAATTTTGACAGAAAGGTTTCTCACAGGGAGAGACGAGGAGGATGAATTAGTTTGGGGCTATGGGAGCCTTGGCGTATATACTATAAAAGACGGATATGATAAGATCCTCCTTGAGCCTCCCCCCCTTGCTTATCCGGTTGAGGATTGGAGAAAGATTTGGCACTCCAAGGGCTGGCCGAAAGTGAACTTTTTTGCCTGGAAGTTTATGCACAATGGAATTCTCACTTTCGACAATCTCAGGTGTCGAGGAATCATCGGTCCCTCTCAATGTGTTTTATGCCATAAGAACGAGGAAACAGCTGATCACCTGATGTTTGACTGCCCTTTCACGTGTCAGATTTGGAAGCGTTGGTTCTCTCACTAGAAAATCCAGATTAATGGTGATTTGAATCGGATTAATATTTTTGAAAGATGGAAGAGGGGTAGATTTAAATCTAAAGCTCTTCAAATTGGTTGGGAGATTGGCTTAAACTTCATTTGGTGGCAAGTGTGGTTGGAGAGAAATGCTAGAATTTTTTGAGAAACATTTTCCACGCTTGATGGAGTTTGGCAGGTCATCTGGAGCAAAGTCACAGAAACAGTTGTCGTCCATGCTAATGAGGAAACTCAGGTTGGTCCGGGGCCAATGGAAGAGGGAATTGAAAAGCAAGAGGAACAGGTCAGAGCTAGTTGGAAACCTCCCCCAGAAGGTTGGATTAAAATCAATACTGATGGAGCTGCAAAGGGCAATCCGGGCAGTGCCGAAATTGGTGTGGTCTGCCGGAATCACGAGGGATCCGTGCTCTATTGGGAACTGCAAGGCTTGGGAAGAGCCACAAACAATGAAGCTGAAGCCATTGCTATCAAATCTGCTTCTATTTGGGCAGTTAATCAGGGCCACAGAAGGATAATTCTTGAATCTGACTCTCAAATACTGGTTGGAGCTCTTGACTGCATGAGGAACTTTGCTTTGAAAGCATGGAGGTTGAGGATTCTGGTCTCTCAAATCAAGGAATTATGGAGGGAATTAGATGATGTGATTCCAGTTTATGTGAGTAGAAATTTAAACAAAGCGGCAGATTTCCTGGCTAAGATGGGTGTTGAGAAAGAGGTTCGGGTGCAGCTGCATAGTGACATGCCTCTTGAGGATGAGATGATTAGGCAGGGTCTTGAAAGATCCTTGAACCAATGAGCAATGAAAAAGCTAAGGGTGGTTTTTGTCACGATATCGCGACCTGTTTTTGTCGCGATATCGCGACATGTTGGGACGTCGCAGGCGCTGGAGGAAAGCTGTCGCGATATCGCGACATGCTGCGAGATCGCGGGTGCTGGAGGAAAGCTGTCGCGATATCACGACATGCTGCACGGTCGTGGGTGCTGGAGGAAAGTTGTCGCGATATCGCGACATGTTGCGCCATCGCGGGAGCTGTTGGAAAGTTGTCGCGATATCGCGACATGTTGCGCCGTCGCGGGAGCCGTTGGAAAGTTGTCGCGATATCGCGACATGTTGCGCCGTCGCGGGAGCCGTTGGGAAGTTGTAGCGATATCGCGACATGTTGCGTCGTCGCGGGAGCCGTTGGGAAGTTGTAGCGATATCGCGACATGTTGCGTCGTCGCGGGAGCCGTTGGGAAGTTGTAGCGATATCGCGACATGTTGCGTCGTCGCGGGAGCCGTTGGGAAGTTGTCGCGATATCGCGACATGTTGCGCCGTCGCGGGAGCCATTGGAAAGTTGTCGCGATATCGCGACATGTTGCGCCGTCGCGGGAGCCGTTGGAAAGTTGTCGCGATATCGCGACATGTTGCGCCATCGCGGGAGCCATTGGAAAGTTGTCGCGATATTGCGACATGTTGCGCCATCGCGGACCCTGGAGGAAAGTTGTCGCGATTTCGCGACATGTTGCGCCGTCGCGGCCCCTGGTGGAAAGTTGTCGCGATATCGCGACTTGTTGCGCCGTCGCGGCCCCTGGTGGAAAGTTGTCGCAATATCGCGATATGTTGCGCCGTCGCGGCCAAGGGGGGAAAGTTGTCGCGATTTCGCGACATGTTGCTCCGTCGCGCCCAAGGAAGGTTTGTTGCCGCGATTTCGCGACATGTCACGATATCGCGACATGTTGCTCCGTCGCGGCCAAGGATGGTTAGCTGACGCGTTTTCGCGACATTTTGCTCTGGCGCGGCCAAGGATGGATTGTTGTAGCGATATCGCGACATGTCGCGATTTCGTGGCTTGTGGCTTCGTCGCGGCCAAGGATGGTTAGTTGTTGCGATTTTGCGACTTGTTGCTCTGGCGTGGCCATGGATGGATTGTTGTTGCGATATCGCGATTTCGCGGCATGTTGACTTTTTGCGGTCTGAGGTGAAATGTGTCGCGTTTTCGCACCTTGTATTCATGTGCTTTCTGTGTTTTCGGCTGGGATGTGTCTACTCCCAATTGTAACTGATCTTTGTGTTAATACAAGTTTTTTCAATTTTTTCAAAAAAAAAATGTCTCAATTTCCAATCATCATGATGCTTATATTTTCATCTCCATCATAAGTCTCGAGCGTTTGTAGCAAATAATCCTTAAAGAAATTCTTATCAAATACTGGGATTTGCGCAATACAACTCACTCCTACTTGTGTTAAGGCAACTTTCAACAGATGACTAGGTGGGTTCTCTTGCCACCACTTCCGACAGAATTCTCCAACTGGTTGAGTCCATGTTATCTCCTTAAATGGTATTTTCTCCTTCTCTTTCTCCAATGAACCACCCTACCATCTCTAAGACTATGCCTCTTGCTCCATGTGATGTCTTCTTCTTCTCATATACTCTGACAGTTCCTGTCTTGCACCAAGTCTAACTCCCTCTTCTCTCCCTTGGTGTTCTCTTCGATGTAATGGGCCTGGTGAGCATTGAATATTTCATGTTGTAATCCTTGCTAGGCGCTCCCAAAAAATGATTCTCTCACTCATACTTCAATCGTCATGCTTTCTCACCTTTTGTCATACAATGACTATAGTTGTACGACACTTTTTCGTCCTTCGTACTGTTAGTTATTTGCACTTGTACGATGCTCCTTACAATTGTATGACACTATTCTTCCATTGTACAACAACTTTCCTTCTTCGTGCAACAACTTTCTCCATCGTACAACTTTCGTCCTTCATATGACGATTTCCCACAGCAATATTCTTCTAATACTTTGTTCAATTTGTAGGTATCTACCTTGCAATCTCACCTTCAGAACATTTGTACGATTATTTCTTCACTCAAAGTCGTCTTTGTCCTTGGCTCAATCATATGTACGACAACTTTCCTCTGCCTTTTCCTTGCGCAATTCCTTAAAATCTAGACTGCAACTTGCTTTGAAGTCCTTTGAACATCAGGTGCCTCTTTGTGCAAATTTTATATGGGGTTTGTGCAAAATTTAGTTGTCTTCCTCTACTTCATTCCGCGTTTTCCTTTATCCATCTTTGTATATAAATTCACTTTTGGTGCATAGGATCTTCTGTTTCCTTTTTCTCCTCTTCTAGTTTTCCATATGGCTATACGGTCTTCCCTACACCTACAACTTTTCCATAGCTAGGTCACTTTCTGATACCCTAACATTGTTTCTCTTTCTATTGTGCTTCTTTGCTTTTCAAGTTTTCTACAATATTTCTTCCTTGACGACGTTTTTCTCCTTTGTAGCATTCTATTCTCTGTTGATTCCATGCAACCACTTCTGCCTATTTATAATTTATGACTTGGGCAGAAAAGCAATTACAATTGTTCCTTGGCGTCCACTTCATCTTCATGCATGCACTTTTTAATTTTTTAGTTTCCTTCTTTTTTTTTTGTAAATATTTACACACGTGCTTTTTCTTATCGATGTCTCATGGTCGCTGTACAAGTCATACGGCCACATTCACTTGGATTTGTATGATGTTATCTAATGACATATCATCTTGCCATTCTACTTGTTCCTCCGTCGTGCAACCTATATGGTCGGCTTCATCCACAAGAGGTTCATTCATACTATCCCTTACCGTACTATCCTCTAGACTTGTACAGTGCTTTGTAATATGATCATCTTCTTGGAATTGACTTGTATAGTGCCCTGCCGCATTGTCTTCGGTGTCTACTTGATTTGTACAACATCTTGCTGGATAGTCCTCTTCCACAACTTGACTTGTACAGTGCCCTGTTGTATATTCTTGCTCATCTATTTGGTTTGTATGGTGTTCTGCTATATAGGTCTCTTCCAGCTGACTTGTACAGTGATCTACCATACAATCCTCTTCTTGCCTTTGATCTGTAAGGTTGTCTTCTGTATGACTCCTACTTGCACTTCCTTGTACTAAGTGCCCTTCTAGACTTGGTAATCAAGTTCACTGCCTAATTCCTTCGAAATCTTGTTGAACTCGTCCTTGGACTTATACTTCCTCATATCTTTGTTGTTTTCTTCCTCGGCCATGCATTCGTGACATAGCCCTTCCTCTGACTATCGAGCGAATCTCTCTAGCTTGGGACTACCCCCTCCCAACTCCTAGTTGTCCAAGATCCGTTTGGTTCCTTGGTCATTTTGGATGACATATTTGGTTTTGTCGTGGCCCTTGAGGTGGTACTGATGGCCCAACCTAATGGTCATGCACAAATTGATTGTTTCGTGCTAGATCAATGAATGGTCCTTGTGGCCCACTTCATCGATCCTACAGCCTAAGGGTAGCAAGAGGGAAATTTTTTCCCCTCAAGCCACTGAGAGGGAGACCAATCAAACTCCTCCCTTGGCTAGGTAATCTTCGACCATCGAGAGGACTTGATTGTCTCCCCGTGTTGCCTATGCTACCCTCTTGTTTTGATTCTTGAGCTCCAGTAGGTTCTCCTCTATTTTGGTTTCCTAGAGATAGTTCCCTTAATTGTATTAACCTTTGATCTGCATTTAACAACCTTCTAATTTGTCTACTTTCCTCTAGGCATATTTGTTCTTCAGAATGAGTGAGTGTCTCTGTATATTGCCTCAAGAAATCAGTGGCCAAACTTGAACTACTGCTTTCTATTGGGTTAGGAGGAACACCATCACTACTTGAATCTGTCACGCAATTCCTTCCATCATCTTCTGGAGATGTTGGTGCTTCCTCAATATCTCTCCACAATATTTTGGCTACTTCTTCCCTACTTAGCCGATATTCTGTCGGGTCAATAGATTCTTCCTATCCCTGGTTATCCTCCTGATTTTGCTATGGTCTTTCCTTAGCCATCCTTTGTTCAAATTTTGCCTCCTATTCTCTTTGTCTTGTAGCTGCTCGTTCATCTATTCTTTGTGTAGTATCATCCAACTCTTGGATGATTTGTGTTTGTAGTCTTGCATTATTCCTTCACAAAGTCTCATACTCCTCTTACAACTTCTGTGTTTGTTCCCAGTTTGAGCTAACAGGATATACCCTGCCAACTCCTTGTTCCCAACTCCTTCCTCTAGGGTCGGTATTTCTTGCTCATATATCTTTGTTCTGTTTGGGAATCATACATGCACCCATATTCTTCTTCTTTCATTTGGGTGAGGTACTAATTATTTTTGCTCAATTATAGGTTGCACTTCCCTATCTTCCATTAAGAGTCCTCTTCATCCCAAATAATCTTCTTGATCTTGGAAATTCTCATTCTTGTTTGGGTTTTGAAGATGTTCATTATTCTCCAAATTTTGATGCTCTTCATCTTCTTCCTCATTGTCTTCATCATCTTCTATGTCTTGGTGCTCCTCATTGCTTTGACCTTGTTCATCTATTGGACATGCCTGTATAAAAAGGCAAGTGGATGGAAATATGTTGTACTCCTCCATTTGCCAATGAAGGATCCCACTATCTGATTAATTCTCATCTTCACAACACTCTTCTAGGTACAACATTCCTTCCTCATTTGGCTCATGTGTCCTTCTTCCTCCAAGGAATTGCCCAACTCATCCGTTGTCGATAGATTTTTGCTCATTGTCTGATTCTTCAAATTAATCATATACTTGTGTTGTCCTTTCTTGAATGTAAATTGATCTTTTTCCTAGTTGTGATTAACTTTGGCCATCCTTAACCATCCTCTTCCCAACAATGCATCATATATTGGTTTATGCATCGTTATCACAATGAAATCCATGATGAACTCTTCATTTGAGATTTTCACTTTTTCAGCCATTAAGACTCCCTTCATTTCGATACCATACTGATCTGCGTCGTATATTATGAAATTCAGCGACCACAAAAATGGAGCCCCTATCTCCGTCCACATATTTTTGGGAGCACATTTACACTTGAACCCCCATATACAATGACTTGCATAAACTCAAGATCCAATATTTCTATGTGAATTAATGTTGGCTTTTTCCCAACATCAATCATTAGGACAGTTGGATCAATAAACGAATCCTTCCTTTTAATTTCTTCTTTTGGTTGGCTTTGTAGTTCCATCACCCTTTGTGGTTGTAGTTCTCCTATAACTGCATGCAATGTCGGTATAGAACTAAACAAACTTGCCACCTTTACCTTTACTATTGTGTTCAGGACTTGTGCTACCAGTTCATGAGTTGACGTCTTCTCTTCGAAGCTCAATGGCTTCTTTAGCTTCTTTTCTTCGGCTAGCCTCTCTTGCTTCACCTTCTATATCCCATCCTCTATTACTTTCTTTGCTTCCTATCATCTTCCTTTTTCTATGGCAAGATCGGGGTATTGATCCTTTTCCGTTTGTCCCCTTGTAATTACTAGCACATCCTCCTTCAATTTCTTTTTTATAGGAAGTTCCCCAATGTCAAGAAAATTGACATTCTACAAGTTGCTTGTACTCGCCTTCTTCGGACAATTCATCGCCTTGTGATTTCTTGGTCCACACCAACGACACATTTGTCACATTATTTCCGGCTATGCCTCCTACCTGAGGAGTGGGACAATGCTATGCAAAATGTCCCCATTCTGGACAAATTCTGCACTGAATGATCGGTCTTCCATTCGAATCATACTGCAATTGACTCTAGCCTCCTTATCGATTTCTTTGTTGGTACTGTCTGCCACCTCGACTGTTATTCTTGTAACCACCAGTGGTCACACCTTGTCCATTCCTTGAGGTGTTCGGTTTCTCCTCTTTGCCTTACACCACTATCGTTTGGTGCCTCGTGCCTCTTAAATTGAATGGACACTCACTGATTGCATGTCCCAGTACCTCACATATATTACAATATGAACTCTTCGGACAATTTGTATTTGTATGGCCTTCAGACTTACAATCCAAGCACCATATATCCTTTTTATCTTTCTTTACTTCGCCCTTAACCTCTCTAATCATTCTGTCAATCTCCTTCTTCATGGATTGGATGACATTATGGAATTCCTCCTTTTCACTATCAGAATCATCACTTCTAATATGTCCTCCATTTCCAGCCATTGTCTATTTAGCTTCAATCTTGAAGTTCCTTGCCTTCTCATAGGCTTCTGCATATGTTGAACTTGGTACGATTTTTATATCATGGTAACAATCCATCGAAAAACCATCTTTTGACCATACTATCAGATGGCAACAACTCCATTTTATTTGTAAGTTGCTTTAATATTTTGTTATAAGTTTTAATATCCTCATCCTTCTTTTTGGTAGAATAAATTTTAATTATTATCTTCATATCATCCCTTAAAAGTTTGAATTCTGTTTTGAATCCATGTACCAACGTATTCCAGGAGGTAAAGGGTTTTGTACTTTCTCTCTTTAAGTATCAATCAATTGCCATTCCTTGCAATGTGGCAGAGAATAATTGTAATCACTCTTCTTGTTGTCTAACTCCATTTGTTTTCCAAGTGTTGTGCAAGTGCCTATATGCCTTGCAGGATCTTCTTTCTCCTCTCTTATGAAGGGTGGGCATTTATGCTTTGCCCGCTTTATTTGCAACATGTGCCATCGATAAGTGGTTATCTTCTCCCATGCTGTTTTGAATTCATCTACTAACGTATTCTAGGATGTAAAGGATGTTGTACTTTCTCTTTAAGTATCACTCAATTGCCATTCCTCGCAATGTGGAAAAGAATAATTGTAACCACTCTTCTTGTTGTCTAGATCTATTTGCTTTCCAAATGGTTGTGCAAGTGCCTATATGCCTTGCAAGATCTTCTCTCCCCTCTCTTGTGAAGGGTGGGCATTTCTACTTGCTCACTTTATTTGCAACATGCACCATCGATAAGTGGTTATCTTCTCCCATTCTGTTTTGAATTCATCTACCAACGTATTCCAAGAGGTAAAGGGTTCTATACTTTTTCTCTTTAAGTATCAGTCAATTCCATTCCTCGCAATGTGGCAGAGAATAATTGTAACCACTCTTCTTGTCGTCTGATTCTATTTGCTTTGCAAATGGTTGTACAAGTGCCTATATGCCTTACAGGATCTTCTTTCCCCTCTTATGAAGGGTGGGCATTTTTGCTTGCTCACTTTATTTGCAACATGTGCCATCGATAAGTGGTTATCTTCTCCCACTTCCTCATCACTAGATGATGGCTCTAATGGTATCTCAGCCCAATGTTCCTCCATCCTTGGTGTTTCTGGGCCAGCTAGTTGTTCTGTTTCTAGTACTGTGGTCCTGAACACCTTGTCTACTCGTGGTTCCTCTTGACCCTCCGTGTTTCCTTCAAATAGTCTCCTTCCAAATTTTGGTGCACTTCCACTTTGCAACCTTCTTCACAAATATACTAATTGTGGATCTGATTTACTCACCCAAACACTTATGTGGGGTTGCTCTGGTGCCTGACTCCTATCCTTTGCACTCAACAAACTCCTCCCCTCTTGTTTGGGTGTTACCATCCACCTTTGTCTCTTTGTGCACTTTCCACGTTGGCGTCTTTCCTTCTGCGAACATCTCCTTGAGCTATTTGAGGGACTTCATCCTCTGTTGTTAAGAAAAATGTCTACCACCTTTCATTTTCCTTTTCTTCAGGACTCCAAACTCGTTCAAGTATTGCTTCCTCCATCTCTCAGCTGCAATACTTGATTCGTTAATTTCATTCTTTAAGTTATCCTCGTGCTTCTTCTTACAGGCACTTGATCCTCCCTACAACCTCGTCTTCTACGTCCTCGTGGAAATGTATCTGTTATCCACCTTCCTTTCATCACATGTAGTAATTCTTACTTTGATCCTCCTCCCTCTGGCAATGGCAACAATGCCAAATGTAGCATGAGTGGCAGTATTCCCAGTAATGAGATGGTAGTATATTCAAGAACTGAATGGTACTACAGTCATGAGACTGATAACACTATCGTACAAAATTCCTTGAGATAGTACGGTCTCAAATTGTACAACAATTATACGGCACAATCTGTCGGGCAACACAAATCGTCATACAATGCAATTCCTTGTACAATCGTACGATCCTACTTATCATATGGCATAGTATGAGATAATCTTAGTAATTCTTTATCCTAGCATACGGTAGTGATTTGTATGGTAATCACACGTACAGAATCACCATGCAACAGTTGAGCGGCAAAAATCCTATATTACCTTCGTATGATCTAACTATCGTACGAATTGCTAGTCGTACGGCTTGCAACGACTACAACTTCCACGATTCTTCTCAGTCTTCTTTGCAACCTGCCATTGCTAACAACCCTATGGCAATGCAAACAACAACATTTCTATATCCAAACCATGGATTGAACATCCTGCAATACTAATCTATATTGCATGCAACATTCTAACAAGTGCATCCATAAACAATAACACAGGCTGCAAATAAGTGCAATGGCTGCATTGTATTATGATTCAATAATTGTTGTAACAAGCAGTAAATGGCAATACAGTGATATCAATGTGCAGTCCATACATAGTATGCATTCATAGCAATATTCTCCATATGCCTTAGCAATCAACTCTCTCTCCATAGATGCTAGATCACTCAGGAATGCTTGCAAAATGGAAGGGGGCTTATTTAATGCCTTGGGCCATTTCGAGTGGTTCCTAGGACAACGCACTATTACAACCACCACCCCATAACGTTTGCATGGATTCATTAACTTTTCCTAAGGTCTAAAGTACATTTTTATTAACATTTCATTTCATTTACATTTCAGCCTAATTTCACTTTAATTTCATTTGACATCATTTCTTCTAATTTCATATACATTTCATCTAAATTTTGCTTTTACCAAAATTGCAAACAAAACTTCACACAACTTTTACTTATTTTTTTCTAAGAAGCAATTTTGCCACCTACAGTGTAGCAATAGGAAGTAGTAATGGCACGGTCAATGCAAGAAATTGAAGTGGAAGAAGAGTCAAATGTAATAGACAAAGTGGAGAAAGAACTGTCAGGACTTGCTAACTTAGCGCAACAAGTAGATTTTAGTGTGTCACCACCTACATCGAATACGATGCAGTTCAAGCTTTCAATGGCAGCTCAAGGCTTGTTAAAAGATATAGAGGTGCCAAAAGAAGTTGAAGATCCAGTAAGGGGCAAGGAGGTTGAGATTGCACAAGAATCTCAAAAAAGGAAGAAAATTAGATTTGTTAGGAGAGGCGGTAGTAGCCAGAGATCAGCCAGTGTAGAAAGTCTACCAAAATTTCAAGAATAAACTGTAGTACAACTTGATCAATTGGAAGAAAACAGCAAATAATTAAGCATAGAACAGGAAGAGGAAGAGACACTTCAAGTGCTAGGGAAGCATTTCATTATTGAAGTGCCTAGTTTTGGGTTAATTGTTGCAGAAGGAGCCCAAACTGATGATCAGGTTGACGAATTCTTTGAAAAGATGATGCAGGTTTTTGACTCTACACGACTATAGTTTAGGATGGGTTGTGTAGGACAACTAAGGCAATGGAGGTCCATGGTTTATAATGAAATGGAGAAAGCAATATATTGTGCTCAAGAAGAGGAGAGGATGAAGAAGCTCGCTAAGATTTGTCAAAAAGAACCATGGGAACTACAGGCTGAAGGAGTGATGAATATGATTGGAATAAAGGAGCTACTAGAAGGTATGCAAACCATTTACAAGGTACCATGGAGAGTGTACATACACGTAGGCACCCTAGAACCTTGTCCAACAGATATAGCTAAAGTAGAATACAAAAGATTCCACTAAAAATGGCACCATTATACAGGCAAATTAATTTTTTGACACATTGGATTGATTGGTTAACAATGGGGTTGGAAAAGATACACCAATCCAAAGAGGAACAGGTTAACCAATATAGAGAAGAGCTGCAAACAATGAAAAGGGAAGCAGAAACAATGAAGAAAGAAGCTGAAACGGAAGTTGCTTGCCTTAAGCAAAGTTTTGAGGAACAACTGAAAGCCAAGGATGATGAACTTGCTACGACAAAGAAAGATATAGAAAAGTGCAATGAGATCATTGTACACTTGAGAGCAGAATTGAAAGTAAGATCACAGGTACATGAAGCTCAAGAAAAGGAGTTAGAACATAAAGATCAACTCATTGCTGAAAGAGATGAACAGTTGGCTATTGCAGCCAAGATTGAGGTTGAGTTGAAATAGAAAATACAAAAGGGTGCTACTGAACAGGAAAAGGAGTTGGTGGTAAAATTGGTAGAAATGGAGAAGAAAGCAAACCACTATGGGCTACAGTTTCTTCATTTTAGTAAATATGTGGAGAGACTGAAGGACAAACGGGCATCCCTACAAGTCTAAATAACCGAGATGGATGGAGTACCTATTACCGGTTCTCAGTAGAAATAGTCAACTACAGAAGAATAGTAGCAACAAGCGTTGATGAGGACATCGACTAGTTTAAAGGAGAGGACAAATGTAGGCAGCAAAACTGCTTCTCAAAAGAAGAAAAAATGAAAAATGTACAAAGTTTTGTTAATTTTTTGTAAAGTGAAATTTATATGAAATATACATGAAATTAATGTAAATGGCATAAAATGAAATGTAAAGTGAAATGAAATGAAATGAGGATGAAATTAAGACAACTTTAGGAAAATTTGAATAATTTCATAAAATTATGAACATCCGGTTCGAGGTGGTAGTTGTAATTGATGTGTTGTCTTGGGAACCGCTTGTAATGGCCTAGGCAGGCATTGAATGCCCCCCTCCTTCATTTTGCAACATATAGGCATAGAGGATAGTCTGAGTGTGCATGTAGACACCTACGATGAGCATTAGAGATAAGGAAGATCAACAGGTTATTGATGCAAGAGGTTGTTGATGTTATTGTGCAGGTTAGTTGTATAAG
The DNA here is from genome assembly GCA_028583015.1 of Wollemia nobilis. Taxonomy (NCBI): domain Eukaryota; kingdom Viridiplantae; phylum Streptophyta; class Pinopsida; order Araucariales; family Araucariaceae; genus Wollemia; species Wollemia nobilis. Next base: position 1,494,764 of record JAQPPZ010001923.1, read on the forward strand.
TATGTCATTGTAATTGCCATTGTTATTGTTGTTTACAGTAGTCATTGATTACCCAATATAATTCTACCATTGCATTGATTGCAGATTGTTGTCATTGCTTGTGGATGAGATTGTTAGGATATTATGTGAATCATTACCTTGTATTTGCAGAATGCATAGTTTTTACCTTAGTTGCATGTTTGGTTAGCCTTTTGCATTGCAGCAGTGTTGTAGGCATGTGCAGGTTGCAGTAAGCAAGAAGACTGCAGGGAAGTTACAGTTATTTGTAGGTCGTACAACAAGTAGGCGTACAATAAGTAGGTCGTATGATGGCCAAACTGTACGAGGGCAAACACATAGGTGTGTTGCCAACTTAGGATTCAACTGTTGCTTGTTGGGATTGTGATCTTGTATGTGTGAACTGTACAAGTCGTTGTTGTACAGTAGGACTAAGGATTTGCCAATAGGAGTCTCGTACTGAGTTGTACGAAAGACTACACCATACAACAAATTGAGTTGTACGAAGGACTGCACTGTACAACAGACTACGTTGTATGAAGGATTGCACCATACAAAGACTGTAACCATACAAGGACAGTGTCATACAGTTGAGACCATACCATCTCAAATCATAATGTTGTACAACTGTGATACCAGTCTTATGATTGCAACCTTGATTAGATTCTAAACTTGTCATTCCACCATTCCATTGTTGGGAATCTTGCCACTCGTGCTACAAATAGTACATACTTGACAACAAATGGAAGATTTTGAATTCCAACATAATCTTTTGAATGATTTCATTGACAAAGAGTCTTTCCTGATCACGCATCAACTAAAGAGGCTATCCAAACCTTGTAATGATTTGCTAGACTAGGGTTTAGGGTTTAAAGTTTAACTTGAAATATTGATAGCTAATAAATGGGCTTGCATACATCAGGCAACAATATTTACTTATTTAGTATCTACTTAAAAGGAGGAAAAAAAAAAAACCCGAAACCCTAGACTAGGGTTTAGGGTTTAAAGTTTTAAACTTCAAAGTTCAAACATTGACAAATCACAAAACTATTTGCAAACAACCCTAATCTAGATTCTAAACATTGTTTCAACTTGGAAAAAAAAAAGAGTTTTCAAAATATTTTCTTACCTCGGATGAATCCTATGGGTGATTGTTGTTGTCTATCGAATTCCTTCAAATCGTAATCCGTTCATTCTTAGGATGCCCTAGCATGTTTGGGTCGGGGTGGTAGCAGACAGGTAGAGTCTTTTCCTTGTTTGGAAGAGCTTAAGTTAAAAAAAGAGGGGAAAAAGTGAAGTTTACATTTAAATTGGCGAACTCTACTCATGCGGTTGTGGATGATTTTTTGCTGATTTTTTGAAAAAAATGGAATCGCCGATTTTTTCAAAAAAATTGCTGACTTGGCATTCTGATGCGATTTGACTCAACAAATCATTGAATTGCCTTGGAACCATGATTTTTCCAATTTTCGATGCTACCATGGTTTTGAAAGAGTTCTCGTTTTGCTGACTCGGCGTTCTGAGGCGATTTGACTCAACAAATCATTGAATTTCCTAGGAACCATGATTTTGCCAATTTTCGATGCTACTATGGTTTTCAAAGAGTTCCCGTTTCCATTTTACATCAACTTAATCAGATCAAGCTATATAGCCTATTTGGTGCCGCAGAGACTTGAAATTTGGTGTGAGCTAGGTCACCCAAATGTCTCAACCATTGAACTATGGCCCTATTGGCACTTGAAAAATATATTTGATAGAAAAAGAAATAAAAAAATATTTTTGATTAAAAAAATAAGTTGATATGGTTTAATTGACCTAATAACAAATGTAATATTTTGTTGTATTTCAATGAGAGTGACCCTTATAAAAGCCATATAGTGTTTTGTTTTTAAATACAATGTGTACATATATACCTACTAGCAAAAAGACAACTAAAAATAATGACGCAAAATTTAAATTACACATTCAAAACCAATATTATTTTAAAGGTAAAACCGATGCTTTTGGCAAAAATATATTGTCACAACAAAATAATAATTTTTGACAAAGAAATAGAAGGCTAAAGCAAAGTAAATAAGAAAAGTATCATGTCTTTTAGAAAAATAATTCATAAGAGTGGTTGTGACTTTTGCCCCAATTTATAGGAACTATGGTTCCAGACCCAAAGACATCTATTACACTTAAAATTTAATGAAATGTTGAATAGAGTTAAGTACCCTATTCAATATTCAAAAGATGTATGCTTTAAATAAATAAACAAATAAATACTATGAAATAAACCTTTAAATACTATAAAAAAACAAAATTAATATTCTTATATTAGAAATATTATTATAGGTGAGAGGAGTGATCCTCAAATTTTTTGTTTCAAATCTTTGGAAAAAAACCAAAATAAATTATTTTTATGATAAACATCCATAGAAGAAAAGTGAGTTAGAAAGTCCTAAGTAAAAGTAATAATGCCCTAGTTGGCGACAAGAGGAAGAGTGAGTCTATGATAACCCCAATCCAAGCAACAAATGTTCCATTAGAAGAAGTGATTATGAAGGATGAGATGATAGAGCATGACATTATAACGATTCTTATAAGCAAAAGATTAATATGTAAGTTTCATGGGCTTTTTTGAGGATTTAAAATTGTATTAAGTGGAAGTGAAGATTGAATTTAAATTACTTTGAGTTTTCTTCTTAAACAAATTTTCCTTGTCTTCTTCTCTAATTCAAAAATCAAGGATAAAATAATAGGTGGTGCCTCAATATTTGGGGAAAGAGATGTCCTATATTAAGACCATGGAGTGATAATTTTTGTGGATATAGAAACTATTAAAATGATTAGGGTTAGGTGTTTTGGACTTCCACATTAAATTATCAATAAGGAAGTTCTGAATAATATTGGCAATACTCTAACGTAGTTCATCTAGGAGGGACTAAATCCTAAGGAGTAAAAGTATGTTGTATATATTGCCATGGATATTTCAACACCTTTGCCACAATCCATTAATATTAAATCTGAATCAAGTGAATGAGAACAACAAGTGGATTATGATAACATTCCATTCCAAGGCAAATGTTATGAAACTATATTGTCAAGCAATTGTAAAGTGAAAACAATGGAGACAAAGACAAAAAACTTTGGTCATGTGACAAACATTAAGATGAAGGAGATCATTATGTGGTAGAAGTTGGATTCAATCAAGAATTTTCCGCTCCCAGAAAAGTGGCAAAGAAAACCCCTCAACATCATCCGAGGGCGAAAGCTATTATAGTTCACTTGGATCTACCATCAGAAGAAACAAAGAAGATACAAGGAATGAGGAAGTACACTATGCAAGTTCAAATTCATAAGGGAATAAAAGTGCAAAGGAATATGCGGAGGCAAATTTTATAACAAAGAAGGCGGAAGAGGTTTAGTGTGATCTACGTAAGTCATCTTCATTTTCCTCAAGTAGTATAAAATTTTCTCTTTGCAGTAAAAATAGAAGTAGCACAGAGTTATTCCTTGCACTCTAGGGTTTCACGAGTAGAATAATAAAGAAAGAAGCATGGAGGATATCCATAAAAAATTTAGGGCTTTCAAGACAACATAAGAAACAAAGTATCATGGAGGATGGTCCTTACACTTTAGGCTTTCCAAGGCAACATAAAGAAAAGAGTTTTGCGGCTATTCCTTACACTTCATATTTTCGAAGAAAAAAATAAACCTATAGATGATAAGTCTCATTATGAATAGTTTGAAAAAATCAAAGAGATTGATGAAGATGAAATTGTTGATGGGAATGAAAAAGGAGAGAAAGACCCTTAAAGCAAGAACAAAGAGAAAATGGAACTCAAAGGGATATTGATATGTGATAAACAAAAATATATATATTGCAAGTGTTAATTAGAAGTGGGGTTAAGCCCACAAATAAAAAATAAAAGTGATGATGAAATGGTATCTTAAAATATTAGGGGTATGAATAAGACCCCTTAAAAAATATTATTAGGGACCTAATAGGTTATAGTCTTGAGTTTGTTTTAATATAAGAAAGAAGAATGAATAATGAGGAATGTAAGGATGCATTAAAAAAACTGGAATATGAGGGATCCCTTAGCATTTTTCACTATTAAAGCTTTAGGAGGTATTGTAACAAAATGGGATGAATTTTGAACGCATATGGGATGGACAATTATCAGAGATAAAAATTAATTAGTTGTTGCTCTTTTTTGAAAGAAAGAGGAAAATTTTAAAGTTGGGGTTATAAATGCATATGCTCCAACTATAGTTAGTCCTCTACTTATTTCTCATGAAAGATGTCAGAAGGACTTCAATTTATTATTTTAAATTCAATGATGATTCATAATTATGACCTATGGAATTTTTGGGAGGAATTCAACATATCTCTATCTCTTTTGGAAAAGAAGAGTGGTACTCCTAGACAACCTAAATCAATAGAGGATTTTGTTTCTGTTGCCACATTTTGCACGGGGTGCCATGTTTTTGGTTTCTGCAAGTGAGCTGCTCTTTTCCTTTCCTTCTCCTCATTTTCCCTTTCTTCATTTCTCCCTTTCTCCCTCTTCCTTGCAATTTCATTCCCTCTTCTTCTTTCCCCCTTTCTTCCCCCAGTAAAATTTCAGAGGTGTTCCTTGAAAAATGTAAGTGTTGGGGCGACACCCGACTTCGCAGCGAAGTCGGAGTGCGCCCCTCAGTTGGAGCGCAGTAGGGAACCCGAAGTGCGCAAGCAGGCAGGATCAAAGCAAAATCTGACTAAGTGTCAGGGGCGACACCCGACTTCGCAGCGAAGTCGGAGTGCGCCCTTCTTCCTGGGCGCACTATGAGAATGGTCTGGCAGAAAAACAGCTAAGTGCTGGGGCGACACCCGACTTCGCAGCGAAGTCGGAGTGCGCCCTTTTCCAAAGGCGCAGTCCGAACAGCGGAAGAAGACAGCAAGCACCGGTGCGACACCCGACTTCGCAGCGAAGTCGGAGTGCGCCCTCTGACCGGTGCGCAGTTGGAGAAGCTAACTCAGAAAATGCAAAGGCAAGAAGGCCTTCCAACTGCGCTGTTTTCCTCTTGCGCAACCCGATAGCGCCCGAATCCTGGGCGAAGTTGGATAAGCTGCCTTTCAAGGCAGACACGTGTCATACATCAGCATCCGACAAGTATCCACCTTCGGGATTCGAGCCAAGACTTGACCGCGCAAGGACAAAGCATGGGCTACACTACCGGCGCCAACTGTCACCATTTAAGCCGATGTGAAGTGCCATCTGCCGCACCTACCCGCATTCCTGCTGACCGAAGATTTGACCCAACGCGCTGCCACGTAGCCGTACCGCCTTCAGGGACACCATGCTGCAAGTACAGTCCTGCCCGACATAAGTCAGCATCAACAGCTCCTCAGCCGCTCGTGTCAGCTACTGTCTTGTCTGGGACTTTGTGCCCATGAATGTAATCGGGGGGAAATTGGGCTATAAATACCCACCACTTTTTCATTGTAGGTGGTGGAAGGGGAATATATTGCTAGGGAACAATTGTAGCTGTGCGTTTGCCTCAAATATAAACATATACTTGGCTCTGCTTATTGTCTTTTATCTTGTATGCTGCCTCTCCTTGTCATTTCTGCCTCATGTTTCTTGTGTCATTGCTTGTTGTTGTACTGAACTCTGGACTCCGGCATTTGGTGGCCAAGTATTCCTGGAATGCATAGATAGAGGATACATAGGATCGCTGATAGCTGTAGTTTCAATGTATGTTTGTAGATGAATGTTGTTAGTAGTGGTGATTGATTCGTTGTCGTGCCGCTTATTCCCCCCACCCAACTCCAATCACATTTGGAATCTCTTTCGCACTTTTATCTCTTTCTGTATTTTTATCTCTTTCCTCGCACTCTTATCTTAACACAACCCCACAGAAGCCGGCCTTCTCCGGAGATTGGCACGGAAGGCATTCCTTCCTTCCGGCCTTTCAATCTGGTGGGCGAATCTGGGCGCATTAACAACAAATCCTTTCCTCATGGCAGATTCGTAACCAACAGTTTCTCTGGCACGCCCGGTGGGACAGACTGCGTCTGTCTCAGTAGGATCCATAACCGGTGGGACAAGTACTATCCAATTTGATAACCCACTTTCGTAAACCCACCTATGCCACCAGTTTCTTGGCCTTAGCCGGTGGGACATGGTAGTTTCCCACCCCCAAACAGAATCGAAGTACTAGTGCTCGCTTCATTGCTGTTCAAAATCAGAGCACCTGGCGACTCTGCAATTATATGAACACTCTCTGAGTCCGTGAAGACCGGTCCTAACGCCTTCATGCAAACGAGAAGGTGGCGAGCAAGGAATCCGGAGAACCCGCCTGACTTTTACGAAATCGACATTGACGCTCCAGGCGAGCGCGTCAGGCTGGCTGATTATCAAGCTCGCGAAGAAGAAATCCAAGAGGCCGAGGCTGAAATTGAAGAAGCCGAGGCAGAAATTGAAGAAGTTGAGGCCGAAGAAGAATCCACATCTTCGGACAGTTCCGATACCGAGTACACTACCGGGTCAGAAGCAGACATGGCTGATCATCAAGATGATGATGACCTCTTCCCGGCGGTGGATTCTACGGGGCCCTTGGCCCTAGTCGGACAGCAAGCTGTGCCCCCTGCTGCCTTAAAGTCTATCCCTACGTACGACGGCTACGGCAAGACGGCGTATGAACACATCCAGGACATTCTCGCCCTGGCTGCGCTACACTCCATTACAGACGAAAGTGTGAAGACCCGTCTGCTGGCCCTTTCCCTAAGGGGAAAGCTTCTCTACTGGTGGAGATCACTGCCAGAGGGATCCATCACAGGGTGGCGACAGTTAGCCGGCAGACTCGTGAAAGGATGCAACGAGTCTGCTGATCCCTCTTCTTTGCTGCATCAGTTCCAAAGTATTCAGAGACACCCCCAAGAGGAGGTGTCAGACTTCAACATCAGGTTTGCGAGGTCTTGGAAACGAGTGCCTCGCGAACTCCGACCGTCAGCAGGTCAGGCCGCCTACTACTATCTGAGATCTTTCAACTCAGACATTTGCCTGCTGCTGAAGGTTGCCAGAATCAACACGTTCCCCGCTCTGTACGAGGCTGCCCAACAAGCGGAAATGGATATCATTTCCATCGGCAGGCTTCCGCACAGAGTACAGCCGCCCATCTACCCTGATTTTCCCCGATCGCAGTATCCATCAGCTTCTGGTTCGGAGCCGTCCACTTCAGGACAGCAACCCCAGCAACAATGGAATCCGGCGCCGGTCGTGAATCCTTACGGCCCGCCGCAAATTCATTATCCGCCTCCTCGTCCTCCGCGTTTTCCAACGACTTCCTCGCTCCCCCGCAACATGCACAATATTCAACTCCTCCATTGGCTGCATTGCCTCCCCCAGTTCAGTTGCCGCCGCCTCCGGACCATGATATCCAGAATCAAATCCTTCAGGAGGTACGGGCTCTGGCCTCTGGCTACCACACCATGTCCAACGACATGACTGTCCTGAAAAAGAAGCAGGCCCAAATGGACCTGGCTCCAAGGAGGCCATACCCGCCCCCGGCATTGACAAAAGATCGGCCCCCCGAGCAACAATTGCAAAGGCGGCCTCCTCCGAGGAATGCTGCCATTGAAGACGAACCTGGTACTCCTGACCAGGTCAACTGGTGCACCACGTGCAATGACCCGCATGCCGAGGAAGATTGTACTCTGCATCAACACTACCTCCAGACCTTGGCCGGCAGCGCCATAGAGGACGAAGAACTCTACATGATCCTGGGCGACGAAAGTAATTTCGCCGTCTCAGAGGAAGTTCCGATGCCGCCTCCTGCCAAGGAAAATAGAAAGTCTGCCGAAGCTGCAGCAAAACCCTTAAAGGTGTACGCCAGAAGAGATAAGGCGCAACCTGAGGAGCTACCACCCTACAAGAGGTTGTGGCCCTACACAGCCAAAGAGAAGACTCCTCCGGCGAAGACTCCCGCAGTCAAGCCCCCCATAGCCAAAGCTCTTCCGGCTAAAGCTCCCGCTGCTCAGCCTCCAGCTGAAACCAAAGAACAAGCTCAGGAGAAGCTGAGATATCCGTCTCTGACCAAGAGACAGAGAGTTGAGGCCACTCAACAGTACCGGACGAAGTATGAGCCGGCAAAAGAAGCGGAAGGAGCTAGCACTTCGGGCTACAGCATAGTAGACGAGTTGAAGAGAACCCCCGCAAGGATCAGCATGTACGATGCTCTTCAGCTCCCAGGCCAGGTTGATCTGCTGCAGGAATCTCTGAAAATCATGAAGAATGGCAAGCAGATACAGCCCGCTGTCCTGGTGCAACCCCTGACAGTCTCAGCCACCGGGAAGAACAGACCACCTCCCTTCTATCTGTCATTACGGATGCAAGGGCACATAGTGCACAACTGCATGGTGGACTCTCGGTGCTTCCACGACCGTAATGCCGAGAGTCGTCTCGTGACGAAATCGGGATGGAGTACACGAGGAGCAGCCAAGGCGTGCTGCAACTAGACGACACCCCCGTCAAGACAGTCGGTGTCATTAAAGACATCCCTATTCGGCTGCACAAAGCTCTCGACATCGTGGTCATCCAAGAGGTTGTGGTTGTCGACTTGGAACCCTACTTCGGCATGTGTCTCTCCAGGGAGTTCACTGCGAAGTTGGGAGGGTATCTCTCTCTGGACTACTCGCACATGGAAGTGCCCTTCAAAGGAAGGAGATCGAAGATTTTCAATGAGAAGCCTTCCACTTACTTAGTAGAGAAGATACCCGGAGAAGAGCCTGAGGACTGCATGGTTCAACTGACGGAGGAAGAACTGGTGACAGTGGACATGACGGAGCAAGCTCTCGAGCAACTGCAAGTAGAAGATGAATTCTCCTTGCGGGACTTCAACGCCGTGATTGAAATAGAGCAAGGCTGCTACACCATTGTTCAGCCTGAGAGGCTTGACAAGTCAGCCGTAAGAGAAGTGGGACCCGCACCCGAAAAGTCGTGGAAGCTTTTCTTTGACGGCGCACGATGCAAAAATGGCGCCGGTGCTGGAGTACTTTTGGTTTCCCCAACCGGGATCCAGAAGGATTACACCTACAAGCTGGCTTGGAGCTGTACCAACAACGCGGCGGAGTACGAAGCCCTGTGCTTGGGTTTGCGAAAGGCGGAGAGGCTAGGGATTAAACATCTGCAGATCTTCGGCGACTCAGAGCTGGTGTGCCACCAGATCACGAACAAGTGCGCCTCCAAAAAGCACTATCTCAAGGCGTACCGAAATCGGGTCTGGGATCTGATGGAGTCTTTTGACTCGTTGAATGTCAAGGCTATTTCACGCGAGAAAAACAAGCATGCTGACATTCTGGCGTCTGTTGGAGCCAGGTACGTTCCGGCTGATGACACTATCCAGAAGCCGAAGCCGGTTCGTACCATTTACAGGCCTTCTGTGCCTGATAAGGACACCCACTGGCAGGTGTTTGACTGTGACGAGGAGATCGTCACATTTTTGGTAAATGAAGCCTGTTCAATCGAAGGTAGAGACCCTGATGACGAGCAATATGAGGGGTTGATACAATTGAAAAACAATCATGTCCCAAAAGGACTGATTACTCTTGAAAGTCTATTTGATCAGAATGACAGAGCCATATCACACCGGATCAAAGTAGACCCAAAGCAGTACGCCGACCTGGAGCTGGAACCTGGAAAATCAATCAAGGTTGGAACAGACTGCACCACAGAGGAACTCGAGCAGATCAGAGCATTGTGTCGAGAGTTCCCTGACATAGTAGCCTGGAGCTACCAGGACTTGAAGGGGTATGACAGAGATGTAATCCAGCATACCATTGAGCTAGAAGATGGCGCCAAGCCATTCCGGCAGAAGCAGAGGGCCGTCAATCCGAAAATCGAGGCCATGATGAAAGCCGAGCTCTTGAAGATGCTGGAGGCCAAGATCATCTACCCCATCAAGCATTCATCCTGGGTTGCGAACTTGGTTCCCGTGAGGAAGAAGAACGGAGACATTCGTCTCTGCGTGGACTTTAGAAATCTGAATCAGGCCTCCCTCAAGGACCATTATCCGCTTCCCCAGATCGATCAGATCCTCCATATAGTTGCTGGAGCCCAGAGATTTTCCCTCTTAGACGGTTTTTCCGGCTACAACCAGATATGGGTCAAGGATGAGGACCAAGACAAGACGGCGTTCACCACCAAATGGGGAACGTTCGCCTATCAGCGCATGCCCTTCGGCTTATCCAATGCCGGCGCCACATTCCAAAGAGCCATGGACCCGGCCTTCCGAGAGTTGCTCAACAAAGTGATTGTCATCTACTTGGATGACATGACTGTTTTCTCTCACAGGCGAGAAGAGCATGTTCCCCACCTGCGGCAAATATTCGAAAGGTGTCGTGAATTCGGCATCTCCATAAACCCGAAGAAGTCTGTCTTCGCGGTAAAAGAAGGAAAGCTGCTGGGGCATGTCATCTCCGAAAAAGGCCTAGCCATAGACCCTGATAGAGCAGAGGCCCTCCTCCGCTTGCCCGCCCCAATCGACAAGAAAGGGCTGCAGTCCTTCTTCGGCCAAATCAACTTCGTGCGGAAGTTCATACCGGACTTCGCACAGGTAATCAAGCCTATGGCCGAGTTGCTGAAAAAGAACGCAGAATTCTTATGGACTGAAGAAAGGGGGCAAGCCTTCGAGGAGATCAAAGCTCGAATTGCACAAGCACCGGTGTTGATAAACCCGGACTACTCCAAGGATTTCATCCTGTACGCGGTGGGAGAACCCGAGAGTTACGCCGCAGTCCTGACCCAAAAGGGAGATGATGGCGAGGAGCGCCCCATAGCGTTCCTGAGCCAAGTGATCCAGCCACACGAAGAAAAGTACAACTTTATAGAGCGGCAGGTTCACGCTGTCATGAAATCTCTCCGAAAGTTCAGGCACTTTGTCTCCCAGAGCAAGATCACTGTCTTTGTGATCCACCCGGACGTTCGAAGCTTCATTATACAAGGAGAGCCGGGTCACAAGAGAGCAGGATGGATTGCTAAAATCCAGGAGTTCGACATCGAAGTGCGGCCAACCAAGCTTATCAGAGGCCGAGCCTTGTGCCAGGAGCTAGCCAGAAGCGCGGCAGCCGAGATATCCGCCTGCGAGTGGGAGGATCCAACAACACGCATCAACCTTGCCAACTCCTTACCCGAGGAGTGCGACTGGACAGATGAACTGGTGAGATACTTCTGTACCGGAAGATGTCCAGACCACATGAATGCCTCACAAAGAAGGAGGTTTCGGCTAGGTGCACTGAAGTACACTCTTCGCCCCGAGGGGCTTTACTTTAAAAACATTGACGGCATCCTGTTGCGGTGCGTCAGAAAATCAGACCACTCTAGGGTCCTTGGAGAATTTCACTCCGGGATGCCTGGGGGTCACCATTCTGCAAGGCCTACGGCCTTAAAAATAATCAGAGCTGGGTACTATTGGCCCACTCTATTTACAGACGCGCATGCGGTCTGTACCAAGTGTGATCAATGCCAGAGATTTGTTGGCAGTAAATGGAAAAGCACCCCTGCCTCTTCAACCGATCCAAGCCGAGACTCCGTTTCAAGCAATGGGGTCTGGACTTTATCGGGGTGATTACGCCGAACTCTGCAACGGGACACAAGTTTATCCTAACCGCCACCGACTACTTCACACGGTGGGCAGAGGCGATCCCCACAAAGAACGCCGACCAAGAGACGGTCATCAGATTCCTTGAGAGCCTGATTACCCGTTTCGGGGTCCCCGAGTCAATAGTAACGGACAATGGTCCGGGGTTCGCAGGCGCTGTACTCACGGAGTACACCAGCAAATTTGGCATCTATCACAAGATGTCTTCCAACTACTACCCGCAGGGGAACGGTCTTGCCGAGTCCACCAACAAAAATCTACTGAAGATCATCCGAAGGACAGTAGAGAATAACAAGAAGACTTGGCACCTACTCCTGGATCGGGCGCTATGGGCGGACAGAATTTCATTCAAAAAGTCCATCAAAACGTCCCCCTATGCGCTCGTATATGGCAAAGAAGCTGTCTTGCCAACTCACATTGAAATACCCGCTCTCTGGATGCTTGATGAAGAGAGAGGCAGCGGGGATCCGGTAGATGACAGACTTTGCCAACTGCTGCAGTTGGAGGAAGACAGAGAGAAAGCGTACCAGGCCTTCACCAAACACGCTGAAGCAACCCAAGGCTGGTTCGCAAAAGGCACCACCGCCCGAGTTTTCAAAATCGGGGACCTGGTGCTGAAATGGGACTCGTTGAAGGCGAAACCCGACAACCATGGAAAGTTTGATGCCCTCTGGGAGGGCCCATATCAGATTGCCCGGGTGAATCAGTTCAATGCATATGTGCTTCGGGACATGGAGGGACATCCTCTCCCCATTCCCGTCAACGGGTTCCACCTGAAAATGTACCACCACTGAAGGCACCCGAAGGGGTCCTTCCTTGTACAGATTTCCCTTCCGCATTTTCAGTTTTCAGCATGTAAATATTTCAGTTGTTTTTAGTCTTTAGTTTCCCAAGTAGCCCAAGTAGGTCTGAGGCAAGTCCCCGACTTCGCAGCGAAGTCGGGTAGCGCCCATCGAATGGTGCGAAGTAGGGAAGAAAGCAGTTGAAAAAGGAGCTAAAATGTCTAAGTGTGGCTGCCCAACCCGACTTCGCAGCGAAGTCGGGCTGCGCCCCTTCCAAAGGGCGCAGTTGGGTAGCGGACTACAAGGAAATGCCAAGTGTCAGACTGCGCCCATGTTGGTGGGCGAAGTCGGATTGCGCCCGTTTTTCGGGCGAAGTCCGAGTGCGCTCCCATTCTTGGTCACACCCTGGGTGATCTGGCGCGGAAAGTTGAAAGTGATAAGTGTAAAATCCAACTGCGCCCGTTGGCGAGTCGATTGCGCCTGTTGGCGAAGTCCGAGTGCGCCCTTTTCTCGGGCGAAGTCCGAGTGCGCCCCGAATTTCGGGCGAAGTCCGAACGGCTCACCATGGAAAACATGCAAAATCATAAGTGTGGGCCCAGGGCGAAGTCCGGCACATGGCGAAGTTGGGTTGTGGGTTAAAAAGTTCTTTGAAAAGTGTGCCCAAATGATGGCGGTGACGTCAGCAACGGCACATCGTTCAAGGAGGTTTTAAATGATTGCGCAATTACCAAGGATGATGCATTTAAAGGGTAAGGTGCGCTTTGGGCCAACGACTAATAAAGTACGCTTTTCGAAAAAGCCCATGCGCAGCCGCCAAAATCATAACGCCTCCACCAACCCAAAGTTAACTGCCCTCACTCCCTCCCTCGCGCCATTTAATGTTGCAGTCACTGTCTACAAAAAGGACCCTGGTGCAGCCAGAAAATTCATATTGTTCGAGCTGACTCCCTGACAGCAAGGAATAAAGCTGACAAGTTCGAGGCCGTAGTTCCTGCCTCTGTTGTTTCGACAAGGATGGACAAGGGGAAAGCGCCCGTACAGGCGCAATCTAGTGAAGAACCGCGCGAAGCCGAGGAGTCTCCGGAGTCTAGCGCTCATGAGAGCACAGCGCCGTAGGACAAGAAAGCAAAATCCCGAACGAAGAGGTGCGTAGTTGGCCAGACTCCGCCGCCACCAATCAATCGCTTGTCTGGATACAAGGATGGTTCCTTTTCCATCAGTCTCTCGAAGCTGCGTCTGAATATCGCAAAGTGGGTGGATAAGGTTTCGCCTTCCCATCACCTCGGAGCTGCGTATAAGTCAAACTTATACTGGTTCCTGTGCCCTCCGACCCACTGGTGCCCGGAGCTGGTTGAAGCGATAGTTGAATACTATAAACCAGCTGCGCGGCAGGTCTGCGACAACAAAGGAAGGGTGTTGTTCACTCTTTTCCGAGAGAGCGTTCAGCCAGCGTTCGCCCCAAGGCTTCAGTACAGCCCCGACGCAATTATCAGAAGGGTGAACATAGACGAGCAGACCGGCAGATTCTCTCAGACGAAGCGGATGAGAGAGTTTCTGGACTCAGAACTAAAGACTCCGCTGGCGGCTGGACAGTGGCCGACTGGCCCCATACCGCTGGATCGATTTGAAAACAGATACATCTATATCATCCTGGCATGGGTCCTCGGCTGCGACTCTGACAGAACGGTGCGGCCTTTCCAGCTGGCGATGGCCGAGTGTATCCTGCACGGGGAGTTCTACGACTCCACGGCGCAGAAAAGTGGAAAGCGCCCTATCTTCTTCGACTGGGCGGATTGGCTAGCATATGCGATACACTCGAGCCTGGTTAGACTGCAGCAGAAGCAGTCAACGGACTTCCGGTTTTGCTCCTTCCTCACATGGCTATGCCTGTATCACATGCATTACCGGATGAACGTCCCTAACCTGAAGAAAGTGAGCGAACAAGGAGAGCCGCTCCCCGTGTACGAGTGGACTGAGGTCCTGTACCGGAAGGGCTCATTTTATGATTTTAATATTCAATTTCTGGGCCAGGCCATGGGATTGTTCAACCGTGGCGCGACTCGCCCACCGGCGGTTATGACGAAGTATCTGTGGAACAATGAGTTCGGGGATACCTTCAGGCTGACTCAGGGCATCATTGTCCGAATCTACGGGTTCAAGGGAAAGCCGTGCTTGCTGCCCTACTTCTGCACTGACCATCAGTTCGGGATGGAAGTTGCGCGGCAGATGGACTACGTCGAAGAAGAATTTGGCCAGGGAAAAAAGAAAGGTCACATATTTAAATATCCTATGACCTGGGCCAATATTCAAGTCTTCAAAATCGGGCAGCACGTTTACCTTGAGCGGGAGCTCATTGATATGGGCCTGATAATGCTGCCGCAGCGCTGGAAGTACGACCCAATCGGGGTCCGGGGAAAATTCACTCACATCTGTCCTAGAGCTGAAATCATGAAGGAAAGAAGAAACAGGACAGGTGCAGACCTCCACTGGCGCATTCACTTGATGCAATCATGGCCACCATGGCATGAGTTTTACTGTGAAGAGGTCACCTACGATCCAGAGCGAAACCCGGATCATCGGATGGAGTCGGCTGGCTTCAAAAGGTTCCTCGCTAAGGTGGCGCCACTCAACTGGCATAAGGACAAAATCCTCGAATGCTGGAAGATGAGGTGTCGCACGCAACACGACAAATCAAGCCGGAGGAACCTTGCCGTTGACGATGAGTTTTCGGCGCTTTATGACGAACACGTCGACACGTGGCAGCCCTTTGAATTTCGCAATTGCGTTCCCCGAGGCGCAAATATAAGGTATAAAAGAAGGGCCACCTCTCAGCCATCGTCAACTCCCGCGACTTCCAGCGCGACTCCAACAAGCAGCCAAGTGGGCCCGATGCAGCCCGTAGCTCCTGTGGCAGCGCCCGAAGCGGCGCAAAGTTCAGAAAGGTCAACTCCTGAGCTGGCCCCTCCAGCAGAAAAGACGTCTGCGCTGCCAGCCAGCAGACCAAGTGCGGCAGGCATTCTTCCAACACGACCCAGGTACAAGTTTACCGTGGGGACATCAGCGCCTGCCGCCCCTTTATTGTCTCTTCCTTCTGGACTAGCCACAGCGTCAGGAGAAAAGAAGAAGAAGGTTGAGAGGACCAAGCGGCCTAAGGAGCCAGCAGCAACCAGCCGCAAGCCGCAGCACCGGAGGTTGTCTCTTTAGACAACCTTGAACCAGAAGTAGACATCCAGGCTGCGACCATCCCTCCAACGTCTGCTCAGGCAGAGCCCACAGGTACATCTTCGTCCCTCTTGCCCAAGTCCGCGTCAGCCCTGCAAAAGCCCCATCTTCCACTCCATCAGGGCAAGCCGTAGCCGTGTCTTCCGCTTCTCAAGCTACCCCGCCGTCT
Source organism: Wollemia nobilis (assembly GCA_028583015.1). Taxonomy (NCBI): domain Eukaryota; kingdom Viridiplantae; phylum Streptophyta; class Pinopsida; order Araucariales; family Araucariaceae; genus Wollemia; species Wollemia nobilis. The sequence continues at coordinate 1,510,559 of JAQPPZ010001923.1, forward strand.
AGCGGCTTGCACTCATTTGACCAGTTTGCTCAGGATCCCAACGCCTTCCAATCATTGAGCCAAACCCTAGAGCCTTCACCCGCAGCCAGCGCTGAAGCTGCTCCCTCATCTCCGCATCCTTTGCCCCAGCCGTCCGAAACCCTACCGGTGCTCTCCACTCAGACTCCTGTCACCCCTAGGACCCGGTCGCCCTCAAAGGTTGCTACCCCCTCTGGAATCCCTCCTACTTCACTGTTTGCAGGGAAAATGCCGCAGCAAGCCCAAGCGTTGGAAGACCTCGATTTCATGAGTATCACCGAGGACCAGCCTCTGGTAGTAAGAGCCGTGGGGGGATCTGCCTCCTTTCTTCAAGGCGTCAAGCGCAGAAGGGCCGAAGAGATAGCCGCCCCGGTCAAACGCACGAAGTTTGACCTAGATCGGAGAGTGCTTACAACAGAAAAGTTGGTCCCAAAGGTGAAGAAGCCTCTCCGTGACATGACCGAGGCTGACTATGAGCTTCAGACGAAGGAGAAGAACTTTGACGACATCAACGAGGAATACGAGATCCGTGGTATTCGTCGTAGAACAGACAACCTCCTTGTCAAGCATCTCGAGACCCAGGAGGCGCTTTTCCAGCTGCAGAATACCACAAGGCAGCTCGAGGAGGACTTGGCTAGGGCTACTGCGCAGCTGGGGTCAGCGCAGCAAGAAATAGAAGATCTTAAGGCTCAGCTGGCCGCCTCTCAGCAGGAGACCGCAGAAGAGAGAAAAGCAGCGCTAGAGCAGGTTTCGCAACTGCAAGATTCGCTGAAACAGGCACAGTCGCAACTAACAGAGAAAGCATCACAAGCGACGGCCTTTTCCAAGAGCAAAGCAAAGGAGATGCGCGCTAGTCTGCTACAAGGTTGCAAGCCCAACCTTGTTAAGTCCTTATCAGTTCTGGATTTCGTATCCAAGATTGAAGAAGTGTCTGCCCAGGGAAAACCTGTGGTAGAGGAAGCCGAACACCAGGCAAGGCAATGGCTAGACCTGGCTATGAAACTCGAGGAATTAGAGCGCAAAGGCTTCCAAATCGCCCCTAGGTCCCAACTTGCCTCAGAGTGGGCAGATGCAAGGGTAACCTTGCACACTTATTTTGCCAGGACAGAAAAAATCAGAACGGCCAGGAAGGCGCTGGATGCCTTAGAGCATGAAAGACACATTCTCCTGGCGCCCTTTCACATTCTGGGGCGACACCCGACTTCGCAGCGAAGTCGGAGTGCGCCCCTTTTCCAGTGCGCAGTCCGAACAGCGAAAGAAGACAGCCAAGTACCGGTGCGCAACCCGACTTCGCAGCGAAGTCGGGGTGCGCCCTTTGACCGGTGCGCAGTTGGAGAAGCTAACTTAGAAAATGCAAAGGCAAGAAGGCCTTCCAACTGCGCTGTTTTCCTCCTGCGCAACCCGATAGCGCCCGAATCCTGGGCGAAGTTGGATAAACTGCCTTTCAATGCAGACACGTGTCATACATCAGCATCCAACAAGTATCCACCTTCGGGATTCGAGCCAAGACTTGACCGCACAAGGACAAAGCATGGGCTACACTACCGACGCCAACTGTCACCATTTAAGCCGATGTGAAGTGCCATCTGCCGCACCTACCCGCATTCCTACTGACCGAAGATTTGACCCAACGCGCTGCCACATAGTTGTACCGTCTTCAGGGACACCATGCTGCAAGGACATTCCTGCCCGACAGAAGTCAGCATCAGCAGCTCCTCAGCCGCTCGTGTCGGCTCATCGTCTTGTCTGGGACTTTGTGCCCATGAATGTAATCGGGGAGAAATTGGGCTATAAATACCCACCACGTTTTCATTGTAAGTGGTGGAAGGGGAATATATTGCTAGGGAACAATTGTAGCTGTGCATTTGCCTCAAATATAAACATATACTTGGCTCTGCTTACTGTCTTTTATCTTGTATGTTGCCTCTCCTTGTCATTTCTGCCTCATGTTTCTTGTGTCATTGCTTGTTGTTGTACTGAACTCTGGACTCCGACATTTGGTGGCCAAGTATTCCTAGAATGCATAGATAGAGGATACATAGGATCGCCGATAGCTGTAGTTTCAATGTATGTTTGTAGATGAATGCTGTTAGTAGTGGTGATTGATTCGTTGTCGTGCTGCTTATTCCCCCCACCCAACTCCAATCACATTTGGAATCTCTTTCTGCATTTTTATCTCTTTCCCTGCACTCTTATCTTAACACAACCCCATAGGAAGCCGACCTTCTCCGGAGATTGGCACGGAAGGCATTCCTTCCTTCCGGCCTTTCAATCTGGTGGGCAAATCTGGGCGCATTAACAACAAATCCTTTCCTCATGGCAGATTCGTAACCAACAGTTTCATTTGTCAATTCAAATGGACATGGGATGTATTCCTTTAAGCATTCAATATACATGGGATAATAGATGCGCTGGGCAAACTCATATAGCAAAAATATTTGACTAATTTTTGTTGTCTAATACAAGGTTGCAAATAGAGTATACAGTCTCTTCAGACATTTTTTATGAGCAAGATCAGACCATAAACCCATTCTCTTAAGATGTGATTTACTCAATAATGGTCATTCAAAGAAATTTTCATTTCAATCCACGTGGTTTCAAGACCTTGATTTCTTCCATATGGTTATGGTATGGATGAAGCAAGGTTTGAAGGATTATGTAAGTTCATATTTATTCAAAGACAAAACATCTAAAGGATCAAATGAACATTTGGAATACCAAATCTTTTAGCAACATATTCAAAACAAAAGAGGAAATAAGCTCACAATTTACAAGAGATGGTAAAAATCAATGTAGTAGAGCAAGATACTTATATGCAAGAAAAACAATTAGCTTTTGAGTTAAAAAAAAATTTGGAGTTAAAAAAATTTTTGGAGTTAAATTTTTTTTGAAAGCATCACTAGCAGCTTCTGAAAATCAACCAAGGCTTCTCTATTTCAGACTACGGGCTCGTGGCTATCCAAGGAACTTTCTGCTCCAATGCTTTCCTCAAGTCTCTCAGAAGGATAAATCAGCGCTACTTCATCAATTGCATTCTGCAGTTCGAAAGAGTAAGAGGACCCCCCTTGTTTTCAAATTAAAATTTAGTCGTTCGGCTAAAGCATTAAACTTGGGGGCGACCCTAAACCCTACACTTCATCGGCTCTGCCAAGAAGTTCCCGCGCTGCACCATATTCCACTTCCGAGAGTCTGTTGGCGAAATCCAAGGAAACTTGGATCTTTTCTCATGCGGAGCAGATTTTCTTGATTTTTAGACGTTATGTAATGGTTCATTTTTTAGACGTTATGTAATGGTTAAAAATTAATACACCCGCTAAAAAAAAAATTAACTGCTAATTAAGTCATAATTAGCGGTTGAAAGGGTGTGACCGTTGGTGGTTGAAAGGGTGTGACCATTGAGATTCATACCCTCTCACCCCTATATATTCTAGTAAAGAATTTCATTTTGTAACATCTTTCTCAAGTTCAACTAATGAGCGGTAGTTTCCGCGAAACCGGTTTTGAACAAAGAATGAGAAACTTGTAATCTTTCATTTTCTATAATGAAATTTTTTTGTTACTTGATATGAAATTCGTCTCGCTATTGTTTGGTTGATTTTCAGAAGCTGCCAGTGATGCTTTCAAAATTTTTTTAACTCAAAATTTTTTTTTAACTCTAAATTTTTTTTTAACTCTAAAACATTTTTTTAACTCAAATTTTTTTTTAACTAGGAAAAGTTAAATTGGTCCCAAAAATCTAGGGAGAGATGGCTTAAGGGGATAGAAATACCAAATTTTTTCATGCTACAACCAAAACAAATTTGTCTTTTCGCCAAATAAAAAATATTTCAACTCTAGATGGAAGATATATAGATGAAGAAGAAGATATCAAGAAGGAATGAATTAATTATTTCAAAGATATTATGTCAAATTCTGGGCAAGATGAGGAGGATTAAGGTAAGTATTTTGCAAAACATTCCATCAATTATCACACTGAGACATAATGAAAGCTTGACAAGGAAGATATTTATGGAGGGGTTACAGGAGGCAATTTTCTCTTTCCACCCTAACAAGGGGCTTGGCCCGAATGGATTTCCTGTAGCTTTCAAAAAAATTTATTTGTTGAAGAGTGATATGTTGGCTACAGTTGGAAAGGTGAGGAAAAAGAAGGCTAAAATAAGTGAGACAAATGCCATCTTATTTCATTGGTTCCCAAGAAAGAAAAGACAAAATATTTTGATAATTTTCATCCAATACAACTTTGAAATGATATATAAGATAATTTCAAAAATCACGGCAAATAGATTGAAAAGCATTCAAAATTGTGTTATCTCAAAGGAACAAGGAGGTTTTGTATGTGGAAAACAAATTCTTGATGGTATAATCATTTCACAAAATGCCATATGTTCTCTTCATTTCGTGAAAAAATCCAGATATGCTTGTTAAATTAGATATGAAGAAAGCATATGATGGGGTTTGTTGGAGTTTTCTACATGATATTCTCAAAAATATGGTCTTGATCATGTTTGTATGAATTGATTAGATGTCGCTATAATACTCTATAATATTCTATTTTGATGAATGGATCCCTTGCCGGATACTTGGTATATGTTGTATATAGTTATTTAGTGGTACATTTAAGTTTTTTAAACGTAAGAGTAGTTAGGAAGGACGATCATTTTCCACCAACTTTCACTTGCAACGAGTACATATACACCCTATCATCTAGCCTAAAGCATCATCATCGTTCATGATGTATACTTGCTCAGGCCATGTTCTATAGATTGTATTGCATATTGATTGGGAATAATAAGTATTCATGTCACTATCTTTATTGACTGCATATACATAGTGTATGTGATTAATCTTCTATTGTGTTTTCTTTAGTTTGATTGCAGATTTTTTAATTGCATTACTGCACTGTTTATGTATGCTCTTCTGCATGACTCAAATACTTGCCATACTATGAGTAGATGATGTTTAAACTGAATCTGTAGGTTGAGGACTATGTGGCCATCACCAAACCCATTATGGCTGTCCTATGAGATTCATTTGACATTTGTTGGTGGCATCCAGTTGAAAGTGTACTCATTAATCAATGGCTTCAATCCAACTAAATTTGTCCTATCCATCCTACGAAATATTATGTCAGGGACCATCAACCATGTTCCCTATAAAAACAGTTCTAGTTGATGAAAATCCATGACTACAAAGTTTAAACTGAATAGATATGTCATTGGCCATTTCAAAATTCCATTAAAGGAAAGTTTAAATGGATAACCAAAGTTTCCTATATAATTGTTGCTATATCATTAATTTACTCTCAAAATGAATAGCTATTATTATGTTAGTTCAAATACTGCATGGGGGAAAGTCCTTTAGTAAAACTTATGAAGTATAAAGCAAAGGCATGTTTTTAAAAATATTATATATCACAAAATGTGTTGACTTCAAGTGCCACTATTGTTTAGTAATTACAAAGTGTCACTATAAGGTACATAAAATGTGATCTACCCTAACATGCAGTTCAATATAAATTATAACTTGATGTCACTAGAATGAAACATATAGATTATCAATTAAATAGCCTTGAAAGCAATAAATTAACGTGCTTAAGACAAGTTTCAATAGAAGAATGAAGGTGGTGGAGTCATCACCTAAGAAGTCCTTACCCAAATGACACATGATATATGATTAATGGTTTAGAGAAAAAAATTGAATAGGTTTGTTCCATAATTATTCTTCCAAATTTAGGCAAATCCATTTTTTACATTAGATGTTATTGATTGACATACAAAGGCATCTATGACAAATTTAATTTAACATTGTTTTCTCAAGATTAAGGCAATTACACAATTGGTTGTTGTATTGGACATGCCACTCCTTGAAACTTAGTCAACAATACAATTGATCTTCAAATATCAAATAAAAACAAAGAATAATATTTTTTTGTTTCCTCATGAGTCATGATGCACCATTTGTTGTCGGCTAAGATGCACAAGTTACAAATGTCATCCATGCAGGTGATCCAGTTCGTATGGCCATGGCTAATGTTAAAGATGAACTTCCTTTGTTGGACACTGTCCAAGAGTTATCAAATAACCTTGGGGCTTTGTTACCACAACTTCAGGTATGCGTATGCTTTTAATGTGAAGATTCAAGCTATTTTGTTTGATCCTTTTTTTGACGCCCATTAGACACAAAAAATTTGGTTTCTAATTCTTAAAAATAATCCTCACATTCAATTCAAATGACCAACTTATTGAGTTATTAAAAAGCTTCTCTTCAGACCTTTTGGATCCTATAGAAAATTGCTTACAGCTTCTCTCAAATTTTAGTTAACAAGAGTGTCCAGATTCAACCCCATAATATCATCAAACTTATGCTTTTCTTTTCTGTTATAGATTTGAGCCAGTAAATGTTTTACCATGTTGGTCAATAAGAACAGTTTTCTATTTATCACCACCGAGTATTCTAGTAAATGTGCAAAGTTCAACCTAGCAAGCCTAGCAAAGATGCCTTGCACAATATTCACATGGCAAGAGCCAAGATCATTCAAAATTTGTTTCTTAGGTCAAAAGGATGCGTCTAGAACCAGAATACCAAAAGACCAAGTCACTTGCTAAACACCAATGAATGCAATCTCATTTTAATCTCTAAGATTCATTTGTAAATAAATGCTTTATTTACTAATAACATAAGTAAATAAGGATTATTTGGGAAAAAAAGATTACTAAATTCTCATCTACATCCCAGAGATGACTTAAAATACAAAAACAATCCCACATCACCTAAATTTATAATGGTGACATGATATTAGCATAGATTTACATTGGATTTTTATTTTTTACCAAACATTATCATCTTCATTTTGAAAAATTTAATATCCATTGTTTATGAGATTTTTTTAAATGGGTTATATGCAATTGAAATGGATCCCACCCATAATACATCATGACTACATAGTGATCACATAGGGGTATTATAACTGCTTGTAGTTCTGCATGTATCGTTTAACAAGATTTGAACTTGGCTCTTCTCCTTGAAAGTTGAGATATTTAATCGATTGAATTGACGCCATTTGATCTTTGTTTATGAAACATTATCATCCTTATTTTGACAATTATATACATAAAAAGAACTCTACCTTTAGAAACATGATTTAACATCATAGCAATTTTTTTACAAAGACATCTTATCATGTGTTATATTCCTTTCTACTAGTCTCTCTCTTATATAGAGGGAGAGAGCGTGCTCTACCTTTAAAAGTATGATTCAAAATCACAACAGTTTTTTTATTTTTATTTTCGAGGACATCTTATCATGTGTTATTCTTCCTATCAGTGTCTCATTGAAATCCACATTTATTTATATATAAAAAAAAAAATCAACAGCAAGACTTAATTTTATCAAGTTAGGCAAAAATTGGTCTGCTCCTTTGTCCTGATTCATTAATATTTTCATAATATTCTGAGCTGTGAGTGTATTTATTTATTTTACATGGATAGACAATTTGTCAGTCTTGATGACGATCGAGTGTGATTTCATTTCTACATATCTAAAAAGGATAGACAAACTCAACATTAGAAATATCTTAGAACATCCTACATATGAGTTCATTTTGCACTTTTATGAGTAACTGTGATATGCGAACTTCCATATCTCCCTACTGCATAAAAGAAATTTAAAAAAAAATCATGGGTATCAGATGTGCATTTCCTCATCATAGCCATCGGCGAGCATTGATATACAGCACTTACAGCAATTTTATGAAGTACCAGTTGGGATAAAGTTTCCAGGAAAAATGGCATCACTAGTGAATTTGGTCCAAAAGCACCCTTGTGAACAGATCTTCACCAAAGGACAAAGCAGAAAAACTCAAAATCAACAAAGTCTTGGGGAAGCAAGTTGTAAATCTGTGCAAGATTCAGAAAATGCTTAAATAAGATTAGGTCTCCACCAAGGGAAATCACAACATTAGAAAAGGGAAAGAATGTTGCAAACATGTGCATTATTTCCAAGATTGTACAAATATGACAATATCTCTGCCAAAGAATAGAAAAGAGTTGAAAAAACTTTAGCTGAGGAAAATGTGCCTTGCCAAGAAAATGTGCAAATTTCAAGGACTTTCTTCCAAAAAGGAAATGTAAGCAAAAAAATGCAAGTGTTGCTAGAGCAGGTTGTGCATTGCTTTTTGAAAGAAAATGCACAAATTGGAAGATTAATCAAGCAAATAGGACTTGTTGGTGGGTGATATTGCAAAATACTAATCTCATGTAGAAATGTGTGAAGATGAAGAATCCTCTACTGAGGAAGAAAAGATCATCAAAAATGGGAAACATGGGGTGAGGCACATAGCGAATTTGTGCAAAAAGTTAATAATTTCAAATTTCCTATTTTGAATAGGAAAAAAACAGCAAGATCAGTTTTACTGCATTAAATAGTGATGGGAACACTTGGATGTATGACAGACTTTTTAAAGTGCAGAGAAAAGTTACAATCTGGACCAGGCAATCCTCTGTATATAAACAGTTTCACTATAAAGCAAATCTAATTTTGCCTAGTGTAAGAACGACTTTCATTTTTCCATCATTCATCCTAGCATTCTTAACAATTAAAATTTGCATATGGCCATAGCTCTATGAATGTATTCCTTCCATTATATTTTGTTAAATGCTCAAAAATTTCAGCCACTGACAGAAACTAAAGTGTGTATGTAACATCCTGCCAGACCCCCATCCTATGCAACTGAAAGTTGAATATAGTAGATATATGAATTTAGGGTATCTAAATCTAGTTGAATTTTGCAATGAATTCCATAAATTGACTGACACTCAAGAGACTCAAAAGTCCCCTTCAGTGTTCAGGAATGGTTTGAGGCTTCTGATTTTCCAAATGGATTTCTCACCCCATAACTGAATTTGGAATGTGCCCTTTCCATTGGCTTGAGACCAAGGAAATTTGAGTGCTAAAAAGGCAAAGTCATTGCCAACTTCCGTGCAGAGTTCATTGAAGCTGCCTCCTGCATTGCAAGTGACTGGGTGCATGATTGCAGTAAGAAGCAACCATAGCCAAAACCAATGAACACAAAGATACAGCCAGAGTTGTGAATAAGTGGTTGATAACATGGGAATGGTACAAAGCAGATGCTTTGAGTTTGAATACTTACAGAAAGACTTTAAAGTTGTATAGAACAATGCAATTCTATTGCTATCACATATCATGGGTAAGATAAATGGAAATAGTTTCAAAGAACATGCCTATTGGTTTTTTTGTGCAAGAAGTTCTAAACTGTGTCAAGTTCAGGTGGTCCTGACTTGCTAGCAACACTATGTTATCCTTCCTCACTTTGCCCTTCCACACCAATACAATTGATTCTTGAATTTCCACTGTGATTCCACTCACCTATATGACTATCAGAGATTTGTCTCTTGCTAGGGATGGTTCCCAAGGGCCGTCTAAGGTTATATGACTTTTGAAAGTGCCATAGAATCTAGTTTCCATTGCCTCTATGTTTACTTTGATGCAGTGTATGCTAGTATAGGAAAGTGGCAAAACAACTGAAGTGGGCTACCTTCCATTGAGAGTCCCCTAGCAGGCCAACTAATGATTCACTAAAATCTTTTATCCTAGTCTTTAAAAGAAGACACTAAACCCCCCCCAACAAAAAAAAAAAAAACCGATGAAAAATTTCTTGAACTTTCTTTGCCCCACAACCAGTTCCTCTTTGGTTTTCATTGCATCAATTTGATTATTTTTCTTTGCATCATGGATGTTTTACAATATCTGCATGAAAGATGTAAAGTACTCAGTCAGCCTTGTTACTCTCCTCCATTTAATACAAGAAACAGGAAAGCTCAAAATACACGCATCATATAGTTTTAAGCATGTTTGTGTAAAGGTTTGACAAGTGTTTTTTCTTTATATTCAGTGTATTCCATTTATCTCTTTTCAATCTAAAATATGCTAATAAAAAACACAAATGCATTCATCTTTCTAGTTCGGAATATATTAATGGATATGCCAAGTGCATATTACGCCATTTTCATTTCCTTTGCAACAAGACATGAAGCTATTACCCCAGTATGAGCACTAGTAATGAGCAGTTTTATAGCTGCTTCTTAGTAGATAAACATAAGTAGTGGTGGATCATGTTTGGGTAAATGGCTATAAAAGTATAATGCATGAGCTAAAATCCCATTTCTGATAGTAATCTCTCATTCATTTGTGTTGATATCCGTGTTGCAAAAGGCAGCTGCTGAGGATGATCAACTCATTGAATCCATTGTAGTTGGTCTTTGTGATAATTGGAGATATCTAAAACTTAGTATCAACTTTTTTATCTTGCTGAACTTTGGTTCTTAGTAGATCCATTTGTATGGAATATTTCGTAGTACAATATTCTAGAGTCAACTTTGAATGATTTATCTTTCTTCTTAGATGCTATTGCTTTAAATGTAGAAGGTTCGCAAGTTTTTTTGGTCAAAGAAAACAGACATAAGGAATGCTGCTGTAATTACTTGATGTCTGCTTTTTTAACAGATCTTGGCAGCTATTATACCAAAAGATGCATTGTTGTGGAAACTGAAGTTGCTTCAATCAGCTGCACTTTATACTGGTTCCCGTCTTCATTCTGTCAAAGCTGAAGTCTTGATGCTTGCAAGGTATGCCTATTTGCATATCCTAGTCAAGGATATTGATTTGCCTCATAATTCAAAGGAAATAAATAACGCTGATAGTTCAGAGTTAATGTGGGATAGACGATAATTGCAAATAGGTTTTACTTTTGAATTTCTTCACTCTATGTCTAATTTAATCTGCATCTTTATAATTTATCTACATATGATGATCTAAACTCTTATCTAGAAACTGTGCTCCATTAATGTCTATATTTCATTGAACTAAGAATGAAAACCATGCATAGAAGAGTTTCCAGAAGTTTGTTATTGCTTCATCTTTTATCTTCTTTGATATGATAAAACTAATAATTAGCTTTGATGACATTGTAGTTAGATTTGTTATGGTCTCTTTATTCACCAGGATCCTCATTGATGGAGCCATTAATTTGTTAAGCAAGATTACAGATATAGAAACTACAAAATTAGTTGAATTATGTCTAAGAATCATTTTCTTCAGTTTTTGAGGTGAGATTTGTGAACAAACAAAAGACATGGCAGTGGGATCACTACCTTCTCCAATAATTGAAAATATATATATATGGAACATTTTGAAAAGACAATAATCGAAAGCTACCATCTCAAACCGACATGGTGGATCAGATTTGTTGATGATATTTTTTCAAATTGGCATAATGGGAAGGAGGAATTAAACAAATTTTTGACACACCTAAATGGTTGTGCCAACAAATTTAATTCATAATGGAATTCAAGGTTAATTATTGCCTTCCATTCCTTGACGTTTTGATAGAAACAAAAGTGGATGGAACCCTAGAACATGGGATATATAGAAAGAAAACACATACAAATCTTTATCTACAAGCAAATTCTCACTACTACCCTTCTCAAAAAGAGGCAATGCTAAACGCCTAAGCTATTAGATTAATTAGAGTATCAAACAATAACCACTTGGAAAAGGAATGAGCACATCTAACAAATGTCCTCACGAAAAATGATCTTCCTAAATTTCAAATAAAAAATGCCCTTTGAAAAGCTGAATTTCACAAGAATCAAGAGAGACCAAATAAATATTAAAATAAAACTCCCATGTATACAAGGTTTATCCGAGAAACTTTCTCAGATCTTAGGGAAGAGTGAATAACATTTCATTTGCACCCATGAATACTCTATGAAAACTCTTAGAGGACTCCTATAATTAGCTAAAGACAAAGTGGATCCCAAACTTTACAAAGAAGTCTACTTGATTCCATGCTCATGTGGTAGACTAGTGTTACATAGGATCTGTATATCCCCATATCTGAGATGGATACGGGTATGATACACCTTCATTATTTCGAAAAACACCACTTCCATCAACTTTTCCTAGATTTCCTTTGGAAGCACCATAAAAATTAATTTTGATAAACCCAATTTATATACATTGCCATTTTACCATAGATCGAAGCAAATCCTTTGTGTTGATACCATTGTCACAGATGACCCTTTTGTGTATGTTCAAACCTTGTAACCAAGGGGCTGGAACCTCTTTTATCTACACTTGAGACTTCCCATGATGAGCACCATATCTGTAAACATTCTACAAGAAAGGCAATAATACAATTCCAAACTTGGGCATGATTTTGAGTTTTATTTATAAAAGTTCTATTTCGTTCAAGCTATAAATTCCAACAAATAATGGCAGGACTATTTCTTTGGCTTTGAAATGATTAATCCAACATTTCGTCAACTCCTTTAATTTTGATGGAGCTACCCAATATATTCTCATATTTTTGAAAAAGCAACCTCAAATGGTGTGAGCAAAGGGACAATTAAGAAATAAATGGTCTGATGTTTTTAAATCCTTCTCACACAAGGCACATTTGAAAGGTCCATGATATCTTCTTCTTTGTAGACACTTTCTTGTAGAAATATTACCTTGGAATGCTAACCAAAGGAATGTTGAGTCCTTGAGGAAAGCCTATAGTGACCAAACATTCTTCCAATGGAAATATTTGAAAGTAGCAAATTTTGATTACTCTGACTCCTCATATCCCAATTTGATTGAGTATCCACCATATTTTGTTAGATTTCAAACCAATTCATCTTTTCATGTAAAAATAGGCAAATAAAACTCTTGAAGCTTATTTGCTATTTGTTTGAGCTACTATCCTTCAACCAGGTTACTAATAGAAATCCATGATCTAGAGTTGTTGCTCACATTAATATAATATTTGATTTTTGGACCTTTACAAGCTAGACATTCCCAAGCTAATGGTTTCCATTTTGAATTAGAGATAAGAGGATAAGGCTTCAACCAATCATCAAACCAAAAACTTGCATAATCCCCCTCATCGACTGACCGTCTTATACGTTTCTTGATCAATTGTAATCTATTTGATATGAATTTGAGTTAGTGATAGTTGGATTGGGAGTAGAATCTAAAACTAGAGTTTAGAATGAGCAGGCTACTGCAACTAGTGTAGTACAGGACACCAATACTAATCTTAAGGAAGGCAGGACATCCATTGGACATTTGTTACATCTATGCACATCATACGTCTGATTTCTTGTTTCCTACATATTGCATGTGCTTCCTCATTTGTTTGGTTTTAATAAAGGTAGTAGGTAAAGGTATTTTTTTAAGGTCCTAACCTAGCCTAGTAAAAATGCCTAGTTAGCACACATCCCCTTCTGGTAACAAGTAAACTTTTCACTTTATCTAAAACTTATATTTTTCAAAATATGCAGCTTGTTAGGTTTCAACAGTTCAACAAAGTTCATAGTAAGTTAGCCCTTCCCAATCCATATAAGCTCAAGATATTAAAACATGACTTTTTGATAGCATTTGATTCTCAATAGTTGAAGGAAAATTCATTACTACTATCAGATTTTAAAGTACAATGATGATAGCACACTTGTGTAACATATAAATGAGGCCTCAAACTTGTTTGGCACTAGCCTTTTTGCACATTCTTAAAGAGTACAAGCCACAATTGATAAGGAGGGGAATTATATATTGCATGACTCATGGTACCTACATCTAAAAATGAACTATATGTTATCTAATCTCGTACATTAACAAGGAAATAAGGACATCTGAGGAAAATCATCTCTATATTTCTCCAATATCAAAAAATGTTTAATAGCCTGTGTTAACTCTCAATACCTATAGATGTACAAATTTATTGCCAATACTTTTTTTTCATCACTTTCTTTGCTCATATTCTTTATGCCTTTTGCTTATGCACATCCTTTTGTAGTGGAAAGGATAAATTGCTATTATCTCATTTGTCCATTCTTTGCTTGTATGGCTAATACCTCTTACTCATACACCTCTTCTTGTAGTGGAAAGGATCAAATGCTACCGACTCGTGAGGAAGCAAGACGTCTTAAAAAAAAACTATCTAATTATAGAGTCCGTTATTTTAACGATAGTGGCCATACACTTTTGCTGGTTAGTATTTATTAATATCAATAATTTATACTTTATGTACTGCATCTTTTAAATTTCTATTAAATCAATCATGGTTTAATTTTTTATTATATTGCTACAAAATATGATTAGCATGATTTAATTGTTGATTGGTCAAACTTGATGCTTAGGGGAAAAAATATTGATCTATATGGAAAATTTATATAACATTTTTGTTGATGGCTCCTCTTCAACCATAGTGGATTCTTTAGTTTCTGCTTCTTGTTGTCCTTCAACAATTTCTTCTCAACTTGCACACGTGTCTCTTGTCATCTTGCCTTCTCCTTCTCAAGATTTGGATATTGCTTTAACTTCTTCACTTGTGCACATGTTACTACAAGCATTTGCTTCCTCTTTTGTTGGTCCACTTGAGCTCTTCAATGTCAATGAAATCGACATTTTGCAAGTTACTAGTACTCGCCTTCTTTAGATAGTTAACCTCCTTATGGTTGCTATGATCACATCATTGGCACATCATTACCATGTTCCCATTTCCACCAATTGGTACATTTGTACAATTGCGTTTGAAGTGTCTCCATTCTTGAAATCTTTGACATTGGATAATCGGTCTTCCTTCTGAGTTATACTGCAATTGACTTTCAATGCTGCCACTAGACCCGTTTACAGATTGTGGTTGTCTCCTTCCTTGGCAACTGTTACAAATACGATAACCACCACTCATTGCACCTTATCCACTTTTAGAAGTGTTAGGTTTATACACCTTTTCCTCCTACATCGTCATCGTTTGGTGCCATGCACTTCTAAGGCTAAACAGACATTCCACAATCGCATGTCCACTTACTTCGCATATGTTGCAATATGTCTTCTTTAAGCAATTGGTCTTCGTATGTCCTTCCATCTTGCATTCTACACACCTAGTGTCTTTTTTCTCCTTTTTCTAGGCCTTGACATCATTGATCATCCTTTCTAGGTCCTTACGCATTGCCTAGACCGATGCATTGAGATTGCCCCGATCACTATCTTAGTCATGATTAGTCATCATCTCCCTTATGACTTGTACTTTTTCTGCCTGTTGCTGCTATCTTCATTTCATTTTCTAGGATTAGCACGCAATCAAATGCCTCTTGGTAGGTTATCGATAGGACAAACCTTCATCTTCTTCTTATATTATTTCAATATTCTATCTAGAAACTACCTCTCCTAGAATTCATTGACTAGTTTCATCTCCATCTTCCCAATCAACTCTTTTAGATGACAGTTGTGTGATTTTATGTTTTCATCCTTGTTTTGCTTTGTGGCATAAATTTATCCAATTATATTTGTGTCATCACAAAGCAATCTGAATTCCTTTTTGAATTCCTCCTTCAAATTGTCTCAATCAGTGAATGATTCTTCTCTCTTTAGATACCAATTGATTGCAACTCCTCACAATGTTGTCAGGAATAGTCATAGCCATGTATTTTCATCTATTGCTCTATTTGCTCGCCATATCATCTCACACATCCCAATATGGAAATCAAGATCTTCCTTCCTATCTCCTGTGAATTTCAGGCACTTCTATTTTCCCGCTACTACAACCATTGTTGGGGATGATGGTACTTGTTTTTCGAATTCTTCCCCACTCAACGAACCTTCTTTTGATGTTTGGTCTTCTGCAAACAATCGTTGACCACTTTCTATTAAACTTGTACTTTGTGATCTCCTTTGTGTATATATGAGCGTCGACTCTGGTCTTTTGAGCACACTCCCTTGTTGCCCTTGTGCTTGACTCCTGTCCTCTGCACCTATAGGCACTCTCCTCCATAGTTGTGCTAGTCACCAGTTGCTCGTCTCATCTTGTGCTACACAATCCTCTCCCTCACACTCCATGTTGGTGCCTTCTTCACCACTTGCATGAATGTCTTTATTGGCCCTTTTTTTGTTTGCTTGTTGCGCCTCCACTTGTGTGTCTTCCTCCATTGTAAAAAAACAATGTCCTCCTTTTGCCACCTTTCGTTGTCCTCCTCTTGCGGACTCCAAAATCGTTTGAGTATTGGTTCTTCTGTTTTCCACAACTACAGTGCTCGATTGGTTATTTTCCTTGACATACTTGGAACTTTTCGATGTATTTCCATGCCATTGCTCTCATGGATGTACTTTTTGATGTGGCATACTTGGAAATTTTTGATGGATTTCCTTGCTGTTGCTCTCATGATGAATGCTATGACAGAAGAGAAGATGTTTTTTGGTTTTAATCCACCAAGAGTGATTTTGGAGCATCAGCCGACTATATGGTAGTGGGTCCATTCGATGCCACTAACCAAGCCAACTACCCCCATTAAGAAAAAGAAGGGTAAGTTGAGGAAGAGGAAAGATTGGGAGCTTTTGAAAGTTGAGGAGAGTGCAGATTCACAAGAAGATGAATAGCAACCATAAACAGAGAAATTGTTGCAGACAGAAAAGAGGTGGAGGTTAGAGCGGCAAACCATATCAAAGGAAAGTGGCAAAAGAAGAAGATGGTGGAAGCTAGAAGAAAGAAGAGTCAGGTCATGTAGGAACGTGTTGGAGAAAAGAAGATGACTCATGAAAGGCTGTGCAACGTGGAAAACAGCCAAAAGATACTATTGTGCAGATGGAAACAGGAGCGCAATAGTGGGATAGAGTTGTGCAGCAAGCATAGGCACAAATTATTGTGGATGTGGATGAAAGGGAACAAATTGCAGAGGAGATTGCATAAGAGGAAGGCACAAGGACTATCAGGGTAGAGGGTATAGTAGTCCATTGGATTTTTCATAGGTGGATCCTTGTGGATCACCTCCATTAAATAAAGAAGTGCAAATTGACATCCCATCTATAGTACCAGTACCAGAGGTGGCATGAACACTAGTTGTGCTAGAGGAGAAAGGAGAAAAGGGAAAAGCAACTGCATCAGAAATCAGAATGGTGTACAAAGGAGATAACAACCAACTGTTGGAGAAGTAACCTGCAAGATAATAGGAAATAGTGGCAACTGATGCAATAATGTAGTAGAGAATGAAGGGCAAGGCAACTGTAAAACCAATGAACCTGACAAGACACGGTGGAGAAGATAAAAGTACCAAACTTCAAGAAACCACCGACTCTAGGGGATTGTATTGATAAACAGGTTGATGCCTTTTCAAAGAAAATGTCTAGAGCCTTGGACAAAGCAAGGTTGGAGTTCCAAGTCAGATGTGTTGGATAGTGGCGATGATGGCAACTGATGGTGGAGAACGAACTAGGCAAGTTGGTACAATGGGTACAGGATGAGGATTGGATGAAGAAACTTGCCAATATCCACTAGACATGGCCATGGGAGCTAGATATTGGCAATGTAAAGAATATGATTGGTGTGCAGAACCTATCGGTAGGAACCCAAATGATCTATAGGCAGTCAAAAAGGGTATATATTGATGACGTAGAGGATGAGGATTGGATGAAGAAACTTGCCAATATCCATTAGACACAACCATGGGAGCTAGAGATTGGAAATGTTAAGAATATGATTGGTGTGCAATTTCTAGTAGAAAGAACTCAAATGATCTATAGACAATAAACAAGAGTATATATTGATGAGGCAAAGGAGGAGGATTGGATGAAGAAACTTGCCAATATCCACTAGACACAGCTATGGGAGCTAGAGATTGGCAATGTTAAGAATATGATTGATATGCAAAACCTACCAGAAGGGACCCAGATGATCTATAGGCAGTTAGAAAGGGTATATATTGACGAGGTGGATTTGAGACCTTGCCCAAAATATGAAGCAGGTGTCAAGTATGTGAAGCTTGCACCTGAGCTAGTAAAGATATATGCTAGAATAAACTTTTTGGCATACTTGATTCAGTCTTTAGCCATAGGAGTAGAGAAGATACATTTTCTAAGGAAAGAACAGGCTAACTAGTTGTAGGATAACTTAGACAAATGTAGGGGGATGTTGAAGCAAAGTTGGCCAGGTTGAGGAATAAAGTTGAGAAGACTAAGGCAAACAAGGAGCAAGACCAGTTGATTAGGCAGTTGAAGATAGAATGTTTAGTCAAAGAGCAATTGTTGGAAGGAAAGACAAAGGAGGTCCAACACCATGATCAGTTGATAATAGAAAAGGACGAGAAGTTGACGATGGCAGCCTAGAGGGAAGTTGAGATAAAGGCTAGGTTGGAAGATATTGAGTAGAAGGCAACTCGTTACAACATGAAGTGGGCTTAATACCAAGCCTATGATTAACGATTGAAAGGAGAAAATGAAGCTTTCAAATTGTAAGTCAAAGAACTTGGAGGTATTCCTGTTTCAACTCCTCAACAGAACTTGAGTCCCCAGGAGCAGAGGCAATCATCGATGAGGATGTCAACCAAGCTAACGGGAAGGGTAGATGTAGGAGCTAGTTGTGATACATCAAAAACCTACTGTAAATAGTAGTAATAGTGTTACATGCACATAAATGTAAATGCAAATATTAATGAAATTTAAAGGAAACGTGGATGTAATTCAATTTTGTCATCATGTGATATATTACAATTTAATATAAGTTGTAAGAAGGGTGTCTAACATATGTCCGAAGGGAATATGGTTTTATGGCTAGACATCTTGGAAGTTGTTGGTAACAACAGGGACCAAATGATAAATAGGACCCCCTCTCATTTGTTCAAGCACCATATGTAGACCATGTGTGAACCATTGAGCATAGGAGTCGTGTAGAGTGTGGAGAGTATATCTTGGGTTCCAAGAGAGGAGAGACTATTTAGTCTGTATAGCCATTGTGCATTGTATTGTTGTGTGAGAGAGACTCTGTAATGTACATGTTGTACAACTGAGTAATGCAATGATGATTCATTCCCTATTCATGTGATGTGTGTTTTCTATGTGTATGCTATTATCATTGTTGTTGGTTGGTAGTGTTTGTGCATTAGGTTCTATGTGTAGATGTGGGAGCATTGCAATCAGATTGCAGAGAGTTGCAGTCCAGG
Organism: Wollemia nobilis; assembly: GCA_028583015.1. Taxonomy (NCBI): domain Eukaryota; kingdom Viridiplantae; phylum Streptophyta; class Pinopsida; order Araucariales; family Araucariaceae; genus Wollemia; species Wollemia nobilis. The sequence continues at coordinate 1,529,566 of JAQPPZ010001923.1, forward strand.
GTGTCGTATGGACATTGTCGTACAAGTGGAATTGAGGATTGTACCGTTCCAATGGTGTTCCATTCTAGTGGATTGCTTTGTGTCGTTCTAGTGGGAGAACACTATTCAAGTGTGCATTTGACATTGTCGTACAAGCACTTGCCATTCAAGTGAAGAACTACCTGCCATACAAGTACTTGTCATACGAGTACTTGCTATATGAGTGAGCCATTATTGATGCCATACAAGTGCATGATGTGTTGAAAAATTGCATTGAATGTAGTCTTGCTTGGCCTCTAGATATGTCATTTTGTTCCTCTACCATTGGGAAGTTCACCACCGTGCTGCAGGGATAATTTTCAAAGTGATGGTAAGTGAGTGGGTGCCACCAATTGTGATTAGCTTGAAAAGGGAGAGCAATTAGATCCACATCTATGTCAAGTTTTGGAGTTTGAATGCAGTGACCGTTAAGGATCCCTTTCCTATGTCGTTTACTGATTTTATCTTGGAAGAAGTAGCTAGGCACAAGATCTATTCATTTTTGGATTGATTATTGAGCTACAATCAAATTAGTATCACTGAGGAGGATAGACTGAAAACCACTTTCATAATGGAGAATGGAATTTATGCATATAACTAGATGCCTTTCGGTTTGTGCAATGCCCTTGCCACATTTTAGGGAATAATTTTATGTACTTTTGAACAGATATCAATGACCATGTTCAAAGTGTTTTGGGCCTTTGGTCATTGTACGAAAGGAAAAGAATTTGAAGGCATTCGAGGAATGCATGTGGTTGTGTATGCTCGACTGTCCTTGAACCCAAAGAAGTGTGAGTTACCATACTGGAAGTTACTCGGGCATGTCATGTGTAAAGAGGGTTTGAAGATTGTAGGCATAAGTTCTAAGAAAAAGCAAAAGTGAAGTTGTTGTGGAAACGTCCAAGGAACAAGCACTAATTTGAAAATAATGAAATGAATTGAAATGCAATGTAATGAAAAATGAAATGTAGTCATCATTTGTTAGACCTTAATATTTGATTAATTGTAAGGTTGGCTAATGTTCTACGTAGGAAGGGTAAATAGTTATGTAACATGTCCTGGAAACCGTTGTTGCCAAACGGCTAGGACTCTGCTATAAATAGGACCCCTTCTTTATTATGCAAGTATGAGATATTGTGTATAGATGTATGTTTGGTTAATAGCAAGAGCGAGAAGCATGGTTGTATGCTGAAGTACAAATATATCTGAGATCTTTGCATTGTATGCCTTTGAGGCTAACTTGTTAATGGAAGAAATATCTTATGCTCTCATTATGTGTATGGTTGTGTGTTGATGATTGTGTGATTAGATTGTTAGATCCTAGTGCAAAGTGAATTGGTTGCAGGTTGGAGAGTTCAAACGATAGAATATAGATGCTGACAAAGGGTTGCAATCATTATCAGATTCGTAGACGCCATCAGACAGAGGCCATCGTCAAAGGAAGCAGATGAGGAGTGGAGAAGCAGCCGTTTGAGCAATCACCATCTAGGATTGTCGTTTGTGTCATGTCGTCATGTCATCATGGGATGTCATTGTTGGTTACGAATCTGCCATGAGGAAAGGATTTGGGGTTAATGCGCCCAGATTCGCCCACCAGCATGAAAGGCCGGAAGGAAGAGATGCCTTCCGTGCCAATCTCCGGAGAAGGCCGGCTCCTTTTGGGGGTTTTCTGATTTAAGCTAAGAGTGCAGGAAAGAGATAAATGAACAGAAAGGAATTTACAAATATACGTGGAGGTTGGTGGGGGGAACTAACAGTACGGGAACACACCAGACACCAATGCTTACTGCATTATAAACACAAAGCATGACTGAGAACTGCAAAATCTATGTGTACTTCCGATACCTAAGCAGTGTACGCACAACTACAATGGTCCCCTAGCAAACATTCTCCCTACAAGGAGAACTAACAGCACGGCAATGCATCAATCACCAGATACGTACACTAACATGAGTAGAAAGCAACCTAGAGATATCAGAGCCAGGTATATGTGTCATGCAGTGATTTTAACTGCACAGCTACAATGGCTCCCTAACAGACATTCCCTACAAGGAACTAACAGTACGGCAGCGCATCAATCACCAGATACAGACAGCAACGTAACACACAAGCGATGGAACTGCTACCACATCTATTCTATGTATCCTTTAAACTATTAAATACAGAAAGTGCTCGGACAAGCAATGCTAAAGGCACCTGATCACCAAATGCTGAAGTGAATCAACGAGCCGTGACACAGGTTAGCGTTAAGCATATATATAATGAAAGGCAGCATAAAAAATAGAAGCAGCAGAACAAAACCAGGCATACAATTTATATTTATAAACAGAAGCACGGTTACAATGGGCACAGTGGTTCCCTAACAGACATTCCCCTTCCACCCTTTACAATGAATTCATGGTGGGTTTTTATAGCCCGAGTCCCTCCCGTTACATTAATGGGCACAAGGTCCCAATCAAACATAAGGCGACAAAAGCGGCGAAGGAGGCTGCAAATGCTGACCTTTTGTCGGACCGGATGTACCCGCAGCATGGTCTTCCTGGAAGCTGGACGGCTACGTGGCGGTGTGTTGGGCGAGACTTCTTCTCGGCGAGTATGCGGGTAGGCTGGAGCGAGTAGAACCTCCAATCGGCTTTAAATGAGGTCATCGGCACGGGGTAGTGCAGCCCATGCTCGTCCTTTTGCTCGGCACGTCTTGGCTCAAATCCCGAAGCTGGACACTTGTCAGATGATGGATGATGCTGTGTGACACGTGTCTGCCTTGGAAGGCAGTTTGTCCAACTTCGCTTGGGATCGGAGCGTCTCGGGTTGCGCGGGCAGAAAACAGCGCAGTCGGGAAGGCCTTCATGCCTTGGTCAAATTCTGGTTTTGTTTCCCTACTGCGCACCTGTCAAGGGCGCACTCCGACTTCGCTGCGAAGTCGGACTGCGCACAGGTGAGAACTGGTGTCTGCCGCCGTACGGACTTGCTCCAGCACTTAACACTTTCTTGTCGGCCTGCCAGCCTGCCAGTTACAAGGTGCGCCCAGAAGAGGGGCGAAGTACGCACTTCGCACCAAAACTGGGCGAAGTGCGAACTTCGCACCAAAGCTGGGCGAAGTGCGAACTTCGCACCCACACTTAGCCATTTTCAGGTAACTTGCTGGAAAGTTTGAAAATCAAGCGAGGGACTCCGAGAAAGGGGGAAGAAAGAGAATGTGGGAAAGAAAGAGGAAGGGAGAGCAGAAGAAAGGAAAATAGAGGAAGAGGGAAAAAGAAGAGCAACACTTGTTACAAACTTGAAAACATTGCACCCCGTGCAAAATGTGACAACATTTCTGGCGGCTCGCGGGGTGTCGAGCTCGCCTCGGCGCAAAGAATCCATGCCTTCATCCATTGGGTGCAGAGGAGCTTGCCTCCCCTGCCTTTTGCTGCTCTAATTGTTCTCCTTGCGGCAACTGTTCTTCAGATTCATCTTTGTCAGTTGCCCCCTCAGAATCACCTTCCGAAGGCTCTCCAGTTCTTGCTTCTGCCTCGCAGATGCGAGTGTATGCCGCCTGGGCTTGGCGCCAGGCTTCCGCTTCGAACGGCCGGCGGTCAGCAACTTCTTCTAATGCTGCGTGGAAAGCGGCGACCGCGTGCAGGTCGATGGTGTGGTATCTTTTTTCTAGCTCCTGGAAGTAGGAGCTGATCTTGCAATATTTGGACACCATCTGAGTGACCTGACTTCCTGAATTGGCTCAGTCCAGCTATCAATTTCAGCTGTATCTGCTTCAAAGGACTGCCAATTCCTTTTCACCTGATCTAGGGTGAGAAGCTCGCCATTCTCAACAAAACCTGGGCACCCTAGTTCGGAAAGAGCGCGAAAGGGGGCCATACAGATGTCTCTTTCATGTTCGAATGCATCTAGCATTCGTCTGGCCACTCTCACCTCTTCTAATTTTTTGAAATATTTATGCAAGGTTACCCTTGCATCTGCCCATTCTGCAGCGAATGAGGACACGGGGGAAAATTGGAGGCCATCGCGCTCGCGCTCTCGAAGATTTATCGCCAGGTCCAGCCATTGCTTCGCCGACGTTCGGCCTCCTCTACCACGGGCTTTCCACGGGCAGAAACTTCTTGGATTCTGGATGCGAAATCCAGAACTGCCATCGCCTTATAGGTGTGGGGCTTGCATTCCCGCAGCAAACCAGCCCGCATCTCCTTAACTTTCTTCTTTGAAAAGACCGTCGCTTGAGATGTTCTCTCTGCAAGTTGCGACTGCGCCTTCTTCAAAGACTCTTGGAGCTGGGAAATCTGCTCCAAGGATGCTTGCTTTTCGGTTGCGGCCTGTTCTTTGGGAAGCGGCCAGCTGGGCTTTGAGTTCATCTATTTCTTGCCGCGCCGCTTCCAGCTGCTCAGTGGACCTGGACAGGTCCTCTTCAAGCTGTCTTGTCTTGTCTTGCAACCCGAAAAGCTCTTCCTGCTCCTCCAGACTTTTGACAAAGAGATTATCAGCTTTGCGCATGATTGACTGAATCTCGTATTGCTTGTTGATGTCGTCAAAGCTCTTCTCCTTTGTCTGGAGCTCGTAGTCCGCCCTGGTCATTTCCCGGAGAGGCTTCTTCACTTTTGGGATTATCTTCTCTGTTGTAAGCACTCTCCTCTCGAAATTGTACTTGGCGCGCTTTACCGGGGCGGCTATCTCTTCAGGTCTCCTCCGTTTCAGGTTCTGGAGGAAAGAGAGAGAATATTCTACAGCTCTCGTTGCCAGGGGCAAGTCGTACGTATTTTGGAGGTCGTCCATGAAATCTGGTTCCCCCGACCCTAGGGTTTCTGGCGAGACGTCTCTCCTGCGGGAATGGGATCGGGGAGGAACCGGATGGACCTCGGAAGGATCGGCCGCTTACGGGGGCGACCGGGAAATGGAGATGGGAGCGGGCGATCTCGCAAGGGTTTGAAGCGGCTGAGATGGTGGATGTGACGGTGAATGAACGGCTTCAGCACTAGCTTCAGGCGAAGGGTTTGGAGTTTGGCTCAGAGATAGAGAAACATTGGGGTTCTGAGCAAACTGATCAAAAGAATGGGGGCCGCTAGAAGGGTGTGGAGACGGGGAGGATGATGCGGCCATGGCTTGCTCGGATTGAGCGGGAGACGGGGTAGGAGTAGGACTGGATGAGACCAAAGAGACAGGGGCAGCAAACGTACCTGCGGGCTCCGCCTGAGCCGATGTTGGATGGATGTCTGCGCTTTTGGTTCCGGCGGGTGGCTTGGGACTGCCAGAGAACCGTCTCTGCGAGCGGGCGAGCGCGAGCTGCGGTTCTGCGGCCGGTTGCTTGCACTATCGAGCTAGGTCGCTGATCTTCTCAACTCTCTTCCTTTTCTTTTCTTTTGGAACAATGGTCGGATCCGGGGAAGGAGATGAAGCGAGGTGCGGCGGCGGCGATGCTCCCACGGTAAACTTGTACCGGGGTTTGACTTGCAGAGGGTCTGCCGCAACCGGTCTGCCCTCTGGCGGCGCTGGCGTCTTTCGTGCCTGAGGGATTGCCTCGGGCGTTGCTTTGACCAATTCTTTCGCCTTCTCAGGCGCCGCCTTGGAAGCCACGGGCTGCATTGGTTCGACCTGGATGTCTGCTGGGCCCACGCTGGCAGTTGCCGAAGTGTACAACTGTTGGGAGGAAGACCCTCCTTTATAATCCTCAAAGGGGCCTCGGGGAACGTAACCTTGATATGCGAACGGCCGCCAGCTGTCATGATGCTGGTCATAGAGAACCGAAAAGTCGTCATCTACGGCCAGGTTTCTTCTGGTGGATTTGTCGTGTTGCGTGCGGCATCTCATCTTCCAGCATTCAGTAATCTTTTCTTTAGACCAGTTAAGGCCTGCTATCTTGGATAGAAATTTTCTAAACCCTGGAGATGAGAACTGGTGGTCCGGGTTTCGCTTGGGGTCATATGTCACCTCCTCGCAGTAAAAATCCTGCCAGGGAGGAGAAGCTTCCATCAATTCAATTTCCCAGTCAAGGTCCACATGGACCACATCGCACTTATCTTCAGTTATATCTGCTCGGGGGCAGAGATGTGTGAACTTTCCCCTTATCCCATACGGGTCGTACTTCCAACGCTGCGGCAACAGAACCAGGCCGATCCGGGAAAACTCTTGCTCTAGGTAGACATGCTGTCCTACCTCAAAAATCTCAACATTTGCCCAGGAAAGAGGGTATTGAAAAATCTGTCCTCTCTTCTTTCCTAGGCCGAACTCCTCTTCAACGTAGTCCATTTGCCGGGCAACCTCCATCCCGAACAGATGCTCCGAGCACCAGTAGGGCAGCAAATGGGGTTTGCCCTTGAATCCGTAGATTCTGACCACAATTCCCTGCGTCAGTCTGAAAACGTCCCCGAGCTTTTGATTTAGCAAAGCGCTCGTCATTTCTCTCGGGGGACGGGGAATTTCGCTTTCGCTGAAGACTGACATGACCAATCCCAGAAAGTTGAAGTTGAACTTGTAGTAGGACCCTTTCCGGTATAGGTCATCCGTCCAGTTATAGACGGGCTGTGGCTCTCCCTTCTCGTTGACCTTCTTCAGGTTCGGGATAGGCATCCGGGAGTGCAAATGGTACAAACAAAGCCAGGCGAGAACGGAACTGAAACGAAAATCTGTGGATTGCTTCTTCTGGATCTTGACTAGGCTGGAGTGGATGGCGTAAGCCAACCAGTCTACCCAGTTGAAAAAGATGGGGCGCTTTCCACTTCTCTGCGCCGCTGGTTCGTAGGATTCTCCGCATAGGAGACATTCTGCCAGCGCTAGTTGGTACGGCTGTACCAGCTCATCGGAGTCGCAGCCGAGAATCCATGCCAAGATGGTATATAGATACTTGCTCTGAAACCTTGCCAAGGGCATGGGGCCGGTTGGCCTTGTCCAGTGCAAGAGAGGCGTTCGGCTACGAATTGAGGAAATCCCTCATCCTTTTTGTTTGCGTGAAACGTCCCGCTTGCTCGCCCAAATTTATCTTCTCGAGAATTGTCTTTGGAGTCATACTCCAACCCTAGGGCGAAAGCTGGCTGGACAGTCTCTCTACGCAGCGTGAACAAGGGTTTGCCGTTGGAGCTGCAAATTTGCCGGGTAACTGGTCTGTAGTGTCTGACAATGATGTCTACCAGTTTCGGGCATTGATGGACAGGGAGGGCACAAGAATCCGAAAAGGTTGGATTTGTACGCCGCTCCGAAATGATGAGAGGGCGAAACCTTGTCAGCCCAACTCTCCACATTTGCCCGCAGCTTAGTCAGGCTCATAGAAAACGAGCCGTCCACGTATCCCGCCAAGTAATTTACCGGAGGTGGTGGGGCTTGCCCACGCTGTACTTTTTTAGGCCGGGACTTTGACTTTGGCTCCGGCGGTGTTTCACTTCTGAAAACACCCGGCCGTGGTAAATCCTTGTGCTCGCTACCTTCGCTGGATTGCGCTGACACCGGCATCTTTCCTCTGTCCATCTCTCCGAATCAGCAATAATTACAAGTTCAGGGCGCCTGCAGAAGATTTCGCTGTCACAGGAAAAATCTGCACAGTTTAAGGAATAATCTGCGATCTGGCATGTTTGAATGCATCCGACCCCCTTTTCTAGATAAAGACAGCGCCATTAATGCCGCGCAGGAGGGGGTAGGTCGGCTGAGTTATGCTTCTTGGGTGGCTGCGCAGGAGAATGTTTGGAAAAAGTGTACTCCGGCAGACGTGCCATGTTCTTTTGCTTGCACTTTTCGTTGAGGAACGTGCAATCATTAATTTTGTTTTGGACGCTGCGCCATGGCTGACGTCACTTGCCACCATCCGGGCACATTGCTCAAGACAGAACCCTTGGTGCGGAAACCCACTTTAGAACGGTTACAATGCGCCCTGGGTCCAGCTTGGGACCTTTTGGATATTTTATTCATTTTTTGGACAACTGTCCAAGCTGGCCCAGAAAACGAGGCGTAGTCGGACTTCGCCCAAGGTTGGGCGCGATCCGACTTCGCCGGCGAAGTTCGGACTTCGCGCGAAGTGCGCGTTGAAGCTGTTCCTTTTTTCTTTTCTTCTTTCTCGCCGCGCCCGAGGGTTGAGCGCGATCCGGGTCCTTTGCGAACCGGCTTCGGGGAGCATTCCTATTGCTCCTTTAGAGACCGTTCGAGGCTGCGCGGTGCGGACATTGAAGCTGGTTCGGACTTCGCCCGAAGTTTGGGCGAAGTACGAACTTCGCGCGAAGTCGCACTTCGCGCGGAGTTCGTGCGCAGTTCGAACTTCGCACGCAAGCCGGCCGAAGTCGGACTTCGCGTGCGAAGTCGGACTTCGCCCAAAGTTGGGCGCAGTCCGTTCTCCTTTGTGCTTTGCAGTTTTCTTTCTTTGTTCAAGCTTCGCACTTGGCTGGCGCGCAGCCCGACTTCGCTGCGAAGTCGGGCTTCGGCCAACACTTAGACATTTTTTTGCCTTTTTCTTTGCTTTCTTCTTCCTTTGCACAGCCGAACTTCGCCCCTCCTGAGGGGCGACAGACTTCGCTGCGAAGTCTGTCTTTCTCTCCCATGCCGTATTTTAAGCTCAAAAAATAAAAAATAACAATTAAAAGCTGAAAGCTGGAAACTGTACATGTTGGGAAATGAAAATGCATAAGGGAAAATTTTTTACAAAGAAGGGCCACTCGGGCACCTTCAGCAGCGGTAAAGTTTTAAGTGGAACCCGTTGACAGGGATAGGCAGGAGCTGACCCTCCATATCCCGAAGTACGTAGGCATTAAAGCTGGTTCACCGGGCAATACGATAAGGGCCCTCCCAGAGGGCATCAAACTTCCCGTGATTACCCGGTTTTGCTTTATATGAGTCCCACTTCAGCACCAGGTCCCCGATTTCGAAAACTCGGGCAGTGGTGCCTTTGGCAAACCAGCCTTGAGTGGCTGCAATGTGATCAGTGAAGGCCTGGTATGCACTTTCTCTGTCTTCTTCCAACTGCAGGAGTTGGCACAGTCTGTCATCCACCGGGTCTCCGCTGCTCCTGTCTTCGTCCAACATCCATAGGGCAGGGATCTCGATGTGTGATGGCATGACAGCCTCTTTGCCATAGACGAGCGCATAGGGGGACGTTTTGATGGATTTCTTGAACGCAACTCTGTCCGCCCACAGCGCCGGTTCAGGAGTAAGTGCCAAGTCCGCTTGTTTCTTTCAATGGTCCTCCGGATGATTTTCAGGAGGTTCTTGTTAGTAGACTCGGCAAGGCCGTTCCCCTGCGGGTAGTAATTAGAAGACATCTTGTGATAGATGCCAAGTCCGCCAGTGTACTCCGTGAGTACAGCGCCTACAAATCCCGGACCGTTGTCTGTCACAATTGACTATGGAACCCCGAAGCGGGTAATCGGGCTCTCAATGAACCCGATGACCGTTTCTTGGTCTGCGTTCTTGGTCGGGATTGCCTATGCCCACCGTGTAAAATAGTCGGTAGTCTGTAAGAATAAACTTGTGTCCGGCGAGAGGAGTTAGGAGAAATCACCCCAATGAAGTCTAGACCCCATTCTTTGGAACGGAGTCTCGGCTTGAATCGGTTGAAGGGGCGGGGGTGCTTTTACGTTTCGGCCGGCAAACCTGCGGCATTGATCACATTTAGAGCGAGACCGCATGAGCGTCTGCGAATAGAGTGGGCCAATAGTACCCAGCTCTGATTATTTTTAAGGCCGTTGGCCTTGAAGAATGGTGACCCCCAGGCATCCCGGAATGAAAATCTCCGAGGACCCTAGGCTGGTCAGATTTCATGACGCACCGCAACAGGATGCCGTCGATGTTTTTGAAGTAAAGCCCCTCGGGGCGAAGAGTGTACTTAAGTGCACCTAGCCGAAATCTCCTTCGTTGTGAGGCGTTCAGGTGATCGGGACATCTTCCGGTGCAGAAATATCTCACCAGTTCATCTGTCCAATCACTCCCCTCCGATAAGGAGTTGGCTAGGTAGATGCGTGTCGTTGTGTCCTCCCACTTACAGGCGGAGATGCCGGCTACAGCGCTTCGGGCCAATTCCTGACACAAGGCTCGGCCTCTGATAAGCTTGGTGGGCCGCACTTCAATGTCGAACTCCTGGATCTTGGCAATCCATCCCGCTCTCTTGTGGCCCGGTTCTCCTTGTAAGATGAAGCTTCGAACATCCGGGTGAATCACAAAGACAGTGGTCTTGCTACGGGAGACAAAATGCCTGAACTTTCGAAGGGACTTCATGACAGCATGAACCTGCCGCTCTATAAAATTGTACTTTTCTTCATGCGGCAGAATCACTTGGCTCAGGAACGCTATGGGGCGCTCCTCACCATCGTCTTCCCTTACGAGTTAGGACTGCAGCGTAACTTTCGGGTTCTCCCACTGCATACAGGATGAAGTCCTTGGAGTAGTCCGGGTTTGTCAACACCGGAGCTTGCGCAATTCGAGCCTTGATTTCCTCGAAGGCTTGCTCTCTCTCATCAGTCCATTCATAATTTGTATCTTTTTTCAGCAGTTCGGCCATAGGCTTGATCACCTGTGCGAAGTCCGGAATGAACTTCCGCACGAAGTTAATCTGACCGAAGAAGGACTGCAGCCCTTTTTTATCAATGGGGGCTGGCAAGCGAACGAGGGCTTACGCTCTGTCGGGGTCAATGGCGAGGCCTTCCTCGGAGATGACATGTCCCGGCGACTTTCCTTCCTTTACCGCGAAGACAGACTTCTTCGGGTTTATAGAAATGCCGAACTCTCGACACCTCTCAAATATTTGCCGTAGGTGCGAGACATGATCTCCTCGTTGGTGAGAGAAAACAGTCATGTCATCAAGGTAGATGACAATAATCTTATTGAGCAGCTCTCGGAAGGCCAGGTCCATGGCCCTTTGGAATGTGGCACCGGCATTGGATAAGCCAAACGGCATGCGGCGATAGGCGAACGTCCCCCACTTGGTGGTAAACGCCGTCTTATGCTTGGTCCTCGTCTTTGACCCAAATCTGGTTGTAGCCGGAAAATCCATCTAAAAGTGAAAATCTCTGGGCTCCAGCAACGATATGTAGAATCTGGTCGATTTGGGGAAGCGGATAGTGGTCCCCGAGGGAAGCCTGATTTAGGTTTCTGAAGTCGACACAGAGACGAATGTCGCCATTCTTTTTCCTCACGGGCACCAAATTCGCGACCCAGGATGAATGTTTGATGGGGTAGATGATCTTGGCCTCCAGCATCTTCAAGAGCTCGGCCTTCATCATGGCCTCAATCTTCGGATTCACGGCCCTACGCTTCGTCGGAACGGCTTGGCGCCATCCTCTAGCTCAATGGTATCTTTGGATGACAGTTCTGTCATACCCCCTCAAATCCTCGTAGCACCAGGCCACGATGTCGGGGAACTCCTGGCACAGTGATCTGATCTGCTCAAGTTCCTCCGACGTGCAGTCTGTTCCGACCTTGATAGTTTTACCAGGTTCAAGTTCCAGGTCAGCATCCTGCCTCGGGTCTACTTTGATCTGTGGGATATTGCTCTGTCATTACGATCAAAGAGACTCTCTAATGTAATCGGTCCTTTTGGGACATGATTATTCCGTAACTGTATCAACCCCTCATATTGCTCGTCATCAGGGTCTCTACCTTCGATTACACACACTTCGTTAACCGGGGAATGTGACGATCTCCTCGTCACGGCCGAACACCTGCCGGTGGGTGTCCTTATCGAGCACAGAAGGCACGTAGATAGTGCGAACCGGCTTCGGTTTACGGACAACGTCTTCGGCCGGAACGTGCACTGGCTCCAACGAGACGCGGGAATATCTGCGTGTTTGTTTTTCTCACGCGATATTGCTTTGACATTCAATGAATCGAATGACTCCATCAGGTCCCACACCCGGTTGCGGTACGCTCTAAGGTAGTGCTGCTTGGATGCGCACTTCTTCGTAACTTGGTGACACACCAGCTCTGAATCTCCGAAAATCTACAAGTGTTTGATTCCGAGCCTCTCCGCCTTTCGCAAACCCAAGCACGGGGCTTCGTATTCCGCCGAGTTGTTCGTGCAGCTCCAGGCCAATCTGTAGGTATAGTCTTTACGGATTCCGGTTGGAGAAACCCGCAGCACTCCTGCACCGGCGCCATTCTTGCATCGCGCGCCGTCAAAGAAAAGCTTCCACGGCTTCTCGGGTGCAGGTCCTACTTCCTTCGCAGCTGACATGTCAAGCCTCTCGGGCTGTACAATGGAGTAACAGCCTTGCTCTGTCCCGATTACGGCATTGAAGTCCCGCAACGAGAACTCATCTTCAAGCTGTAGCACTTCGAAGGCTTGCTCAGTCAGCTCCACTGTCACCAGCTCTTCCTCTGACAACTGGACCATGCAGTCCATCTCTCCTCCGGGTATCTTGTCTACTAGGAAGGTGGAAGGCTTCTCATTAAAAATTTTCAGTCTCCTTCCTTTGAAGGGCACTTCCATGTGTGAGTAGTCTAGAGACAGGTACCCGCCCAACTTCGCAGTGAACTCCCGAGAGAGACACATGCCGAAGTAAGGTTCCAAGTCAACAACCACGACCTCTTGGATGACCACGATGTCGAGGGCCTTGTGCAGTCGGATAGGGATGTCCTTTATGACACCAACTGTCTTAACGGGGGTGCCGTCTAATTGCGGCACGCCTTGGGCTGCTCCGTGTGTATTCCATCCCGATCTCGTCACAGACGGCCTTTGGCATCACGGTCGAGGAAGCACCAGAATCCACCATGCAGTTGTGAACTATGTGCCCTTGCATCCGTAAAGACAGATAAAAGGGTGGCGGTCTGTTCTTCCCAGTGGCTGAGACTGTCAAAGGTTGAACCAGGACAGCGGGTTGTATCTGCTTGCCGTTCTTCATGTTCTTCAGGGATTCTTGCAGCAGATCCACCTGGCCTGGGAGCAGAAGAGCATCATACATGCTGATTCTAGCAGGTGTTCTTTTCAACTCGTCTACAATGCTGTAGCCCGAGGTACTAGCTCCTTCTGCTTGTTTTGCCGGCTCATACTTCGTCCGATACTGCTTGGTGGCCTCAACTCGTTGTCTCTTGGTCGGAGACGGGTACTTCAGCTTCTCCTGGGCTTGTTCTTTGGTTTCAGCTGGAGGCTGAGGTACGGGAGCTTTAGCCGGAGTTGGGGCCCTTCGCTGGAGGTTTGGCTGGAACAGGGGCAGCCTTTGCCGGAGAAGGCTTGGCTGGAGCTTTATCTTTGGATGCCTTCTCCTGGGCTGTGTAGGGCCACAGCCGCTTGTATGGTGGCAGCCCACCGGGCTGCGGTTTTTCTCTTCTTGCGTAAACTTGCAAAGGCTTGGCCGCATCCGCAGCCTTCTTTTCTTCCTTGGCAGGCGGCACTAGATTCTCCTCTGGGAGGGCAAAGTTAGCTTCGCCGTCCAAGATCATGTACAGTTCATCGTCCTCTATGGCGCTGCCGGCCAAGGTCTGGATGTAGTGCTGGTGCAGAGTGCAGTCTTCCTCCGAATGCGGGTCATTGCACGTAGTGCACCAGTTAACCTTGTCGGGAGGACCAGGCGGGTCTTCTATAGCAGCATTTCTCGGAGGCGGACGCCTCTGCGGCTGGTGTTCTGGGGCTTTGTCTTTTGTCAGCGCGGGTGGCGCATATGGCCTCCTAGGAGCGAGGTCCATCTGGGCCTGCTTCTTCTTCAGAGCGGTCATGTCGTTGGACATGGCATGGTATCCTGAGGCCAAAGCCCGCACCTCCTGTAGAATCGTGTTCTGAATGCTGCTGTCGGGAGGCGGCAACTGTGCCGGCGGAGGCAGTGCGGCTAATGGAGGAGGGTTAGAATAAGGTGCGTACTGTGGGGGAGCAGGAAGTGCTGGAAAATGCGGAGCAGGAGGCGGGTGAGGGTAATGCAATTGAGGCGGGCCGTAAGGAGTTACGACCGGCGCTGGATTCCACTGTTGCTGGGGTTGCTGCCCTGATGTGGACGGCGAACCGCCGAAGCGAGGAGGATGCGGGATGCAGGGAAGTCGGGATGAATGGGTTCCTGCACCCTGGACGGGAGTCTGCCGATGGAAATAATGTCGGCTTCGGCTTGCTGGGCGGCCTCGTACGGCGTGGGAAACTCATCTATTACGGCAATCTTCGGCGGCCAGGCATATGTACGAGTTGAAAGATCTCAGATAGTAGTGAGCAGCCATGCCGGCTGAAGGCCGAAGTTCGCGAGGTACCCGTTTCCAGGATCTCGCAAACCTGATGTTAAAATCAGACACCTCCTCTTGAGGATGTCTCTGGATAGCTTGGAACTGATGCAGTAGAGAAGTAGGGTCAGCAGACTCGTTGCATCCTTTCACGAGCCTTACGGCAAGCTGGGGCCAGCCTGTGATGGATCCCTACGGCGGCGATCTCCACCAGTAGAGAAGCTTTCCCCTCAGGGAAAGGGCCAGCAGACGGGTCTTCACACTCTCATCGGTAATAGTATGCAATGCGGCCAGGGCAAGGATGTCCTGGATGTGCTCGTACGCCGTCTTACCGTAGCCGTCGTATGTGGGAATAGACTTTAAAGCAGCAGGGGGCACAGCTTGCTGTCCGACCAGGGCCAAGGGCCCCGTAGAGTCCACCGCCGGGAAGAGATCATCGTCATTTGGCTGTTGGGCAGCCATTTCTTCTTCTTCTTCTCCGCCGTCGGTTGTGTACTCAGTGTCGGTACTTTCCGAGGATGCAGGATCTTCTTCTTCCTCGGCCTCTTCTATTTCGTACTCGGCTCCTCCGACCTCAGCTTCGGCCTCTTCTTGGATTTCAGCCTCGGCTTCGTCGAAACGAGCTCGCGGATCAGCCCGGCCTGGGAACTTCGCCTCGGCGTTGATGTCCGGTTCGTAGAACTCGGGCGGGCTTCTCGGATCCCTTGCTTGCCACCTTCTTGTGTGCATGAAGGTGCTGGGACCGGTCTTTCGGACTCAGAGGATTTGTTCGTGCAGAGTCGCCAGGTGTTCAGATTTGGAACAGCAATGAAGCGAACACCGGTGCTTCAATTCTGTCGGGGGTGAGAAACTTCCTTGTCTCACCAGGTGCTCAGGAACCACTGTCAGCGCCGGGTGGAGACTGATCAGAAAATCTCTCGTCAAATGTGGGACCCGTGTCCCACCGGGCGTGCCAGAGAAACTGTTGGTTACGAATCTGCCATGAGGAAAGGATTTGGGGTTAATGCGCCCAGATTCGCCCACCAGCATGAAAGGCCGGAAGGAAGAGATGCCTTCCGTGCCAATCTCCGGAGAAGGCCGGCTCCTTTTGGGGGGTTTTCTGATTTAAGCTAAGAGTGCAGGAAAGAGATAAATGAACAGAAAGGAATTTACAAATATACGTGGAGGTTGGTGGGGGGAACTAACAGTACGGGAACACACCAATTACCGTTACTACTGCATTATAAACACAAAGCATGACTGAGAACTGCAAAATCTATGTGTACTTCCGATACCTAAGCAGTGTACGCACAGCTACAATGATCCCCTAGCAAACATTCTCCCTACAAGGAGAACTAACAGCACGACAATGCATCAATCACCAGATACGTACACTAACATGAGTAGAAAGCAACCTAGAGATATCAGAGCCAGGTATATGTGTCATGCAGTGATTTTAACTGCACAGCTACAATGGCTCCCTAACAGACATTCCCTACAAGGAACTAACAGTACGGCAGCGCATCAATCACCAGATACAGACAGACAACGTAACACACAACTGATGGAGCTGCTACCACATCTATTCTATGTATCCTTTAAACTATTAAATACAGAAAGTGCTCAGACAAGCAATGCTAAAGGCACATGATCACCAAATGCTGAAGTGAATCAACGAGCCGTGACACGGAGTTAGCGTTAAGCATATATATAATGAAAGGCGGCATAAAAAATAGAAGCAGCAGAACGGAGCCAGGCATACAATTTATATTTATAAACAGAAGCACGGTTACAATGGGCACAGTGGTTCCCTAACAGACATTCCCCTTCCACCCTTTACAATGAATTCATGGTGGGTTTTTATAGCCCGAGTCCCTCCCGTTACATTAATGGGCACAAGGTCCCAGTCAAACATAAGCTGACAAAAGCGGCGAAGGAGCTGCAAATGCTGACCTTTTGTCGGACCGGACTGTACCCGCAGCATGGTCTTCCTGGAAGCTGGACAGCTACGTGGCGGTGTGTTGGGCAGAACTTCTTCTCGGCAGGTATGCGGGTAGCTGGAGCAGGTAGAACCTCCAATCGGCTTTAAATGAGGTCACTGCACGAGGTAATGCAGCCCATGCTCGTCCTTTTGCTCGGCACGTATTGGCTCAAATCCCGAAGCTGGACACTTGTCAGATGATGGATGATGTTGTGTGACACGTGTATGCCTTGGAAGGCAGTTTGTCCAACTTCGCTTGGGATCAGAGCGTCTCGGGTTGCGCGGGCAGAAAACAGCGCAGTCGGGAAGGCCTTCATGCCTTGGTCAAATTCTGGGTTTGTTTCCCTACTGCGCACCTGTCAAGGGCGCACTCCGACTCGATGCGAAGTCGGACTGCGCACAGGTGAGAACTGGTGTCTGCCGCCGTACGGACTTGCTCCAGCACTTAACACTTTCTTGTCGGCCTGCCGCGATTACAAGGTGCGCCCAGAAGAGGGGCGAAGTCGGACTCGCACCAAAGCGGGCGAAGTGCGCACTCGCACCAAGCCGGGCGAAGTGCGACTTCGCACCAAAACTGGGCGAAGTGCGAACTTCGCACCAACACTTAGCCATTTTTCAGGTAACTTGCTGGAAAGTTTGAAAATCAATTGGGGGACTCCGAGAAAGGGGGAAGAAAGAGAATGTGGGAAAGAAAGAGGAAGGGAGAGCAGAAGAAAGGAAAATAGAGGAAGAGGGAAAAAGAAGAGCAGCACTGTTACAAACTTGAAAACATTGCACCCCGTGCAAAATGTGACAACAGATCATCATGCTATCATGAGGAGTTTCGTTTGAGACTACATGTTGGAATTGTCATCTAGATTATGTCGTCGAGTCAATGCGCCGACTAGTGAGAGTGTCGATTGAGTTAGACCTGTCGTCTAGAGCTTGTATAAGAATACATTGTCGTCTTTAGGATGTTGCCATCTAGAACTGATCACCTTTCTATTGACTACATCCCATTGGCTTAAACCCGACATTCCCTCATCCTTGGGAATCCTCATATTTGTGCTACATTTTACGTCGTTGCCTAATCGAAGTACAAGTCGAAAAAAATTGAAGTATTAGGCTGAGCACGCGTGAAGAATAAAGAGGTGAATGAAATATCTAAGGTTGCGTGGATGACAAACGAGGAATCAAGGAAGAACTTCGGAGCAACCTGTACAAAGAAGTGCAAGATTTGCTAACCAAGGATTGCATCCAAGAGAACTTAAAGAAGAAAAAGTAGAGTGAGTTTGGAACCCTCAGGAAGACGATAGTACAAGGGAGGAAAACAAAAGGTGGCAAACATTGTTTCTAACGATGAAGAACGAGGTACAAGAAGTATACCAAATAGCCAATGAGAATATTTGCATAAGTTAAGATGCCAACATGTAGCAAGCACAAGGGGATGAGAGGTGGATGAACACACTTGAGTCAGCGGGTAGGAGTTTGCCAAGGGGTGTGGAGGACAGGATTCAAACACTGGAGCAACCACGCGAGAGTGTTTGAGCAAGATGGACCAATCCACAACTTGTATATTTGCCAAGGAGGTTGCAAAGTATTGGTGCACCTGAGTTTGAAAGAAGGCTATTTAAGGAAGAAGTATCTCCAGATCACAAAGTACCAAGAGAAGAGGAGAAACAAGAGGAATTGTCAAGAATGGAACCACATTGGGCTAGAGTACTATTCTAGTTGAGCGGAAGTGAATCAGAGGAATAACGAAATCGTTTCCCAATGGAAAATATTGCCAACCAAGCAGGGAAGCAAAAGTGCCCACCCTTTAGTGGAGAAGGCAAAGAAGATCCTGTGGAACTTGCACAACAATTTGGAAAGAAAACTGGGTAATATACCCTGAGGCCTAGTTACAATTATTCCCAACCACATTGCAGGGTATTGTGATAGACTGGTACTTAAATAAGGAAGGAACACAACCTTTCGAGAAGGGAAAATCTAGTGGAGGAATTCAAGAAGGAATTCAAAACGTTGCAAGATGATACAAAAATCATAATGGAGATATACTCCACTAAGCAGAAGAAGGACGAAGACATCAAACCCTACAATCGTCGGTTAAAGCAACTAACAGACAAGATGGAGTTGAAACTGGAGGTAAAGTGGTGGTTTATCTATGGATTACTACCAAAGTATAGGAAGAAAATGCAGATTATCCCATGTTCAACATATGATGAAGCCTATAAACAAGCACGAAACTTTGAAAGCAAAACAAGGCAAATAACAATGGGTATTGGAGGTCAATATAGAAATGAAGACTTAGATAGTGACAAGGAATACATGCACGTGGCGATCAATCCATGTAAAATTATCCCATGTTCAACCTATGATGAAGCCTATGAACGAGCACAAAACTTCGAAAGCAAAGCAAGGCAAACAACAATGGGTTTTGGAGGTCACTACAAAAGTGAAGACTCGGATAGTGAAAAAGAAGACATGCACGTGGCAATCCAATCCATGTGAAAAGATTTTGAAGGGACGATTAAGGAAGTTAAGGGAGAAGTGAAGAAAGAAAAGAAGGAAATATGGTGCTCAGACTGCAAGACATAAAGGCACACAAATGTAACTTGTCCCAAAAATGCGTATTGTAATATATGTGAAGTGTTGGGACATGTTGTCACAGAATGGCCATTCAAATTGAGAGGAACAAGGCGTCACACCATGATGATACAGAAAGAAGAGGAAGAGAAGCCGAATACCTCAAAGAATGCACAAGGTGCGACTCGTGGAGGATATCGGAACAATCACCATGGCGAACGACAACAAAAAAATTGACAAGGAGGAAAAAGTCGGTTGCAATATGATTTCGATGGGAGACCAATCATTCCATGTCAAAATTTTCAAGAATCGGGACATTTTGCAAAGAACTATCCCAACTCACAGGCAAGAGGAACAAACAGGAATAATGTAACGCATGTGTAGGTGTTGTGCACGAGGCAACCACAAGGAAGTAAATTGTCCAAAGAAGACAAGTTCCAGAGGAACCCAAAATGTTAATTTAATTGACATAGGTGAATCAATAAACCAGCAGGAGAAAGAGTAGGTGCTAGTAATAACAAGAACTCAAGCAAGGAGGTGGAGTAGTACCCTAATCTAGCCAACGAAAAGGAGTGATGGCAGGAAGCACATGACATGATAAAGGAAGAATTGGAGAAAACAAAACAAGAAAGACTACTCCATGAGAAGCAATTAAAGAAACTTGAGGAACAAGTAAACAATCATCAATGGAGCAATTGGCAACACAAGTGTTGAATACAACAATTGAAGTAAAGGTGTCCAATTTACTTGATGCTATACCTAAGCTATATATAAAAGTAGGAGAAATTGTGCAAACCAAGAAGGTAGATGACCCAAAAGAGGCTGCAACAATTAAGCAAGATCAATTCATAGATCCTACAGTATTGATGATCAAAGCAGGAAATAAGCCAGCTTTGATTCACATGGAGTTACTAGATCATAAGTTGATGCAGGTGATTGTAGATGGAGGATCTAGTATGAATGCCATGCCAGAGAACACATGGAAAGATATTGGGGCACCCATTGTATGGTCTCCAAATTTTTGGTCGTATGGAGCAGATTAGTACAGAATAGAAATGAAGGGCATACTAACAAACCAATAGGTAAAGATAGTTGATCGAGATTTCATCTTGGATTTTGTGGTGATGCAATGCAAAAACCAACTTATGATGCATTTCTAGGACATGGATGGTTGAGAATGGCCAAGGTGAATTATAATTGGGAGAAGGAACCTCTTACCTTCAAAAGGGCCAACACAAGTATATGATAAATTTGAAGAATTAGTCTATAAGTCAGGATATAGTGACTTCAAACGGATCAGGAAGCTTGTTATTAGAAGAAGAAGATGGATAAGAGCCAGATGGAGTGTTAGAACTAGAAGATTGCACTGAATATGAGGAAGACATTGATAAAGGACTTTTCCATTGGCAGATGGAAGACTATGAAGTATTCACACCACATTGCTTTTGGCTCCACATGGAAAAGGAGGACTAGGATGAAAAGAAGACATATGTCCAAGAAGTTGGCCAAAATAGTCAAAGGAAATCCACGATAAAGAAGGATGAAGAAAAGGAAAAGTGGACATTCCCAAAAAAATTTGCAGAGTACACAATAGGAGATGCAGTCATTGAAGACAAACCAGCTCACCCAATTGATGTACCCGAAGTAATGGAAGAGATATTGTAAAGTATGAAGGACCAAAGATGATACAAATGAACCTTGGCAAAGAAGGAGAGGAAATCATACATTGCGGAGATGAATGTGTAGACAGACAAATTGATATGTTTGTAATTGGTGAACCAGTTTTGGTATTATGTGTTATTTTGTAATTGTATGCAAGTGTTTGACGAAATGTGTGTACATATATTTAATAATGTTATAAAGTGCAATTTAATATTGTACGTAATAATAAAGTGATATTAAGTCATGTAAGTCGACAAAGTCATGTTATAAACTAGTTTGTCCTCTAGTGGGAAATGTCATGTAAATGCAAGATCAAATGCATATGAAATGTAATTTGGGGAAGTTATGAGGTAGTTGGAGGGTAACTACTTTTTGGGTGTATAAATAAGCCCTCCCCTCATTCATTCAGGTTGTTCATGCATTGAAGGGTTGTTCAGTCATACAGGTTGGAGAGCATGGTACGTAAGAATGCTGGTGCATATGTGTAGGGCATGATGCAGTCCAGTCTTGTATGCAGCCATGAAGGATATTCTGCCTAGGTTTGGCAGGATGCAGATTGTAATGCTGAAACTGTAATGTTGTACTGTAAATGCCATTGTTAATATAAAACTGCTTGTATTTACTGTTATCTACCATTGCTGCTGCTATTGCTGTTATTGCTGCTGTCATTATTGTTGTTACAGGTTTTGTGCATTATTATTGCTGTACTACAATGACTGCAAATCTGTAAAATTATTTAAGTAGAAATCGAATTGTGTGTAAGCGCGTTAAATTTCATTTCTATAGAATGGGATCCTATATTGAAAGCAAAAACTTTCAAGATTTTCATGGAGTACAAGAATGTATTCACATGGACTTATAAGGATCTGAAGGGGATACCACCAGAGTTGTGAGTACAATGAATTGCCTAGATTGCGGGTGTGCAGCCAGTAAGGAGACGACCATACAGGATGAATCCAAAGGATGCAGCCCTAGTGAATGCAGAAATTGGGAAGATGTTAGATGTTGGCATCATCTTCAAAGTGATAGTGAGTGGGTGGTTATCACAAATAGTGATTACTTTGAACAAAGAAGGTAATCAGATCTGAATTTGTGTGGACTTTCGGAGCTTGAATGTAGTTTCAATTCCATTCACAGACACCATACTGGAAGAAGTAGTTGGTTATGAGATCGATTCCTTTTTGGAGGGATTCTTGGGTTAGAACTAAATTAGTATCGTGGAGGAAGACAAGTTGAAGACAAACTTTGTAGTGGAAAATGGCATATATGCATATAATCGGATGCCATTGGGTTATGTAATGCACCCTGCACCTTTCAAAGGATCATTTTGTACATCTTTGATCAAATGTCCATAGGGAAGTTTAAGGCTTTCTTGGATGATTGGTCCTGTTGGTTACGAATCTGCCATGAGGAAAGGATTTGTTGTTAATGCGCCCAGATTCGCCCACCAGATTGAAAGGCCGGAAGGAAGGAATGCCCTCCGTGCCAATCTCCGGAGAAGGCCGGCTCCTATGGGGGGTTTGTTAAGATAAGAGTGCAGGAAAGAGATAAAAAGGTACAGAAAGAGATAAAAGTGCAGAAAGAGATTCCAAATGTGATTGGAGTTGGGTGGGGGGAATAAGCAGCACGGCAACGAATCAATCACCACTACTAACAGCATTCATCTACAAACATACATTGAAACTACAGCTATCGGCGATCCCATGTATCCTCTATCTATGCATTCCGGGAATACCTGGCCATCAAATGTTGGAGTCCAGAGTTCAGTACAACAACAAGCAATGACACAAGAAACATGAGGCAGAAATGACAAGGAGAGGCAGCATGCAAGATAAAAGACAGTAAGCAGAGCCAAGTATATGTCTGTATTTGAGGCAAACGCACAGCTACAATTGTTCCCTAGCAATATATTCCCCTTCCACCACCTTACAATGGAAAAGTGGTGGGTATTTATAGCCCAATTTCCCCCCATTACATTCATGGGCACAAAGTCCCAGACAAGACAGTAGCTGACACGAGCGGCTGAGGAGCTGCTGATGTTGACTTCTGTCGGACCGGACTGTCCTTGCAGCATGGTGTCCCTGAAGGCGGTACAGCTACGTGGCAGTGCGTTGGGTCAAGTCTTCGGTCAACAGGAATGCGGGCAGGTGCGGCAGATGGCACTTCACATCGGCTTAAATGATGACAGATGGTGCCGGTAGTGTTGCCCATGCTTTGTCCTTGCGCGGTCAAGTCCTGGCTCGAATCCCGGAGATGGACACTTGTCGGATGTTGAGGTGTGACACGTGTCTGCCTTGAAAGGCAGTTTATCCAACTTCGCCAGGAATCCGGGCGCTATCGGGTTGCGCGGGGAGGAAAACAGCGCAGTTGGAAGGCCTTCTTGCCTTAGCAAATTTCTGAGTTGACTTTACCCAACTGCGCACCGGTCAAAGGGCGCACTCCGACTTCGCTGCGAAGTCGGGTTGCGCACCGGTGCTTGGCTGTCTTCATCCGCTGTTCGGACTGCGCACTGGAAAAGGGGCGCACTCCGACTTCGCTGCGAAGTCGGGTGTCGCCCCAGCACTTAGCCGTTTTTCTGATGAATGATTCCCCTAGTGCGCCCAGGAAGAAGGGCGCACCCCGACTTCGCTGCGAAGTCGGGTTGCGCCCCTGACACTTAGTCAGATTTGCAATTCTTTCTGTCCTTCTGCGCACTTCGGGCTCCCTACTGCGCTCCAGGCGAGGGCGCACTCCGACTTCGCTGCGAAGTCGGGTTGCGCCTCAACACTTAGAAACTTTTCAAGGTACACCTGCTGAAGTTTTACTGGGGGGAAGAAAGGGGGAAAGAAGAAGAGGGAATGAAGCTGTGAAGGAGAGGAAGAAAGGGAGAGAAGGAGAAGGGGAAAATGAGGAGGAGGGAAGGAAAAGAGCAGCTCTTTTGCAGAAACCAAAAACATGGCACCCCTGTGCAAAATGTGGCAACATTCCTGGCGGCTCGCGGGGTGTCGAGCTCGCCTCGACGCAAAGAACCATGCCTTTATCCTTTGGGTGCAGAGGAACTTCCTTCCCCTGTCTTCTGCTTGCTCCGGTTGCTTACCTCGGGGCAACTGTTCTTCTTCATTTTCACTTTCACCAGTTGCCTCCTCAGTCTCGCCTTCTGAATCGGAAGGTTCTCCACTTTCGGTCTCTAGCTTGCTTATGCGTTCGACCACAGCCTTAGCTTGATCCCAGACTGCGGCTTGGAAAGGAGAGGGGTCGCTGATCTCTCTGAGTACTGCATGGAATGCAGCGACCGCGTGCAGGTCAATGGTGTTAAATCTTTTGCCCAACTCCTCGAGAGAAGAGTTGATTTTGCAGTACTTAGCCACCATTTGAGTGACCTGCGCTTCTTGAACTGGTTCTGTCCAGCTGTCGATTTCAGCTGTATCTGCCTCAAAGGACAGCCAGTTCTCTTTAACCTGCTCCAGGGTGAGGAACTCACCATCTCTGATGTAACTCGGACACCCGTGCTCGGACAGAATGTGAAAGGGTGCCAGGAGGATGTGTCTTTCATGCTCTAGGGCGCCTAGCGCCTTCCTGGCCGTTCTGATCTTTTCTGTCCTGGCAAAATAAGCGTGCAAGGTTACCCTTGCATTTGCCCACTCTGAGGCAAGTTGTGACATAGGGGAGATTTGGAAGCCATCGCGCTCTAACTTCTCAAGTTCCATAGCCAGGTCTAGCAATTGCCTCGCCTGGTGTTCGGCTTCCTCTACCACAGGCTTGCCCTGGGCAGATACCTCTTCGATCCTGGATACGAAATCCAGAACTGACAAGGATTTGACAAGGTTGGGCTTGCAACCTCGTAGCAGACTTGCGCGCATCTCCTTCGCCTTGCTCTTTGAAAAGGCCGTCGCTTGTGATGCTTTCTCTGCGAGCTGCGACTGCGCCTGTTTCAGCGAACCCTGCAGTTGTGAAATCTGCTCTAGCGCTGCTTTTCTCTCTTGCTCGGATGTCTGCTGGGAGGCGGTCAGCTGGGCCTTAAGGTCTTCAACTTCTTGCTGTGCTGACCCCAAGCTACGCGGTAGCCCTCGCCAAGTCTTCTTCGAGCTGCCTTGTGGTATTCTGCAGCTGGAAAAGCGCCTCCTGGGTCTCGAGATGCTTGACAAGGAGGTTGTCTGTTCTGCGGCGAATACCGCGGATCTCGTACTCTTCGTTGATATCATCGAAGTTCTTCTCCTTGGTCTGAAGCTCGTAGTCTGCCTCGGTCATGTCGCGGAGAGGCTTCTTCACCTTAGGAATCAGCTTCTCTGTCGTAAGCACTCTCCGATTTAGGTCAAACTTTGTGCGTTTGACCGGGGCGGCTATCCCTTCGGCCCTTCTGCGCTTAACTCCTTGAAGAAAGGAGGCAGACCCCCCTGCGGCTCTTATTGCCAGAGGCTGGTCCTCAGTGATGCTCATGAAATCAAGATCTTCCAGCTCCTGGGCCTGCTGCGGCATTTTTCCCGCGAACAATGAAGTCGGTGGGATGCCAGAGGGGGTGGTTACCTTCGAGGGCGACCGGGTCCTAGGAGTGACAGGGGTTTGGCTAGACGGCGCTGGTAGGGTTTCAGTTGGTTGGGGCGAAGGATGTGGAGATGGAGGAGCGGTTCCGGCACTAACCGCGGGTGAGGGCTCTAGGGTTTGGCTCAGGGACTGAAAAGCGTTGGGATCCTGAGCAAACTGGTCAAACGAGTGCGGGCCACTAGACGGCGGGGTGGCTTGAGATGCAGAGGATGCGGCTACGGCTTGCCCTGATGAAGTGGGAGTTGGGGTTTCTGCAGGGCCGACATGGACTTGGGCGATTGGGACAGAAGACGTCCCTGCGGGCTCCGCCTGAGCCGATGCTGGAGGGATGGTCGCAGCTTGGATACGTGCTTCTGGTTCGGGGCTGTCTAAAGAGACAACCTCCGGCATTGTTGCTCTCGGCTGCTCTGCGGCTGATTGCTGCACTGGCTCCTTGGGACGCTTGGTCCTCTCGACCTTTTTCTTTCTTTTCTCCTGACGTTGCGGTTGGTCCTGAAGGAAGCGGCAATAAAGGGGCAGGCGCTGATGTCCCCACGGTAAATTTGTACACGGGTCGCGCTGGGAGGATACCTGCCGCACTTGGTCCACTGGTCGGCAGCGTGGATGTTTTCTCTGAAGGAGGGGCCAGCTCAGGGAGTTGACCGTTATGAACTTTGCGCCGCTTCGGGCACTGCCTCAGGAGCAACAGGCTGCATCGGGCCCACTTGACTGCTGGAAGGAGTTGCGCTGGAAGTCGCCGGGGTTGACAATGACTGAGAGGTAGCCCTTCTTTTATACCTTATGTTTGCGCCTCGGGGAACGCAATTGCGAAATTCGAAGGGCTGCCACGTGTCGACGTGTTGATCATAAAGTGCCGAAAACTCATCATCAACGGCAAGATTCTTCCGACCTGATTTGTCGTGCTGCGTGCGACACCTCATCTTCCAGCATTCGAGGATTTTGTCTTTATGCCAGTTGAGCGGCGCCACATTGGCGAGGAATCTTTTGAAACCAGCTGACTCCATCCGATGGTCCGGGTTTCGTTCCGGATCATAAGTGACCTCCTCGCAGTAAAACTCATGCCATGGTGGCCATGACTGCATCAAATGAATGCGCCAGTGGAGGTCTGCACCTGTCCTGTTTCTCCTTTCTTGCATGATCTCGGGTGCGGGACAGATGTGTGTGAACCTTCCCCGGACCCCGATTGGGTCGTACTTCCAGTGCTGCGGCAGCAGAATCGGGCCCATCTCCAGCGGCTCTTGTTCAAGATAAACGTGCTGCCCTATTTCGAAGACTTGGACATTGGACCAGGTCATAGGATATTTAAATATGTGACCCCTTTTCTTTCCCTGGCCAAATTCCTCTTCGACGTAATCCATTTGCCGCGCCACCTCTATCCCGAACTGATGGTCTGTGCAGAAGTAGGGCAACAAACACGGCATTCCCTTGAATCCATAGATTCGGACGACAATACCCTGGGTCAGCCTGAAGGTATCTCCGAACTCATTTTCCCGCAGGGACTTCGTCATAGCCGCTGGTGGGCGAGTTGCGCCACGGTTGAACAGTCCCATGGCCTGACCTAGGAATTGGATGTTAAAATCATAAAATGAGCCCTTCCGGTACAGGACCTCAGTCCACTCGTACACGGGGAGCGGCTCTCCTTGTTCATTCGTTTTCCTCAGGTCGGGGACGTTCATCCGGTAATGCATATGATACAGGCATAGCCATGTGAGGAATGAGCAAAACCGGAAGTTCGTTGACTGCTTCTGCTGCAGTCTCACCAGGCTCGCATGAATTGCGTAGGCCAACCAGTCCGCCCAGTCGTAGAAGATTGGGCGCTTCCCGCTCTTTTGCGCCGTAGAGTCGTAGAACTCTCCGTGCAGGATGCACTCGGCCATTGCCAGTTGGAACGGCCGTACCACTCTGTCTGAGTCGCAGCCGAGGACCCATGCCAGGATGATGTAGATGTACTTGTTTTCGAAACGGTCCGGTGGTATGGGGCCAGTCGGCCATTGCCCGGGGTTCGGCGGAGTCTTCGGCTACGAGTTAAGAAACTCTCTCATCCGCTTCGTCTGCGAAAATCTGCCAGTCTGTTCTTCGATGCTCACCCTTCTGACAATTACGTCTGGGCTGTACTGAAGCCCTGGGGCGAACGTCGGCTGGACGCTCTCTCGGAAGAGAGTGAACAGCACCCTTCCTCTGTTATCGCATATCTGCCGCGCAACTAGTTTATAATATTCGGCAATCACCTCAACCAACTCCGGACACCAATGAGTCGGAGGGCATAGGAACCAGTGAAGATTCGAATTATATGCGACTCCGAGGTGGTGAGAAGGTGGAACCTTACCCACCCACTTTGCGATAGTTAGACGCAGCTTCGTGATGCTGATGGAGAACAAACCATCTTTGTACCCGGACAGACGATTGATTGGTGGCGGCGGAGTCTGGCCAGCTACGCGCCTCTTTGTTCTGGTCTTCGCTTTCTTGCCCTTCTGAGGCGCTGCGCTCTCATGGTCGCTGGACTCGGGAGACTTGCCAGCTTCGTGCGTTTCTACACTTGATTGCGTTCGTACGGGCGCTTTTCCCTTGTCCATCCTGGTTGGAACAATCAGACAGGGACAAATACTTCTGAACTTGTCAGGCTTATTCTCTGCAGTCCGGGAGTCAGCTTCGAACTTATGAATTTTCTGGCCGTGCCAGGGTCCTTTTGTAGACAGTGACTGCTCATTAATGGCGCGAAGGAGGGAGTTAGGGCAGTTTGCTTTGGGTTGGTGGAGGCGTTATGATCTTGGCGGCTGTGCATGGGCCTTTTTTCGAAAAACGTGATTTATTAGTCGTTAGCCCCCAAAAAGGCGCCTTACCCTTTAAATGCATCCTTTTTGGTAATTGCGCAATCATTAAAGCCTCCTTGATTGCTGTGCCACTGCTGACGTCACCGCCACCATTGGGCACACTTTTCAAAGAACATAACCCAATTTAGCCTCGTGCCGAATTTCGCCCTGGGCCCACACTTGTGATTTTTTGCGTGGTGAGCTGTTCGGACTTCGCCCAAAATTCGGGCGCAATCGGCAGGCGCATGTCGGACTTCGCCCAAAAGGGCGTCGGACTTCGCTGTCGGACTTCGCCCTGGAAATTGGGCGAACTTCGGATTTTACACTTAGGCGCTTTCAGCTCCTTTTATCGGATCACCCAGGGTGCGCCCGAAATTGAGAGCGCACTCGGACTTCGCCCGAAAAATGGGCGCAGTCCGACTTCGCCCAGAAAACGGGGCGCGGTCCGACTCTTGGCGTTTCTTCGTAGTCTGCCGCCCGACTGCGCCCTTTGGAGGGGGCGCAACCCGACTTCGCTGCGAAGTCGGGTTGGGCAGCTAGACTTAGACACTTTAGCCTTTTCTTTGACTGCCTTCTTCCCTACTTCGCCCCATTTGGTGAGCGCTGCCCGACTTCGCTGCGAAGTCGGGTTTTTGCCTCAGACTTGGGCTACTTAAAAATTAAAACTGAAAGCTGGAATATTTACATGCTGAAAACTTAAAATACAAAAAGGGAAGTCTGTACAAAGAAGGACGCCTTCGGGCGCCTTCAGTGGTGGTACAATTTGAGGTGGAACCCGTTGACGGGAATGGGGAGAGGATGTCCCTCCATGTCCCGAAGCACATATGCATTGAATTGATTAACCCGGGCAATCTGATAGGGGCCCTCCCAGAGGGCATCAAACTTTCCATGGTTGCCGGGTTTGGCCTTGAACGAGTCCCACTTCAGCACCAGGTCCCCGATTTTGAAAACTCGGGCTGTGGTGCCTTTTGCGAACCAGCCTTGGGTTGCTTCAGCGTGTTTGGTGAAGGCCTGGTACGCTTTTTCTCTGTCTTCCTCCAACTGCAGCAGTTGGCAAAGTCTGTCTTCCACCGGATCCCCGCTGCCTCTTTCTTCGTCAAGCATCCAGAGAGCGGGTATTTCAATGTGAGTTGGCAAGACAGCTTCTTTGCCATACACGAGCGCATAGGGGGACGTTTTGATGGACTTCTTGAATGAAATTCTGTCCGCCCATAGCGCCCGATTCAGGAGTAGGTGCCAAGTCCTCTTGTTCTTCTCTACTGTCCTTCGAATGATCTTCAACAGATTTTTATTGGTGGACTCGGCGAGACCGTTCCCCTGCGGGTAGTAGTTGGAAGACATCTTGTGATAGATGCCAAATTTGCTGGTGTACTCCGTGAGTACTGCGCCTGCGAACCCCGGACCATTGTCCGTCACTATTGATTCTGGGACCCCGAAACGGGTAATCAGGCTTTCAAGGAACACGATGACCGTCTCTTGGTCAGCATTCTTCGTGGGGATCGCCTCTGCCCACCGCGTGAAGTAGTCGGTGGCGGTTAAGATAAACTTGTGGCCTGCTTGCAGAGTTCGGCGAAATCACCCCGATGAAATCCAGACCCCATTCTCTGAAACGGAGTCTCGGCTTGGATCGGTTGAAGGGGCGGGGGTGCTTTTACATTCTGCCGACAAATCTTCGGCATTGATCACACTTGGTACGGACCGCATGAGCGTACGCTAAACGAGGTGGGCCGGTAGTACCCAGCCCTGATTATTTTCAAGGCCGTGGGCCTTGCGGAATGATGACCTCCAGGCATCCCGGAGTGAAATTCTCCGAGGACCCTAGACTGGTCTGATTTTCTGACGCACCGCAAAGGATGCCGTCGATGTTTTTAAAATAAAGCCCCTCGGGGCGAAGAGTGTACTTCAAAGCACCTAACCGAAACCTCCTTCTTTGTGAGGCATTCATGTGGTCTGGACATCTTCCGGTGCAGAAGTATCTCACCAGTTCATCTGTCCAGTCGCACTCCTCGGGTAAGGAGTTGGCTAGGTTGATGCGTGTTCTCTGGATCCTCCCACTCGCAAGCGGCTATCTCGGCTGCTGCACTTCGGGCTAGCTCTTGGCACAAGGCTCGGCCTCTGACTAGCTTGGTCGGCCGTACTTCGATGTCGAACTCCTGGATTTTGGCAATCCATCCTGCTCTCTTGTGACCCGGCTCTCCTTGTATGATGAAGCTTCGAACGTCCGGGTGGATCACAAAAACAGTGATCTTGCTCTGGGAGACAAAGTGCCTGAACTTCCGGAGAGATTTCATGACGGCGTGAACCTGCCGTTCTATGAAGTTGTACTTTTCCTCGTGTGGCTGGATTACTTGGCTCAGGAACGCAATGGGGCGCTCCTCGCCATCATCTCCCTTTTGGGTCAGGACCGCGGCGTAACTCTCTGGTTCTCCCACCGCGTACAGGATGAAATCTTTGGAGTAGTCCGGGTTGATCAACACCGGTGCTTGTGCAATGCGAGCTTTGATCTCCTCGAAGGCTTGCCCCCTTTCTTCAGTCCATAAGAACTCAGTATTCTTTTTCAGCAGCTCGGCCATGGGCTTGATTACTTGCGCGAAGTCCGGTATGAACTTCCGCACGAAGTTGATTTGGCCGAAGAAGGACTGCAGCCCTTTTTTATCAATTGGGGGGGACAAGCGGAGGAGGGCCTCTGCTCTGTCAGGGTCTATGGCTAGGCCTTTCTCTGAGATGACATGCCCCAACAACTTTCCTTCTTTCACCGCGAAGACAG
The DNA here is from genome assembly GCA_028583015.1 of Wollemia nobilis. NCBI lineage: Eukaryota > Viridiplantae > Streptophyta > Pinopsida > Araucariales > Araucariaceae > Wollemia > Wollemia nobilis. Next base: position 1,559,963 of record JAQPPZ010001923.1, read on the forward strand.
ACTTCTTCGGGTTTATGGAGATGCCGAATTCACGACACCTTTCGAATATTTGCCGCAGGTGGGGAACATGATCTTCTCGCTTGTGAGAGAAAACGGTCATGTCATCCAAGTAGATGACAATTACTTTGTTAAGCGGCTCTCGGAAGGCCGGGTCCATGGCTCTTTGGAATGTGGCGCCAGCATTGGATAAGCCGAAAGGCATGCGCTGATAGGCGAACGTTCCCCATTTGGTGGTGAACGCCGTCTTATGCTGGTCCTCATCCTTGACCCATATCTGGTTGTAGCCGGAAAAACCGTCTAAGAGGGAAAATCTTTGGGCTCCAGCAACTATATGGAGGATCTGATCAATTTGGGGCAGCGGATAATGGTCCTTGAGGGAGGCCTGATTCAGATTTCTAAAGTCCACACGGAGACGAATGTCTCCGTTCTTCTTCCTCACGGGAACCAAGTTCGCAACCCAGGATGAATGCTTGATGGGGTAGATGATCTTGGCTTCCAGCATCTTCAAGAGCTCGGCCTTCATCATGGCCTCGATTTTTGGATTGACGGCCCTCTGTTTTTGCCGGAATGGCTTGGCGCCATCTTCTAGCTCGATGGTATGTTGGATTATTTCCCTATCATACCCCTTCAAGTCCTGGTAGCTCCAGGCTACTATGTCAGGGAACTCTCGACACAATGCTCTGATCTGCTCGAGTTCCTCTGTGGTGCAGTCTGTCCCGACCTTGATTGATTTTCCAGGTTCCAGCTCCAGGTCGGCATACTGCTTCGGGTCTACTTTGATCCGGTGAGATATGGCTCTGTCGTTCTGATCAAATAGACTCTCAAGAGTAATCAGTCCTTTTGGGACATGATTATTCTTTAACTGTATTAACCCCTCATATTGCTCGTCATCAGGGTCTCTACCTTCGATTGCACAGGCTTCATTTACCAAAAATGTGACGATCTCCTCGTCACAGTCAAACACCTGCCGGTGGGTGTCCTTATCGAGCACGGAAGGCCTGTAAATAGTACGAACCGGCTTCGGCTTACGGACAGTGTCATCAGCCGGAATGTACCTGGCTCCAACAGACGCCAGAATGTCCGCATGCTTGTTTTTCTCTCGTGAAATAGCCTTGACATTCAACGAGTCAAAAGACTCCATCAGATCCCAGACCCGATTTCGGTACGCCTTGAGATAGTGCTTTTTGGAGGCGCACTTATTCGTGACCTGGTGGCACACCAACTCTGAATCTCCGTAGATCTGCAGATGTTTAATCCCTAGTCTCTCCGCCTTTCGCAAACCCAAGCACAGGGCTTCGTACTCCGCAGCATTGTTTGTACAGCTCCAGGCCAGCCTGTAGGTGTAATCCTTCTGGATCCCGGTTGGGGAAACCAGAAGTACTCCTGCACCGGCGCCATTTTTGCATCGTGCGCCGTCAAAGAAAAGCTTCCACAGCTTTTCAGGTGCTGGTCCTACTTCTCTCCTGGCTGACTTGTCGAGCCTTTCAGGCTGAACAATGGTGTAGCAGCCTTGCTCAGTTTCAATTACAGCGTTGAAGTCCCGCAAGGAGAATTCATCTTCTACTTGCAGCTGCTCGAGAGCTTGCTCTGTCATGTCCACTGTTACCAGTTCTTCCTCCGACAGCTGAACCATGCAATCCTCAGGCTCTCCTCCGGGTATCTTCTCTACTAAGTAAGTGGAAGGCTTCTCATTGAAAATCTTCAGTCTCCTTCCCTTGAAGGGCACTTCCATGTGCGAGTAGTCCAGAGATAAATACCCTCCCAACTTCGCCGTGAACTCCCTGGAGAGGCACATGCCGAAGTAGGGTTCCAAGTCAACGACCACAACTTCCTGGATGACCACGATGTCGAGAGCTTTGTGCAGCCGAATGGGGATGTCTTTTATGACACCGACTGTCTTGACAGGGGTGCCGTCTAGTTGCAGCACGCCTTGGCTGCTCCTTGTGTATTCCATCCCGATTTCATCGCGAGACGGCTCTCGGCATTACGGTCGTAGAAGCACCAGAGTCCACCATGCAGTTGTGTACTATGTACCCTTGCATCCGTAATGACAGATAGAAGGGAGGTGGTCTGTTCTTCCCAGTGGCTGAGACTGTTAGGGGTTGCACCGGAACAGCGGGCTGTATCTGCTTGCCGTTCTTCATAATCTTCAGAGATTCTTGCAACAGATCAACCTGACCTGGGAGCTGAAGAGCATCATACATGCTGATTCTTGCGGGAGTTCTCTTCAGCTCGTCTACTATGTTGTAGCCCGGAGTGCTTGCTCCTTGTGCTTCTTTCGCCGGCTCATACTTCGTCCGGTACTGTTGAGTGGCCTCAACTCTCTGTCTCTTGGTCAGAGACGGATATCTCAGCCTTTCCTGAGCTTGTTCTTTTGTTTCAGCTGGAGGCTGAGTAGCGGGAGCTTTAGCCGGAAGAGGTTTGGCTACAGGAGGCTTGACTGCGGGAGTCTTCGCCGGAGGAACCTTGTCTTTGGCTGTGTAAGGCCACAGTCTCTTGTAGGGCGGTGGCTCCTCAGGTTGCGCCTTATCTCTTCGGGCGTACACCTTTAAAGGCTTGGCTGCAACTTCGGCAGACTTCTTGTTTTCCTTGGCAGGAGGCGGCATCGGAACTTCGTGCGAGACGGCGAAATTGCTTTCGTCGCCCAGGATCATGTAGAGCTCTTCATCCTCAATGGCGCTACCGGCCAAGGTCTGGAGGTAGTGTTGGTGCAGTGTACAGTCATCCTCGTCATGCGGGTCGTTGCACGTGGTGCACCAGTTGACCTGGTCTGAAGTACCAGGTTCCTCTTCAATGGCAGCATTCCTCGGAGGGGGCCGCCGTTGCAAATGTTGCTCAGGGGGCCGATCTTTTGTTAACGCCGGAGGCGGATATGGCCTCCTTGGAGCCAGGTCCATCTGGGCCTGCTTCTTTTTCGAACCGTCATGTCGTTAGACATGGTATGATAGCCAGATGCCAGGGCCCGTACCTCCTGAAGAATTTGATATTGAATATCATGATCGGGAGGCGGCGGTAACTGAGCTGGGGGAGGCAATGCGGCCAATGGAGGAGGAGTTGAATATTGTGCATGTTGTGGAGGAGCAGGAAGTGCTGGGAAACGTGGAGGACGAGGAGGCGGATAATGAATCTGCGGCGGGCCGTAAGGGTTTACGACCGGCGCCGGGTTCCATTGCTGCTGGGGTTGCTGTCCTGAAGTGGACGGCTCCGAACCAGAAGCTGACGGATATTGTGATCGGGGAAAATCAGGGTAGATGGGCGGTTGTACTCTGTGTGGAAGCCTGCCGATGGAAATGATATCCATTTCAGCTTGCTGGGCAGCCTCGTACAGAGCAGGGAATGTGTTGATTCCGGCGACCTTCGGCGACGAGGCAAATGTCTGAGTTGAAAGACCTCAGGTAGTAGTAGGCGGCCTGTCCTTGCGACGGTCGGAGTTCGCGAGGAACTCGTTTCCAAGACCTCGCAAACCGAATGTTGAAGTCTGACACCTCCTCTTGGGGGTGTCTCTGAATACTTTGGAACTGATGCAGTAAAGAAGAGGGGTCGGCGGACTCGTTGCATCCTTTCACGAGTCTGCCGGCTAACTGTCGCCACCCTGTGATGGATCCCTCTGGCAGTGATCTCCACCAGTAGAGAAGCTTTCCCCTAAGGGAAAGGGCTAGCAGACGGGTCTTCACACTTTCGTCAGTAATGGAGTGTAGCGCAGCCAGGGCGAGAATGTCCTGGATGTGTTCATACGCCGTCTTGCCGTAGCCGTCGTACGTAGGGATAGACTTTAAGGCAAGGGGAGGCACGGCTTGCTGTCCGGCTGGGGCCAAGGGCCCCGTAGAGTCCACTGCTTGGGAAAAGATCATCATCATCTTGCTGAGCAGCCATGTCTGCTTCTGACCCGGTAGTGTACTCAGTATCGGAACTGTCCGAAGATGAGGATTCTTCTTCGGCTTCTTCTTCTTCAATTTCAGCTTCGGCTTCTTCGATTTCAGCCTCGGCTTCTTCTCGGATTTCTTCTTGAATTTCTTCTTCGCGAGCTTGGTAATCAGCCAGCCTGACGCGCTCGCCTGGAGCGGCAATGTCGATTTCGTAAAGGTTAGACTGGCTTCCCGGGTTCCTTGCTCGCCACCTTCTTGTTAGCATGAAGGCGTTAGGACCGGTCTTCGCGGACTCAGAGAATGTTCAGATAATTTGCAGAGTCGCCGGGTGCTACGATTTTGAACAGCAATGAAGCGAGCACTAGTACTTCGATTCTGTTTGGGGGCGGGAAACTACCATGTCCCACCGGTTAAGGCCAAGCAACTGCTGGTGCCGGGTGGAAATGGGTTGGAAATTTTCTTCTAAAATATGGGACCTCGGTCCCACCGTGCGTGCCAGAGAAGCTGTTGGTTACGAATCTGCCATGAGGAAAGGATTTGTTGTTAATGCGCCCAGATTCGCCCACCAGATTGAAAGGCCGGAAGGAAGGAATGCCCTCCGTGCCAATCTCCGGAGAAGGCCGGCTCCTATGGGGGGTTTGTTAAGATAAGAGTGCAGGGAAAGAGATAAAAAGGTACAGAAAGAGATAAAAGTGCGAGAAAGAGATTCCAAATGTGATTGGAGTTGGGTGGGGGGAATAAGCAGCACGGCAACGAATCAATCACCACTACTAACAACATTCATCTACAAACATACATTGAAACTACAGCTATCGGCGATCCCATGTATCCTCTATCTATGCATTCCGGGAATACCTGGCCATCAAATCTTGGAGTCCAGAGTTCGAGTACAACAACAAGCAATGACACAGAAACATGAGGCAGAAATGACAAGGAGAGGCAGCATGCAAGATAAAAGACGATAAGCGAGAGCCAAGTATATGTACGTATTTGAGGCAAACGCACAGCTACAATTGTTCCCTAGCAATATATTCCCCTTCCACCACCTTACAATGGAAAAATGGTGGGTATTTACAGCCCAGTTTCCCCCATTACATTCATGGGCACGAAGTCCCAGGACAAGACAGTAACTGACACGAGCGGCTGATGTTGACTGCTGTCGGACCGGACTGTCCTTGCAGCATGGTGTCCCTAAAGGCGGTACAGCTACGTAGCAGTGCGTCGGGTCAAGTCTTCAGTCAACAGGAATGCGGGCAGGTGCGGCAGATGGCACTTCACATCGGCTTAAATGATGACAGATGGTGCCGGTAGTGTTGCCCATGCTTTGTCCTTGCGCGGTCAAGTCCTGGCTCGAATCCCGGAGATGGACACTTGTCGGATGTTGAGGTGTGACACGTGTCTGCCTTGAAAGGCAGCTTGTCCAACTTCGCCAGGAATCCGGGCGCTATCGGGTTGCGCAGGAGGAAAACAGCGCAGTTGGAAGGCCTTCTTGCCTTAGCAAATTTCTGAGTTGACTTTACCCAACTGCGCACCGGTCAAAGGCGCACTCCGACTTCGGCTGCGAAGTCGGGTTGCGCACCGGTGCTTGGCTGTCTTCATCCGCTGTTCGGACTGCGCCTCTGGAAAAGGGCGCACTCCGACTTCGCTGCGAAGTCGGGTGTCGCCCAGACACTTAGCCGTTTTTCTGATGAATGATTCCCCTAGTGCGCCCAGGAAGAAGGGCGCACCCCGACTTCGCTGCGAAGTCGGGTTGCGCCCCTGACACTTAGTCAGATTTGCAATTCTTTCCTGTCCTGCTGCGCACTTCGGGCTCCCTACTGCGCTCCAACTGAGGGGCGCACTCCGACTTCGCTGCGAAGTCGGGTTGCGCCCCAACACTTAGAAACTTTTCAAGGCACACTTGCTGAAGTTTTCTGTGGGGGGAAGAAAGGGGGAAAGAAGAAGAGGGAATGAAGCTGTGAGGGAGAGGAAGAAAGGGAGAGAAGGAGAAGGGGAAAATGAGGAGGAGGGAAGGAAAAGAGCAGCTCTTTTGCAGAAACCAAAAACATGGCACCCCTGTGCAAAATGTGGCAACGAGTCCTTGTATGGGAAGACAATCGAACACTTACAAGCATTGCAAGAATGTATGAGCTTGTGTCGAAAAGCTTGTTTGGCATGAAATCCTGCAAAATGTAAGCTATTGGTTCCTTACGGCAAGTTGATGGGGCATATTGTCTATAAGGAAGGATTGAAGACTGACCTAGATAATATATGAGTCGTATTGAGCATGGAGGATCTATACAATGTGAGTATAGTAAAGACCTTTCTAGGTACGATTGGTTATTATAGAAGTTTTATAGGAAATTACTCACAAACAACTTATCGGTTAGATGCCCTTATGCACAAGAATGTTCCTTTTAAGTGGACAGATCAGAAGGCCTTTGAAGGGTTAAAGGCAATGTTGGTATGTGTGCCCATTCTAGTATTTCCAGATTGGAATAAAGAATTTTGTGCCCATTTCAGCGCATCAAATTGTGCGATCGGATGAGCATTAGCCTAAGAGGGGTAGTTTGGGCTTGACCAACCTATTTATTTTGCAAGTCGATTGTTGTCAAGGGCAAAGAAAAATTACAGCATGACAGAACGGGAAACCTTGGGGATGGTGTATGTAGTACAAAAGTTTAGACATTACTTGTTGGCCAACCCATTTGCTTTCTATGTAGATCATCAAGAACTATTGTATTTAATTAATAAACCGACTATATATGGGCAAGTGAGTAGGTGGCTTGTCACATTACAAGAATTCGTGTTCAAGTGGTAGTAAGCCTAGGGAAGAAGCACGTAATAGCAAACTAGTTGTCAAGAATTCGCTTGGGGGAACCTACAAAAGGAGGAATACTGGATGAATTCCCTGATGCACAATTGTTTATTTGAGAAAGTACGAGACTGGGCAGTACGAGAGGAGCGAAGAATGGACCCTAGAGCTAACATGAGGCCCACAAGGGAAATCAACCAATGGAAACCACACATGGGGAGAACTCCACACTCACCACCATCGAGCGATGCTCCCACGAGATAGGATGTAGCATATGGATTGGCCATGATTCGCTCGTTTGAGGGGTTGGTTGATGGTTGGCCTACTTCCACTAGGGCATTTCACCTAAAAGCTTGCTTCCCGATTTGCAAAGCTCTATGTGAGTGTTGTGCTTTATATACCACCATGAGGGCCATCATGAGATACATGTGGGATAATGGCTCAAGACTCTCGTAGCGTTGCTCAAGGTAATTTTAGAAATTTTTATTTGAGAAAGTATGAGACTAGGCAGTACGAGAGGAGCGAAGAATGAACCCTAGATCTAACATGGGGCCCACAAGGGAAATCAAGCAACGAAAACCACACATGGGGATAACTCCACACTCATCGCTAACATGGGACCTGTTGTTTACGAATATGCCATGAGGAAAGGATTTTGGGTTAATGCGCCCAGATTCGCCCACCAGCATGAAAGGCCGGAAGGAAGAGATGCCTTCCGAGCCAATCTCCGGAGAAGGCCGGCTTCTTTTGGCGGTTTTCTGATTTAAGCTAAGAGTGCGGGAAAGAGATAAATGAACGAAAGGAATTTACAAATATACGTGGAGGTTGGTGGGGGGAACTAACGATGACGGGAACACACCAATTACCGCTACTTACTCGCATTACAAACACAAAGCATGACTAAGAACCGCAAAATCTATGTGTACTTCCGATACCTAAGCAGTGTATGCACAGCTTCAATGATCCCCTAGCAAACATTCCCTACAAGGAGAACTAACAGCACGGCAATGCATCAATCACCAGATACGTACACTGACATGGGTAGAAAGCAAACCTAGAGATATCAGAGCCAGGTATATGTGTGACGTAGAGAATTTAACCGCACGGCTTCAATGGCTCCCTAACAGACATTCCCTACAAGGAACTAACAGTACGGGAGCGCACCAATCACCAGATACGGATCAGCAGCGTAACACATAACTGATGGAACTGCTACCACATCTATTCTATGTATCCTTTAAGCTATTAAGTACAGAAGATGCTCAGACAAGCGATGCTAAAGGCACCTGATCACCAAATGCTGAAGTGAATCAACGAGCCGTGACACTGGTTAGCCTTAGGCATGAATATAAAGAAAGGCAGCATAAAAAACAGAAGCAGCAGAACAGAACCAGGCATACAGATTATATTTATAAGCAGAAGCACGGTTACAATGGGCACAGTGGTTCCCTAACAGACATTCCCCTTCCACCCTTTACAAAGAATTCATGGTCGGCTTTTATAGCCCGAGTCCCTCCCGTTACATTAATGGGCACAAAGTCCCAATCAAACATAAGATGACAAAAGCGGCGAAAGAGCTGCAAATGCTGACCTTTTGTCGGATCGGACTGTACCCGCAGCATGGTCTTCCTGGAAGCTGGACAGCTACATGGCGGTGTGTTGGGCAGAACTTCTCTCTGGCAGTGATGCGGGTAGCTGGAGCAGGTGAAACCTCAGATCAGCTTTAAATGAGGCTACTGGCGCAGGCAGTGCAGCCCATGCTTGTCCTTTTGCTCGGCACGTTTCGGCTCTAATCCCGAAGCTGGACACTTGTCAGATGATGGATGATGCTGTTTGACACATGTCTGCCTTGAAAGGCAGGTTATCCAACTTCACTTGGGATCAGAGCGCCTCGGGTTGCGCGGGCAGAATATAGTGCAATCGGGAAGGCCTTCATGCCTTGGTCAAATTCTGGGTTTGCTCCCCTACTGCGTACCTGTCAAGGGCGCACTTCGACTTCGCTGCGAAGTCGGACTGCACACAGGTGAAAACTGGTGTTTGCCGCCATACGGACTTGCTCCAGCACTTAATCTTTCTTTTGTCGACTGCCGATCTCGCCGATTGCAAGGTGCGCCCGAAAGAGGGCGAAGTCGGACTTCGCACCAAAAGCGAGCGAAATCGCGCCTCGCACAAAAGCGGGCGAAGTGCGAGCTTCGCCCGATTTAGTGCGAAAGTGCGTAGTCGCACCTGAGACTGGGCGAAGTGCGTACTTCGCACCAAAACTGGGCGAAGTGCGTACTTCGCACCAAAACTGGGCGAAGTGCGTACTTCACACCCAGACTGGGCGAAGTGCGAACTTCGCACCAACACTTAGCCATTTTTCGGGTAACTTGCTGGAAAGTTAAAAAATCAACTGGGGGACTCCGAGAAAGGGGGAAAGAAAGAGAATGCGGGAAAGAAAGGGAAAAGGAGAGAAGAAGGGAGGAAAATAGAGGAAAAGGGGAAAAGAAGAGCAGCACTGTTACAATCTTGAAAACATTGCACCCCGTGCAAAATGTGACAACATTTCTGGCGGCTCGCGGGGTGTCGAGCTCGCCTCGGCGCGAAGAATCCATGCCTTCATCCTTTGGGTGCAGAGGAACTTGCCTCCCCTGCCTTTTGCTGCTCTAGCTGTTCTCCTTGCGGCAACTGTTCTTCAGATTCATCTTTGTCAGTTGCCCCCTCAGAATCACCTTCCGAAAGCTCTCCATCTCTTGCTTCTGCCTCGCAGATGCGAGTGTATGCGGCCTGGGCTTGGCGCCAGGCTTCTGCCTCGAATGGCCGGCGGTCAGCTGCATCTTCTAATGCTGCGTGGAAAGCAGCGACCGCGTGCAGGTCGATGGTGAGGTATCTTTTTTCTAACTCCTGGAAGTAGGAGCTGATCTTGCAATATTTGGACACCATCTGAGTGAACTGATTATCTTAAATTGGCTCAGTCCAGCTATCAATTTCAGCTGTATCTGCTTCGAAGGACTGCCAATTCCTTTTCACCTGATCTAGGGTGAGAAGCTCGCCATTCTCAACAAAACCTGGGCACCCTAGTTCAGAAAGAGCGCGAAAGGGGGCCAAACAAATGTCTCTTTCATGTACGAATGCGTCTAGCATTCGTCTGGCCACTCTCACCTCTTCAACTTTTTTGAAATATTTGTGCAAGGTGACCCTTGCACCTGCCCATTCTGCAGCGAATGAGGACACGGGAGAAAATTGGAGGCCGTTGCGCTCGCGCTCCTGAAGATTTACCGCCAGGTCCAGCCATTGCTTCGCCTGACGTTCGGCCTTCTCTACCACAGGCTTGCCTTGGGCAGATACCTCTTCAATCCTGGATACGAAATCCAGAACTGACAAGGATTTGACAAGGTTGGGTTTGCAACCTCGTAGCAGACTTGCACGCATCTCCTTCGCCTTGCTCTTGGAAAAGGCCGTCGCTTGTGATGCTTTCTCTGCGAGTTGCGACTGCGCCTGTTTCAGCGAACCCTGCAGTTGTGAAATCTGCTCTAGCGCTGCTTTTCTTTCTTGCTCGGCTGTCTGCTGGGAGGCGGTCAGCTGGGCCTTAAGGTCTTCAACTTCTTGCTATGCTGACCCCAACTACGCGGTAGCCTTCGCCAAGTCTTCTTCGAGCTGCCTTGTGGTATTTTGCAGCTGGAAAAGCGCCTCCTAGGTCTCGAGATGCTTGACAAGGAGGTTGTCTGTTCTGCGGAGAATACCGCGGATCTCGTACTCCTCGTTGATATCATCAAAGTTCTTCTCCTTGGTCTGAAGTACATAGTCTGCCTCGGTCATGTCGCGGAGAGGCTTCTTCATCTTAGGAATCAGCTTCTCTGTCGTAAGCACTCTCCGATTTAGGTCAAATTTTGTGCGTTTGACCGGGGCGGCTATCCCTTCGGCCCTTCTGCGCTTAACTCCTTGAAGAAAGGAGGCAGACCCCCCTGCGGCTCTTATTGCCAGAGGCTGGTCCTCAATGATGCTCATGAAATCAAGATCTTCCAGCTCCTGGGCCTGCTGCGGCATTTTTCCCGCAAACAATGAAGTCGGTGGGATGCCAGAGGGGGTGGTTACCTTCGAGGGCGACCGGGCCCTAGGAGTGATAGGGGTTTGGCTAGACGGCGCTGGTAGGGTTTCAGTTGGTTGGGGCGAAGGTTGTGGAGATGGAGGAGCGGTTCCGGCACTAACTGCAGGTGAGGGCTCTAGGGTTTGGCTCAGGGACTGAAAAGCGTTGGGATCCTGAGCAAACTGGTCAAACGAGTGCGGGCCACTAGACGGTGGGGTGGCTTGAGATGCAGAGGGTGCGGCTACGGCTTGCCCTGATGAAGTGGGAGTTGGGGTTTCTGCAGGGCCGACGCGGACTTGGGCGATTGGGACAGAAGACGTACCTGCGGGCTCCGCCTGAGCCGACGCTGGAGGGATGGTCGCAGCTTGGATATGTGCTTCTGGTTCGAGGCTGTCTAAAGAGACAATCTCCGGCGCTGCTGCTTGCGGCTGCTCTGCGGCTGATTGCTGCACTGGCTCCTTGGGACTCTTGGTCCTCTTGACCTTTTTCTTTCTTTTCTTTGCTGGGGCTGGCCCGGAAGGAAGCGACAATAAAGGGGCAGCTGCTGATGTCCCCACGGTAAATTTGTACCTGGGTCGCGCTGGGAGGATACCTGCCGCACTTGGTCCACTGGCTGGCAGCGTGGATGTTTTCTCTGAAGGAGGGGCCAGCTCAGGAGTTGACCGTTCTGAACTTTGCACCGCTTCGGGCACTGCCTCAGGAGCAACAGGCTGCATCGGGCCCACTTGACTGCTGGAAGGAGTTGCGCTGGAAGTCGCCGGGGTTGGCAATGACTGAGAGGTAGCCCTTCTTTTATATCTTATGTTTGCGCCTCGGGGAACGCAATTGCGAAATTCGAAGGGCTGCCACGTGTCGACGTGTTGATCATAAAGTGCCAAAAACTCATCATCAACGACGAGATTTTTTCGACCTGATTTGTCGTGCTGCGTGCGAGACCTCATCTTCCAGCATTCAAGGATTTTGTCTTTATGCCAGTTGAGCGGCACCACATTGGTGAGGAATCTTTTGAAACCAACTGACTCCATCCGATGGTCCGGGTTTCGTTCCGGGTCATAAGTGACCTCCTCACAGTAAAACTCATGCCATGGTGGCCATGACTGCATCAAATGAATGCGCCAGTGGAGGTCTGCACCTGTCCGGTTTCTCCTTTCTTGCATGATCTCAGGTCTGGGACAGATGTGTGTGAACTTTCCCCGGACCCCGATTGGGTCGTACTTCCAGCGTTGTGGCAGCATTATCAGGCCCATCTCCAGCAGCTCTTGTTCAAGATAAACATGCTGCCCTATTTCGAAGACTTGGACATTGGACCAGGTCATAGGATATTTAAATATGTGACCCCTTTTCTTTCCCTGGCCAAATTCCTCTTCGACGTAATCCATTTGCCGTGCCACCTCTATCCCGAACTGATGGTCTGTGCAGAAGTAGGGCAACAAGCACGACATTCCCTTGAATCCGTAGATTCGGACGACAATACCCTGGGTCAGCCTGAAGGTATCTCCGAACTCATTTTCCCGCAGGGACTTCGTCATAGCCGCTGGTGGGCGAGTTGCGCCACGGTTGAACAGTCCCATGGCCTGACCTAGGAATTGGATGTTAAAATCATAAAATGAGCCCTTCCGGTACAGGACCTCAGTCCACTCGTACACAGGGAGCGGCTCTCCTTGTTCATTTGCTTTCCTCAGGTCGGGGACGTTCATCCGGTAATGCATATGGTACAGGCATAGCCATGTGAGGAATGAGCAAAACCGGAAGTCCGTTGACTGCTTCTGCTGCAGTCTCACCAGGCTTGCATGAATTGCGTAAGCCAACCAGTCCGCCCAGTCGTAGAAGATTGGGCGCTTCCCGCTCTTTTGCGTCGTAGAGTCGTAGAACTCTCCGTGTAAGATGCACTCGGCCATTGCCAGCTGGAACGGCCGTACCACTCTGTCTGAGTCGCAGCCGAGGACCCATGCCAGGATGATGTAGATGTACTTGTTTTCAAAACGGTCCAGTGGTATGGGGCCAGTCGGCCACTGCCCGGGGTTCGGCGGAGTCTTCGGCTACGAGTTAAGAAACTCTCTCATCCGCTTCGTCTGCGAAAATCTGCCGGTCTGTTCTTCGATGTTCACCCTTCTGACAATTACGTCGAGGCTGTACTGAAGCCCTGGGGCGAACGCCGGCTGGACGCTCTCTCGGAAGAGAGTGAACAACACCCTTCCTCTGTTATCGCATATCTGCCGCGCAGCTGGTTTATAATATTCGGCAATCACCTCAACCAGCTCCGGACACCAGTGAGTCGGAGGGCACAGGAACCAGTGAAGATTTGAATTATATGCGGCTCCGAGGTGGTGAGAAGGCGGGACCTTACCCACCCACTTTGCGATAGTCAGACGCAGCTTCGTGATGCTGATGGAGAACAAACCATCCTTGTACCCAGACAAACGATTGATTGGTGGCGGCGGAGTCTGGCCAGCTACGCGCCTCTTTGTTCTGGTTTTTGCTTTCTTGCCCTTCTGAGGCGCTTGCGCTCTCATGGTCGCTGGACTCGGGAGACTTGCCAGCTTCGCGCGTTTCTACACTTGATTGCGTTCGTACGGGCGCTTTTCCCTTGTCCATCCTGGTTGGAACAATCAGACAGGGACAAATACTTCTGAACTTGTCAGGCTTATTCTCTGCAGTCCGGGAGTCAGCTTCGAACTTATGAATTTTCTGGCCGTGCCAAGGTCCTTTTGTAGACAGTGACTGCTCATTAATGGCGCGAAGGAGGGAGTTAGGGCAGTTTGCTTTGGGTTGGTGGAGGCGTTATGATCTTGGCGGTTGTGCATGGGCCTTTTTTCGAAAAACGTGATTTATTAGTCGTTAGCCCCCAAAAGGTGCCTTACCCTTTAAATGCATCGTCATTGGTAATTGCGCAATCATTTAAAGCCTCCTTGATTGTTGTGCCGCTGCTGACGTCACCGCCACCATTGGGCACACTTTTCAAAGAACATAACCCAATTTAGCCTCGTGCCGAATTTCGCCCTGGGCCCACACTTGTGATTTTTTTGCGTGGTGAGCTGTTCGGACTTCGCCCAAAATTCGGGGCGCAGTCGGACTTCGCACCGAAAACGGGCGCATGTCGAACTTCGCCCAAAGAATTGGCGCAGTCGGACTTCGCCCGGGAAATTGGGCGAACTTTGGATTTTACACTTAGGTGCTTTCAACTCCTTTTATCGGATCACCCAGGGTGCGCCCGAAATTGAGAGCGCACTCGGACTTCGCCCGAAAAATGGGCGCGGTCCGACTTCGCCCGAAAACGGGGCGCGGTCCGACTCTTGGCGTTTCTTTGTAGTCTGCTGCCCGACTGCGCCCTTTGGAGGGGGCGCAACCCGACTTCGCTGCGAAGTCGGGTTGGGCAGCTAGACTTAGACACTTTAGCCTTTTCTTCGACTGCCTTCTTCCCTACTTCGCCCCATTTGGTGAGCGCTGCCCGACTTCGCTGCGAAGTCGGGTTTTTGCCTCAGACTTGGGCTACTTAAAAAATTAAAACTGAAAGCTGGAATATTTACATGCTGAAAACTTAAAATACAAAAAGGGAAGTCTGTACAAAGAAGGACGCCTTCGGGCGCCTTCAGTGGTGGTACAATTTGAGGTGGAACCCGTTGACGGGAATGGGGAGAGGATGTCCCTCCATGTCCCGAAGCACATATGCATTGAATTGATTAACCCGGGCAATCTGATAGGGGCCCTCCCAGAGGGCATCAAACTTTCCATGGTTGCCGGGTTTGGCCTTGAACGAGTCCCACTTCAGCACCAGGTCCCCGATTTTGAAAACTCGGGCTGTGGTGCCTTTTGCGAACCAGCCTTGGGTTGCTTCAGCGTGTTTGGTGAAGGCATGGTACGCTTTTTCTCTGTCTTCCTCCAACTGCAGCAGTTGGCAAAGTCTGTCTTCCACCGGATCCCCGCTGCCTCTTTCCTCGTCAAGCATCCAGAGAGGCGGGTATTTCAATGTGCGTTGGCAAGACAGCTTCTTTGCCATACACGAGCGCATAAGGGGACGTTTTGATGGACTTCTTGAATGAAATTCTGTCCGCCCATAGCGCCCGATTCAGGAGTAGGTGCCAAGTCCTCTTGTTATTCTCCACTGTCCTTCGAATGATCTTTAGCAGATTTTTATTGGTGGACTCGGCGAGACCGTTCCCCTGCGGGTAGTAGTTGGAAGACATCTTGTGATAGATGCCAAATTTTTTGGTGTACTCCGTGAGTACTGCGCCTGCGAACCCCGGACCATTGTCCGTCACTATTGATTCTGGGACCCCGAAGCGGGTAATCAGGCTTTCGAGGAACCTGATGACCGTCTCTTGGTCGGCATTCTTCGCGGGGATCGCCTCTGCCCACCGCGTGAAGTAGTCGGTGGCGGTTAAGATAAACTTGTGGCCCGCTGCAGAGTTCGGCGAAATCACCCCGATGAAATCCAGACCCCATTGCTGAAACGGAGTCTCGGCTTGGATCGGTTGAAGGGGCGGGGGTGCTTTTACTATTCTGCCGACAAATCTCGGCATTGATCACACTTGAGTACGGACCGCATGAGCGTACGCTAAGCGAGTGGGCCGGTAGTACCCGGCTACGATTATTTTCAAGGCCGTGGGCCTTGCGGAATGATGACCTCCAGGCATCCCGGAATGAAATTCTCCGAGGACCCTAGACTGGTCTGATTTTCCGACGCACCGCAACAGGATGCCGTCGATGTTTTTAAAGTAAAGCCCCTCGGGGCGAAGAGTGTACTTCAAAGCACCTAGCCGAAACCTCCTTCTTTGTGAGGCATTCATGTGGTCTGGACATCTTCCGGTGCAGAAGTATCTCACCAGTTCATCTGTCCAGTCGCACTCCTCGGGTAAGGAGTTGGCTAGGTTGATGCGTGTTCTCTGGATCCTCCCACTCGCAGGCGGCTATCTCGGCTGCTGCGCTTCGGGCTAGCTCTTGGCACAAGGCTCGGCCTCTGACTAGCTTGGTTGGCCGCACTTCGATGTCGAACTCCTGGATTTTGGCAATCCATCCTGCTCTCTTGTGACCCGGCTCTCCTTGTATGATGAAGCTTCGAACGTCCGGGTGGATCACAAAGACAGTGATCTTGCTATGGGAGACAAAGTGCCCGAACTTTCGGAGAGATTTCATGACGGCGTGAACCTGCCGCTCTATGAAGTTGTACTTCTCTTCGTGTGGCTGGATTACTTGGCTCAGGAACGCTATGGGGCGCTCCTCGCCATCATCTCCCTTTTGGGTCAGGACTGCGGCGTAACTCTCTGGTTCTCCCACCGCGTACAGGATGAAATCCTTGGAGTAGTCCGGGTTTATCAACACCGGTGCTTGTGCAATGCGAGCTTTGATCTCCTCGAAGGCTTGCCCCCTTTCTTCAGTCCATAAGAACTCAGTATTCTTTTTCAGCAGCTCGGCCATGGGCTTGATTACTTGCGCGAAGTCCGGTATGAACTTCCGCACGAAGTTGATTTGGCCGAAGAAGGACTGCAGCCCTTTCTTGTCGATTGGGGGGGACAAGCGGAGGAGGGCCTCTGCTCTGTCAGGGTCTATGGCTAGGCCTTTCTCGGAGATGACATGCCCCAACAACTTTCCTTCTTTCACCGCGAAGACAGACTTCTTCGGGTTTATGGAGATGCCGAATTCACGACACCTTTCGAATATTTGCCGCAGGTGGGGAACATGATCTTCTCGCTTGTGAGAGAAAACAGTCATGTCATCCAAGTAGATGACAATTACTTTGTTAAGCGGCTCTCGGAAGGCCGAGGTCCATGGCTCTTTGGAATGTGGCGCCGGCATTGGATAAGCCGAAAGGCATGCGGTGATAGGCGAACGTTCCCCATTTGGTGGTGAACGTCGTCTTATCTTGGTCCTCATCCTTGACCCATATCTGGTTGTAGCCGGAAAAACCGTCTAAGAGGGAAAATCTTTGGGCTCCAGCAACTATATGGAGGATCTGATCAATTTGGGGCAGCGGATAATGGTCCTTGAGGGAGGCCCGATTCAGATTTCTAAAGTCCACACGGAGACGAATGTCTCCGTTCTTCTTCCTCACGGGAACCAAGTTCGCAACCCAGGATGAATGCTTGATGGGGTAGATGATCTTGGCCTCCAGCATCTTCAAGAGCTCGGCCTTCATCATGGCCTCGATTTTTGGATTGACGGCCCTCTGTTTTTGCCGGAATGGCTTGGCGCCATCTTCTAGCTCGATGGTATGCTGGATTATTTCTCTATCATACCCCTTCAAGTCCTGGTAGCTCCAGGCTACTATGTCCGGGAACTCTCGACACAATGCTCTGATCTGCTCGAGTTCCTCTGTGGTGCGATCTGTCCCGACCTTGATTGATTTTCCGGGTTCCGGCTCCAGGTCGGCATACTTGCTTCGGGTCTACTTTGATTCGGTGAGATATTGCTCTGTCGTTTTGATCAAATAGACTCTCAAGAGTAATCAGTCCTTTTGGGACATGATTATTCTTTAACTGTATTAACCCCTCGTATTGCTCGTCATCAGGGTCTCTACCTTCGATTGCACAGGCTTCATTTACCAAAAATGTGACGATCTCCTCGTCACGATCAAACACCTGCCGGTGGGTGTCCTTATCAGGCACGGAAGGCCTGTAAATAGTACGAACCGGCTTCGGCTTCTGGACAGTGTCATCAGCCGGAATGTACCTAGCTCCAGGAGACGCCAGAATGTCTGCATGCTTGTTTTTCTCTCGTGAAATAGCCTTGACATTCAACGAGTCAAAAGACTCCATCAGATCCCAGACCCGATTTCGGTACGCCTTGAGATAGTGCTTTTTGGAGGCGCACTTATTCGTGATCTGGTGGCACACCGACTACGAATCTCCGTAGATCTGCAGATGTTTAATCCCTAGTCTCTCCGCCTTTCGCAAACCCAAGCACAGGGCTTCGTACTCCGCCGCATTGTTTGTACGGCTCCGAGGCCAGCACTGTAGGTGTAATCCTTCTGGATCCCGGTTGGGGAAACCAGAAGTACTCCTGCACCGGCGCCATTTTTGCATCGTGCGCCGTCAAAGAAAAGCTTCCACGACTTTTCAGGTGCTGGTCCTACTTCTCTCCTGGCTGACTTGTCGAGCCTTTCAGGCTGAACAATGGTGTAGCAGCCTTGCTCAGTTTCAATTACGGCGTTGAAGTCCCGCAAGGAGAATTCATCTTCTACTTGCGGCTGCTCGATAGCTTGCTCTGTCATGTCCACTGTTACCAGTTCTTCCTCCGACAGCTGAACCATGCAATCCTCAGGCTCTCCTCCGGGTATCTTCTCTACTAAGTAGATGGAAGGCTTCTCATTGAAAATCTTCAGTCTCCTTCCCTTGAAGGGCACTTCCATGTGCGAGTAGTCCAGAGATAAATACCCTCCCAACTTCGCCGTGAACTCCCTGGAGAGGCACATGCCGAAGTAGGGTTCCAAGTCAACGACCACAACCTCCTGGATGACCACGATGTCGAGAGCTTTGTGCGGCCGAATGGGGATGTCTTTTATGACACCGGCTTGTCTTGACGGGGGTGCCGTCTAGTTGCGGCACGCCTTGGCTGCTCCTTGTGTACTCCATCCCGATTTCATCGCGAGACGGCTCTCGGCATTACGGTCGTGGAAGCACCGAGAGTCCACCATGCGGTTGTGTACTATGTACCCTTGCATCCGTAATGACAGATAGAAGGGAGGTGGTCTGTTCTTCCTAGTGGCTGAGGCTATTAGGGGTTGCACCAGGACAGCAGGCTATATCTGCTTGCCATTCTTCATGATTTTCAGAGATTCCTGCAACAGATCAACTTGGCACAGGAGCTGAAGAGCATCATACATGCTGATTCTTGCGGGAGTTCTCTTCAGCTCGTCTACTATCTTGTAGCCCGAAGTGCTTGCTCCTTGTGCTTCTTTCGCCGGCTCATACTTCGTCCGGTACTGTTGAGTGGCCTCAACTCTCTGTCTCTTGGTCAGAGACGGATATCTCAGCCTTTCCTGAGCTTGTTCTTTTGTTTCAGCTGGAGGTGAGTAGCGGGAGCTTTAGCCGGAAGAGGTCTGGCTACAGGAGGCTTGACTGCGGGAGTCTTCGCCGGAGGAGCCTTGTCTTTGGCTGTGTAAGGCCACAGTCTCTTGTAGGGCGGTGGCTCCTCAGGTTGCGCCTTATCTCTTCGGGCGTACACCTTTAAAGGCTTGGCTGCAACTTCGGCAGACTTCTTGTTTTCCTTGGCAGGAGGCGGCATCGGAACTTCGTCTGAGACGGCGAAATTGCTTTCGTCGCCCGGGATCATGTAGAGCTCTTCGTCCTCAATGGCGCTGCCGGCCAAGGTCTGGAGGTAGTGTTGGTGCAGTGTACAGTCATCCTCGTCATGCGGGTCGTTGCACGTGGTGCACCAGTTGACCTGGTCTGAAGTACCAGGTTCCTCTTCAATGGCAGCATTCCTCGGAGGGGGCCGCCGTTGCAAATGTTGCTCGGGGGGCCGATCCTTTGTTAACGCCGGAGGCGGATATGGCCTCCTTGGAGCCAGGTCCATCTGGGCACTGCTTCTTTTTCAGAACAGTCATGTCGTTAGACATGGTATGATAACCGAGAGCCGAGGCCCGTACCTCCTGAAGGATTTGATTACGAATATCATGATCGGGAGGCGGCGGTAGCGAGGCTGGGGGAGGCAATGCGGCCAATGGAGGAGGAGTTGAATATTGTGCATGTTGTGGAGGAGCGAGGAAGTCTTTGGGAAACGTGGAGGACGAGGAGGCGGATAATGAATCTGTGGCGGGCCGTAAGGGTTTACGACCGGCGCCGGGTTCCATTGCTTGCTTGGGGTTGCTGTCCTGAAGTGGACGGCTCCGAACCAGAAGCTGACGGATATTGTGATCGGGGAAAATCAGGGTAGATGGGCGGTTGTACTCTGTGTGGAAGCCTGCCGATGGAAATGATATCCATTTCAGCTTGCTGGGCAGCCTCGTACAGAGCAGGGAATGTGTTGATTACGGCGACCTTCGACGGCGAGGCAAATGTCTGAGTTGAAGGACCTCAGGTAATAGTAGGCGGCCTGTCTTGCTGACGGTCGGAGTTCACGAGGAACTCGTTTCCAAGACCTCGCAAACCTGATGTTGAAGTCTGACACCTCTTGGGGGTGTCTCCGAATACTTTGGAACCGATGCAACAAAGAAGAGGGGTCAGCAGACTCGTTGCATCCTTTCACGAGTCTGCCGGCTAACTGTCGCCACCCTGTGATGGATCCCTATGGCAGTGATCTCCACCAGTAGAGAAGCTTTCCCCTAAGGGAAAGGGCTAGCAAACGGGTCTTCACACTTTCGTCAGTAATGGAGTGTAGCGCAGCCAGGGCGAGAATGTCCTGGATGTGTTCATACGCCGTCTTGCCGTAGCCGTCGTACGTAGGGATAGACTTTAAGGCAGCAGGAGGCACAGCTTGCTGTCCGGCTAGGGCCAAGGGCCCCGTAGAGTCCACTGCTGGGAAAAGATCATCATCATCTTGTTGAGCAGCCATGTCTGCTTCTGACCCGGTAGTGTACTCAGTATCGGAACTGTCCGAAGATGTGGATTCTTCTTCGGCCTCTTCTTCTTCAATTTCAGCTTCGGCTTCTTCGATTTCAGCCTCGGCTTCTTCTCGGATTTCTTCTTGAATTTCTTCTTCGCGAGCTTGGTAATCAGCCAGCCTGACGCGCTCGCCTGGAGCGGCAATGTCGATTTCGTAAAGGTTAGACTGGCTTCCCGGGTTCCTTGCTCGCCACCTTCTTGTTAGCATGAAGGCGTTAGGACCGGTCTTCGCGGACTCAGAGAATGTTCAGATAATTTGCAGAGTCGCCAGGTGCTCTGATTTTGAACAGCAATGAAGCGA
The DNA here is from genome assembly GCA_028583015.1 of Wollemia nobilis. NCBI lineage: Eukaryota > Viridiplantae > Streptophyta > Pinopsida > Araucariales > Araucariaceae > Wollemia > Wollemia nobilis. The sequence goes on from JAQPPZ010001923.1 coordinate 1,580,529, forward strand.
GCACTAGTACTTCGATTCTGTTTGGGGGCGGGAAACTACCATGTCCCACCGGTTAGGGCCAAGCAAGCTGCTGGTGCCGGGTGGAAATGGGTTGGAAATTTTCTTCTAAAATATGGGACCTTGGTCCCACCGGGCGTGCGAGAGCTGTTGGTTACGAATCTGCCATGAGGAAAGGATTTGTTGTTATTGCGCCCGAGTTCGCCCACCAGTTGAAAGGCCGGAAGGAAGGAATGCCTTCCGTGCCAATCTCCGGAGAAGGCCGGCTCCTATGGGGGGTTTGTTAAGATAAGAGTGCGGGGAAAGAGATAAAAGTGCGGAAAGAGATAAAAGTGCGAGAAAGGGATTCCAAATGTGATTGGAGTTGGGTGGGGGGAATAAGCGGCACGGCAACGAATCAATCACCACTACTAACGACATTCATCTACAAACATACATTGAAACTACAGCTATCGGCGATCCCATGTATCCTCTATCTATGCATTCCGGGGAATACCTGGCCATCAAATCTTGGAGTCCGAGTTCGGTACAACAACAAGCAATGACACAAGAAACATGAGGCAGAAATGACAAGGAGAGGCGGCATGCAAGATAAAAGACGATAAGCGAGCCAAGTATATGTCGTATTTGAGGCAAACGCACGACTACAATTGTTCCCTAGCAATATATTCCCCTTCCACCACCTTACAATGGAAAAGTGGTGGGTATTTATAGCCTGATTTTCCCCCCAATTACATTCATGGGCACGAAGTCCCAGAGACAAGACGATAGGCGACACGAGCGGGCGAGGAGGCTGCGATGCTTGACTTCTGTCGGGCCGGATTGTCCTTGCGGCATGGTGTCCCTGAAGGCGGTACGGCTACGTGGCAGTGTGTTGGGTGAAGTCTTCAGTCAACAAGAATGCAGGTAGGTGCAGCAGATGGCACTTCATATCAGCTTTAAATGATGACGAGATGGTGCCGGTAGTGTTGCCCATGCTTTGTCCTTGCGCGGTCAAGTCCTGGCTCGAATCCCGGAGATGGACACTTGTCGGATGTTGAGGTGTGACACGTGTACTGCCTTGAAAGGCGGCTTATCCAACTTCGCCGGGGAATCCGGGCGCTATCGGGTTGCGCGGGGAGGAAAACGAGCGCAGTTGGAAGGCCTTCTTGCCTTGGCACTTTCTGAGTTGACTTTACCAAACTGCGCACCGGTCAAAGGCGCACTCCGACTTCAGCTGCGAAGTCGGGTTGCGCACCGGTGCTTGGCTGTCTTCATCCGCTGTTCGGACTGCGCCTTGGAAAAGGGCGCACTCCGACTTCGGCTGCGAAGTCGGGTGTCGCCCGACACTTAGCCGTTTTCTGATGAATGATTCCCCTAGTGCGCCCAGGAAGAAGGGCGCACCCCGACTTCGCTGCGAAGTCGGGTTGCGCCCCTGACACTTAGTCAGATTTGCAATTCTTTCGCCGCTGCGCACTTCGGGCTCCCTACTGCGCTCCAACTGAGGGGCGCACTCCGACTTCGCTGCGAAGTCGGGTGTCGCCCCAACACTTAGAAACTTTTCAAGGCACACTTGCTGAAGTTTTTGCTGGGGGAAGAAAGGGGGAAAGAAGAAGAGGGAATGAAGCTGTGAAGGAGAGGAAGAAAGGGAGAGAAGGAGAAGGGGAAAATGAGGAGGAGGGAAGGAAAAGAGCAGCTCTTTTGCAGAAACCAAAAACATGGCACCCCTGTGCAAAATGTGGCAACAGGTCCTTGTATGGGAAGACAACTGAACACTTACAAGCATTGCAAGAATGTATGAGCTTGTGTCGAAAAACTTGTTTGGCATGAAATCCTGCAAAATGTAAGCTATTGGTTCCTTACGGCAAGTTGATGGGGCATATTGTCTATAAGGAAGGATTGAAGACTGACCTAGATAATATATGAGTCGTATTGAGCATGGAGGATCTATACAATGTGAGTATAGTAAAGACCTTTCTCGGTACAATTGGTTATTATAGAAGTTTTATAGGAAATTACTCACAAACAACTTATCGGTTAGATGCCCTTATGCACAAGAATGTTCCTTTTAAGTGGACAGATCAGAAGGCCTTTGAAGGGTTAAAGGCAATGTTGGTATGTGTGCCCATTCTAGTATTTCCAGATTGGAATAAAGAATTTTGTGCCCATTTCAGCGCATCAAATTTTGCGATCGGATGAGCATTAGCCTAAGAGGGGCAGTTTGGGCTTGACCAACCTATTTATTTTGCAAGTCGATTGTTGTCAAGGGCAAAGAAAAATTACAGCACGACAGAACGGGAAACCTTGGGGATGATGTATGCAGTACAAAAGTTTAGACATTACTTGTTGGCCAACCCATTTGCTTTCTATGTAGATCATCAAGAACTATTGTATTTAATTAATAAACCGACTATATATGGGCAAGTGAGTAGGTGGCTTGTCACATTACAAGAATTCGTGTTCAAGTGGTAGTAAGCCTAGGGAAGAAGCACGTAATAGCAAACTAGTTGTCAAGAATTCGCTTGGGGGAACCTACAAAAGGAGGAATACTGGATGAATTCCCTGATGCACAATTGTTTATTTGAGAAAGTACGAGACTGGGCAGTACGAGAGGAGCGAAGAATGGACCCTAGAGCTAACATGAGGCCCACAAGGGAAATCAACCAATGGAAACCACACATGGGGAGAACTCCACACTCACCACCATCGAGCGATGCTCCCACAAGATAGGATGGAGCATATGGATTGGCCATGATTCGCTCGTTTGAGGGGTTGGTTGATGGTTGGCCTACTTCCACTAGAGCATTTCACCTAAAAGCTTGCTTCCTGATTTGCAAAGCTCTATGTGAGTGTTGTGCTTTATATACAACCATGAGGGCCATCATGAGATACATGTGGGATAATGGCTCAAGACTCTCACAGCGTTGCTCAAGGTATTTTTAGAAATTTTTATTTGAGAAAGTATGAGACTAGGCAGTACGAGAGGAGCGAAGAATGAACCCTAGATCTAACATGGGGCCCACAAGGGAAATCAAGCAACGAAAACCACACATGGGGAGAATTCCACACTCATCGCTAACATGGGACCTGTTGGTTACAAATCTGCCATGAGGAAAGGATTTTGGGTTAATGCGCCCAGATTCGCCCACCAGCATGAAAGGCCGGAAGGAAGAGATGCCTTCCAAGCCAATCTCCGGAGAAGGCCGGCTCCTTTTGGGGGTTTTCTGATTTAAGCTAAGAGTGCGAGGAAAGAGATAAATGAACGAGAAGGAATTTACAAATATACGTGGAGGTTGGTGGGGGGAACTAACAGTACGGGAACACACCAATTACCACTACTTACTGCATTATAAACACAAAGCATGACTAAGAACTGCAAAATCTATGTGTACTTCCGATACCTAAGCAGTGTATGCACAGCTTCAATGATCCCCTAGCAAACATTCCCTACAAGGAACTAACAGCACGGCAATGCATCAATCACCAGATACGTACACTGACATGGGTAGAAAGCAAACCTAGAGATATCAGAGCCAGGTATATGTGTGACGTAGAGAATTTAACCGCACAGCTTCAATGGCTCCCTAACAGACATTCCCTACAAGGAACTAACAGTACGGGAGCGCACCAATCACCAGATACGGACCAGCAAAGTAACACATAGCGATGGAGCTCGTTACCACATCTATTCTATGTATCCTTTAAGCTATTAAGTACAGAAGATGCTCAGACAAGCGATGCTAAAGGCACCTGATCACCAAATGCTGAAGTGAATCAATGAGCCGTGACACAGGTTAGCCTTAGGCATGAATATAAAGAAAGGCAGCATAAAAAACAGAAGCAGCAGAACAGAACCAGGCATACAGATTATATTTATAAGCAGAAGCACGGTTAAAATGGGCACAGTGGTTCCCTAACGGACATTCCCCTTCCACCCTTTACAATGAATTCATGGTGGGCTTTTATAGCCCGAGTCCCTCCCGTTACATTAATGGGCACAAAGTCCCAGTCAAACATAAGCTGACAAAAGCGGCGAAAGAGCTACAAATGCTGACCTTTTGTCGGACCGGACTGTACCCGCAGCATGGTCTTCCTGGAAGCTGGATGTCTACATGGCGGTGTGTTGGGCAGAACTCTTTGGCAGTGATGCGGGTAGCTGGAGCAGGTGAAACCTCAGATCAGCTTTAAATGAGGCTACTGGCGCAGGCAGTGTAGCCCATGCTTGTCCTTTTGCTCGGCACGTTTCGGCTCTAATCCCGAAGCTGGACACTTGTCAGATGATGGATGATGCTGTTTGACACGTGTCTGCCTTGAAAGGCAGGTTATCCAACTTCGCTTGGGATCAGAGCGCCTCGTGTTGTGCGGGCAGAATACAGTGCAGTCGGGAAGGCCTTCATGCCTTGGTCAAATTCTGGGTTTGCTCCCCTACTGCGCACCTGTCAAGGGCGCACTCCGACTTCGCTGCGAAGTCGGACTGCGCACAGGTGAAAACTGGTGTCTGCCGCCGTACGGACTTGCTCCAGCACTTGATCTTTCTTCTGTCAGCCTGCCAGTCTGCCAGTTGCAAGGTGCGCCCAGAAAGAGGGGCGAAGTCAGACTTCGCACCAAAACTGGGCGAAGTGCGAACTTCGCACCAGACTGGGCGAAGTGCGAACTTCGCACCAAAACTGGGCGAAGTGCGTACTTCGCACCCAGACTGGGCGAAGTGCGAACTTCGCACCAACACTTAGCCATTTTTCAGGTAACTTGCTGGAAAGTTAAAAAATCAACTGGGGGACTCCGAGAAAGGGGGGAAAGAAAGAGAATGCGGGAAAGAAAGGGAAAAGGAGAGAAGAAGGGAGGAAAATAGAGGAAAAGGGGAAAAGAAGAGCAGCACTGTTACAATCTTGAAAACATTGCACCCCGTGCAAAATGTGACAACATTTCTGGCGGCTCGCGAGGTGTCGAGCTCGCCTCGGCGCGAAGAATCCATGCCCTCATCCTTTGGGTGCAGAGGAACTTGCCTCCCCTGCCTTTTGCTGCTCTAGCTGTTCTCCTTGCGGCAACTGTTCTTCAGATTCATCTTTGTCAGTTGCCCCCTCAGAATCACCTTCCGAAAGCTCTCCATCTCTTGCTTTTGCCTCGCAGATGCGAGTGTATGCGGCTTGGGCTTGGCGCCAAGCTTCTGCCTCGAATGGCCGGCGGTCAGCTGCATCTTCTAATGCTGCGTGGAAAGCAGCGACCGCGTGCAGGTCGATGGTGAGGTATCTTTTTTCTAACTCCTGGAAGTAGGAGCTGATCTTGCAATATTTGGACACCATCTGAGTGACCTGATTATCTTGAATTGGCTCAATCCAGCTATCAATTTCAGCTGTATCTGCTTCGAAGGACTGCCAATTCCTTTTCACCTGATCTAGGGTGAGAAGATCGCCATTCTCAACAAAGAGCGCGAAAGGGGTCCAAACAAATGTCTCTTTCATGTACGAATGCGTCTAGCATTCGTCTGGCCACTCTCACCTCTTCAAATTTTTTGAAATATTTGTGCAAGGTGACCCTTGCACCTGCCCATTCTGCAGCGAATGAGGACACGGGAGAAAATTGGAGGCCGTTGCGCTCGCGCTCCTGAAGATTTACCGCCAGGTCCAGCCATTGCTTCGCCTGACGTTCGTCCTCCTCTACCACAGGCTTTCCCTGGGCAGAAACTTCTTGAATTCTGGATGCGAAATCCAGAACTGCCATCGCCTTATAGGTGTGGGGCCAGCCCTCATCTCCTTAACTTTCTTCTTTGAAAAGACCGTCGCTTGAGATGCTCTCTCTGCAAGTTGCGACTGCGCCTGCTTCAAAGACTCTTGGAGCTGAGAAATCTGCTCCGAGGCTGCTTGCTTTTCGGTTGCGGCTTGTTGCTGAGAAGCGGCCAGCTGGGCTTTGAGTTCATCTATTTCTTGCCGCGCCGCTTCCAGTTGCTCAGTGGACCTAGACAGGTCCTCTTCAAGCTGCCTTGTTTTATCCTGCAACCCGAAAAGTTCTTCCTGCTCCTCCAGACTTTTGACAAAGAGATTATCAGCTTTGCGCATGATTTACTGAATCTCATATTGCTTTTTAATGTCGTCAAAAATCTTTTCCTTTGTCTGGAGCTCGTAGTCCGCCCTGGTCATTTCCCGGAGAGGCTTCTTTACTTTTGGGATTATCTTCTCTGTTGTAAGCACTCTCCTCCCGAAATCGTACTTGGCGCGTTTTACCGGGGCGGCTATCTCTTCAGGTCTCCTCCGTTTCAGGTTCTGGAGGAAAGAGACAGAATATTCTACAGCTCTCGTTGCCAGGGGCAAGTCGTCTGTATTCTGGAGGTCGTCCATAAAATCTGGTTCCCCCAGCCTAGGGTTCTGCTGAGACGTCTCTCCTGCGGGAATGGGATCAGGAGGAACCGGATGGACACTGGAAGAATCGGCCGCCTTTGGGGGCGACCGAGAAATGGAGATGGGAGCAGCTAATACTGCAAGGGTTTGAAGCGGCTGAGATGGAGGATGTGACAGTGAATGGACGGCCTCAGCGCTAACTTCGGGCGAAGGGTTTGGATTTGTGCTCAGAGATAGGGAAACATTAGGGTTCTGAGCAAACTGATCAAAAGAATGGGGGTCGCTAGAAGGACGTGGAGACGGGGAGGAGGATGTGGTCATAACTTGCTTGGATTGAGCGGGAGACGGAGTGGGAGTAGGACTGGGTGAGACCAAAGAGACAGGGGCAGCAAACGTACCTGCGGGCTCCGCCTGAGCCGATGCCGGATGGATGTCTGTGCTTCTGATTTCGGCGGCTGGCTTAGGACTGCCCAGAGAAACTGTCTCTGCGGGCGGCAAGACGCGGCTGCGGCTCGCAATCGGCGTCGCTTGCACTATCAGGCTAGGTCGCCTGATTTTTTCAACTCTCTTCCTTTTCTTTTCCTCTGGAACAATGGTCGGATCCGGGAAAGGAGATGAAGCAGGTGCAGCAGGCGCTGATGCTCCCATTGTAAACTTGTACCGGGGTTTGAATTGCAAAGGGTCTGCCACAACCGGTCTGCTCTCTGACGGCGCTGGCGTTTTTCGTGCCTGAGGGAATGCCTCGGGCGCTGCCTTGACTAATTCTTTCGCCTTCTCAGGCGCCATCTTGGAAGCCACGGGCTGCATTGGGTCGACCTGGAATTCTGCTGGGCCCACGCTGGTAGTTGCCGAAGTGTACAACTGTTGGGAGGAAGACCCTCCTTTATAGTCTTCAAAGGGACCTCGGGGAACGTAACCTTGATATGCGAACGGCCGCCAGCTATCATGATGCTGGTCATAGAGAACCGAAAAGTCGTCATCTACGGCCAGGTTTCTCCTTGTTGATTTGTCGTGCTGCGTGCGGCATCTCATCTTCCAGCATTCAGTAATATTTTCTTTAGACCAGTTAAGGCCTGCTATCTTGGATAGAAATTTTTTGAACCCTGGAGATGTGAACTGGTGGTCCGGGTTTCGCTTGGGGTCATATGTCACCTCCTCGCAGTAAAAATCCTGCCAGGGAGGAGAAGCTTCCATCAATTCAATTTCCCAGTCAAGGTCCACATGGACCACATCGCATCTATCTTCGGTTATATCCGCCCGGGGGCAGAGATGTGTGAACTTTCCCGTTATCCCATATGGGTCATACTTCCAACGTTGCGGCAACAAAACCAGGCCAATCCGGGACAACTCCTGCTCGAGGTAGACATGTTGTCCTACCTCAAAAATCTCAACGTTTGCCCAGGAAAGAGGGTATTGAAAAATCTGTCCTCTCTTCTTTCCTAGGCCGAACTCCTCTTCAACATAGTCCATTTGTCGGGCAACCTCCATCCCGAACAGATGCTCCGAGCACCAGTAGGGCAGCAAATGGGGTTTGCCCTTGAATCCGTAGATTCTGACCACAATTCCTTGCGTCAGTCTGAAAACGTCCCCGAGCTTCTGATTTAGCAAAGCGCTCGTCATTTCTCTCGGGGGGCGGGGAATTTCGCTTTCACTGAAGACTGACATGACGAATCCCAAAAAGTTGATGTTGAACTTGTAGTAGGACCCTTTCCGGTATAAGTCATCCGTCCAGTTATAGACGGGCTGTGGCTCTCCCCTCTCGTTAACCTTCTTTAGGTTCAGGATCGGCATCAGGGGGTGCAAATGGTACAAACAAAGCCAGGCTAGAACGGAACTGAAACGAAAATCGGTAGACTGCCTCTTCTGGATTTTCACCAGGCTGGAATGAATGGCGTAAGCCAGCCAGTCTGCCCAGTCGAAAAATATGGGACGCTTCCCACTTCTCTGTGCTGCCGGTTCGTAGGATTCTCCACATAGGAGACATTCTGCACCAGCGCTAGCTGGTATGGCTGTACCAGCTCATCAGAGTCGCAGCCAAGAATAGATGCCAAAATGATGTACAAGTACTTGTTCTGGAATTGTGCCAAGGGCATGGGGCCGGTTGGCCACTGTCCAGCTGCAAGCGGGGCGTTCAGCTCTGAATTGAGGAAATCCCTCATCCGTTTTGTTTGCGTGAAACGTCCCGCCTGCTCGCCCAAATTTACCTTTCTGAGAATGGCGTTGGAGTCATACTCCAACCCTGGGGCGAAGGCTGGCTGGACAGTCTCCCTGCGCAGTGTGAACAAGGGTTTACCGCTGGAGCTGCAAATTTGCCGGGTAGCTGGTCTGTAGTGTCTGACAATTAGGTCTACCAGTTCCGGGCATTGGTGGACAGGAGGGCACAAGAATCTGAAAAGATTGGATTTGTACGCCGCTCCGAAATGGTGGGAGGGCGAAACTTTGTTAGCCCAACTTTCCACATTTGCCCGCAGCTTCGTCAGGCTCATAGAAAAAGAGCCGTCCTTGTATCCCGACAAGTAATTCACCGCAAGCCCACGCTGTACTTTTTTCGTCCGGGACTTTGACTTTCTCTCTGGCGGGGTTTCACTTCTGAAAACGCCCGGCCGCGGTAAATCCTTTGGTTCGCCACTTTCGCTGGACTGCGCTGACACTGGCATCTTTCCTCTGTCCATCTCTCCGAATCAGCAATAATTACAGGCTCAGGGCGTCTGCAGCAGATTTCGCTGTCACAGGAATAATTTGCACCTCCGAGGAATAATCTGCGTAGTCTGGAAAGTTTGAAAACATCTGACCCCCTTTTCTAGATAAAGACAGCGCCATTAATGCCGCGCAGGAGGGGGTAGGTCGGCTGAGTTAAGGTTCTTTGGTGGCTGCGCAGGAGAATGTTTGGAAAAAGTGCGCTCCGGCAGACGTGCCATGCTCTTTTGCTTGCACTTTCGTTGAGGAACGTGCAATCATTAATTTTGTCTTGGACGCTGCGCCATGGCTGACGTCACTGCCGCAATCTGGGCACACTGCTCAAGAAAGAACCTTTGGTGCGGAAACCCACTTTAGAACGGTTACAAATGCGCCTTGGGCCCAGCTTAGAACTTTTTGAATTTTTTATTCATTTTTTAAAACGTTGCCCCAAACTGGCCCAGAAAACGAGGCGCAGCCGGACTTCGCCCAAAGTTGGGCGCGGTCCGACTTCGCCGGCGAAGTCGGACGGACTTCGCCCGAATTTCGGGCGAAGTTCGAACTTCGCGCGAAGTGCGCGTTTGAACCGTTCCTTCTTCTTTTCTTTGTCGCGCTCAAGGATTGAGCGCAGTCTGGTTTCTTTGCAACCTTCGGACTTTTCTGCTCCCTTAGACTGGACTGGACGAGCTGCGCAGCGCGAATGTTGAGGCGGGTTCGGACTTCGGCCGAAGTTCGGGCGAAGCACGAACTTCGCACGAAGTTCGCACTTCGCACGGAAGTTGGGCGCAGCGCGTACTTCGCGCGGAAGCCGGCCGAAGTCGGACTTCGCACGCGAAGCCGGACTTCGCCCAAAGTTGGGCGCAGTCCGTTTTCCTTTGCCTTAGCCTTTTTCTCCGTTCGAGCTTCGCATTTCGGCTGGCCCGAAGCCCGACTTCGCTGCGAAGTCGGACTTCGGCCAACACTTAGCCGATTTTTTTGGCCCTTTTTTCTTTGCTTCTTTGTTTGCTTCTCCCTTTGCACAGCCGAACTTCGCCCATCCTGAGGGGCGACGACGGACTTCGCTGAGAAGTCCGTCTTTCTCTCCCGTGCCGCAGTTAAGCTCAAATAATAAAAAATAAAATTAAAAGCTGAAAGCTGGAAACTGTACATGCTGGGAAGTGGAAATGCATAAGGGAAATTTTTACAAGGGCCACTCGGGCACCTTCAGCAGCGGTAAATCTTTAAATGGAACCCGTTGACAGGGATAGGCAGGAGCTGACCCTCCATATCCCGAAGTACATAGGCATTAAACTGGTTCACCCGGGCAATCTGATAAGGGCCCTCCCAGAGAGCATCAAACTTCCCGTGATTACCCGGCTTTGCTTTATATGAGTCCCACTTCAGCACCAGGTCCCCGATTTCGAAAACTTGGGCAGTGGTGCCTTTGGCAAACCAGCCTTGAGTGGCTGCAATGTGATTAGCGAAGGCCTGATATGCACTTTCTCTGTCTTCTTCCAACTGCAAGAGTTGGCACAGTCTGTCGTCTACCGGGTCTCCGCTGCTCCTGTCTTCGTCCAACATCCACAGGGCAGGGATCTCGATGTGTGATGGCATGACAGCTTCTTTACCATAGACGAGCGCATAGGGGGATGTTCTGAGGGATTTCTTGAATGCAACTCTGTCCGCCCACAGCGCCCGGTTCAGGAGCAAGTGCCAAGTCCACTTGTTTCTGTCAATGGTCCTCCGGATGATCTTCAGGAGGTTCTTGTTGGTAGACTCGGCAAGGCCATTCCCCTGCGGGTAGTAGTTAGAAGACATCTTGTGATAGATGCCAAGTCTGCCGGTGTACTCCGTGAGTACAGCGCCTACAAATCCCGGACCGTTGTCTATCACAATTGACTCTGGAACCCCGAAGCGGGTAATCAGGCTCTCAATGAACCTAATGACCGTTTCTTGGTCTGCGTTCTTGGTCGGGATCGCCTCTGCCCACCGTGTAAAATAGTCAGTAGCTGTAAGAATAAACTTGTGGCCGGCAGAGGAGTTAGGAGAAATCACCCCAATGAAGTCTAAACCCCATTGCTGGAACGGAGTCTCGGCCTGAATCGGTTGAAGGGGCAGGGGTGCTTTTCTGCTTCGGCCAGCAAACCTCTGGCATTGATCACATTTAGAGCAGACCGCATGAGCGTCTGCGACGCAGTGGGCCAATAGTACCCAGCTCTTATTATTTTTAAGGCCGTTGGCCTTGAAGAATGGTGACCCCCAGGCATCCCGGAATGAAATTCTCCGAGGACCCTAGGCTGGTCAGATTTAATGACGCACCGCAACAGGATGTCGTCGATGTTTTTGAAGTAAAGCCCCTCGGGGCGAAGAGTGTACTTGAGTGCACCTAGCCGAAATCTCCTTCTTTGTGAGGCGTTCAGGTGATCGGGACATCTTCCGGTGCAGAAGTATCTCACCAGTTCATCTGTCCAATCACTCCCCTCCGATAAGGAGTCGCTAGGTAGATGCGTGTCGCTGTGTCCTCCCACTTACAGGCGGAGATGCCGGCTACAGCGCTTCGGGCCAATTCTTGACACAAGGCTCGGCCTCTGATAAGCTTGGTGGGCCGCACTTCGATGTCGAACTCCTGGATTTTTGCAATCCAGCCCGCTCTCTTGTGACCCGGTTCTCCCTGCAAGATGAAGCTTTGAACATCCGGGTGAATCACAAAGACAGTGGTCTTGCTCTGGGAGACAAAGTGCCTGAACTTTCGAAGGGACTTCATAACAGCGTGAACCTGCCGCTCTATAAAATTGTACTTTTCTTCATGCGGCAGAATCACTTGGCTAAGGAATGCTATGGGGCGCTCCTCACCATCGTCTCCCTTCTGAGTTAGGACTGCAGCGTAGCTTTCGGGTTCTCCCACTGCATACAGGATGAAGTCCTTGGAGTAGTCCGGGTTTGTCAACACCGGAGCTTGTGCAATTCGGGCCTTGATCTCCTCGAAGGCTTGCTCTCTCTCATCAGTCCATTCGTAACGTGTATCTTTCTTAAGCAGTTCGGCCATAGGCTTGATCACCTGTGCGAAGTCCGGAATGAACTTCCGCACGAAGTTAATCTGGCCGAAGAAGGACTGCAGCCCTTTTTTGTCGATGGGGGTTGGCAAGCGAACGAGGGCTTCTGCTCTGTCAGGGTCAATGGCGAGGCCTTCCTCGGAGATGACATGTCCCAGCAGCTTTCCCTCTTTTACCATGAAGACAGACTTCTTCGGGTTTATAGAAATGCCGAATTCTCGACAACTCTCAAATATTTGCCGTAGGTGCGAAACATGATCTCCTCGCTGGTGAGAGAAAACAGTCATGTCATCAAGGTAGATGACGATGATCTTATTGAGCAGCTCTCGGAAAGCCAGGTCCATGGCCCTTTGGAAGTGGCGCCAGCATTGGATAAGCCAAACGGCATGCGCTGATAGGCGAACGTCCCCCACTTGGTGGTAAACGCCGTCTTATGCTGGTCCTCATCTTTGACCCAAATCTGGTTGTAGCCGGAAAATCCATCTAAAAGTGAAAATCTCTGGGCTCCAGCAACGATATGTAGGATCTGGTCGATTTGGGGAAGCGGATAGTGGTCCCGGAGGGAAGCCCGATTTAGGTTTCTGAAGTCGACACAGAGACGAATGTCGCCATTCTTTTTCCTCACGGGCACCAAATTCGCGACCCAGGATGAATATTTGATGGGGTAGATGATCTTGGCCTCCAGCATCTTCAAGAGCTCGGTCTTCATCATGGCCTCAATCTTTGGATTCACGGCCCTTCGCTTTGTCGGAATGGCTTAGCGCCATCCTCTAGCTCAATAGTATGCTGGATGACAGTTCTGTCATACCCCTTCAAATCCTCGTAGCACCAGGCTACGATGTCGGGGAACTCCTAGCACAGTGATCTGATCTGCTCCAGTTCCTCCGACGTGCAGTCTGTTCCGACCTTGATGGTTTTACCAGGTTCAAGTTCCATGTCAGCATACTGCCTTGGGTCTACTTTGATTCTGTGAGATATTGCTCTGTCATTCTGATCAAAGAGACTTTCTAACGTAATCAGTCCTTTTGGGACATGATTATTCCGTAACTGTATCAACCCCTCATATTGCTCGTCATCAGGGTCTCTACCTTCGATTACACACACTTCGTTAACCAGGAATGTGACGATTTCCTCGTCACAACTGAACACCTGCCAGTGGGTGTCCTTATCAGGCACAAAAGGCCTGTAGATAGTACGAACCGGCTTCGGTTTCTGGACAACGTCTTCAGCCGAAACGTACCTGGCTCCAACAGACGCCAGAATATCAGCGTGCTTGTTTTTCTCACGCGATATTGCCTTAACATTCAATGAGTCGAATGACTCCATCAGGTCCCACACTCGATTGCGGTACGCTCTAAGATAGTGCTGTTTGGATGCGCACTTCTCCGTAACTTGGTGACACACCAGCTCTGAATCTCCGAAAATCTGCAGGTGCTTGATTCCGAGCCTCTCCGCCTTTCGCAAACCCAAGCACAGGGCTTCGTATTCTGCCGAGTTGTTAGTGCAGCTCCAGGCCAACCTGTAGGTATAGTCATTATGGATTCCGGTTGGAGAAACCAGCAGCACTCTTGCACCGGCGCCATTTCTCCATCGCGCGCCGTCAAAGAAGAGCTTCCACAACTCCTCGGGTGCAAGTCCTACTTCTTTTGCAGCCGACATGTCAAGCCTCTCGAACTGTACAATGGAGTAACAACCCTGCTCTGTCCCGATTACGGCATTGAAGTCCCGTAACGAGAACTCGTCTTCGAGCTGTAGCACTTCGAGGGCTTGCTCAGTCAGTTCCACTGTCACCAGCTCTTCCTCTGACAACTGGACCATGCAGTCCAACTCTCCTCCGGGTATCTTCTCTACTAGGAAGGTGGAAGGCTTCTCATTGAAAATTTTCAGTCTCCTTCCTTTGAAGGGCACTTCCATGTGTGAGTAGTCTAGAGACAGGTACCCGCCCAACTTCGCAGTGAACTCCCGAGAGAGACACATGCCGAAGTAAGGTTCTAAGTCAACAACCACGACCTCTTGGATGACCACGATGTCGAGAGCCTTGTGCAGCCGGATAGGGATGTCCTTTATGACACCAACTGTCTTGACAGGGGTGCCGTCTAATTGCAGCACGCCTTGGCTGCTTCGTGTGTATTCCATCCCGATCTCGTCGCAGACGGCCTTCGGCATCACAGTCGAGCAAGCGCCAGAATCCACCATGCAGTTGTGAACTATGTGCCCTTGCATCCGCAAAGACAGATAAAACGGTGGTGGTCTGTTCTTCCCAGTGGCGGAGACTGTCAAAGGTTGAACCAAGACAGCGGGCTGCATCTGCTTGCCGCTTTTCATGTTCTTCAGTGATTCTTGCAGCAGATCTACCTGGCCTGGGAGCAGAAGAGCATCATACATGCTGATTCTAGCGGGCGTTCTTTTCAACTCGTCTACAATGCTGTAGCCCGAGGTACTAGCTCCTTCTGCTTGTTTAGCCGGCTCATACTTCGTCCGGTACTGCTGGGTGGCCTCAACTCGCTGCCTCTTAGTCAGAGACGGGTACTTCAGCTTCTCCTGGGCTTGTTCTTTGGTTTCAGTTGGAGGCTGAAGTACTGGAGCTTTAGCCGGGGTTGGGGCCCTTGCTGGAGGAGGCTTGGCTGGAACAGGGGCAGCCTTTGTCGGAGAAGGCTTGACTGGAGCTTTATCTTTGGATGCCTTCTCCTGGGCTGTGTAGGGCCACAGCCGCTTGTATGGTGGCAGCCCGCCGGGCTGCGGTTTTTCTCTTCTTGCATAGACTTGCAAAGGCTTGGCCGCATCCGCGGCTTTCTTTTCTTCCTTGGCAGGCGGCACTAGATTCTCTTCTGGGAGGGCGAAGTTAGCTTCGCCGTCCAGGATCATATACAACTCGTCGTCTTCTATAGCGCTGCCGGCCAAGGTCTGGATGTAGTGCTGGTGCAAAGTGCAGTCTTCCTCCGAATGCGGGTCATTGCACGTGGTGCACCAGTTAACCTGGTCGGGAGGACCAGGCGGGTCTTCTATAGCAGCATTTCTCGGAGGCGGATGCCTCTGCGGCTGGTGTTCTGGGGCTTTGTCTTTCGTCAGCGCGGGTGGCGCATATGGTCTCCTAGGAGCGAGGTCCATCTGGGCCTGCTTCTTCTTCATAGCGGTCATGTCATTGGACATGGCATGGTATCCGGAGGCCAAAGCCCGCACTTCCTGTAGAATCGTGTTCTGGATGCTGCTGTCAGGTGGCGGCAACTGTGCCGGTGGAGGCAATGCAGCCAATGGAGGGGGGTTAGAATAAGGTGCATACTGCGGGGGAGCAGGAAGTGCTGGAAAATGCGGAGCGGGAGGAGGCGGATGAGGGTAATGCAATTGAGGCGGGCCGTAAGGGGTTACTACCGGCGCTGGATTCCACTGCTGCTGGGGCTGCTGTCGTGATGTGGACGGTGCACCACCAGAAGCAGGAGGATATTGGGATCTGGGGAAGTCGGGATGAATGGGTTCCTGCACCTTGGACGGAAGCCTGCCGATGGAAATAATGTCAGCTTCAGCTTGCTGGGCAGCCTCGTACAACGCAGGAAACTCGTCAATTCTGGCGATCTTCAGCAGCAGGCATATGTCTGAGTTGAAGGATCTCAGATAGTAGTGAGCAGCCATGCCGGCTGAAGGCCGAAGTTCGCGAGGTACCCGTTTCTAGGATCTCGCAAACCTGATGTTAAAATCAGACACCTCTTGAGGATGTCTCTGGATAGCTTGGAACTGATGCAGTAGAGAAGTAGGGTCAGCAGACTCGTTGCATCCTTTTACGAGCCTCCTGGCAAGTTGGGGCCACCCTGTGATGGATCCCTCTGGCGGCGATCTCCACCCAGATGAGAAGCTTTCCCCTCAGGGAAAGGGCCAGCAGACGGGTCTTCACACTCTCATCGATAATAGTATGCAGTGCGGCCAGGGCAATAATGTCCTGGATGTGCTCGTACGCCGTCTTGCCGTAGCCGTCGTATGTGGGAATAGACTTTAAAGTAGCAGGGGGAACAGCTTGTTGTCCGACCAGGGCCAAGGGCCCCGTAGAGTCTACCGCCGGGAAGAGGTCATCGTCATTCGGCTGTTGGGCAGCAATTTCTTCTTCTTCTTCTCCGCCGTCGATTGTGTACTCAGTGTCGGTACTTTCCGAGGATGCAGGATCTTCTTCTTCCTCGGCCTCTTCTATTTCGTACTCGGCTCCTCCGACTTCGGCTTCGGCCTCTTCTTGGATTTCAGCCTCGGCTTCGTCGAAACGAGCTCGCGGATCAGCCAGCCTGGGAACTTCGCCTCGAGCGTTGATGTCCAGTTCGTAGAACTCAGGCGGGCTTCTCGGATCCCTTGCTTGCCACCTTCTCGTGTGCATGAAGGTGCTGGGACCGGTCTGTCGGACTCAGAGGATTTGTTCGTGCAGAGTCGCCAGGTGTTCAGATTTGGAATAGCAATGAAGCGAACACCGGTGCTTCAATTCTGTCGGGGGTGAGAAACTTCCTTGTCTCACCGAGAGCTCAGGATCCACTGTCAGCGCCAGGTGGAGACTGATTAGAAAATCTCTCTTCAAACGTGGGACCGGGGTCCCACCGGGCGTGCCAGAGAAACTGTTGGTTACGAATCTGCCATGAGGAAAGGATTTTGGGTTAATGCGCCCAGATTCGCCCACCGGCATGAAAGGCCGGAAGGAAGAGATGCCTTCCGAGCCAATCTCCGGAGAAGGCCGGCTCCTTTTGGGGGTTTTCTGATTTAAGCTAAGAGTGCAGGAAAGAGATAAATGAACAGAAAGGAATTTACAAATATACGTGGAGGTTGGTGGGGGGAACTAACAGTACGGGAACACACCAATTACCGCTACTTACTGCATTATAAACACAAAGCATGACTAAGAACTGCAAAATCTATGTGTACTTCCGATACCTAAGCAGTGTATGCACAGCTTCAATGATCCCCTAGCAAACATTCCCTACAAGGAACTAACAGCACGGCAATGCATCAATCACCAGATACGTACACTGACATGGGTAGAAAGCAAACCTAGAGATATCAGAGCCAGGTATATGTGTGACGTAGAGAATTTAACCGCACAGCTTCAATGGCTCCCTAACAGACATTCCCTACAAGGAACTAACAGTACGGGAGCGCACCAATCACCAGATACGGACCAGCAGCGTAACACATAACTGATGGAACTGCTACCACATCTATTCTATGTATCCTTTAAGCTATTAAGTACAGAAGATGCTCAGACAAGCGATGCTAAAGGCACCTGATCACCAAATGCTGAAGTGAATCAACGAGCCGTGACACAGGTTAGCCTTAGGCATGAATATAAAGAAAGGCAGCATAAAAAACAGAAGCAGCAGAACAGAACCAGGCATACAGATTATATTTATAAGCAGAAGCACGGTTACAATGGGCATAGTGGTTCCCTAACAGACATTCCCCTTCCACCCTTTACAATGAATTCATGGTGGGCTTTTATAGCCCGAGTCCCTCCCGTTACATTAATGGGCACAAAGTCCCAGTCAAACATAAGCTGACAAAAGCGGCGAAAGAGCTGCAAATGCTGACCTTTTGTCGGACCGGACTGTACCCGCAGCATGGTCTTCCTGGAAGCTGGACAGCTACATGGCGGTGTGTTGGGCAGAACTTCTCTCTGGCAGTGATGCGGGTAGCTGGAGCAGGTGAAACCTCAGATCAGCTTTAAATGAGGCTATTGGCGCAGGCAGTGCAGCCCATGCTTGTCCTTTTGCTCGGCACGTTTCGGCTCTAATCCCGAGCTGGACACTTGTCAGATGATGGATGATGCTGTTTGACACGTGTCTGCCTTGAAAGGCAGGTTATCCAACTTCGCTTGGGATCAGAGCGCCTCGGGTTGCGCGGGCAGAATACAGTGCAGTCGGGAAGGCCTTCATGCCTTGGTCAAATTTTGGGTTTGCTCCCCTACTGCGCACCTGTCAAGGGCGCACTCCGACTTCGCTGCGAAGTTGGACTGCACACAGGTGAAAACTGGTGTCTGCCGCCATACGGACTTGGTCCAGCACTTGATCTTTCTTTTGTCAGCCTGCCAGTCTGCCAGTTGCAAGGTGTGCCCAGAAAGAGGGGCGAAGTCAAACTTCGCACCAAAACTGGGCGAAGTGCGAACTTCGCACCCAGACTGGGCGAAGTGCGCACTTCGCACCAAAACTGGGCGAAGTGCGAACTTCGCACCAAAACTGGGCGAAGTGCGTACTTCGCACCCAGACTGGGCGAAGTGCGTACTTCGCACCAAAACTGGGCGAAGTGCGAACTTCGCACCAACACTTAGCCATTTTTCAGGTAACTTGCTGGAAAGTTAAAAAATCAACTGGGGACTCCGAGAAAGGGGGGAAAGAAAGAGAATGCGGGAAAGAAAGGGAAAAGGAGAGAAGAAGGGAGGAAAATAGAGGAAAAGGGGAAAAGAAGAGCAGCACTGTTACAATCTTGAAAACATTGCACCCCGTGCAAAATGTGACAACAGGACCCACAAGGGATATCAACCAACAGAAACCACACATGGGGAGAACTCCACACTCAACACCATCGAGCGATGCTCCATAGGAGAGGATGGAGCATACGACTTGGCCATGATTCCCTCGTTTGAGGGGCTGGGTCATGGTTGGCCTGCTTCCACTAGGGCATTTCACCCAAAATCCTGCTTCATGATTTGAAAAGCTCTATGTGGGTGTTGTGCTTTATATACCACCATGAGGGCCATCGTGGGATACATGTGGGATAATGGATCAAGACTCTCACAGCATTGCTCAAGGTATTTTTAGAAATTTTTTATTTGAAAAAGTACGAGATTGGGCAGTATGAGAGGAGCGAAGAATGGACCCTAGAGCTAACATGGGGCCCACAAGGGAAATCAACCAACGAAAACCACACAAGTCCACAGTCACCGCCATTGAGTGATGCTCCCACAAGAGAGGATGGAGCATAAAAATTGAAATGATTCACTCGTTTGAGGGGTTGGGTCATGGTTGGCCTGCTTCCACTAGGGCATTTCACCCAAAAGCCTGCTTCTCGATTTGAAAAGCTCTATGTGGGTGTTGTGCTTTATATACCACCATGAGGGCCATCTTGGGATACATGTGGGATAATGGCTCAAGACTCTCGTAGCGTTGCTCAAGGTATTTTTTAAATTTTATTTGAGAAAGTACGAGACTGGGCAATACGAGAGGAGGGAAGAATGGACCCTAGAGCTAACATGGGGCCCACAAGGGAAATAAACGAACGAAAACCACACATGGGGAGAACTCCACACTCACCACCATCGAGCGATGCTCCCATAGGAGAGGATGGAGCATACGGCTAGGCCATGATTTGCTCGTTTGAGAGGTTGGGTCATGGTTGGCCTGCTTCCACTAGGGCATTTCACCCAAAAGCCTGCTTCCTGATTTGCAAAGCTCTATGTGGGTGTTGTGCTTTATATACCAACATGAGGGCCATCGTGGGATACATGTGGGATAATGGCTCAAGACTCTTGCAACATTGCTCAAGGTATTTTTAGAATTTTTTTTTTGAGAAAGTATGAGACTGGGCAGTACGAGAGGAGCAAAGAATGGACCCTAGAGCTAACATGGGGCCCGCAAGGGAAATCAAGCAATGGAAACCACACATGGGGAGAACTCCACACTCACCACCATCCAGCGATACTCCCACAGGAGAGGATGGAGCATAAGGCTTGGCCATGATTCGCTCGTTTGAGAGGCTGGGTCATGGTTGGCCTACTTCCACTAGGGCATTTCACCCAAAAGCTTGCTTCTTGATTTGCAAAGCTCTATGTGGGTGTTGTGCTTTATATACCACCATGAGGGTCATCGTGGGATACATGTGGGATAATGGCTCAAGACTCTCACAGCGTTGCTCAAGGTATTTTTAGAATATTTTATTTGAGAAAGTACAAGACTAGGCAATACAAGAGGAGCGAAGAATGGACCCTAGAGCTAACATGGGGTCCACAAGGGAAATCAACCAATGGAAACCACACATGGGGAGAACTCCACACTCACCACCATCGAGCGATGCTCCCACAGGAGAGGATGGAGCATACGACTTGGCCATGATTCACTCGTTTGAGGGGTTGGGTCATGGTTGGCCTGCTTCCACTAGGGCATTTCACCCAAAAGCATGTTTCCTGATTTGCAAAGCTCTATGTGGGTGTTGTGCTTTACATACCACTATGAGGGCCATCGTGAGATACATGTGGGATAATGGCTCAAGACTCTTGCAGCGTTGCTCAAGGTAATTTTAGAATTTTTTATTTGAGAAAGTATGAGACTGGGTAGTATGAGAGGAGCAAAGAATGGACCCTAGAGCTAACATGGGGCCCACAAGGGAAATCAACCAACAAAAACCACACATGGGGAGAACTCCACACTCACCACTAACATGGGGCTCACAAGGGAAATCAACCAACGGAAACTACACATGGGGGGAGCTCAACACTCACAACCATCGAGCGATGCTCCCACAGGAGAGGATGGAGCATACGGATTGGCCATGATTCACTCGTTTGAGTGGCTGGGTCATGGTTAGCCTGCTTCCACTAGGGCATTTCACCCAAAAGCCTACTTCCTTATTTGAAAAACTCTATGTGGGTGTTGTGCTTTATATACCACCATGAGGGCCATCGTGGGATACATGTGGGATAATGGCTCAAGACTCTCGCAGCGTTGCTCAAGGTATTTTTAGAAATTTTTTATTTGAGAAAGTACGAGATTGGGCAGTACGAGAGGAGCGAAGAATGGACCCTAGAGCTAACATGGGGCCCACAAGGGAAATCAACCAACGGAAACCACACATGGGGAGAAGTCCACACTCACCACCATGGAGCGATGCTCCCACAGGAGAGGATAGAGCATACGGCTTGGCCATGATTCGCTCAATTGAGGGGTTGGGTCATGGTTGGCCTACTTCCACTAGGGAATTTCACCCAAAAGCTTGCTTCCTGATTTGCAAAGCTCTATGTGGGTGTTATGCTTTATATACCACCATGAGGGCCATCGTGGGATACATGTGGGATAATGGCTCAAGACTCTCGTAGCGTTGCTCAAGGTATTTTTAGAATTTTTATTTGAGAAAGTACGAGACTGGGCAATATGAGAGGAGCGAAGAATGGACCCTAGAGCTAACATGGGGCCCACAAGGGAAATCAACCAACGGAAACCACACATGGGGAGAACTCCACACTCACCACCATCGAGCGATGCTCCCATAGGAGAGGATGGAGCATACGGCTTGGCCATGATTCACTCGTTTGAGGGGTTGGGTCATGGTTGGCCTGCTTCCACTAGGGCATTTCACCCAAAAGCTTGCTTCCTGATTTGAAAAGCTCTATGTGGGTGTTGTGCTTTATATACCACCATGAGGGCCATCATGGGATACATGTGGGATAATGGCTCAAGACTCTTGCAGCGTTGCTCAAGGTATTTTTAGAATTTTTTATTTGAGAAAGTATGAGACTGGGCAATACAAGAGGAGCGAAGAATGGACCCTAGAGCTAACATGGGGCCCACAAGGGAAATTAACCAACAGAAACCACACATGGGGAGAACTCCACACTCACCACCATCGAGTGATGCTCCCACAGGAGAGGATGGAGCATATAACTTGGCCATGATTCACTCGTTTGAGGGGTTGGGTCATGGTTGGCCTACTTCCACTAGGGCATTTCACCCAAAATCCTGCTTCTTGATTTTCAAAGCTCTATGTGGGTGTTGTGCTTTATATACCACCATGAGGGCCATCGTGGGATACATGTTGTCCTTCATCTTGCCTTCAAGAGTCTATTCCCTAACTTCGCATTCGAACTTCAACTGATCCTGCTGCTCATTCATCTGCCTCATATCCTCAATCTCGTTTCTCATCCCAACTAGTTTTGCATCAAAATCCTATTGCACTTGCTAAAGTTGACCTTCCACCATCCATACTTGATTAGTCAGTTCCTCCAAATTGAAGCTAGAAGCCATCTTTTGAAACATCTCCAATCATGCTGCTACCATTGAATCAAATATGCCAAAAATTTCATCTTGGCATATGATTTCACTAGCTCAGGTGCTAGCTTCACATAACACATGGAATTTCACGATAAAGTGCCAAATTCCTTTCATCAAGATACACTCATGGTGGATATCAATATAATACTTGGGTTTTTTCTGGCAAGTTTCTAGCATCGAATCGACACTGTTATTGCCAACTCCTTGCTCCCATGGCTGCATTTGGTAAATTTCAGGAAACGTTTTCATATGATCATCATCATGAGCCCAATGCACCAGTTTGCTCAACTCACATTCCATTCTCAACTACCATAGTTGCTAGTCTCCAACACACCCAACTCTGAACTCACTGTGAACCCTATCAAACAATCCACTCACTTTTTCAAAAAATGTATCAACCTGCTCATTGATATTTGCTCCCAGAATTGGTGGTTTCCTCAAGTTTGGCGCTTCTATAATGAAACTCTTGCTTGTTTTCTCCATTGCTAGTTCCATATCTGTGTCATCCTCAGCGGTAGTCTCCTCCACATCCTCCCCACCATGATCTATTAGGTTGGGTTTTGTTTGGCTGCCTTTCCCTCTCCATTCTTCTCTCTAGTTGTATCAGTAGTCTTCTTCGTTTCACCTTCTTGCCATATTTTGTACTATGATACAAGTTGTTTCCTTTTTTCTCAACTCTCCTTTGGCACTGTTGAACCTGGTGTCTCGGTCTACATTGTTGTAGATGTAAACCCCATTGGTGGTCCCTCATCCAATGGAGGCAATCCATATCTATACATAGTGTCTTTCATATTGCCTATCCGGTGTGGTGTTGTAACTTTTTGGTGTATCAACATTGTTCACCTGTATTGAAACATCACCAATAAAGTCTCCTCCTCCTGGTGCTCCCTTCAATAGTGGTGATGCTTCCATCTCATTGACCGCAATTTGAGCTTCCACATCTACATCTACAATGACCATTATTTCTTGCGTAGATTGTTGTGTAGCTTTCTTAACCAACTATTGTGTTGTTTTCTCCAAACACTGTACATTTTGCGCAATAGGTTCTTGCAGCTTTGGTTGCTGTCCACTCGTGCTAGCCTCACTCAAAGTTACCGCAATACCTGCAATGGCACCTGTAGTGCCTCTTCGCATAGCCTGACTTCCTGGTTGTGCTAGAATTTCCCTCTGCACTTCTTGTTGCAATGTTCCATGCTTTTCACTTTGCTGGCCCACCACTATCTTCTATACACTACCACCTTCCTTCCTGTGGCCTGCTATGGGGGTTCTTGACTCACTGGCTGCTGTTATTGTTGTGGAGGTTGTTGTTGCAGTTGCATTCCCATCCGTTGCCATTGCTGCTCGAAATTTCTTCGCTTCTTATCCGTTCTACCCAACTCCTTTGAATTTGGTAGCCGATCTTTGGCCCCATTAGACTCCTCACTCCCTTTATCTACAGCATCCATCTCATCATCTGATGCTTGTTGTGCTTTTCTCTTCTTTGATGCACTTTTCTTTTTCTTCCTTGGAGTACTGGCTTTCATCAATGGGACAACATGTACCCATCTGAAAATTGTTGGTGCGTGCTCCAAAATAGTATGAGGATTTAGTCTTGGAAACTGAATCTTCTCCTGTGACACTGCATCCAAAATCAGAGTAATGGCATGGAAATTCATTGAAAAAATATCGGTAAATTGTATCGAAAAATTCTAAATGTGGTCTGACAAAAATGTAGCCCAATCATACAATTCTCCAGCCATTATTCCTTCCATATAGGGTATGAGCCAAGTGGGCATCTTCAAGGCTCTTTGCCTACAAGATAGTTTGGACAGGATCACATCCATTGTTCATCATAGTTCATCAAACATTAGATGCTGGATTTTCAATCCACAGCTTCCATTCTTTGTCAATTTAGCCACTTCCTGTGAACTGATATCGGCAACCTTATCAACAGAATTTCTTAACCAGTAAGGTTCAATTCCCTCCTTCACTAGTCTTGTGGAATTCAGCAATCCAAAAATTCTTCAAAAATTGCTTGGAGAAAATGTCACTCGAATCTCTTTGTTACCAATCATTATTTTGTTTTGATTCTACTCAACATCATAGGTCTACAGTAATTCTAACAAGTATGGCTTAAATTTTTTTTTGTCAAAGCTTCGCACCTATAGAATAAATTGCACTCTAAAATGTAGTCTTTAGTAGGTGATCCATTAGATGCTCCAACCACCATGTTCTATAAAAGTCTCTCGTTGGTGTTGTCTAGGTTATTTCTTCCAAGGGGATCTGCATCCTCTCCTTCCCCTTATTCTTCACCTTCGGTGAAGCTCCTTGCTCCTTGCCATGACGTTCATCAAGAGTGTCAGTTCGTGACCTTGATTGTGACTCCATTCCATGCTACCTTACTCTCCCTTCCTCTACGTCCCTATTGCATTCTCTTTCTTCTCCACGCGGTCTACTAAGCTTCTCCCAAAGCCAAATCCAATGACTCTCCCACAAGTGCGAGGTCCTGCATGCAACACAACCTCGAGTGGGAACCTTCTTTGCCATTCTACCCATTCAGTCCACTCTGAAATTTGTGGCATTATATGCATCACTTCTGCCTTCAATATTTTCAGCTCAGAATTTTTCCAACTTCTAGCAATAACAATTTGCAATTGTCTTCCCAATGACGTGTCTTTGTTGCACAACTCCACTTGGCATGTGACTTCACTCCTCCCATGCCTACAGTCAACTTTCGTTGTATGGCCTTGATTATCTGCATAGAGTAATTGTTGACACCCTACCTCCAGATGGCTCTGCTTTGGATGACCTCCTTCCAGATGGCTTAGTCTCAGATGACTTAGTCCCAAACATCCCGGCTACAGATTGCCTAGTCTCTAATAGCTCTATCCTTGACAATTAATTTTCGAACGGACTTCTTGCATCTCTCTGTCTTCCTTATGGAAGTTCCTGCAAACCCTTAGTCAGTCCGTATGTTTTTGTTCAACTTCTTTGCTCCTATGTCAACAGTCCATAGAGCTTGTACAACTTGGAAAAGTTTTATTCTCTACAACTAAACCTTTCTTCCTTTTCTTTAGTTGGTTGCAGTCATCTTTTCCGTGTTTCCTTTTGGCAATGTTGAACTGCAGCCCTTGTACTTGCAATTGAGAATTGTTTTTTGTCGGCATTGGAATTTCCTACAAAAACCCTTTTCGACACTTCTCCTTGGTAGTTTTTTCTTGCATTGTAGCGTCTTACTTGAGGGTTTTCTTCTCTTGCACTCCTACTCTTGTCTACTACTTTCACACAATATTTGCTTCCCGAGACCTCATTCGTACTGTCTGGTAGTCTACACTTCCTCCAGCCTTAGAGTCTATGCAAATTGTAACTCCTACATGCTCTGGCTAATTCAGCTTTGACTAGTCCAACTCCTTTGGCTCCTTTCAGCGTTGAGCATTTGAGTGTCTCATGGCCATCTCCCATTGTGTATTTATAAGATGGAGGTGGTAGGGGGACAATTGTCTTGCATGTGGCAACTGTTTCTCAACTACTACTTCACCACATTTAATTGCTTTAATTGGACGTATTTTTTTGTCTAATCCTTGCCACCTTGCACATGTTGATTTCCCACTTTGTTCTTCTCTCCTTGTGCATGTTTATTTCGCACTTTGTCCATTGTACGACCATAATTTAATTGGTTTTTTTCCTTATCCGTATGGTCCAAGCATCTAGACAGCTCGTCCCATTGTTCTCATGACATCTCTTGATGGCTCCCCTATTTGGCCTTGTCTAACCATCTACCATTGTGATCTCATGGTTTGTTTTGTATGACCTGATTGACTTGATTATTGACCAGCTCTTCTAGACTACCTTCTCTGTCGTTGGTTTCTTCTTGATGATCTTACAGGTTCAGGTTCAAGTCCATCATTTTTTTTGTCGACCAACATTCCTGTAGCTCTTTCTTCTAACAGCCAAGCATTCATTCCTTCCCTTTCATTTCTATTGGATGGCCTTAGTGCTATTTGAACCTATTCTCGATATGGTCCAGTTGCACTCAATCCCACATTTCTTCCTCCGGAACTAGCTTTAGCATTTTCTGTAGGACCAGCCCTTAGTTCAGATGATTTGAGGGCCATTTGGGATCTCCTTCTATCTCCTAGATGTGAAAGACGAAGCGTAAACCTTGAAATATTATTCAAAAGATTAAGGTTTATATACAATGTGCATTGGAATAATATCCCATAAACTATGCTAACAACTAACTAATGACGGCAACGTAACAATGATGCCGACACTAACAACTAACATAGTCAAAATGACTACAATGACTAACCACCTAGATATTTACTAACAATGTAAATATCCTAAGGTAAAAGTAAATACTAGTGGTAAAAAGTAACAAACTACTTTTTACCATGCGGTAAATAAATTCTACCTAATGTAGGAAAAGGGTAAATATCCCAAATGATGGAATATTACTCTAACATCCCCTCTTATTACATTATTTGGGTAATGTATATAACTGTCCCAATACAATGAAAAAGATGTTGATCTGCTGGTTCTTGCTTTTGCTCAGGCTCTGTCACAGTGCTCTGGCTGTTCTTAAGAAAAAAGTGGGTTATTCCTCACTTTGTCTTCACATCTATGAATGTCCTTATTGTGACCACCTCATCCTACCGGTATGCATGGGTAACCAGCCGCTGCATCCGCCAGGTGTGATAGAGTATGTCACTACTTACGAGGTTCACTTTGTTGTTTGGTGTGTTCCCCCCTCAAGGTGAAACTCGTCTTAGGTACACTGGGGTCGGACTACGCTGAAAATGCACCTTTACAAGACTTTTGAGCCATTAAGTGTGTTTATGAGCACACTTATAATGTTGAGAAGTGTCGGACGCTACCGAAAATGCACTCCATACAATGATATTGAGAAGATTGAGCCATTAGAATAAAAAATGGAGAATGGGAAAGAAGAAGAAGCATCTTCTGAAGTGTCTTCGTATGTAGTCTTCAAAAGTTGGTGATGTGTCCGAAGTGTCAAGATTTTGTAGTCTTCGGAGGAAATCTAGGGTGTCTAGATTCTGTAGTCCCTAGATGCTGGTTAACGTGGTTCGGCTCATGATTCTTTTGTAACCATGTTTGGAGCACTAAGTCATGATAGACTTTTACAAATGTGGATTTGATGGTTCCACTGAATTGTGCTCAAAATATGCTATCCAACAAGTATAAACACAGCTATACTCGGGAAGCATGAAAATTCGCCTCGATTTTCGAGATGCAATGTCTCATCGAGAAAAGTGAGGGGTCAATGTTTCCCTCATGTGAAATTAAAAATATCCTGCGCAGGGAATTTTCTGCAAATTTTCCCTCGTTAAGGAATATTCCAAGCAGTGTGCTCTCGAATAATAATGATTTTTTAAAAAATCATTTTTCAAGGAGCCTCCACCTTTTGTTTCATTAAATGAATACAATATAGTTTTTAAAGGCTAATGTAGCCTTCCCACTTTCCATGTGGGAGAAATGCATTAAAAAATGCATGAGTGGCCATTTTGTAAGCCACAAAAATACAGGTTTTAATTCAAGGCATTTATACATTTGAAAATGCAATTTTGGCCATGGATATATCCATGTGCTTCTAGGCGATCATGTTGGCCACGTGTCCTCCAGTTGTCCTCCTCGAGCTGCAGGCCCATTCCGGTCAGATTATCGCCACATCAGTCAGCGCTTCCTCGGGTTGTGTGTGGAGTCTCGGAGTCTTAGGTGTAGGTGTCAGGTGTACTGACAGGGCTGTCCCCTGTCAGTGGATCCGTCAGCCGTTGGGCGCTCTTTTCCGTGGCGATTTTGTCGGCCGCCTCGTGGCCGGTCGCCGGATGGGCGGGGGGCGCGCCTGCCCTCCTGTCGGTGGTGCCGGCCCTCATGTGGCCGGTTGCTGGTTTGAGGGCCGCTTGCCATGCTGGCACGCTGTCAGCAGCCTTGCAGGCTGTCAACGCTATCAGGAGCCTTGCTGGCACGCTGTCAGCAACCCTGCGGGCTGTTAGCGTTGTCAGGCTGATAGGGGGATCAAACGAGCACCTTAAGAAAACGAAAATGAAGGACGTATAATTCCACAACCGCATCAGTAAATGTGCTTGTCCCAGTATGCTGGTCCGAGGAAAGAGCCTCGAAATTTGTGCAGTAGCTTACAAATGCCTCAGAATGCGTTCCTGTCCAAGGGGTCCCGAGTCTCGAGATTTGGGCCCCTGGTCCAACTGGAACGGGTTGCTGCCCGCCTTGTCCAGTGTCCGCTCCGAGTACCCAGGTATGCTCTCCACTCTAATACCATGAAAGATGAAGCGTAAACCTTGAAATATTATTCAAAATATTAAGGTTTATATACAATGTGCATAGGAATAATATCCCATAAACTATGCTAACAACTAACTAATGACGGCAACGTAACAATGATGCCGACACTAACAACTAACGTAGTCAAAATGCCTGCAATGACTAACCACCTAGATATTTACTAACAATGTAAATATCCTAAGGTAAAAGTAAATACTAGTGGTAAAAAGTAACAGACTACTTTTTACCATGCGGTAAATAAATTCTACCTAAATGTAGGAAAAGGGTAAATATCCCAAATGATGGAATATTACTCTAACAAGATGGCCAGGGGTTGGTCTAGACAACCCACCCTATTGGAAATACGGTCTAGGTTCATTTTGAGGGAAAATACTTCCCGTCAAACTACCGGTAAAAAAGCCAAGAGACCTCTTCCCTTGGTAGGGCAGATCCAGATGGCCCAAAGGACCTAACGACCTTCCCAAACTGCATTAATAGCCTAAGTCATAACCACGTCTTAGGTTGTCTAGTAGTCTTTGCAGGCTACTTTGACTTTCAAGTAATTGTTCAAGTTTGGCGGATCTTGATTTCTCCAACTCATCCACCTTCTTGCCTCTAAGGTATTTAAGCTCTGAGTTGCTTGTTGCTGTTCATTGCCTTTGGGTTGATCATCTTGGTGTCATCCTTCTTGCTCGATTCCCAAGTTCCAAGCCTGAACTATCATTGCTCCAATCTTCTTCATTACTACTTGAACTTGTCAAGGATACACTACTTACTTGTCCCTCAAATTCTCATCTTCTCCTCCCCTTCTGCCAATTGTACTTCATGTACATTCTTCCATAATTATTCACTTGCAACAAGTCTTCTTGTAAGGTTAGTAGTCTGTCTCCAAAAACTCAACTTTGTCTACACAGCTATTAGCAAGTCCCAAAACTTGTTTGTTGCGCAGTTCCTAAAGTTTCTTTTGGACTTGTTCCGTTCCCTAAATATTTTCCTACCCATTGTTTGAATATCTTGCCACATTATTAACAATTCCCATGCATGTTGTCTCCTTAGTTCTTCCATTCTTCTATTCAATTACTCACTCTACTCTTGCAACTGTTGCTTTTCTTCCCTCATTCTCTATTTGCACGACCAATTGCTGGAAGCAAACTCGTACCTTCGTACTCGCTTCCCTCACTATGAGCCTCTTGTTATGGTGGTTCTCCTTGCCCAATATACTCTACCATCATTCGCTATATATTTTCTGCATTCAGAAGCCTCAACTATTCTTCTAAATCTAGAAATCTAATATGTACCTAAATCCATCTACTCTTAGTAGAATGAGGTTGTTATTCCTCTTGTTTGATCACAGGTTGTGTATTTTCTCCTCTACTTCTATTCTTGCCTTCATAAAACCAAGCTAACTACATTGTCCGAGTCACTACTTTCTACTGCACCATCTTCTTCCTTGGTCTAGCTCAATTCCCCAACTTGAATTGAGATTTCCTCAAAATGTTCCAAATATTGAGTTGGTGCCGCTGTCAGTCTTCCCATATTTGTTCTTTCTCTAGTTGGTTTATAATTCACCATGTTTACTTTTGCTTTCATCTTATATGGTTTCAATTTTGAATCATTAACTGTTTCGAGGCACAATGTCCCATCCAGTTTTTTCAATCTTATTGTGCCATTGCTCATCACTTCATCTACTTGGAAGGGTCCAAGACATAAAGTTTCCAACTTTCCTAGCTTGATTTCTCTTTTGTTGTTATATTTCAAAACCAAGTCACCTAACTTCAAATCCATCCTCTTCAGTTGCTTGCCATGCCACAACTTCTTATGATGTTGGGCAATCTCCGTGGCCCACTAAGCCATCACTCTCCTCTCATTCAATTGGATGGGTGTTTTTAACCTCTCTTGTAGGCTTTCTTGATCACCTAGATAGTTTTCTACCTCCACTCTCAAACTTGGTACCAAAAACTCCAATGACACAACTATATCCTAACCATACATCAATTGGAATGGTGTGATTCGTCATTGGATTGAACGTAGTCCTACATGCCCACAGGATTGTTGGCAGTCTCTCCTCCCAATCAACATCTTCAATTGCATGTCTTATACATTATTGACACTAAGACCTTATTCGTTGCTTTCGCTTGCCCATTTGCTCTAGGGTAATACGGACTAGACAACAAATGCAAGATCTTAAATTTTGTGGTTAACTTCTAGATTATTTCATTGACAAAATGTCCTTCATGATCACTTTTCAATTGAAGAGGTATATCGAATCTTGTTATCACCTATTCATACAAGAAACATGTAGTACTCTTTGCAGAATTATCAGGCAATGCTCTTGCCTTGACCCACTTTGTCAAATATTTCATTGCTACTGCAATGTATCTACATCATATTTTACTTGTTATCAATGGTCCAAAAAAATCAAGACCCCATATTTCGAACAATTCTTGCAACTGTGATGGGTGCAATGGCATGAAGTCCCTCCTTAGCGACTTCTTAGCTCTCTGGCATGTATTGCATGCGGTCACAAACTCCTTTGCATCACAATAGAGGGTGGGCCACCATAGCCTTGCGAGAAGCACCTTCTTCATGGTTGCATTTGGTCCCATATGCCCTCTTTCCAACCCCTCATGAGCTTCCTTCAGTGCTGTATTCACTTCCTCGTCCATCACACATCTCCACAACACTCCATAGGTCTGGTCTTGTACAACAATCCACCTATGTTGAAAAGATGTTGATTTTATAGTTATCTTCTTCCCAATTGTCGTCAATGCATGTGGTGGCTTTCCCATCAAGTATTTTCCCACATACTTGTACCATGATGGTAGTGTTGTCACATTTTGCACGGGGTGCAATGTCTTCAATGTTGTTTTGTAACAGTGCTGCTCTTCTTTTCCTCCTTCCGTTTTTCTCACTTCTCTCCCTTTCCTTTTCTTTCCCATTCTCTTTCTCTCCCCCCTTTTCCATGGAGTTCCCAGCTTGATTTTCCAGCTTTCCAAGCAGGTCTATCCGAAATTGGCTAAGTCCTGGTGCGAAGTTCGCACTTCGCCCAGTTTTGGTGCGAAGTGCGCACTTCGCCAGCTTTGGTGCGAGTTCGCACTTCGCCCCACCTCCTGGGCGCACCTTGCACTGGCAGACTGACAGGTCAATGCAGAAAAAGGTAAAATGCCGGAGCAGGTCCATATGGCGGCAGACACCGTGTTCGCCTGTGCGCAGTTCGACTTCTCAACGGAGCGGGAATGCGCCCTTGACAGGTGTACGGTAGGGGAACAAACCCGGAATTTGACCAAGGCTTGAAGGCCTTCCCCGACCGCACTGATTTTTGCACGCATCCCAAGGAGCCCCGATCCCAAGCAAAGATGGATAGATCGCCCTCTAAGGCGTGCATGTGTCACACAAAGATAACCCATCATCGACAAGTGTCCACCTTCGGGATTTGAACCAAGACCGCCGACCAAAAGGGATAAGCATGGGCTGCCCGCACCGCCCGCGTTAATAGCCTCATTCAAAGCTGATCCGAGGTTTCACCCGCTCCAGCCTACTAGCAAGCCTCGCCGACTTGAAGAATTACCCAAAGACTCCGCCACGTAGCTGTCCGCCTTCCAGAAGACCATGTCGCGGGTACACCCCATCCGACAAAAAGGTCAAGCATTTGCAGCTCTTTCGCCGCTTCGTCACCTCATGTTTGATCGGGGACTCGTGCCCATTAATGTAATCGGTGGGACTCGGGCTATAAAAGCCCATCCGAAATTCATTGTAAAGGGTGGAAGGGGAATGTTTGTTAGGGAACTACCGTGCTTATTGTAACCGTGCTTCCGCTTATGAATACAATCGTATGCCTGGTTCTGTTCTACTATCTTTATTCTTTTATGCTGTCTTTCATTATATGCCTTAGGCCCACCCGTGTCGCTGCTCGTTAATTCACTTTGGCATTTGGCGATCAAGTTCCTCTAGCATTGCTTGCTTAAAGCACCTTCTGTACTTCATTATTTAAAGCATTCATTATAAATTTGGTAGCAGTTCCATCGCCTGTGTGTGACGTTGTCGGCCCGTATCCGGTGATTGATGCGATCCCCTGCCGTTAGTTCCTTGTAGGGAATGTTTGCTAGGGAGCCATTGAAGTCGTGCGGTTAAACTCTCTACCTAACACATATACCGGCTCGACATCTCTAGGTTTACTTTCTACCCCGTCGTTGTACGTATCCGGTGATTGATACGATCCCCGCCGTTAGTTCCTTGTAGGGAATGTTTGCTAGGGAGCTATTGAAGCCGTGCATACGCCGCCGGTGTATCGGAAGTACGCCTAGGTTTTGCAGCTCCTTGTCATGCCTCGTGTTTGTATGCGAGAGTAGCGGAGATTGGTGTGTTCCCGCATCGTTAGTTCCCCCCCACCAACCTTTGGACATATTTGTAATCTCTTTCTCGTACATTTATCTCTTTCCGTTCATTTATTTCTTTCCCTGCTCCCTTTGGCTTAAATCCCCCCCAAAAGGAGCCGGCCTTCTCCGGAGATTGGCCCGAAGGCATCTCTTCCTTCCGGCCTTTCATGCTGGTGGGCGAATCTGGGCGCATTAACCAAAAATCCTTTCCTCATGGCAGATTCGTAACCAACAGTTTCTCTGGCACGCCCGGTGGGACGCTTGTCCCACGATTTAAAGAAAGAGTACCCATCCAGTTTCCACCTAGCGCAACAGTTCTTCTGACCCGCTCGGCGGAACACGGGTCCCACATCTGACGAGAGATTTTCCGATCAGTCTCCACCTGGCGCCGATAGCTTCTCGAGCTCTTGGTGAGACAAGGAAGTTTCTCACCCCCGACGGAATCGAAGCACCGGTGTTCGCTTCATTGCTGTTCCAAATCCGAACACCGGCGACTCGCACGAACAAATCCTCTCGAGTCTAGAAGACCGGTCCGGTCACCTTCATGCACACGAGAAGGTGGCGAACAAGAAATCCGAGAAGCCCGCCCGAGTTCTACGAACTAGACATCCACGCCGAGGCGAGATACCCAGGCCGGCCGATCCGCGAGCTCATTTCGACGAAGCCGAGGCCGAGATCCAAGAAGAGGCCGAAGCCGAGGCTCGAAGAGCCGAGTACAAAGTAGAAGAGGCCGAGGAAGAGGAAAATCCTGTACCCTCGGAAAGTACCGATACCGAGTACACAACCGACGGCGGATAAGAAGAAGAAATGGCCGATCAACAGCCGAATGACGATGATCTCTTCCCGGCGGTGGACTCCTACAAGGCCTTTGGCCCCGATCGGTCGCCAAGCCGTGCCCCCGCCGCTTTAAAATCTATTCCCACATACGACGGCTACGGTAAGACGGCGTACGACCACATCCAGGACATCCTTGCCCTGGCCGCACTGCATACCATCACCGATGAAAGTGTGAAGACCCGTCTGCTGGCCCTTTCCCTGAGGGGAAAGCTTCTCTACTGGTGGAGATCGCCGCGTAGGGATCCATCACCGGGTGGCCCCGCCTTGCCAGGAGGCTCGTAAAAGGATGCAACGAGTCCGCTGATCCTACCTCTCTACCGCATCGGGCTCCAAGCAATCCGGAGGCATCCTCAAGAGGAGGTGTCCGATTTTAACATTAGGTTTGCGAGATCCTCGGAAACGGGTACCTCGCGAACTTCGGCCTTCACCGGCATGGCCGCTCACTACTATCCGAGGTCTTTCAACTCGTACATATGCCCGCCGCCGAAGATCGCCCGAATTGACGAGTTCCCCGCACCGTACGAAGCCGCCCAGCAAGTCGAAGCCGACATTATCTCCATCGGCAGAGCTTCCGTCCGCAGTGCAGGAGCCGATTCATCCCGACTTTCCAAGATCGCAGATCCTTCTCGCTTCCGGTGGTGTGCCGTCTACTTCGTGGCAGCAGCCCCGCCCGCAGTGGGAATCCGGCGCCGGTCGTAACTCAATACGGCCCGCCCGCTTGCATTACCCTCATCCGCCTCCTCCCGCTCCGCATTTTCCAGCCGCTTCCCGCTCCCCGCAGTATGCGTCTTATTCTAACCCTCCTCCATTGGCCGCTTTGCCTCCACCGGCACAGTTGCCGCCTCCCGACAACAGCATCCGTAACACGATTCTACAAGAAGTGCGGGCTTTGGCCTCCGGATATCATGCCATGTCCAATGACATGATCGCTATGAAAAAGAAGCAGCCCAAATGGACTTTGCTCCTAGAAGGCCGTATGCGCCGCCGGCACCGACAAAAGATAAAGCCCCGTAAAACCAACCGCAGAGGCGTCCGCCTCCGAGAAATGCCGCTATAGATGACCCACCCGGTCCTCCCCGACTAGGTCAACTGGTGCACTACTTGCAATGACCCGCATTCGGAGGAAGATTGCACTTTGCACCAAAGACTACATCCGCACCTTGGCCGGCAAAGACTATAGAAGATGATGAGCCGTACATGATCTTGGACGGCGAGGCCAATTTTGCCCCCGCCGTAAGAGAACCCAGTGACGCCCGCCAAGGAAGAAAAGAAAGTTGCGGACACGGCTAAACCTTTGCAGGTATACACGAGAAGAGAAAGACCGCAGCCCAATGGGCTGCCACCGTACAAGCGGCTGTGGCCTTACACAGCCCAGGAGAAGGCATCCAAAGATAAAGCTCCCGCTAAACCTTCTCCAAAGAAAGACCGCCGCTGCTCCAGCCTAAGCCTCCAAAGAAAGGCCCCAACTCCCACTAAGCTTCCCGTACTTCAGCCCCCACCCAAACCAAAGAACAAGCCCAGGAAAAGCTGAAGTACCCGTCTCTCACCAAGAGACAGCGAGTTGAGGCCACCCAACAGTATCGGACCAAGTATGAACCGGCTAAACCAGCAGAAGGAGCTAGTACCTCGGGCTACAGCATTGTAGACGAGTTAAAGAAGACTCCCGCCGTAATCAGCATGTACGATGCCCTTCTCGTCCGTGCCGGTAGATCCGTCGCAAGAATCACTAAAAAACATGAAGAACGGCAAGCGATGCACCGCTGTCCCGGTTCAACCTTTGACAGCCTCCACCACCGGGAAGAACAGACCGCCACCCTTTTATCTCTCTTTGCGGATGCAAGGGCACATAGTTCACAACCGCATGGTGGATTCTCGGTGCTTCCTCGACCGTGATGCCGAAGGCCGTCTCGCGATGAGATCGGGATGGAATACACGCGGAGCAGCCAAGGTGTGCCGCAACTAGACGGCACCCCCGTCAAGACAGCTTGGTGTCATAAAGGACATCCCTATCCGGCCGCACAAAGCTCTCGACATTGTGGTCATCCAAGAGGTCGTGATTGTTGACTCGGAGCCTTACTTCGGCATGTGTCTCTCTCGGGAGTTCACCGCGGGTTGGGCGGGTACCGTCTCTAGACTACTCGCACATGGAAGTGCCCTTCAAAGGAAGGAGACCGAAAATTTTCAATGAGAAGCCTTCCCCTTTTCTAGTAGACAAGATACCCGACGGAGAGATGGACTGCATGGTCCAGTTGTCAGAAGAAGAACTGGTGACAGTAGAACTGACCGAGCAAGCTCTCGAAGTGCTACAGCTAGAAGACGAGTTCTCGTTGCGGGATTTTAATGCCGTAATCGGGACAGAGCAGGGCTGTTATTTCATTAAGCAGCCCGAGGAGCTTGACGTGTCCGTTGCGAAGGAGGTAGGACCTGCACCCGAAGAGCTGTGGAAGCTTTTCTTTGACGGCGCCCGTTGCAAGAATGGCGCCGGTGCAGGGGTCCTCCCGGTTTCTCCAACCGGAGTCCGGAGGGACTATGCCTACAGCCGGCCTCGGAGCCGTACTAACAACCCGGCGGAATACGAAGCCCCGTGCTTGGGTCTCGCGAAAGGCGGAAAGGCTCGGAATCAAGCATCTCCAAATTTTCGGAGATTCGGAGTTAGTGTGTCATCAAGTTACGAATAAATGCGCGTCTAAGCATCACTATCTTAGAGCGTACCGCAATCGGGTCTGGGACCTGATGGAATCGTTTGACTCATTGAACGTTAAGGCAATATCGCGTGAGAGAAACAAGCACGCGGATATTCTCGGCGTCCGTTGGAGCCGTGCACGTTCCGGCCGAAGACGTCGTCCGTAAACCGAAGCCGGTCCGCACCATTTACTGTGCCTTCGTGCTCGATAGGGATACCTTCTGGCATGTATTCAGCTGTGACGAGGAGATCGTCAAATTCCTGGTTAACGAAGTGTGTGTAATCGAAGGTAGAGACCCTGATGACGAGCAATATGAGGGGTTGATACAGTTACGGAATAATCACGTCCCAAAAGGACTCGATTACATTAGAAAGTCTCTTTGATCGGAATGACAGAGCAATATCCCACAGATCAAAGTAGACCCGAGGCAAGATGCCGACTCGGAGCTCGAACCCGGTAAAACCATCAAGGTCGGAACAGATCGCACGTCGGAGGAGCCGGTGCAGATTAGATCACCGTGCCAGGAGTTCCCCGACATCGTGGCCTCGGTGCTACGAAGATTTGAGGGGGTATGACAGATCCGTCATCCAAAGATACCATCGAGCTAGAGGATGGCGCCAAGCCGTTCCGACAAAAGCAAAGGGCCGTAAATCCAAAGGTTGAGGCCATGATGAAGACCGAGCTCTTGAAGATGCCGGAGGCCAAGATCATCTACCCCATCAAACATTCATCCCGGGTCGCGAATCTGGTGCCCGTGAGGAAAAAGAATGGCGACATACGTCTCTCGTGTCGACTTCGTAAACCTAAATCAGGCTTCCTCCGGAACCACTATCCGCTTCCCCAAATCGACCAAATTTTGCATATCGTTGCCGGAGCCCGTAGATTTTCACTTTTAGATGGATTTTCCGGCTACAACCGTATTTGGGTCAAAGACGAAGACCAAGGATAAGACGGCGTTTACCACGAAGTGGGGGACGTTCGCCTATCGCCGCATGCCGTTTGGCTTATCCAATGCCGGTGCCACGTTCCAAAGGGCCATGGACCCCGGCCTTCCGAGAGCCGCTCAACAAGATTATTGTCATCTATCTTGATGACATGACCGTTTTCTCTCACCGACGAGAAGATCATGTTTCGCACCGCGGCGTATATTTGAAAGTTGTCGAGAATTCGGCATCTCTATAAACCCGAAGAAGTCCGTCTTCGCGGTAAAGGAAGGAAAGCCGCTGGGACATGTCATCTCCGAGGAAGGCCTCGCCATTGACCCCGACGAGAGCGTAAGCCCTCGTTCGCTTGCCGCCCCCACCGATAAAAAAGGTCCGCAGTCCTTCTTCGGTCGATTAACTTCGTGCGGAAGTTCATTCCGGACTTCGCACAGTGATCAAGCCTATGGCCGAACCGTTGAAGAAAGATACACCTTACGAATGGATTGATGAGAGAGAGCAAGCTTTCGAGGAAATCAAGGCTCGAATTGCGCAAGCTCCGGTGTTGACAAACCCGGACTACTCCAAGGACTTCATCCCGTATGCAGTGGGAGAACCCGAAAGTTACGCCGCAGCCCCGACTCGAAGGGAGACGACGGTGAGGAGCGCCCCATTGCGTTCCTAAGCCAAGTGATTCTGCCACACGAAGAGAAGTACAATTTTATAGAGCGGCATGTCCATGCGGTCATGAAGTCCCTTCGAAAGCTCGGGCACTTTGTCTCCCAAAGTAAGACCACCGTCTTTGTGATTCACCCCGATGTTCGCAGCTTCATCTTGCAAGGGGAACCGGGTCACAAGAGAGCGGGATGGATTGCCAAGATCCAGGAGTTTGACATCGAAGCACGGCCCACCAAGCTTATCGTAGGCCGAGCCTTGTGTCGTGAATTGGCCCGAAGCGCCGTAGCCGGCATCTCCGCCTCGTAAGTGGGAGGACACAGCGACACGCGTCTACCTAGCCAACTCCTTATCGGAGGGGGAGTGATTGGACAGATGAACCGGTGAGATACTTCGCACCGGAAGATGTCCCGATCACCCGAACGCCTCACAACGAAGGAGATTTCGGTTAGGTGCATTAAGGTACACTCTTCGCCCCGAGGGGCTTTACTTCAAAAACATTGACGGCATCCCGTTGCGGTGCGTCACAAAATCTGACCAGCCTAGGATCCTCGGAGATTTTCATTCCGGGATGCCTGGGGGTCACCATTCTTCAAGGCCAACGGCCTTAAAAATAATAAGGGCTGGATACTATTGGCCCACTCTGTTCGCAGACGCGTATGCGGTCTGTGCCAAGTGTGATCAATGCCAGAGGTATGCCGGCCGAAACGTAAAAGCACCCCCGCCCCTTCAATCGATTCAAGCCGAAGCTCCGTTCCAAAGAATGGGGTCCGGACTTCATTGGGGTGATTTCTCCTAACTCCTCCGCCGGCCACAAGTTTATTCTCACAACCATCGACTATTTCACACGGTGGACGGAGGCGATCCCGACCAAGAACGCCGACCAAGAAACGGTCATCGTGTTCATTGAGAGCCCGATTACCCGCTTCGGGGTTCCGTAGTCGATTGTGACGGATAACGGTCCGGGATTTGTAGGCGCCGTACTCACGGAGTACACCAGCGGCCTTGGCATCTATCACAAGATGTCTTCTAATTACTACCCGCAGGGGAATGGCCTTGCCGAGTCTACTAACAAGAACCTCCCGAAAATTCCTCCTGAGGACCATTGAAAAAAATAAGCGGACTTGGCACTTGCTCCTGAACCGGGCGCTATGGGCGGACAGAGTTGCGTTCAAGAAATCCCTCAAGACGTCCCCCTATGCGCTCGTCTATGGCAAGCAAGCTGTTATGCCATCACACATTGAAATCCCCGCCCTGTGGATGATTGACGAAGACAGGAGCAGCGGAGACCCGGTAGACGACAAGTTGTGCCAACTCCTGCAGTTGGAAGAAGACAGAGAAAGTGCATACCAGGCCTTCGCCGATCACATTGCAGCCACTAAAGGCTGGTTTGCCAAAGGCACCACTGCCCGAGTTTTCGAAGTCGGGGACCTGGTGCTGAAGTGGGACTCATACAAGGCAAAACCGGGTAATCACGGAAAATTTGATGCTCTCTGGGGAGGGCCCTTATCAATTGCCCGGTGAATCGGCTCAATGCCTACATACTTTCGGATATGGAGGGTCGGCTCCTCCCCATCCCCGTCAACGGGTTCCACTTGAAGCTTTATCGCCGTTGAAGGCGCCCGAGTGGCCCTTCCCCGTAAAAATTTTGCCTTGTGTTTTTATTTTTCCCCGCATGTATAGTTTCCAGTTTTAGCATTCAGTTTATTTTTCCTTCTTTGAGCTTAAATGCGGCATGGGAGAGAAAGACAGACTTCGCAACGAAGTCTGTCGTTGCCCCGCAGGAGGGGCGAAGTTCGGCTATGCAGAAAAAGAAAGGAGAAAAAAGAGCAAAAATCGACTAAGTGTTGACCGAAGTCCGACTTCGCAGCGAAGCCTGACTTCGGCCCAGCCGAATTGCGAAGTTTGTCCGAGAAAAGCTGAAGCAGACTAAAGTCCGCACTGCGCAACCCTTCGTGCGGAAGTACGCACTACGCGCAAAGTTTGTGCGGAGTACGAACTTCGCACCGAAGTCCGACTTCGGCCAGCCCCGTGCGAGTGCGCGCCGCGCTCAACGCTTGGGCGAGGCGAACTCGCGCGAAGTTCGCACTTCGCATCAAGCTTCGGCCGAAGTCCGAACAAAGCGCGCCGCCCGTGCGAAGTTCATCTAAAAATGAAAGGCGGCAAACCCGCATCGCGCCCAAACCTTGGGCGCACTTAAAAACAGAGGTAGAACAGCTCACACGCGCTCGCGCAGTTCGTACTCCCGCTGGCGAGTTCGACTTCGCCCGAAATTGGCGAAGTCCGACTTCGCCGGCGAGGTCGGGCCGTGCCCAACTTCGGGCGAAGTCCGGCTGCGCCTAGTTTTCCGGGCCAGTATTGGGACGCGGTTTAAAGAATAATAAAAAAATTCAAAAACCCCAAGCTGGGCCCAAGGCGCGTTTGCACTTGTTTTAATGTGGGTTTCCGCACCGAAGGTTTTGTCTTGATCGGCGTGCCCAAGTGGTGGCAGCAACGTCAGCCATGGTGCAGTCCCCAACGCCGAGTTAATGATTGCGCGTTTTTCAAGCGAAAACGCAACTAAAAAGCAAGGCACGGCTGCCGGGGCGCGTCTTTTCCTAAACGTTCTCCTGCGCAGCCACCAAGGGTTTTAACTCAGCCGACCTACCCCTCCAGCGTTGCATTAATGGCGCTGTTTTTATCTAGAAAAGGGGGTCAGAATCATGCCAACATTCCATATTGCAGAGATTATTCCTCGGACAAAGGCTAATTATTCCTCCGATAGCGAAATTTGTTGCAGCATGACTCGAACCTGTCATTATTGCTGACTCGGAGAGATGGACAAGGGAAAAATGCCTGTGTCAGCGCAGCCCAGCGGAAGCAGCGAACCAGGCGATTTGCCGCGGCCAGGAATTTTCAAAGGCGATCCTCCGCCAGAGAAAAAGTCAAAGGCCCGGACGAAGAAGGTACAGCGTGGGCAATCCCCACCACCTCCGGTGAATTACCCGGCAGATATGTGGACGGCTCGTTTTCCATGAGCCTAACTCAGCCGAGAGCGAATGTGGAGAGCCGGGTCGACAAGGTTTCGCCCTCCCATCATTTTGGAGCGGCGTACAAATCAAACCTCTTCGTATTCATGTGCCCTCCCGTCCACCAATGCCCGGAGCCGATAGACTTAATTGTCGACACTATAAACCAGCCTTCCCGGCAAATCTGCAGCTCCAGCTGCAAACCCTTGTTCGCACCGCGCAGGAGACCGTGGCAGCCGCCTTTCGCCCTGTGGCCGGAGTACGACTCCGGCACCATCCTCGTAAAAATCAATTTGGGCGAACAAGCGGGACGTTTCACGCACACCAAGCGAATGAGGGATTTCCTCAATTCGTAGCCGAGCGCCCCGCTCTCCACCGGACAATGGCCGACCGGCCCCATGCCTTTGGTAAAATTTCGTAGCAAGTATCTATATACCATCTTGGCATGGATCCTCGGCCGCGACTCCGATGAGCCGGTGCACCCGCACCACCCGGCGCCGCGCAACGCCTCCCGTGTGGAGAATCTTACGAACCGCCGGCGCAGCGGAGCGGAAAACGCCCCATCTCTTTCGATCGGGCAGACCGGTCGGCTTACGCCATTCATTCCAACCGTCGAAGATCCGTAAGCGCCGACCAACCAATTTTCGTTTCGGTTCCGTTCTGGTCTGGCTTTGTTTGTACCATCTGCACCCCCAAATGCCGATCCTGAACCTGAAGAAGGTTAACGAGAAGGGAGAACCCCAGCCCGTCTATAATTGGACGGATGACTTATACCGGAAAGGGTCCTACTACAAGTTCAACTTCAACTTTCTGGGATTCGTCATGTCGGTCTTCACCGAAAGTGAAATCCCCCGTCCCCCGAGAGAAATGACGAGTGCTTTGATAAACCGAAGCTCGGGGACGTTTTCGACCGACGCAGGGATTGTGATCGGAATCTACGGATTCAAGGGCAAACCCTATTTGCTGCCCTATTGGTGCTCGAGAGCATCCGCTCGGGATGGAAGTTGCCCGACGTATGGACTATGTGGAAGAAGAGTTTGGCCTAGGGAAGAAAAGAGGACAGATTTTTCAATATCCTCTTTCCTGGGCCAATGTTGAGATTATCGAGGTAGGACAACATGTCTACCTAGAGCAAGCGCTGTCCCGGATTGGCCTGGTTTTGCTGCCGCAGCACTGGAAGTATGACCCTCATGGGATAAGGGGAAAGTTTGCACATCTGTGCCCCCGGGACATAACCGAAGATAGATGCGACGTGGTCCATGTGGACCTTGATTCGGGAGATTGAATTAATGGAAGCTTCTCCCCTTGGCAGGATTTCTACTCGCGAGGAGGTGACATATGACCCCAAGAGAAACCGGGACCATCACTTCTCATCTCCAGGGTTCAAAAAATTTCTGTCCAAGATTGCAGGCCTTAACTGGTCTAAAGAAAAGATTATTGAATGCCGGAAAATGAGATGCCGCACGCAAAGACGATAAATCCACAAGGAGAAACCCGGCCGTAGATGACGACTTCTCGGTTCTCTATGACCAAGGATCATGACACCGGCGGCCGTTCGCATATCAAGGTTACGTTCCCCGAGGCCCCTTTGAGGATTATAAAAATGGGTCTCCTCCCAAACAATTGTACACTTCGGCAACTGCGCCGCCGGCCCAGCAAGTACCCAGGCCGATCCAATGCAGTTCGTGGCTCCTAAGACGGCGCCTGAAAAGGCAAAAAATTAGCCGAGGCAGCGCCCGAGGCACTTCCTCGTGCAAGAAAAGCACCAAGACCGCCGTAACGCAGACCGGTTGCGTGCAGACCTTCGCAAGTCAAACCCCGGTACAAGTTTACCGTGGGAGCATCGCCGCCGTCGCACCTCCGCTTCGCCTCCTTCCCCGATCCGACAGCTTGTTCCGTAAGAAAAGAAGCGGAGGAGAGTTGAGAAAATCAGGCGACCTAGCCTGATAGTGCAGCAGCCAGTCGCAGAGCCGCAGCCGCGTCCTGCCGCCGCAGAGGCAGTCCCAGGCCAGCCGTCGAGACAATAAGAGAAGACATTCACCCGGCATCGGCTCGAGCGGAGCCCGCAGTACGTTTGCTGTCCCCGTCTCTCTAGTCTCACCCGGCTCTACTTCCACTCGCCCCCCGCTCAACCGGGCGAGCCATGACCACATCCTCCTCCCCCGTCTCCGCGTCCTTCTAGCGGTCCCCATTCTTTCGACCCGCCTTGCTCGTAACCCTAACGTCTCTCTTTCTCTCAGCACAACTCCAAACCCTTCGCCCGAGGTTAGTGCCGAGGCTGTCCGTTCACCATCACATCCTCCGCCTCGCCCGCTTCAAACCCTCACAAGTGTCGCCCTCTCCCATTTCCGTTTCCCGGCCGCCCCCACAAGCGACCGATTCTTCCAAGGTCCGTCCGGTTCCTCCCCGATCCCATCCCCGCAGGAGAGACGTCTCAGCAGATCCCTAGGGCCGGGGGAACCAGATTTTATGGACGACCTCCGTAACTCGATGACTTGCCCCCGGCAACAAGAGCCGTAGAGTATTCTCGTCTCTTTCCGCCAAGACCCGAAGCGGAGGAGACATGAAGAGATAGCCGCCCGGCAAAACGCGCAAAGTATGATTTCGGAAGGAGAGTGATTACAACGGAGAAAATAATCCCAATAGTGAAGAAGCCTCTCCGAGAAATGACTAAGGCGGACTACGTGCTCCGGACAAAGGAGAAAAGCTTTGACGACATTGATAAACAAGATGAGATTCGTACGATCATGCGCAAAGTCGACAATCTCTTTGTCAAGAGTCCGGAGGAGCAGAAGAACTTTTCGCGCTGCAGGACAAAGTAAGGCAACTTGAAGAGGACCTATCTAGGTCCACCGAGCACCGGAAGCGGCGCGGCGAGAAACAGATGAATTCAAAGCCCAGCTAGCCGCTTCTCAGCAACAGGCCGCAACCGAAAAGAAAGCAGCCTCGGAGCAGATTTCTCAGCTCCAGGAGTCTTTGAAGCAGGCACAGTCGCAGCTTGCAGAAAAAACATCTCAAGCGGCTGTCTTTTCAAAGACAAAAGTTAAGGAAATGAGGGCTGGTTTGCTGAGGGAATGCAAGC
Source organism: Wollemia nobilis (assembly GCA_028583015.1). NCBI lineage: Eukaryota > Viridiplantae > Streptophyta > Pinopsida > Araucariales > Araucariaceae > Wollemia > Wollemia nobilis. The sequence continues at coordinate 1,624,407 of JAQPPZ010001923.1, forward strand.
CCCATACCTTTAAGGCAATGGCGGTCCTGGACTTCGCATCCAGGATTCAAGAAGTTTCTCGCCTGTGGAAAGCCCGTGGTAGAGGAGGCCGAGCGCCGTGCAAAGCAATGGCCGGACCTCGGCGATAAACCTTCGAGAGCGCGAGCGCGACGGCGTCCTTTTTTCCCCCGTGTCCTCATTCGCCGCAGAATGGGCAGGTGCAAGGGTGACCTTGCACAAATATTTTAGAAAAGTTGAAGAGGTGAGAGGGCTGCACGAATGCTTGATGCATTCGGGCATGAAAAAGATATCCTGTCTGGCCCCCTTTCACGCTCTTTCGGAACTTGGGTGTCCAGGTTTTGTTGAGAATGGCGAGCTCCTTACCCTAGATCGGGTAAAGAAGAATTGGCAGTCCTTTGAAGCAGATACAGCTGAAATTGATAGCTGGACAGAGCCAATTCAAGACAGTTAGGTCACTCAGATGGTGTCCAGATATTCCAGGATCCGCTCCTATTTTCAGGAGTTAGAGAAAAGATACCTCACCATCGACCTGCACGCGGTCGCCGCTTTCACGGAGCATTAGAAGACATAGCCGACCGCAAGCCATTCGAAGCGGAAGCCCGGCGCTCAGCCCAAGAGGCGTACACTCGCATGTGCGAGGCAGAAGCAGGAAATGGAGACCTTTCGAAAGGAGATACTGATGAGGCGACTGACAAAGATGAATCTGAAGAACAGTTGCCGCAAGGAGAACAGTTAGAGCAGAAAAAGGCAGGGGAGGCAAGTTCCTCTGCACCCAAAGGATGAAGGCATGGATTCTTTGCGCCGAGGCGAGCTCGACACCCCGCGAGCCGCCAGAAATGTTGTCACATTTTTGCACGGGGTGCAATGTCTTCAATGTTGTTTTGTAACAGTGCTGCTCTTCTTTTCCTCCTTCCGTTTTTCTCACTTCTCTCCCTTTCCTTTTCTTTCCCATTCTCTTTCTCTCCCCCTTTTTCCATGGAGTTCCCGCTTGATTTTCCAGCTTTCCAACAGGTCTATCCGAAATTGGCTAAGTCCGGGTGCGAAGTTCGCACTTCGCCCGCTGGCGGGCGAGCCGCGGGGGGCCTTGGTGCGAAGTGCGTACTTCGCCCCACCTCCTGGGCGCACCTTGCACTGGCAGACCGACAGGTCAATGCAGAAAAAGGTAAAATGCCGGAGCAGTCCATATGGCGGCAGACACCATGTTCGCCCGTGCGCAGCTCGACTTCTCAACGGAGCGGGAATGCGCCCTTGACAGTGTACGTAGGGGAACAAACCCGGAATTTGACCAAGGCTTGAAGGCCTTCCCCGACCGCACTGATTTTTGCACGCATCCCAAGGAGCCCCGATCCCAAGCAAAGATGGATAGATCGCCCTCTAAGGCGTGCATGTGTCACACAAAGATAACCCATCATCGGACAAGTGTCCAGCCTTCGGGATTTGAACCAAGACCGCCGACCAAAAGGGATAAGCATGGGCTGCCCGCACCGCCCGCGTTAATAGCCTCATTCAAAGCTGATCCGAGGTTTCACCCGCTCCAGCCTACTAGCAAGCCTCGCCGACTTGAAGAATTACCCAACACTCCGCCACGTAGCCGTCCAGCATTCCAGAAGACCATGTCGCGGGTACAGCCCGATCCGACAAAAGGTCAGCATTTGCAGCCTCTTTCGCCGCTTCGTCACCTCATGTTTGATCGGGACTCGTGCCCATTAATGTAATCGGTGGGACTCGGGCTATAAAAGCCCATCTCGAAATTCATTGTAAAGGGTGGAAGGGGAATGTTTGTTAGGGAACTACCGTGCTTATTGTAACCGTGCTTCCGCTTATGAATACAATCCGTATGCCCGGTTCTCGTTCTACTATCTTTATTCTTTTATGTCCGTCTTTCATTATATGCCTTAGGCCCACCCGTGTCGCCGCTCGTTAATTCACTTTGGCATTTGGCGATCGGGTTCCTCTAGCATTGCTTGCTTAAAGCACCTTCTCGTACTTCATTATTTAAAGCATTCATTATAAATTTGGTAGCAGCTCCATCGGCTTGTGTGTGACGTTGTCGGCCCGTATCCGGTGATTGATGCGATCCCCCGCCGTTAGTTCCTTGTAGGGAATGTTTGCTAGGGAGCCATTGAAGTCGTGCGGTTAAACTCTCTACCTAACACATATACCCGGCTCTGACATCTCTAGGTTTACTTTCTACCCCCGTCGCTGTACGTATCCGGTGATTGATACGATCCCTCGCCGTTAGTTCCTTGTAGGGAATGTTTGCTAGGGAGCTATTGAAGCCGTGCATACGCTCGCCGGTGTATCGGAAGTACGCCTAGGTTTTGCAGTTCCTTGTCATGCTTTGTGTTTGTATGCAGTAAGTAGCGGAGATTGGTGTGTTCCCGTACTGTTAGTTCCCCCCCACCAACCTTTGGACATATTTGTAATCTCTTTCTGTACATTTATCTCTTTCCGTTCATTTATTTCTTTCCTGTTCCCTTTGGCTTAAATCCCCCCCCCCAAAAGGAGCCGGCCTTCTCCGGAGATTGGCCCGGAAGGCATCTCTTCCTTCCGGCCTTTCATGCTGGTGGGCGAATCTGGGCGCATTAACCAAAAATCCTTTCCTCATGGCAGATTCGTAACCAACAGGTAGCATAGTGATTGAAAACAAATGAGCATTTAGAAATTCATCCAACACTCCTTTTGTAGTATCTCATGAGCAAATGTTTGACAATTGATCCACTATCACGTGTTCCTTCCTTGGCCTAACTACCACTCAAAACACGAATTCTTGCAACGTGACGAGCCATATGCTAACTTGTCTATGAATAGTCGACTTGTTGAAAAAATAAGCAACGTCTAATTGTCTACATAGAAGGCAAAAGGATTGGTGAGGAGGCAATGTCTAAACTTTTGTACTGCATACACCATCCACAAGGCTTCCCACTCCATAGTGCTGTGATTTTTCTATGCACGAGACAACCAACTAAAAAAATATATGGGTTGATCCTGAAGAACACAAGCTTATACTGAGAGGGGGGTGAACAGTATAAGAGCACTTTTTACTTTTTCTCTCAAACCAATATATGCAATGTAAATATAGCAATATCAACAACAGTAATCAAAGCAATGTACACAACACCACACACAATAGAGACACAACAATTTACGTGGTTCACCCAAATATGGCTACTTCCATGGAGAAAATATTTCACTAAATTTTCTCAATCAATCTCTTGGGAATCCTTCCCAATTACAATGTTTATGGACCTCTGTCCAAAGGAGACACTGATCCCCTAAATCAAGTTTGTGGATCTCTATCCATAGGAGAACTCTTTCTCCTCTGCTCTGGTTGGTGATCCTCTAGAAGACACTGCCTCCACTGCACTGACTGGTGGATCTCTCTCCACTTGAAGACTCTTGTCCTCACTCAGAAGACCTATCCTCAATGTCCTGGCTGATGGATCTCTATCCACTAGAGACTCTGTCCTCTCTACTCTATCACCTCCAAAGCTCTGTCTCAATTCTGTACTAAACACAGTCTAGTCGGTCTAGCACAGTTCTTCTCAACTCTTGCACTAAACATAGTCCAGTCGGTCTAGCACAAGTTTACTCAACAAATCTTCTCAAGTCTATACTAAACATAGTTCATTCGGTCTAGCACAAATCTTCTCAATATCTATCTCTAGTCTAGCACAAACCTATCCTCAAATATGCACCAAAATCTGCTCTCAAATCTGCACTAAACACAATCCAGTCGGTCTAGCACAAATCTATCTTCAATCTCTATTCTCAAGCCCTAACTCAAGGCTTGACTCAACTCTGTTGGATCTACCCCAAACCTTAACTCAAGGTTTGAACAAATCAATCAACTCTGCTCTCAAGTCTTCTCAAAGACTTGTCTCAAATCTGCCTTGCAAGCTTCCTCAAAAGCTCACACCAAACTATCCACAAGTCCTCTCTAGAACTTGCTCAAATATGCTCAATAGGTCCACACAGAACCTGCTCAAATATGCTCAATAGGTCCACACAAAACCTGCTCAAATCTTCTCAATAGGTCCACTCAAACCTGCTCAAATCTGCTCAATAAGTCCACTCAAAACCTATCCAAATTCTCAACAAGCTCACACAGAACTTGCTCAAATCTTCTCAATAGGTCCACACAGAACCTGTCACAATCTGCTCAACAAGCTCACACAGAACTTGTCCAATCTCATAGAAACATAAAGAGAATTGTTAGAGACTCAATATGTTCTATTATCAAAAACTCAATCTCTTTCTCAACTCAATCTCATAGAAGCATAAAGAGAATTGTTAGAGACTCAATATGTTCTATTCTCAAAACTCAATCACTTTCTCAACTCAATCTCATAGAAGCATAAAGAGAATTGTTAGAGACTCAATATGTTCTATTCTCACAAACTCAATCACTTTCTCAACTCAGAATATAGAATAGTTTATTTTATGGAACTTGAACAATCACTCCATACATCCACTTGACTAGGCTCAATCAACTCTACTCAACCAATCACTTCAAGAAACAACACTTGCTCACAAACCCTAGTCCAAGCATGTATCATCCAACTCAAAATATTTCCAACAATGCTCAACAACAAATCTCACATAACAATGATACTCATGATCTTTTCAAACCCTAGTTCAAGTTCTTTGCATAACAACTCACTTCAACAACCATGCTCATCAAACAATGTTTTAATCACAACTCTCAATTTTAGAAAACCTTGAAGCATTAACTCAAACACTTCACTCAACCAATGATCTCAACAACAATGCTAATAAAACAAGGTTTTAATCTCAACTCTCAAATCAGAAAACCTTGAAGCAATAACTCAACCACTTTCGAAAAGGAAACCCTAATCAAGTCCTTTTCACTCCAAACTTAATTTTCAATAAAGCCAATCAATCAACTCAACCAAGAAGGAATTTTCCCATACCTTTTTGATGCCAAGGAGTTGTTCTCACAAATCTGCCACTCTCATAAATTTCTCTTTCCAATCACAAAAGGGTTAGAAGACTTGAGTAATACCACAATACAAAAATAATAACTCAATAACACCTTATTACTCCAACTCAATAATAATTTTCACCATAGTCTTCTTATAAAATAAATAACCCCTTTTATGAGAAATTAATTCACAATAACCTTGATTCTCAATAATGTCAATACTATCCTTCACAAACTCCTCATAACCCCTAATGACAAGTTTTAATTAAATTGCCCCACTAAAATAAATCCACTTTAATAAAAAAACTTTATGCAAGCCTTATATAAAATAAAATTAAATCATAACCCCCTTTTAATTTCCCTAAGGCTTAACACATCATATAACACCCTTATAACTCCACGTGGGCAATTAAAAATACTTTACAAAAATTAAACTTGCCTTGGAGGGTTTCGAACCCTCTATCTCCTCCTTCCCTAAGCGCCTTAGCCATGGCCAAAGCCGCCATCGAGCCACGCGCTCGCACAACAACCAACAAGCACAACGTGCTTGTTATCCTTTGCAAAAATGTGCACCTTCAATAAAAAACCATGTGCGCCTTGGGCGCCAAACACGTCTTCCCTTTCGCACTGCCTGTGATTCGAACATGGGACCTCCTGCATCCAAACAACTCAACGCACCGCTAGGCCAAGCTGGCCTATGTGCCCTCAAATCGTGCACCTTCTGCTTTTCTCCTTTCTGCAATGAACGAAAATGTTTTTCACGAGCTCTTTCCTCTTCTTCACATGCAATTCGATATTCGAGCAAGGGTAATTGCCAATGGTTTTTGGAAATGCTTTTATATTAATTTCTTGCCAACCTTAATACGTCGATGCTAGCTCCTTCGTGAACGTCGATGAAATTATAAGGCTTAAAAGCCTTTTATTTTTAAAAACCCAACTTTGGGTTTATTAAAATATCTTTAGACTTTATAAAACCCACTTTTGCCTTATAAAACATTATAATAAGAATTATAAATGTTTTATTTGGGTTTTCACCATGGCACATTTAATATTATAATAACCACTATTATAATATTATACCTTTGATAAAGTACCTTTAATATTTATTTATAAAATTTAAATTCACACTTGAATTTAAATAATTTATAAAATAAATATTATAACTCCTTTTTTACTTCTATCTTTTGCACTATTTCACTTGATCTTTGGCCTTCTTCCTGGATATCAAATAACCATTTTTATCCCCTTTGTTTCCTGCTGAAATATTTGGTATTAATGATGACTTCATCTGGTGACATCAATGACAACTTTGACTTAGGGACTCAAAATGTCCAACAATCTCCCCCTTTGTCATTGATGGCAACCCATACTCTTCTTACCGAAACCTGACCTTTCTTTTTCCTTTTGCTCCCCCTGGCTCAATGCTCTCTCAAATATCAAATCTCTCCCCAATACACAAATCTCTCCCCCTTTGACATCAATGGCAAAGGGTCACCTTTGGGGCTCGGGGCTAAGAATGAGCCTCTTAGCTTAGCCCCTCCCCCACCTCCTCATGAGGTGGTTAATTCTGGGGTGGGAGTATTTCTACTCCCCGAAAGCACTACTCTTTACCTTTATCCTTTTCCCTTATTTTCTGAGTTTTCTGAATCCTTTGACTGTTTCTATCCAAGTCATCATCCCTGTTCCTGTCATCATTCATGTTCCTGTTCCTATTCTCATCCATGTTCCTATTCCTATTCTTGTTCCTGTTCATGTTCTCATCCATGTTCCTATTCCTGTTCATGTTCCTGTTCATATTCATGTTCTTGTTCATGTTCCTGTTCATGTTCCTATTCCTGTTCCTGTTCATACCTATTTTTGGAATGTCTGCTCTACACCACTTTGTTGTGTGACCATCATTATTGCACTTATAACACTTAATGATATTATTCCTTGGAGGTGCAAATATCTTAGGATTTCTCCTAGTGAAGTCATATCCTCTTCTTTCATGAACCCTGCAATTCATTGCCTTGTGACCAAACTGATTACATGAGTAGCAATACCCATGGAAAAACTATCCATTCCCATATTCCTGTCTTTCATGTGTCCTGCATTGTGAAGCCATGTGCCCAAACCTGTGACATGAAAAACATCTTCCATTGAAGCTTCCTTGTTTTGACCTCATCGGTCTCCTATTCTGATTGTTGTTCCATATGTATCTTCTCTGTGCATTGTTCCTATATTTGTTGAACTCTCTATTGTCCAACTCTTCCTCTGATGTCTAACTTTCTCTTACATTGTCTTCTTCTGAAGTATCTTCATCTGAAGTTTCCTCTTCAGAACTTGAAGTTAACTCTCCTTCCTATTTCTTTTGAGTTTGTTCAAAACCAAGACCTATTTTGTTTGTTGACATTCTTTGTACCTTGACTATCTTATCCATAATATTTGAGCTATTCTTGAATCCTTTCATCTTGATCTTGGAGTCCTCTAAATATTCTTTTAGTAGTGCCACTTCTTGTGCTAACTTCTCACATTCCAAGATCTTTGCTTCTAACTTATCTTTGAACCTTTTTGCCTTAGCCTTTGATTTTTCTAAATCCTCTATGAGCAATCTTCTCTCTTCATCACATTCTTGAAACTGAATTTCAAGTTTAGAGTGTTGCTTTCTTACCTTCTTTACCATGTCAAGGGCATAGATAAGTTCTCCCTTGAGATCATAACCATTCTCTGCTGAATAATCCTCTATTTGTTTACCTTTGTCCACATCATTACTTTCTTTTGGCTTGTCTTCTATAGGATCACTTACTTCTTCTTCTAAAGCCATTAGAAGATTTTCATCTGGTCCTTCAAGTGCATTCTCATATTCATCATCACTGAAACTATAACCATCCCTTGTACAATCATCTTCAAGATGTCCAAATTTACCACATCTAAAACACTTGAGAATAACTGGAGTCCTTTTCTTAACTGGTTCTTTTTCCTCAATCATAAATAGGACTTCATCTCTATCATTATCTGAAGAACTAGCATCACTATCATTTGAGTACTTACTTGCATTATCCGCATAGTAGCTCCTCTTTTGTCTTTGGAAGAACTTCCTTCCTTGTCTGCTTTGTCCATATTTGCTTTTCTTTTGGTGCCTGTGTCTTTCTGATTCCCTGTACCTGTGATCCTATTTTTCTTCACCATTGTTGTTCTTTGGCTCTTTACAATCTGTTGCAAAATGTCCATACTTTCCACAATTGAAACACTTAACAGATCTTAGATCTATGGGTCTTCTGGAACCTTTATCTCTTCTACCATAATTTGCTTCTTCATCATTGGATGACTCACTTGCTTGATTCTGACTTCTTACCCTTTATCTTCTTGTTCACTTTGAAAGCAACCTCTTTCGGAGGGATAGGATATTTTGTTCTTATCTCAAAAGTTGTAAGCATGCCAAGTAAAGAATTTCTTGTCAGACTGTCACTATCAATTGATGTTTCTATAGCAGAGACCTTTTCACTGTACCTTTTTGGAAGAGTTCTCAAGATCTTATCACAAGCATCGGATTCATCGACCTTCATTCCAAGACCTCTCATCTCATGTACAAGTTCATCAATCTTATTGAGATAGTCACGAATGTTTTCATCATCCTCGCATTCTTAGATTTTCAAATTCTCCTTTGAGATTTTTGATCTTAGCTTTCTTGACACCTTTATCTCCTTCATATATGTCATGCAGTAGTTCCCACATTTCATTTTGTTGTTTTACAATCCATAACCTTCATAGATTCTGATCTACGCAACCCTTTTATAATTGCATTCATAGCTCTTGAATTTGCATGCATTAGAAGCTTACCTTCCTTATCTATAGGAGGATTGATTGTTGAATCATATCCAAGTTCCACTGCATCCCAAACTTCATTGCCAAGTGCCATCAAGTGAAACCTCATCAACATACACCAATACAAGAAGTCACTTCCATCAAATATTGGTACTGTATTATTGATGGACCCATCCCTTTGATCCTTTTGATCCATTGTGTTCTTGACCACTTTTCCTTCAAGCTGTCAAACTCTTCTGAAGGAACCCGCTTTGATACCAATTGAAGAACACAAGCTTATACTGAGAGGGGGGTGAACAATATAAGAGCACTTTTTACTTTTTCTCTCAAACCAATATATGCAATGTAAAGATAGCAATATCAACAACAGTAATCAAAGCAATGTACACAACACCACACACAATAGAGACACAACAATTTACGTGGTTCACCCAAAGATGGCTACTTCCATGGAGAAAATATTTCACTAAATTTTCTCAATCAATCTCTTGGGAATCCTTCCCAATTACAATGTTTATGGACCTCTGTCCAAAGGAGACACCAATCCCCTAAATCAAGTTTGTGGATCTCTATCCATAGGAGAACTCCTTCTCCTCTACTCTAGTTGGTGATCCTCTAGAAGACACTGCCTCCACTGCACTGACTGGTGGATCTCTCTCCACTTGAAGACTCTTATCCTCACTCAGAAGACCTATCCTCAATGTCCTGGCTGATGGATCTCTATCCACTAGAGACTCTATCCTCTCTACTCTATCACCTCCAAATCTCTATCTCAATTCTATACTAAACACAATCCAATCGGTCTAGCACAGTTCTTCTCAACTCTTGCACTAAACACAGTCCAGTCGGTCTAGCACAAGTCTACTCAACAAATATTCTCAATCCTTTCTTCTTTTCTCAACAAATCTTCTCAAGTCTGTACTAAACATAGTTCATTCGGTCTAGCACAAATCTTCTCAATCTCTATCTCTAGTCTAGCACAAACCTATCCTCAAATCTGCACCAAACTCTGCTCTCAAATCTGCACTAAACATAGTCCAGTCGGTCTAGCACAAATCTATCTTCAATATCTATTCTCAAGCCCTAACTCAAGGCTTGACTCAACTCTACTAGATCTACCCCAAACCTTAACTCAAGGTTTGAACAAATCAATCAACTCTACTCTCAAGTCTTCTCAAAGACTTGTCTCAAATCTACCTTGCAAGCTTCCTCAAAAGCTCACACCAAACTATCCACAAGTCCTCTCTAGAACTTGCTCAAATCTGCTCAATAGGTCCACACAGAACCTGCTCAAATATGCTCAATAGGTCCACACATAACCTGCTCAAATCTTCAATAGGTCCACTCAGAACCTACTCAAATATTCTCAATAGGTCCACTCAAAACCTACTCAAATCTCTCAACAAGTTCACACAAAACTTGCTCAAATATGCTCAATAGGTCCACATAGAACCTGCACAAATCTGCTCAACAAGCTCACACAGAACTTGTCCAATCTCATAGAAACATAAAGAGAATTGTTAGAGACTCAATATGTTCTATTCTCAAAAACTCAATCTCTTTATCAAATATTTCTCAACTCAATCTCATAGAAGCATAAAGAGAATTGTTAGAGACTCAATATGTTCTATTCTCAAAACTCAATCACTTTCTCAACTCAATCTCATAGAAGCATAAAGAGAATTGTTAGAGACTCAATATGTTCTATTCTCACAAACTCAATCACTTTCTCAACTCAGAATATAGAATAGTTTATTTTATGGAACTTGAACAATCACTTCATACATCCACTTGACTAGGCTCAATCAACTCTACTCAACCAATCACTTCAAGAAACAACACTTGCTCACAAACCCTAGTCCAAGCATGTATCATCCAACTCAAAATATTTCCAATAATGCTCAACAACAAATCTCACATAACAATGATACTCATGATCTTTTCAAACCCTAGTTCAAGTTCTTTGCATAACAACTCACTTCAACAACCATGCTCATCAAACAATGTTTTAATCACAACTCTCAATTTCAGAAAACCTTGAAGCATTAACTCAAACACTTCACTCAACCAATGATCTCAACAACAATGCTAATAAAACAAGGTTTTAATCTCAACTCTCAAATCAGAAAACCTTGAAGCAATAACTCAACCACTTTCGAAAAGGAAACCCTAATCAAGTCCTTTTCACTCCAAACTTAATTTTCAATAAAGCCAATCAATCAACTCAACCAAGAAGGAATTTGCCCATACCTTTTTGATGCCAAGGAGTTGTTCTCACAAATCTGCCACTCTCATAAATTTCTCTTTCCAATCACAAAAGGGTTAGAAGACTTGAGTAATACCACAATACAAAAATAATAACTCAATAACACCTTATTACTCCAACTCAATAATAATTTTCACCATAGTCTTCTTATAAAATAAATAACCCCTTTTATGAGAAATTAATTCACAATAACCTTGATTCTCAATAATGTCAATACTATCCTTCACAAACTCCTCATAACCCCTAATGACAAGTTTTAATTAAATTGCCCCACTAAAATAAATCCACTTTAATAAAAAAACTTTATGCAAGCCTTATATAAAATAAAATTAAATCATAACCCCCTTTTAATTTCCCTAAGGCTTAACACATCATATAACACCCTTATAACTCCACGTGGGCAATTAAAAATACTTTACAAAAATTAAACTTGCCTTGGAGGGTTTTGAACCCTCTATCTCCTCCTTCCCTAAGCGCCTTAGCCATGGCCAAAGCCGTCGTCGAGCCACGCGCTCGCACAACAACCAACAAGCACAACGTGCTTGTTATCCTTTGCGAAAACGTGCGCCTTCAATAAAAAACTGTGTGCGCCTTGGGCACCAAACACGTCTTCCCTTTCGCACTGCCTGCGATTCGAACGCGGGACCTCCTACATCCAAACAACTCAATGCACCGCTAGGCCAAGCTGGCCTATGTGCCCTCAAATCGTGCACCTTCTACTTTTCTCCTTTCCGCAATGAACAAAAATGTTTTTCACGAGCTCTTTCCTCTTCTTCACATGCAATTTGATATTCGAGCAAGGGTAATTGCCAATGGTTTTTGGAAATGCTTTTATATTAATTTCTTGCCAACCTTAATACGTCGGCGCTAGCTCCTTCGTGAACGTCGATGAAATTATAAGGCTTAAAAGCCTTTTATTTTTAAAAACCCAACTTTGGGTTTATTAAAATATCTTTAGACTTTATAAAACCCACTTTTGCCTTATAAAACATTATAATAAGAATTATAAATGTTTTATTTGGGTTTTCACCATGGCACATTTAATATTATAATAACCACTATTATAATATTATACCTTTGATAAAGTACCTTTAATATTTATTTATAAAATTTAAATTCACACTGAATTTAAATAATTTATAAAATAAATATTATAACTCCTTTTTACTTCTGTCTTTTGCATCTGTTTCACTTGATCTTTGGCCTTCTTCCTGGATATCAAATAACCATTTTTATCCCCTTTGTTTCCTGCTGAAATATTTGGTATTAATGATGACTTCATCTGGTGACATCAATGACAACTTTGACTTAGGGACTCAAAATGTCCAACAGATCCAACCCATACTGCCCCTCCTAGGCCAACCCACATCCAATTGCAAAATTGGATGCGTCAACATGGACATGGAACTCCTTTTCCCAACATGGAATTTCCAAAATGTGTGCGCAAACCAACTTTGCCTTCAACTCCTCAAAGGCCTTCTGATGCTGCTCCATCCATCAAAAAGGAACATTCTTGTGCACCAACATGTCTAGAGTGTGTGATACTTGTGCAAAGGTTTTGATTAAGAGCCTATAATACTTGACATGTCCCAAAAAATACTTCAACGAACTCACGTCGTAAGGCTCTTCCATGCTTATCACAACTTGTATTTTGTCGAGATTGATCTTCAAACCCTCTTACATATATGTCCAAGTAACTTGCCATATGATACTGGCAGCTTACATTTCATTGGGTTCAAGGAAAATCATGCGTTCATACACAGTGTCATCCATTCCTCCAATGCCTTCAAATGCTCGTCCTTCTTCCCGTACAATTATCAATCATCCAGGAATACTTTGAATTTGCCTATGGGCATTTGTTCAAAAATATATAGAATTATCCTTTGAAATGTGACAGGGGCATCGCATAAATCAAAAGGAATTCGATTATATGCATAGATGTCATTCTCTACTATGAAAGTAGCCTTCAACCTATCTTCCTCAGCTATATTGATTTGGTTATAGCCTGAGAATTCATCTAAAAATTAATAGATCTCATGTCTAGCTACCTCTTCCAAGATTGAATCAATAAAGGGTATCAAAAAGGGATCGTTAATAGTTACTACATTCAAAATTCTGAAATCAATATAGTTGTGGATCTGATTACTGTCCTTCACACTGATCAGTATGTGACATCTGTTCCATCCACAATCAATATGTACCTTGTTGGTCATTTTTTGTTTGTGCCAACATATGGTTCTAGGAGTTGCATGGGATTCTGATTTCACAAACTTAGTGTTACTATTTCCTAATTGACCATCATAGCCATGCCTTATTTCTTTGGCCTGATATGTGGCATTATTGGTTGTGTGATACCTTGCCCATTTCTTCCCAATCCTGTACCATTGTAGCCCATTCACTTCATTAGCTTTGAGCTAATTCCTTTGGTGTGCTTTTCAAAGCACCCAAGTTCTTGTTCTTCAACATGGATTTCAACCCCTAATATGGCCTTTGTCATGGCCACCACTATCATCAATAGCAAACAAGTCATTAGTATCACAAGCTACATTTGTCTCTGTGATAAGACCGCTTGTCTTTAAGGGCTTGAGGTCGCTTGTGTCACAACAAGCAATTGCCATCAAGGGCTTGAGGTCACTTGTGTCACAACAAGCATCTACCATCATGGGCTTGACCTTCAACTACTCCTTTATGTCCTCTTTCCTTTGACGTTTATAGATGTCAAGTATGATTAACGCCATGTATACTATCCTTACAACATCTATAGGGATTATAACACTAGTTTGAAGATCTTTGCAAACATCAACATCTTTGAGAATTGTTTGCAAACAACTCCTTATCTTTTGGGAAGTAAAGATCCTTATCTTGTGGGAATTAAAGACCCAATTTTTGATTGATTTAGGGATTGCTTTCTCTTGGCTTTTCCCATGTTTTGAGGTGTTGATCTCTACCAAAAATGCACCTTTTACAATTGTTGAGTTTTGCAAGAAGGGTGAAGGTGTTAGACAACGCCGATATTGCACCTTTGACAATCACAATGCTTGAGTAATGTTCCAAAATAGAATTTTAAAGTTTGCAAGATCACACTTTAAAAAAAAATTAAAAAGCACCCATTTTTTAAAAAAGAAATTCATGCTTTTTTTTTTGAAAAACCGAAAGACCCCCGTTAATTAAAAATCACGCTCCTATTGTTTTTGCTTTTTTTATTTAACTTTAACAAAAAAAAAACTTTTAAAGGAATGAAAAAAGAGCACTTATGGGTTTTGAACCTGGGTGGTTCGGTTGGGAAGGAAAACATGCACCACACGCTAATCTTGAACAAATATTGGCTCCACTGTGGGTAGGGGCTTTGCCATGAATTGGTCGGTGTCTATCCTGATGCCTTTGCACGTGCTGAACGAGTGGGCCATGTGTTACAGTTTGCCACTATTTGTGGTGGAGGATTACTTGAGTGGGATGAAGTGCGTGTGCAAGATTTGAATCTTGATTTTTTGCCCACGGATGCTCTTATCTCCTTCATGCTTCATAAATGTTTAGTAACTTCCAGGAAAAAAAAAAATTGCTTTAGTTGTTCATAAAACAGTCATCCTACCTAGCCATCAATCCTCCTATCTGTCGTCACCTACGTGCTCACGTTGACAATTGGATCCATGAAGGCTTCCTATCAAAATTTGCATGTATTAAACTAGTAAGGCAATGCCATTGGATGGCGACTATTTTCCCTTCCCTTAGACCTCATACAGTCTCCTAGCTGGTGCACTAGAGCCATGGATTCCTTTATGATAAACCAGATCAACTTAATGTTGAAGGTTTAGAGCATACTCGGATTACCCTGCTCTGATACCAATGATGGCAAATTAGCAATTCATTCATTGAGGCAAGAGCCTATTTAATACATGCCTTAGGGTTACAAACTAGAATATCGATAATCTCGATCAGGAGATCGTTACATGCAAGAAATATTAAAATAATAATGCATTTAAAAATGGATGACCTAATCATATAAATATGCATGACCTAATTATAATACTAAAATAATGTAATATAATATCCTAACATCCTGTCGGGGCATTCTGATAGTTGCGTGCAAAGTACCTCTACTATTGACATCTCTAGGCATTGAATAACTAGCCTCCCATTCGAATCATACTAAAATCAACCCTCTCCTCTTGCGAATCGATTTCCTTGTTATAGATGCCTTCTTCCTTGGCTGTTATTTTGATATCTGCCACTTGTTGTTCCTCTTTGAAGTGCCCGACTTCTCTTCCATGCTTTCCTTGTGCACCATCAACGTTTGATGTGTACAACTTTTGAGATTGAATGGATAATAGACAACAACATGCCCCACAACTTCACAAATATTACATAATGCTTTCTTTGGACAATTTGCATTGGTGTGTCCTAATTTGCAATCAGAACATCATATGTCCTTTTTCTCCTTTTTCTTCTTAGGCTTCACACATCATTATCATATGCTCCAGGTCCTTCCTCATGGCCTAGATTATCACGCTCAAGTCATCTTGATTACTATCTGAATCATTGTCTCGATCATGGATTGCACTTCCTCCACTTGCGTTGTCTTAATATCACTTTCTAAATTCAGCACTCTATCAAATGCTTCTTGATAGGTAGTTGGCGGAACTACCTTCATCTTCTTCTTGTATTGTGGCAGCAATCCATCTAAGAACCATCATTTTTGCAGTCCATCCATTGGTTTTGTTTCCATCTTATTGATAAGTTCCTTCAATCAATGACTATATGACTTGATGTTCTCATCCTTATTTTGCTTTATTGAGTAGATCTCTCCAAATGATCTCCATATCTTCTCGAAGCAATATGAATTCTTTACTAAATGCAGTCTTCAATTCATCCCAAGTTGTGAAGGGTTCTTCTTGTTTTAAGTGCCAATCCATCACTATTCCACACAACATGGCTAGAAAAAATTGTAGAAATGAACCTTCATCATCTACACGATTGCTCTCCATATTGTTTCACACATTTTGATATGGCATTCTAGGTCTTCCTTCCCATCACCTATGAACTTTGAGAACTTTTTTTTGCCCATACTTGTAGCAATATTAGCTATTGGTTGTTCGTCTTCACTTGACAAACCTTTATTTGCAAACAATCTTTGGCCGCTACCTTGCACTCCCACACTTTGCGATCTCTTCTGCAAATACACAAGCATCGGATTTGGTCTCTCAAGCACACTCTCCTATTATTGCCTTTGTGCTTGACTCCCATTGTTTGCACCTCTAGGCACTCTCCCCCACACTTGTGCTGGCGACACCAATTGTTGCGCTTCATCTTGCGCATGCTCCATGTTTGTGCCTTCTTCACAACTTGCGTGAATGTTCTCCTTGAATCGAACCTCATTTGCTCACTATGCTTCCACTTGTGCTCCGTCTTTCATTGTTAAAAACAATGTTTGCCACCTTTCTCGTTCCTTGTCGAAACTATCCAACACTCGAGGATTCCAAACTCATTCAATTTCAGGCATTTGTATTTCTTCACTATCAAGTTTTGTCAGTATTATTCTTTCGTGCAGTCCTTCATCTTCCTCAACACGCCCATGTTATTCTAGTTCTTGTTGTTGTGTAATCCTCAGAATTCTGTGTATTGGCTAATCTCTCACTCGTCCACGTTCACGTCTTCCACATGCTTGTCGTAAGTTATTTTTCATCCACCTCTCCAAGCTTCACGCAGTGTTGGTTCGAACTTAAATTGCAATGATGCAAATGTAGCATGGTGGTGGTATTCCATCCTTGCAAGAACAATTTGGATTAATAGATTAACTATCTACAGCTTGTAGTGATGTAGCTATGCGACCTACTCATCTCTAACGACCTTGTTCACTACTCTAGATAGCCCAATCTGAGAATCAGAAAACTTGTACTCTTCCCAAATGATTGGCACTAGCTAGATGGCTTACCTTTAGTCTTGACGTTGCATTGTGTGGCTTGGCAACTACATTGATGACTTAGTAATTTCCAGACAACCCTATAATGGTAGAACTTGGAAAAGAGTACAAATGATAGGATTGAATCTAATCTACTGCATTAATCAATCAATAGTAATACATGCAAATCACACACAATAGCAAAAGCAAATGATGAACAAGTACGAATAGATATCGCATTAATGATAGCCTATTACGACATTCTCTTACATACATAGTATCTGATCCTGTGCAGAATACCTCCAAAACACTCCACTATCTCTCCTGGCATACATAATGCATCTACAATGGACTCTCTCCAGCATATACAATGTCTCCCCTGTTTGTGTGTGTACCCTCTCAAATAAATGAGGGAGTCTTATTTAAACTATGGGGACGGTAGTTGTGTAACTACTGTCCTCCATACCTCACCTCCTAACTACAAGACAAACTAGGTGTTAACTACGTTTGCATGACTATGTTTGCACATATCTCCAACTTGAGTATTATTACATGTATTATTACAACGTACATCTTTTATTCAAAATTACAAAACTTAACATGTGTAGTTGACATCCACACATTTTTTTTCTAATTTGTTTATTTCCTTTGTTGAGGTGGCACATCAAAGCTAGCGCCTATAAAGTGAGTGCATTCGTACAGGCTCATATGCAATGCAGTATCTTGTTAATATCAAGTCATCATTCAGCCATTGTTTTTGTATATTGTTTGCGTGTGTTCATATTCATTGTTAGTGCAGCAGATTAAATTTCCAGACCGTTTTTGTTACATTGTAATTGTCGTACTCTATCTGTATAGGGCTGTCTAGGCTAGTTCTAGGCCATCCCATGCAAGCTTGGGCCTTCTGACCTAAATACAAGTCGTTTGAGTGTCGTGTTAGGCCGTTTGGACCTCAGACTAGGTTGTCTGATTTGGTGTTGTGCAAGGCTGTTGAAGAGGAGTTGGTGCAAGTTGTCTGTGTGCATCTTGTAGAGTTCCTGAGCAATCTAACTGTCATTCCTAATCATTCCGCCAAGGGTGGAGTACCACCACCATGCTACAACACTCTAGCCTTGAAAGTAACAACTTGCTCCAAGTTTTCCTCTTCCCTATTTTTAATTCTTTCTTCATGGGACATAAGTGATCCCACCAAATCATCAAGCTCCAACTTCTTCAAATATTTGCTCTCTTCATTAATCATTGCATAATTGTTCCACTTTGGTGTTAATATTCTCAACACAATTTTAACATCTCCTTGTGTTGGTTCTTCACTATAGAGACTCATTTTGTGCACGATGTCGTACACCCTAACACAATAATCTCCCACATTCTCATTTTCCTTCATTCTTAGATTTTCATATTCTTTCTTCAATGTCTATAACTTCATCAATTTCACTTATTCAGACCCTTGATAAGCTGTCTCCAAGGTGTCCCAAGCTCCTTGGCAGTCTTGACATCAACAATTCTTGGAAAAATCAAGAGTGCTTTTATGTGATACAAAGCCAAGGAATATTTTCTTTGTGCTTTGTCTGTATTCTCTTTTTCCTATGGTTTATAAAATAGTCCAATCTGCTGGTTTCATGTATCCATGTTCCACAACACTCCACACTTCCTTGGCAGTCAGCAAAGTCCTCATTTTATGTACTAGTAATCATTATTTTCTCCTTTAAATTCAGGGATGGGCAGTGAAGAATTGCTATGAGCCATGACAACTACAACAACAATGCATGCAGTTTTCCTCCACAAACTTGAACTCTGAATTCTCTTGTTTAAGAAGTAAAATCTTTAAGCCCTCCGCTTCTCCAAAACCAATTCAAAATCAAATTATACTGACTTCAGAAGATTCCTTATTCTTGCATTAAGAAGAATTATTAATAATTATTTGTTCTAGCATTAGTTAATTAGACTAGATTGCAATCTCGATATGTTAAAAAAATGTAAAGATGGTAAGACCAAGGAAAATTTTGATGTGAAAACTATAGAGGTGAAAAATTATGCAGCTTTTGATGGTTTTATCTAAATGACAGATTATGTTAGCAACATTTACATCTACAATAATTCCTGGGGACCATATGCTTTGTCTGATTATAGAGCATCCACCATAATTTTATTCACATTTACCATTTTCAAGATGTGAGAACAAGTGATTTATTTCCAGTGTTTGGCACAGGCAATACAGAACCTGTTACAACTAGTAATTGGCAGTATCCCATCATTCAACAGATAATTGGAGAAGTTTAAAGTGATGTCAGAGAAAGCTGAATTCCAAGAATTATTTTTAGTTTAGATTACATTGATGATTCCCAAATATGCAATCATATGGCCTTTGTGGTAAATTTGCATTCCGTTTCTTTTCCATCATTTTAAGGATTTTGTCTAAACAATTAATAGTAGAGAATTTTACCTGATAAAAACTAAATTGAGACAGACTTCAGTTCTATAACACTATTTATTTATCTTGAAAAGTCTTCCCTTTTGTAATAGACATACAAAATCATCATAAAAGGAATTTATTGCAACTTTGTCTAAATTTGGAAAACTGAAAATTGAGATGAATAAACATTCACCAAGATCTATAAACTTCTAAAAACATATTAGATTTTTGAATTTTGTTTTGGAGAATTTCCTGGTTGTTGTAGTTTATTGATGAGTGTCCTCTCTATCAAATGTGAAGAATAAGATAATTTAGTTGTTAGGAAAAGTTGATTTTTATTGGTCTATAAAAATATGCATGTTCCTCACATTTTTCACTACAAGTTTGACTTATAACCACGTTGGTAATAACCACAGGAGGATGGTATCAATTTAGCAACTCTGATTAAAAGCACCCATCTCTATCGCCGTTCAAGAAATCGTGACCATGTTTTGGACTATGTTCCACCAACTCCACAAGAATTCAAAGAAGTGTATGAGCGAAGAAGTGGGTATGGATATTTAGATAGAACACCTACATTTTGTTTCAGAATTATTTCTTTGCACTTAAGGATTCAGTGGATGTCAAATATAACTATACACATAATACCGAAGCTCTGTTAAGTGTTTGAATTCTTTTAGAAATTGATTTTATAACTTGTCCATTGTTTTATCCTTCCCAATTAACAGTTGAACATGGTAAATTTTTTGAGAATACCCATGGCACTCATATTTGAAGTTTTGTCATTAATTGTGTAGGTGGTTCCTCCGAGCAACAAGCCCCGTACTATTTTCTACTTTAGAAGATGGCAAGATAGTTAAAGGACTTGGGGGGATTCCTCAGCATGGCCCTGTTCTGTTAGTGGGAAATCACTTGTTGATGGGATTAGATGTATATCCAGTGGTCGGGGAATTTCTTAGGGAACGGAACATTCTTGTCCGTGGGATAGCTCATCCCAATTTGTTCTCTAAAAAATCAGAAGAGGTGCTTGATATAACTAGTCAACTTGATACTATAAGACTTTTTGGTGCAGTACCTGTGTCTGCAAAAAATTTTTATAGGCTTCTTTCTACAAAATCATTTGTTCTGTTATATCCAGGAGGTGTACGTGAAGCTCTGCATCGAAAGGTATGTAGTCAAACTGTCACTGCACCGATCTGATCTCAAAGAAAAGCAAGAGATGTGCACTTATTTTTGCCGGCACTGGAACTTTATATATATTATATATACTCTGAATTTATGTAATTAAAGATAAAATAACACATCATTGGAGACATCTTCAGAGCTTGACTTTGGATATCATGAAACTTTGGATGTTTGATATACTCTTCAAAAGACATTTAAATTTCAAGAAATATAATTGAAAGTTGAGAGGTATTGAGTGAACCAAACTTTGAGGCTAGTCATAATATTCTTCCCTATAGAAAATTTTGAAGTTTAAAAGCACAAAACCAAAAATTCACATGCCAATTATCAAATTGCATGGTTTTATGTCTGGGGTCAGACATGTGCACTAGATTACTATCATTGCATTTGTACAGGAAATTTTCTGATGAATCATGTTCTCTGCACTATTAGAAAATGGTTTTGAATGAAAATAGAATATTCTACAAAGATTTAGGAACCTATCCTGATGTAAAAATCGTATTGTGTTTTCTGAAATCCACACAAATATCATCCTTAATTGAAATTATCAGGGAAGATTTATGTAAAACAATATATAATATTTTTTGAGTGGCTTGTTTGCAAGTTTTGATGTTTGATGCAATCATGAGATATTGGTCTTAATCTTTCTGATTGTTTGATGAGGATTGCTATTGACAATTACTGATTCATTTTTTAGTGAAAGTACAAGTTTTCTCAAGCAATTTTGCCAAAACAGTCAAATATAAGTGTGTCTAGATGTGAGTATAAATGAACTACAAATGGAAGGAACAGAAAGATTTTATTGCTAATGTTGTGATGCTATTCTCTCTCTCTCCCTCTTTAATAATTTCCTTCCATGAATTCTCTGCACTCTTAATCCTGACTCTTTGTACTCCCCTCCCTCCCTCACATTGAAAATCTTTTATCAAATTCTAAATTTGACTTCCTGTTTATATTATTGACAAATAGCAAATGGTATGCTGTCTATCACCATAGGGAGAGCAGTACCAGTTGTTTTGGCCAGAGAGGGCAGAATTTGTTCGAATGGCAGCCAGATTTGGGACCACAATTATTCCTTTTGCAGCAGTTGGAGAAGACGATCTTGCTGAGGTGAGTATTCAGAACATTTTATGTTGTCATAAATATTCTTGCAATGCAGTTTATGATATTGTTTTGAGCAATTATATTATCTGAAAAGATTAGTTTATATTTACTTTAATTTTTGCTTTGTAATCTTATATATATTTTATGTACAATAAACTAGTGGGCAGTTGGGTAACTAAGCACAAAGAGAGTGCACACAATCATGATGAATATATACATATATAGATGAACATCGTAACATAATGTTAAGAAAAACAATCAGAATAGGTGAATGAATATAATCAGTACATGTAATGAATCTTGTGACAGGACTTTATTGATACAGGCACCAAAGTCATGTAATATGGCACTTGCCTAATTTGGTTTAATACCTACACTATGACAACTAATGAGTATCCTATGATGATCTTAAAGTGGACATGAAATAAAATTAAAATAGAGGACCTGTTTATAGACTTCGGGAACCTGCATCAAAGAAACAAAGTTGGGAGAAACGTATCAGAAACCCCTTGATTTGCTATAAGGACATATGCTTATTACAATCCATTGTTTCTTACATTAATAACATTGGGCATCATGTTAATACATCACATTAGCACTTGAGGACTTTATAAAACAGTGTGTGTAATGTTACTTTTACTATAAATTTAGACAAAACCCAACTTGAACTAGGTACGGAGATGTTATTATGAAGTAGGGCTAACATCTAATCTCCCTAATAAAGTTTAGTGTGTCTATCAACTTTTGATCATGATCTCCTTCTGTAGAAATGGAATACAACACACCGCAATACAATTCCATTAACACTCATATATAAAAAAAATACACAATAGGAATACTTACAAATACAAATTGCTACAGTGCATACACAACATGTATCCTACAGTATCTGCAAAACATCATATTTCGACCAATGAAAACATGCACACCTACTCCCACATTTGTCACATAGATGCATACTTATAGATATAACGGGATCGGTAGGTGGTTGACAACTACCTCCAAATTACCATTTACATAAAAATTAAAAAATAACCCATTACTTTACATTATTACAAACCCTTTGTGCACACACAAAACATGTCATTCATGCAGATGTGTCAATTCGTCTACCTACATCTATCCCTTTTCTAGACTTGTCGATGTCTGACACATGAACTGAACATTGGGGATAGAAGTACTAAACACTGTACTGTAATCTCTTGTCACGTGTCTTCTGCTTTCTCCTATTCCACAGATCTTCGACAATTGGCTTCACCGCAAATTGTTGCCAACAATCTATTATTCTCTAATTGCTCACACCACTTCTTGCAATCAGCATCATCACCAACATGATGGGAAACACCTGTCACTACTTATGTCATGGGTCAAGGGGTAGTGCCCCTTATGGGGTTGGGGGGCAACACCCTTTGCACATGGCTCGTGGGCTAGATGGCCTTGTCTTGGCCTCTAACGACCCACCTCTTTGGCTTGATGGATCACCTCTTGGGTTAGATGACCCTAGGTTTGATGGTCCATTTCTTAGGCCAAACGTTCCTGGGCCTAATGACCCACATCTTGGCCGAGACAGCCTTTTGTTAGGCCCTAATGAATCTTAGGGCTAGACAACTCTCACTTGAGGCCTAGGCCTGAGACATTGGTCGAATGGCCTGGCTCATTGGTTGGATGACCTGACTTTGTTGGACAACCCATTGCTTTTCCTGATGATGATTTGTCGTTGTCGCAGCGTTGGGTGCTCCTCGGATGACTCCCTTCTCCTATGTGCACAAGTCTTCATCTCACTAGATGGCCCATTTCTAGTGCACAAACAACTCTAACTTGCAACTGCACTATTGTGCCCAACTTGATCTTTACCTAAACGCAATATTTGACTACAATTTCTCTCTTTTGCCAACACATTAGTTCTTCCTCTTAGCATGCAGATTTAGCTAATTTTTCTCTTCTTACTGATAAAACCCTAACTAGTTTTGTTGCCTAGGGATTGAATTTATCCTTCTTTTTACGGTTGTGCTCCTTGGCTAAAACCGGTTCACTCACATTAGACTTCTGATTTTTACTTCCGTTGAAGAAGGGTTTTTAGCAAAAATTTCATTTTTGTTGCTTTTTTGGCATGCCCTTCCTCCAAAATGACGGTGAGTTTCACTTCTCAATTGGTTCGCCTTTCTTCCTTGTTTCTATGGAATTTCTCATGGTGAAAATTCCTTGCTTTTCTTCTTCCATGTCCTAGAACCTTCCCTAGGTTGTGCCCTAGTTGGTGTTGGTTGACTGACAGTTGCTTTCTACTATTTGTGTCTATGTTGATTCCTCTTCCTTGTTACTTCTTGGCTCTCTTGCTCATGAGAATGTGACAATGAGAGCTCTTCTCCCCTTTTCATAAGTTGAGGGAGGTAGATTGAAACTTGGATTACATGCACCAAGCTTGTCACCATTCTCTTAACCGCCACTTCAAATCCTCCAAGCATCCATGGAACTGTTTTGTGTGCACTCGATTCCTCAATCGAGGGTTGGCGGGCCCATTCAATGGATGTGTACACATAAGTCCTTCCTTGGTGAAAGTGAGTTCATCTTTGGACAAAATGGCCCTGGGGGCTAGACAGCCTCTTGATCATCCTAACGACCTACCTTCAAGCCTAGATGACCTACTTCCTAGGCCAAACAACCTAGCCCCTTAGCTTGATGGTGTGAGGGTCATCTAGGGGCCAAACAACCTGGGAAGGTTCTAGACGCCCTCTTAGGCCTAAAGGCCCAAGGGTCATTTTGGGGCCTGTTGCCCCTTCTAAACAACCAAGAGGAAGTCTTGATGGTCCTCCCCCTAGCCAAATGGCCTCTAAGTTGTCTGGGGTTGAGTCCACTCCCCTAAACCACTGGGGAGAAGCCTTGATGGCGTCCCCCCTTCCCTAGGCCATCCTTGACAACTCATGCAAATGGCCTAGATGGCATCTTTCGCAAGCATGCCATAGACGACTTGGGTGGCCTGATGTCTTGCATAAACTGCCTACGGAATTGTTCAATTTGGAGGATGACAACAATCAATACTTGTCCCAATGCCATCTTCCCAACATAGTCAATTTTTGACTTGTTATTCTCCTTCTTTGGCCTGGGCTTCGACTAAGCTTCACTGCTCTTTTTCTCCTTCGTCTACTTGATCGACATGTAGCATATGCTTCCTCATTGTCAACTTCATTGGAGACAGTTGTGAGCTAGTCTTCCATTGATCATGGTTTGCACACTACATTGTGTTGTCTACCGACAAAATATCACTATTTGGAAGCTCTTCCAAGTTATCTAGTGGATGGCTATTAGGTGGACATATCACCACTTGGTCATCAACAAAACCCAAAGTTGTCGTTCTTGGCACTCCACGAAGCAAGTAGTTGCGTAGCTTCCTTTTATGATTATTGTAACTACCTCTAATGTTTGCTCTTTGTCTATTTAAACCCAAGTTGGGACTGACACTACTCTAGTCTTCTTCTTCACTACTTGGACTTGTCAAAGACACACTGCTGTTCATCATCAAGAACTTGTGCACTTCATTGTTTGGTGAGTGGTTGCCATGCAAAATATTCTTTGGTGGTTTCCTTCCTGGTGCATTGTCGTCATCGTTGGCAAACATAACAGGTACCTCATGCATGTCCTTCCTTCCAACTTATACCAAACCCTCGCTTGCGATGCTTGTCAAGCTACTTTTCACAAAGCTACTACTTGTCAAGTTGGGCATCGCCTAGTTGTTCATTGCCAAGTTGCTCATTATGTTGATCATCGTAAAATTGTGTTGAAAGCTAGTAATTGCCAAGTTACTTGTCAAGTTTTTTTTTGCCAAGTTGCTCCCGAAGTTGTTTACCAAGTTGTTGGTTGCCAAGTTGCTCAACAAATTGTCCCTTGTCAGATTTTTCATCACCAAATTGTTCATTGCCAAATTGTTTTCTGCTAGATTGCTTGTTCCCAAATTACTCTCAACTTCCTTGGTTGTAATCAAGTTCACCTCCTCCATTAGAATCACTACATCAATTTCACATCTTCCTTGCTAGGTCTACGACTCTTCTCTGGCTCTTCGAACCCTCTAAATATTGTTGGTTCATCCCAACTTGCAGTATTTATGACATTCATGTGTGAAGTGCCCCCACAAATGGCATCACTAGCATTGCACAATGTGTCTGCCCTCAGTATCATACTCAATTTGACGACTTTCAATTTTATGGTAGTTGTCATGGCCTGCACCACCACAGGCATACCTCCTTGTTACACTCTCCCTTTGTGTTACATATACCTGTAGCAACAATATTTCGCTCTTCGAGTTGCACTCATCCTTGGCCTCATCCTCAGTGTCATTGCTCTTCTTTTTAAAAGTCACTTTCTTCACTGATGTCACAACCCAACACTTGGATGATGCACTCAAATCATCCTCCAAACTACTCTTGTTTTCAAAATCATCACTTTCATTGCAAGAGACTTTCATCATTATAGTCAATTTCAACATTAGAGTCGTTTCCATCATTGGGTCGCTCTCATCCTCATTAATATGATCCCAAATTTTTGATGATGTCTTTGCATCACTTTCCAAGTTCAAGGCTTGCACAAAGGCCTCTTCATGTGATGTTGTAGGGACCACCCTGATCTTCTTTTAGTACATAGGAATGAGGCCCTCCGCAAACCACCTTTTCTTCAATGTGTCTGATGGATCCTCCTCTAGATGAGTAAACAACCCACTCAACATTCATTCGTAGGACCAAATAGACTCTTTCTCACCCTATTCCAAACTATAATTTTGTAGCATAGTGGTATCCCAACGGTGGAGGAACAAAGTGACAAATTTACAGGCCAAGCAAGACTACAATCAATGCAATTTCACAATGTCTCATCATGCACTTGTACGACAATCCAAATGTCATGCACTTGTATGACAGATTGGGTTCTCACTTGTCTGGCAAGTACTTGAACAACAACTAACTTGCTTACTTGTATGGCACACAAGTGACTTGTATGACATTCACTTGTATGCTAGTTCACTCACTTGAATGGCACAATGCAATCCACTTGAACGACGCAATGCAATACATGTGAAAAACACTTTCCACAACTCCACTCATATGGCATCTCTCATACGGTGATCTGGACTGCAACTCTTTATCGTACAATGATCTGGCTGCAACTCTTCCATGCTTGTGCACAAAAATTTATACACACACAATCTACTAATCTACCAGACTACCAACAACAAAATTATCATACAAAAATCATGGATCACACAAATGAAGGATGAATCATCATTGTATTACTCAATTTGTAAAGCATCAATAGTACAAAACATTTGCTTGGCAATACAATGAAACAATGGATACATAGATTATATAGGAATAGATACTCTCTCGTACTCTCCTGGCGTCTTCCTCTTTGATGGTGTGTACAAAAGTAGTCTCATGGTACTGCACAATTGAATGGGGGGTCCCATTTAACTTTGGGGCCTTATAGTTGCTAACAACTGCCACCCTCACCCATAACTACTTCCCTAATCGCATGTGTGTTTCACACTTATTACTATTTCTATGGACAATTTCTTTGACTGGTCAGAACTAGCTCCCCTTTAAATTGGTTGATGTCCTCATCGAAAATTGCATCTGCTCTTGAGACTTGGGTTTTGTTGAGGACTAGGAACATGTACACCTCCAAGATCTAAGATTTGTTTTAAGGCCTCTGTTTCTCCTTTCAATCTCTTGGCATAGGCCTAGTATTGAGCCCACTCTAAGCCATAATGATTTGAATTTTGCTTGAACTCCGCCAACCTAGCCTTCAATTTGACCTCTCTCTTGGCTACCATTGCCCAACTGTTCATCCTTCTTAGCTATCAATTGATTGCGGTGCTTAACCTTCTGACTCTTCAACTCCAACAACCGCTCTCTCACTGCACATTTTGACTTCAACCAGTCTTGCTCCTTCGCATTGATCTTCTCCTCAACCTGGCAAGCTCTACTTCAGCGTCCTGCACCTACTAAAGTCATACCTCCATCTCCCTCAGTTGGTTAGCCTACTCCATGTTCTTCTCCTAAAATTTCTCTAGTCCTGTGGCTAACCGCTCAATCATGCTAATAAATTCATTCTCGCATATGATTTGACCATCTTAGGTGCCAATTTAACATACTTGACACCTCCTTCTGGACAAGCTACCAAATCTGCTTCATCAATATACAACCATGGCGGATGTCGATAGAGTATCTAAGTTCTCTTGCAGTTTCTTCAATCTAATTATTGACTTGACATTGCCTTCCAGATCCCATGGTTGCACTTGGTGAATCTCATGAAATTGCTTCATATGCTCATCATCTCAATCCTAGTGCACCAATTTGCTCAACTCATTCTCCAATCTGAGCTTCTATAGTCACAATTCTCCCACTCATTCAACTCTAAACTCATTGTGTACTATCTCAAACAATCTAGTTAGCATCTCAAAAAATATATCAACCTATTCATTTATTTACTCTCCTAGAACTAGTGGTCTCCTTAGGTTCAACACTTCAATGATGAAATGCTCACTTGCATCTTCCACCAACTCCATGTCCGTATCATCTTTGGTGGTTGTTTCCTCAATATCCTCTCCACCATGACCTATCAGGTGATCGGTCTTTTGGATGTTGTGCCCTCCTGAATAGGTTGTGCTGCATCAGTTGCCACCATTTGCTGCTCTCTTTCTAGTTCCTCCAATGGTTGGCTTCCCTCACCTCTTTGCCACACACTAAAATCTGATGCAAACTGCTTTCCTTTCTCCCTTCTATCCTCTGGAACTATTGGTGTCGGTGTCGTCTCTAATGTTGTAGATGTGATCTTTAGTTGTGCCTCTTCATCGAGTGGGGATGATCCACATGGATCTACTTGTTGCACAAACTGCAATGGTGTACTAACAAAACTGTCGAGTGAGTTGATATTATCCACCTGAATACTCCTTGCACCTTCCTCCTATGCAACATCCATTGCAGTCTAATATTCTACATCCACATCCACAACAATCGATTTGTACGCTTGCTATGCAGTTCTCTCCTCTCCATATCTTATGCTACGTATGCAATAGTGTCCTATGGATGTTGTTCAACCACTGCAACTCTCTCTTGAGTCATCATCTTTCCTACGATGCCTTCCTGCATAGCCTAACTCTCTTGATGTGTAGAGACTTTCTCTGGCATTGCTACCTGTGGTGTTCCATGCTTCTTGCTTTGACCCTCTGCCATCCATTGTTCTTTGCCACTCAATTTTTTTGTGGCTTGTTGTAAGGGGTCTGCCTGTGACTACAATCTCTCCATCTGCTGATGTTGAGGTTGAGCTCCTAATCACTGTAACTCTAACCTCCTATGCATTTTCTCTTTCTGCACCAACTCCTTTGTTTGTGGTTGCTCATCAGCTCCCTGTGAATCTGCACTCTCCTCTTTTGAAGCCTCTCGTTCCTTCCTCTTCCTTGTAGTACCCTTCTTTTTCATTGGGGTACTTGGCTTCATAAGTGGCAGCACGTGGACCCACGTATATATTGTCGACTAATGCTCCAGAATCAACCTAGGTGCATTCAAACCAGGAAACTGCAGCTTCTCCTGCATCACAACATTCATCATGATCGAAATGGCATGGAAAGCCATTGAAAAATTCCTCATCTACCGCATAAGGAAACTCTTGATATTGTATGATAGATACAATGCCCAATCATACACAACACCAACCATTATTCCTTCCATGTATGGTATGAGCCAAGTGGACATCTCCAAGGCTCTCTACTCTCCTAAAAGTTTTGACATGATCACATTCATCATACACTACAATTTCGCTGTCTTCAAATGTTGTATCTTCAATCCATGACTCCCATGCTTCAACATTTTTGTCGCCTCCTCTGGACTAAGATTAGTGACCCTATTCATCATATCCTTCCATTGGGGCAAGTTTACCACCTCGTTTCTCATTGGTATGCCTGAACTTGGCAATCCAAATGTCCTCCAAAAATTATCAGGTGAGAACACAACTTGCTTCTCACGGTCTCCAATAAAAATCCTACTCATTTGCTATTGTGGATCATATGTCTATTGCATTTGCAACAAGTACTCCTTGAAGAACTCAAAATTTGGAATCTGCAAAATATGGTGCACTCTTGCACTCTTAAATGCATTCTTCAATGGATGATCATGTACATGCTTCTGTCACTAATTTTTACAAAACTCTCCTATTGTTTGTTGCCACATCATCTCCTACAAGGGTACGGCCATCCTCTCTCGTCCCTCGCCTTTCTCTTTCTCTTCAGGTGCAGCCTCCACTTCTCTTTCTCTGGGAGTGTTGGATCTCGACCTTTCCTTAGAGTATACACCATGCTGCCTACCCATGCTATCTTGTTTGACATCCTAACTACGTTCTCTCTCCCTTGAATGTACATGCTTTGCAAGCGCTCTCCTTGCAACGGACTCCTTCATTGGTAAATGGAGGAGTATGAGATATTTCCACCTACCTGCCTCTGTATATAGACAGAGGATACTGAAGAAATTCATGATGAAATCACTAAAAATAGCAAGAAGGTCGCACCCAAGGAATAAGAGGAAGAAAAATAGACGTTCCCCAAAAACATTGTAGAATATACAATTAGTGATGTTGTAATTGATAAGAAACCAACACACGAGGTAGATGTGTAGAGAGTAACAAATGAACCAAAAAACATCAAATTTGAAGGACCGAAGATGGTTGAACTAAATTTAGGAAGCAAATAAGAGTCAAGGATAATCCATTGGGGAGATGAATGGGGTCCAGTGCTGAAGCAACAACTTTCAAAGTATTCTTGCAGTATAAGTCTTTGCGTGCACATACAAATATCTGAAAGGTATACCTCCAAAGTTGTGTGTACATTGGATCCAGTTGATCCCAAGAGCCTTACCGATATGGAGAAGGCCATAGGGAATGAATCCAAAGTACACAACTTTGGTAAATGTGGAGATTGAGAATATGTTGGATGCTGACATAATTTTCAAAGCCACGATGGCAAGTGGGTGTCACCAATAGTAATTAAAATGAATAAGGAAGTGAAAAGAATCTGCGTATGTATAGATTTTAGAATTCTAAATGCTATTACAATAAGGGATCCCTTCCCAATCCCCTTTAACGATTCTATCTTTAGACATGAAATCTACTTACTTTTGGATGGGTTTTCCGCCTGCAATCAAATAAGCATCGTAGAAGAGGACAACTTGAAGGCAACGTTTGTTGTAGACTATGGCATTTATGCATACAATAGAATGCCATTTGGGCTGTGTAATGCCCTTGCCACATTTCAGATTATCATTTTGTATATATTTAAGCAAATATCAACAAGTTCAAAGATTTCCTAGATGATTGGTCCTTGTACGGGAAAAAGGAAGAGCACTTGCAAGCATTGGAAGAATATATGAAATTGTGCATGAACACTCATTTAGCATTGAACCTGACAAAATGTAAGTTGATGGTACCATATGGTAAGCTATTGGGACACATAGTTTGTAAGGAAGGGATGAAAACAAATCTTGATAAAATTCGTGTCATAGTGAATATGGAAGAACTTCATGGCGTGAGTTCATTGAAGACTTTTCTGGGATCAATAGGATATTATAGAAGGTTTATCAGGAATTTTGCCCATGTGTCCTACTCATTAGACTTATTGACAAGAAAGAATGTTCCTTTTAGGTGGACAGAGGAGCATCAAGGAGCGTTCAAGGAGTTGAAGACAAAGCTAGTGTGTACACATATTCTGGTATTCACAGATTGGGATAAGGAATTTCATGTCCATGTGGTTGCGTTCAATTTTGCAATTGGATGTGCATTGGCTCAGAAGGGGCAATTTAGGCTAGACCAACCTATCTTATTTGCAAGTTGGTTTTTGTCAAGAGCAAAGAAGAAGTACAACACAACCGAAATGGAAGTGCTAGGGATGGTGTATGCTGTCCAAAAATTCAGGAACTATTTTCTAGCCAATTCTTTTGCCTTTTATGTCAATCATCAGGCATTGTTGTATTTGATTAATAAGCCGACTATTCACGGATGAGTTAGCAAGTGGCTCGTCACATTGCAAGAGTTTGGATTTCAGTTAGTGGTCAGACCTGAAAAGAAATGTTAATAGCATATCAACTATCAAGGATTTGCTCAAGAGAACCTATAGGAGGAGTGTCAAACGAGTTTCCTAACACTCAATTGTTTACTATAAGCACTATACCATCATGGTATAAGATGATAGGTGAATACCTATCTACAGGGGAGCAGCCAAAAGAGATATCGATAGGAGAAAAAAGAAAAGTGATTATAAAGTTAGTCTTTTCAATTGATAGCAGGATTGTTGTATAATATGGGACCTAATGGAATACTAAGGAGATGTGTAATGGAGAAGGAAGTTAAGGTAACATTGAAGGAAGCTCATGAAGGATTGGCCGAAGGGCATATGGGACTAGATGCAACGACAAGGAAGGTGCTTCTAGTAGGGATATGGTGGCCCACCGTCTATCACTATGTGGAGTTTGTGAAAGCATGTATACGTGCCAGAGAGTGGGGAAGCCGTTATGAAGAGACTTCATGCCATTACATTCATCTTGGCCACAGGAATTATTTGAGAGATGGGCTTGGATTTTATTGGACCCATAAGAACAAGCCAAATGAGGAAGTATCGGTACATAGTAGTGGCGACTGAATACCTAAAAAAATGGGTAGAAGCAAGGGCACTACCAGATAATTCGGAAAAGAGTACAACCTGGTTCTTATATGAACAAGTAATAACTACCTTTGAACTACCTGTTCACATAAAAAATAACCCATTACATTATTGCAAACACTTTGCCATGTACACACAACACTACATGACAACTTATTACAAACACTTTGTGCATGCACATTCAGACATATAAATTCATACACTCAAACATGCATTCATTCATGAAAATGTGTTAATTCACTTGCCTACACCTTCATCTTGCTTGCATAGGTTGATGATTTTCTTTACATATAATGCTATTGATGCAGAAGTTGATGGTGGTGCTTCCTTGTCATTTAGGGCTACACTTTTCTATTTTTTTTGGTGATGATTCCGTGAAGACTGTTTCTTCATTAATGATTTATTGTGGGGTGAAATTTATATTACTCTAAAAGGTTCTGCTTACCCTCATTCTGATAATCCTAACAGGACGTCCTATCTTACAACATAAACATGCTTGCTAGAACATAATTTTTCTTAGTGTTTAGGTTTCCCACCAAGGCATTATCCACAATGTTTGGACATCTCAAGATTCTCAACTTCCTTTTTGTTTTCTGCTGTAGAATAATGTCATAGGCCATTGGACTTGGCTCATTTATTTCTCTGTTTTTTGGTGATATAATTGTGTGAAATGCCAAGGGACTTGGATCGTTTAGTATCATATCTCAGCTATTCTAAGTAGAATGAAACTTCTTGTTGATATGATGCAGCTAGTTCTTGACTACAATGATCTGAAGAAGTTGCCTTACTTGAGCGATTGGATAAAACAACAGAATCAAGATGTACAAAATATAAGGTGTGTTTACAATTGTCATCTCTTTAATTACTACATGCCCCTTTCTCTTTTTAATTTTTTCATTTCATCTTCTTTGTGTCAAACACCATACTCCGCAATTGTGACTAGCACTTTAGAGCTAGAGTTTTTGTGTTAATCATTTGTTATAACTCGTATATAATTCAAGGATTTTTTTATTTTACCAAGTGTAACTGATTTTAGAATTGTATCCATTTCAGCCCAGTAAAATACAATTGGTAGTCATATGTCAAGGAGGACAATAGTGATAATATGAGCAGGGATACAATTATTAATAGACTTTGAGAAGCAATATGGGACTCTTTGGAGTATGTTGAAGACTGTTTTGGAGAATCAAGTATTATATTGAATTAAAGAAAACTATAGGAGGTTGAACCAGGACCTTTTGTCAAGGATTAAGGGACCCAAATCTGTTATGGGCATAAAAACTGTAATATCATATTTAATAAAATTATGAGGCCTTCTAAAGGTTAAATTATTACCATGTAAGAAACCTCTTGCATCAATTAACGATAGGTTAACTTTGATTGTTAAATACAAATACCTCAAGTTTGGATGGATAAAAATCATCTGTCATCCAAGGAGGAAAATAATATAAAGTAGAAAAGAAGTATCATTTTCATTTACTCCCTTGAAAAGGAAATTTCATCACAAAGAGAACACACTTCTTGGAGACATTCTCAGGTGTTGAAAGAGAGATTGACTGAAGTAAGTTGGGTGAGATGATGGAAGTATTTTGTTTACGAGAACTTTGGCTATTTGAAGGGGGACCATACATCTAGAAAATGAATCTTCAAGAATTATGTACGCAATGATCCAACACTCTTCTTTGTGTGGGCATGTCTTTTGCTTAAGAAGTATATCATTGCTAAGCCACTCTTCTAATGATGCTTAATAATATTGTAGACATGTGTTGTTGCAGGCGACAAATCTGCTTCCCAAAAGAGGTGAAAAGTCTAAAGAAATTGTTTTGCAATTTGAGCAAGTTTTGTTTATAAAGTTGACAAAATGAAATATGAGATGAAATGCATATCAAATCAAATGAAATTAAGTTAAATGTAATTAAAGTCCAAATTAAATGAAATGAGGTAAAATTAGGATGAAATTAGAGTTTAATGAAATAACTTAGAACTTTAGAAAAGTGAGATTAATTAAATGCATGAATGAAGGGTTTGGGGTGGTCGTTGTAAATGAAGCGTTGTCCCGGGAACCGCTTGGAACGGCCTGGGGAAGGCTTCATAAGGCCCTCCCTCCATTTTTTAGTTAATCATGCAAAGCGAGAGAGAGCGATTTTGATCCTGAGTGCAGGCCAAGAAGGACTATTATGTATTTCTGATATATTTCGTGTAAGTATGGAGTATGGTTCATGTTATTGCAATGGACGTGAATGCTAAGTTGATTGCTACTAGGTAGCATTGTTATTGCTATTACTGTTATTTGTGACAGCCTTTGTAATTGTTGGTGGATACTGCAAGTTACAACAGTAAGCGCATAATAATATATTCAACCATTGTTTACCATTGCAGTCTCATTGTTGTGTTTCTGTTATATGATGCATGTGGTGAATTTGTATTGCAATATGCATGGATTACTACTTGATAATATTGTTTCTAAGCATCTGTAATGTTAGATCGGTAGACTTGTATGTTATAGTATAATCTGCAGGGTATAGTCGATCATACGCTTGTGTGCAGGGGATTGGCAGTTGTAATAGTTGCAAATTGTACAGTTGTGAAATCGTATGAGGGAAAACAGAGGAGTGTTGCCCCTCCTAAGATCGCTTGCTAAGTGACTTTGCATTGTAAAGAGTTATCATCGTATGATTGTTAAGGGGATTACCCATTAGCTTTACATTGGATCGTATGATAGACCGATCGTACAAGGAAAATGAATTGTGCAAAGGCAGGATTTTACAAGAGGTTGCATTGTACAATTGATTGATTCATACGATAGGATGGATCGTATGATAGATACATCATACGATAAAGTGCATTGTACGACCAATAGATTTGTACAAGAGAAGGGTCGTACCATTAGTTGAGTTTATAGTTGAGATCACACAAACTTGATCCATGTTGTATGATGGTGTTTCTAGTCTCATGACTACAGCACTATTCAGTTCTTGAACCTGTCACCACCCTATTGTTGGGAATACTACCACTCGTGCTACAAACTATCCAAAAGATCTGACAACGGAAGATAGGAAGGATTGATCTTCTCATCAAGTAAGAAACCGTAGCATCAAGGCACATATTCCAAAATAACAGTTGAACCCATAATGATAGAAGAGACTCAAACTCACCTACTTGCACGACTTTCAGCCTGACAAGTCCAAAAAAATGGTTGGTGCATTAAAGGTGATAGCATGGGAAGATGCAATAGAATCAACCCTGAAACTAGAGTATTGAGGCTACGACAAAATATTCAAGCGACTGGTAGGAGATTTTTTGGAGAAGGGACAAGTCCAAGAAAGACTCCTTGAGGTGCATGATAGATAAGCAAGTGTTGGGAACTACTAATGACTATGCTAAGGAAGTTGAGTTTTTGGAAGAAAACTACCAGTTTAGAAAGCAAAACCTTGCCAAGAGAAGTTGAGTGGCAAGATGTTCATGAAGTACCTCAGCAGGTATTGCCAAGTGAAGTGACAGGTGTTGGCAACTTGGAAAATGAATCTAGTAGTGAGGTACATGACATGTTCGAGCAATTAGGAGGTTTACTCCCTAGTAGTGCTACTTCAAGCATGGAATTTGAAAGAAGAGGTAGACGAGGAACACCAAGGAGGCAACGAGTTGTCCAAACAACAAGTAATGTTAATGTTGGCAGTTTTGCCACATTAAATTTTTTGATAAACTTTGGCCTAAGTATGGAGCTTTAAAGCGGCAAAGAGCATGCGGAGGTGTTCGGGTTTTCGCGGGCCATAAACGGGGGCGATAAAATGGATGAAATAAGCTTTGGATATTTTATCATTGCAGATATTTTCGCTAGCTTTCCGACGATATATTATAATAGGCGATCGGGTCAGTGGATCAAAAGTTATGGCCCCGGGAAGCAGGACCAGGAAGCTCAATTTCGGGCCAAAAAATTGACTAAGTATCGGGCCCCGCCCGACTGCACTCATCCTCCCAACTGCGCTCATACAAAGGCTCAAAATTTTCTAAGTGTTAGTGTTGCCGCAACCCGACTTCGCTGCGAAGTCGGGCTGCGCCCTTAATTTTGTGCGCACTTGGGCATTGTCAGTGAAGGACATCCCAAAAAAGTCTAAGTGTTGGGTGCGCAACCCGACTTCGCAGCGAAGTCGGGCTGCGCCCTCAAATTCGTGCGCAGTTGGGCAGCTCACTTGAAGAAAACGGCTAAGTGTTGAATTGCCAGACTTCGCAGCGAAGTCGGGCTTCGCTCACTGACCTGTGCGCACTCGGGCAAAGAACGTTGAAACCTGCCCAGAAATTTTCTAAGGCACGGAGGCCTTCCCGACTGCGCTCATCCGCCCGACTGCGCTCATACAAAGGCTGAGCTTAAAGACGATTTCTTCCCCCTCCATCAGATGCTGACAGGTGTCCAGCCTCGAGATTCGAGTCAAAGATGTGACAGAAGGTGTGCCGCCAGGGTACCGGACAAATGAGCATGAACTGACAGATTGTACCACATCTGCCCCCATTCAAACTGACTCAACTTCCCACCTACCGGATTTCCACGGAGCTGCCACGTTTTCGGGAGGACCTTGCTGCAAGTGCATTCTTTACCCGCAGAGGTCAACATTAGCCGCTTTTGTCAGCTTTTGCAGCTTTTGTCAGGTCTGGGATTCTGTGCCCAAAATGTAATCGGGGGAGAAAATTGCACTATAAATAGCAGCCTCATTTCATTGTACAAGGGTGGAGGGGGGACATATTGCTAGAGGACTCTGCTGTGACGGATCACCTTCTAATTAATTCAAAGCATCCTTGGCTTTGCTTCTTGTCTCTGTCTTTTATGCTGCCTTTTGCTAGTATTTCTGCTTCATGTCCATTTATATTTCTGTTTGTTTAAATTCTGAATCCTGGATTTGAGCATTGGTAATTATTTGGATCTGGAATACAAAACAGAAGGATACATAGGATAGAATCGCAGTTGCAATTTCTGTTACATGCTTTGTTTTAATTGTTGTTGGTTCGGATGCAAATTTGCGATCGTGCTGCTTGTTCTCCCCCCACCTAAAACGCATGATATTTACATCTCTTTCCTGTTCCCTTATATTTTTCAATCTCTTTCCAGTTCCCTTTACCCCCTTTTTTAATCTCTTTCCTACACTCTTATCTAAAAACCCCCAAGTAGGTTAGGAAAGGAGCCGGCCTTCTCCGGAGATCGGCACGGGGGGCATCCCTTCCTCCCGGCCTTTCAATGTTGGTCTGCGGGTCTAGGGCGCATTGACACACCAAGTCCTTCCCAGGTGGCGGATCCGTGGCCAACAGTTTCTGGCACGCCCAGTGGGACGAACAGTCTCCATATATTAAGGAAGCCCGAGTTGGTGAATCTCTGTATTGCCTTCATCTAGAAAAATCACCTGGCCACTCTGACTGAGCTGAAGATCCAGATTTCTTGATCGCAGGCGCCCTTTTTTTAAGCTAATAGAAGACATCCCGGAGGAATCAAGGTTTGGTGAGCAGCCTTGACCTCACAAGCAGAGAAATGAATGTTCACCTACAGTATCCATATTTTCAGGAAGCCCGAGTTTGGTGAATCTCTGGCTTGCCTTCATCTGGAAAAATCACCTGGTGACTCTCACTGAGCTAAAATATGGAAGCCCAAGTTGGTGAATCTCTGGCTTGCCTTCACCAAGGCAAATCCCTCATACTATGCAAAGCCCTAGAATGCAGCTGTGTGGAGCTCGAGAGGAAGATCTCGTCCAAAGTCAACAGTGAGAATATGCAAACACCGCCCAAATGATGAATAATATGGTTGCTTGCAGTTTCCATCAAGAGATGGGCCAAGAAAAGGAACAAAATCCAGTGGCAAATTCTGAACACAAAGAGGGCACATTTTTGCACCCTTTTTGTGTCCCAGGGCATAGCACACAAGCATTCAGCCAAAGCCCAATAGGCATGCCTCACCAGGAGGTTGATCCTGAGGAGACCCCGGCAAAAGGCCTATCGTCGGAAAGCTCCTGCTATCGCATCAAGGAGTTGGAGGAACTCGTGCTCGAGAGCCCACAGGTGGTGGACTCTCTAGAGTGGTGGTATTGGCTCCAACCATCATCGCAACCGGTACCCGAAGAGGGCTCCTGTATGGCAAATCTCCTTGCCACATTATTCATCAATTGTATGGATACCGGCATGAATGATAACCTGCCACGTTGCACCATGTTCGCGACTTGGCAAACTTTGGGAGGCCAGCCGGACTTCAAAGATCAACTGAAGTACAATCAGATCTGGTTCGGACACTGCAGGTTCACCGGATAGGCAACCAAAGCTAGATTTGTGTTGGCGGCATGCCAATCATGCCGCAAAATTTTGTGTAAATAATATAAATAAGCCGGCTAGTATGCAAAGTTTTAGTTGTTTTCTTAGTTTAGTTTGTGTAGTGTTTTTTTTTTAGTGTTCCAAGAGGGCCATGGGTGCCAAGGGTTTGAGAAAGAGGTTGTTGTCGGCAATGAGTATCAAGAGGATGACGAGGGTGACTCTGTTGCCCAATGGATAAAGGCCTGGGTCCTCACATTAAGGCGAGCTCAATGCCCTGTGAGCAGCCAGGAATGTTGGCAATTTTGCCACATTAAATTTTTTGATAAACTTTGGCCTAAGTATGGAGCTTTAAAGCGGCAAAGAGCATGTGGAGGTGTTCGGGTTTTCGCGGGTCATAAACAGGGGCGATAAAATGGATGAAATAAGCTTTGGATATTTTATCATTGTAGATATTTTTGCTAGCTTTTCGACGATATATTATAATAGGCGATCGGGTCAGCGGATCAAAAGTTATGGCCCCGGAAAGCAGGACCAGGAAGCTTAATTTCGGGCCAGAAAATTGACTAAGTGTCGGGCCCGCCCGACTGCGCTCATCCTCCCGACTGCGCTCATACAAAGGCCCAAAATTTTATAAGTGTTAGTGTTGCCGCAACCCGACTTCGCTGCGAAGTCGAGCTGCGCCCTTAATTTTGTGTGCACCTGGGCATTGTCAGTGAAGGACATCCCAAAAAAGTCTAAGTGTTGGGTGCACAACCCGACTTTGCAGTGAAGTCGGGCTACGCCCTCAAATTCATGTGCAGTTGGGCAGCTCACTTGAAGAAAAAGGCTAAGTGTTGAGCTGCCCGACTTCGCAGCGAAGTCGGGCTTCGCTCACTGACCTGTGCGCACTCGGGCAAAGAACGTTGAAACCTGCCCAGAAATTTTCTAAGGCACGGAGGCCTTCCCGATTGCGCTCATCCGCCCGACTGCGCTCATACAAAGGCTGAGCTTAAAGACGATTTCTTCCCCCTCCATCAGATGCTGACAGGTGTCCAGCCTCGAGATTCAAATCAAAGATGTGACAGAAGGTGTGTTGCTAGTGTGCCGCCAGGGTACCGCATCTGCCCCCATTCAAACTGACTCAACTTCCCACCTACCGGATTTCCACGGAGCTGCCACGTTTTCAGGGGGACCTTGCTGCAAGTACATTCTTTACCCGCAGAGGTCAACATCAGCCGCTTTTGTCAGCTTTTGCAGCTTTTGTCAGGTCTGGGATTCTATGCCCAAAATGTAATCGGGGGGGAAAATTGCGCTATAAATAGCAGCCTCATTTCATTGTACAAGGGTGGATGGGGGACATATTGCTAGAGGACTCTGCTGTGACGGATCACCTTCTAATTAATTCAAAGCATCCTTGGATCTGCTTCTTGTCTCTGTCTTTTATGCTGCCTTCTGCTAGTATTTCTGCTTCATGTCCATTTATATTTTTGTTTGTTTAAATTTTGAATCCTGGATTTGAGCATTGGTGATTATTTGGATCTGGAATACAAAACAGAAGGATACATAGGATAGAATCGTAGTTGCAATTTCTGTTACATGCTTTTCTTTAATTGTTGTTGGTTCGGATGCAAATTTGCGATCGTGCTGCTTGTTCTCCCCCCACCCGAAATGCATGATATTTACATCTCTTTCCTGTTCCCTTATCTTTTTCAATCTCTTTCCAGTTCCCTTTACCCCCTTTTTTAATCTCTTTCCTGCACTCTTATCTAAAAACCCCCAAGTAGGTTAGGAAAGGAGCCGGCCTTCTCCGGAGATCGGCACGGGGGGCATCCCTTCCTCCCGGCCTTTCAATGTTGGTTTGCGGGTCTAGGGTGCATTGACACACCAAGTCCTTCCTAGGTGGTGGATCCGTGGCCAACAGTTAATCCATTGCTAAATATTGTTTTGTAGGAAGTACCTTGGCAAGAAGTTTAGAACACTTATGAGGATGAAGAAATATAGAGGTAGATGGATAGGAGAAGGCAAAATCTACCAATCAACTTGAATGGTTCCTTGGGAACTCTGAGTGGTCTGCAAGGGCCACTTGACGACTGAATATGGGCATTTGAACAAGACTACTCAAGTAGACTGGGTGGGCCGTTAGGACCCCTAGGCCATCTGGGTCAGTCTAGCCAAGGTGGAGGTTGTATGCCTTTTTTCTTGGTCATCTGGGAGGATAAATCTGCCTCAAATGACCCATAGATCATCTAGCTGGTAGTGTGGGATGTATGGACCACCCCTTGGCTGTTTGGTAGGGGAAACAGGTCCCTTGGTAGCCCTTGCGCCATCAAGACCAAGGACCAGGCCATCTGTATTTTTTGAAGGTCGTCCAAGGAGACTACCTGGAATACAAACTGCCCTTGGGCAATCATAACAATTAGTCAGACTACTAGAAAAGGAGGGGCCCATAAGATAGAGTTGGGATGTCCAAAGAAGCAAAAAATGAGTTTCCAGATGATAGATTTGTTGATGGAAATAAAGCTGAACCTAGAAGGCTGTTAGGATGGGCTAGATGCTAGAGAAGGCATCCAGGATAAAGAGGGAGGTTGTTTGGTCACTTGAGCCATCCAGAATAGAGTAGTGCTAGACCATCAGGATGACCAAAGAGGCAATCAAATAGAATAGGTCATCTGGGTCTATGTAGAAGGATTTTTGGGCCATTGGATTTCCTAGATGTGCAGTTGCAGGGGTCGTTTGGACAGCTAAGTAGATCGTCTGGCCACCTAGGTTGTCCAGGCCAAAAATGGAAAAAGGTGTAAATACAAGCACACACAATTTTGCAATAGGCTTGCCGTGTGCAAGGTGGAAGAAGCCAAGTAGACAAGAAAAGAAAAAAAAGAACATGCAAAATAGTTAGTTGCGTACAAATAAGTTATGGAAGGTGAAGTGGTAGTTGCATTATGCAGGCCAAGTGTCCCCTTACCTCATTTATCTTATAAAAAGGTACCAAGTGCTCTCTCATTCAATCATTCAAACCATAGTTGTGAAACTTGGACTCGGCAAGGCCCACTCAAGACTTAGCAAATAACTCGAAAAAGCT
Source organism: Wollemia nobilis (assembly GCA_028583015.1). NCBI lineage: Eukaryota > Viridiplantae > Streptophyta > Pinopsida > Araucariales > Araucariaceae > Wollemia > Wollemia nobilis. The sequence continues at coordinate 1,666,050 of JAQPPZ010001923.1, forward strand.
TAGCAAAAAAAAAACGGAAGAAAATGTAAAAAAAAACTCGGAAAAACTCATTGAGCCCGAGTGACTTGATGAGGCCAACTCAGACTTGGACTCGGCAAAACTCGAGTTTTGTCAAGTTTCATGACATTGATTCAAACACTCAAAGTCGAGGAGGACCATGAGGAAGACGCATTTGGTACCAAGTTCTGCAACAAGGACATGACTTCAAAGATGTTTTGGAGTGAAGATAAACACTAGTCCATTGAGGAGAATCACAAGCAGATGAAGCGGAAGGAGTATTCTACCACGAAGGAAGTTGCATTAGAGAAGGAAGACATGTTTTGAGAGGGTTTTGCTGGAAATCCCTCCCCATTGCCTGCAAATGTTGTTTTTCTTGTGCAAGTAGAAAATATTCAATAGTAAAATAGAGTTGGAGGTAGAAGAAAGAAGAAAAAATCAGAGAAAATTGCACAGAATAGAGACCAAAAAACCAAGGGTGACGGTCGTACAGATGTTGCAAAGAAATATTTCAGCAACCATATGGGTCGTACAACAAGCCGATTGAGCGAGCGGAGAATTGGTGTGTGGGGGCATATGGACAGCCTAAGGCAAGGCCATATAGAAAAGGAGAAAAATGGAGGTGGTCCAAAGATAGGTTGTTCAGTGAGAAGCAAATTGCACAAGGAAGGCCATCCAAAGTTGGGTTGTTTGAGTCAAGGTTGTTTGGGACTAGACCATCCAAGACCAAGTTTCCTAGACCTGGACAATCCAAGATCGAGTCATCTGAAGGCGGGTCGTCTATAGTCAAGCCATATGGGTTGTTACTTGTTAGAGTTGTCCAAATAGTTGGAAGGAGAGGCATGCGAAATAAGAAAACAAGCGGCATGGAGTGTGAGCATGCCACGTGGAGCTTCAAATCGGACCCATGTCAGTTGGAAAATAGTTAGGGTAGTTGGAATTAACTAAGCAAACTGTAGAGAGAATGCAACGATGGTTAAGGATTGTTGAGAGGATAGAGTGAGTAGTTGCATCCCCCAAGAGTTGTGTTAGAAGCCATTTTACGACAAAGATCCTGTACCAGCAGAGGAGTTGGCGCTTGCGTTGTGAGGAACCACAAGGAGAGCATATGTAGAAGGGAATGGGAAGTGTACGAAATGGATGTCGAATGGGGGAGAACATGTAATGTCCCCCCCTGTTCTGTGTTTGGTGTTTTTGCAATAACTATGGATTAATTTGAACATGAAATAATACCCAATGAAAGAAGCCAATAACAGCAGCATGCAATGATACCCAGATGGATTTAACACTGAATAATTGATTTTTATGCAGAACCCATAATCAAAATAGCTTATTAATTCATATCAGCAAATTAACAACAATGTTTAGAAATTCCAAATGGATAAATGTCTTCAGAATATCATTATAAACATACCAATTTGTTATTATCTCCAATTGATGGACTATAAACCTCTGAATATTTGATTAAATCACATAAGCGTGAATCCTGAGTGAATTCACCAGCCAAGAACTGGGTTTTCGTCCAGCTGCCTTCTCCAATACTGAGGGTTTCCGACCTCAGAACTTCAACAATATGCACACTGTCGATCCTTGAAATGGAACCAATCTGCCCTTTAGGATTTCGTCCGTCAGGTTATCGATTGGGGTTTGCATCCCTTTCGATGAAGAAATATCAGCCGCCGGCCATAATCTCCAGGAGAAGAAATAACATAAACCAGAATGTCTAAAATGAGACCAAGTCACTGAATAAATAGGCTCCTCCTTGGCAAACTCTTTTTTTCGCGCTCAATGTGGGATAAACATATTTCTTTCTTTTTTAATTCCCACATCCCTTTAGTTATAATATAAAGTTTTAACTTTATAAAATGAATTTAATAATTCACTTAATAAAGCCAAGCTTCGCGCTTTAAAAAATCTGCCTTATGAAACTCCGAATGACCAACTGAAACCTGTTCTGGATACCCATTTCATTGTAGAACAACATCCCCCTGTCCGCTCGGCAAGAAACCCTAAAACCCGACACTGCTAAAAATAGCAATTCCAGCATCCTAGATCCGTTTGACCCCGAACGACCACCGAAACTGAGCTCTAAGAATCCAAAAGCTGTCTCAAATATCTCCGAAGGCTCTCATCCATATGACAGCCTACGGGAACTCGTGTATAGGCTAGTCTCTATGTGCTCCCACTAGCTAATTAGAAGGGGACATTACAGTCCGCCCTTCCCAAATATTGCTTGTCCTCAAGCAATATGATCTGTATGCCAGGATCCCAAATAAATCTAAAGAATGTCTCATGATGAAGACACTGCCCTGAACTGTCATCGCAGAAACTGAAAACACTGTCAAGCTCTGTCACCAAACCGATACAACTGGCCCCGATAACTTTGTCGAACTCTACCACTCTATAAAACAATCCATCCCTCAGAGGAATTCTTGGATCCCATATCCAAATAGGGATTTTGTCATTCCCGAAATTTGATAATTTCTTCTGCGCCACTCTGACTACAACTAAATTATTCTGTAGCTCAACGGAGAACCCATTCTGGACTGACAAACAAGGAACCCAACAAGAAACTGATTCTACCACTATAGGGAAGAGCACCTCATGCCAAGGTGATACATATAACTCCTTATACCAACCCTTCTTCCCATTCATATATGACATGGTCAAATCATCAACATGTGGACTGAAAGAAAAACTATGAGCATACCTCACTATACAGTCCATCTGAACTTCACCAACTGGTTCCATGGAAGGGTCTATACAATCACCTGTGCTACAACTCTCAACATTCTGCACACAGAAATGTTTCGCCAATCATAACACAAGGAAATGAACCTGCATCAGCATCATACTCGGGCTGCTTCTTTTGAGTGGTTGTAACAGTTGACCAATTTTTCTCTTTGTGAACAAAACTTAACTCAAGGTTAGGTTTGTTAATTATCTTCTCCTTTTTGGTGAGTTCTTGGTACATTTTTTCTGCAGTTTGGATAGCCAAATCCCTATCAGATAACAATTGCAAGTAATCAGATTTTATTTTCTCCGAAGCATGCTTGATAATTTCTACCTTAATAGTTTGCACGCTTTCAACAGAGGAGCCATCAATCAACCCTATCTGCCTATCTTTGAGCTGAGTTGTCCACAGAAGATATTCAACAAAGTTGTGTGTGCTATCCAAATGGGTTAATGTTTGGACAATATTCTCTTCTGTAACCTGCAACTTATCCTTCCAACTTTGCATTGTATCAAGTTCCGGATTGTGATCAGCAACACACAATAAAGTTTCTGATTTACCATCTTTGGCATAATGATCAGAATCAGCATTCCTTTTGACACTACACTCTCCAACTTCATGCACTGAAGTTAGGACTGACTCATGCTCAACCCAAGAATTATCAACTGCGTGTACATCCTCACCAGCTGCTGATTTAACAATGTCAAAATCAACATGCTCTATGATCTCACCACTATCACGAAATTCATTATGCCCCTCACCAAAATTAGATCCACAAGATGAATTAACTTCATCTTCATCAATTTTGCTTTCTTGTACTTCCACACAAGTTTCTTGAAGAGTTGGCATGTTTATATTTTGAATTTCAGCAGTCTGAATGTTCAGGTCAGCACCCTGATCAAAAGGAAATTTGTCTCTATCAATCTTCTCATTTACTTCATCAGCATAACTCTCCAACTCATCAAGAAAGCCACCATCCAACCACTTGCTGGTCTGTTTTGTTTCTAACTTTAACCAGGAGACATCTTCATCGACATCGATCTCCTCGTCAAATTTGGAGTCTTCACCATGTGCAGCCCAAATTGCACCAAGTAATGTAACAAATTCCAACACAACTATCCAATAACTCCTATACAACAACGTCTCATCATAGGCATGTAGTGCGCCAAGTTGAGTGATACAAGGCTCCAATTGACCCAACGTCCCTGCTAAGACTGTTCTTGCAAATGCATCCTCTGAAATAAACATATATTGTATCTTTTGTGTATCATAAACAGTCTTCATATGTGGCACAAACCTTCTAACAACAATGTGACATCTTTCCTCATCATTTCCTATGGCTGTGAAATGTAAAAATCTGACAAAATCAGCGATGGTGATGAACAAATCTGAAGACTGATCTATATACATGGCTGCCACTAACACATAATTGAATTTTGTGTTTGGTGTTTTTGCAATAACTATGGAGAATAATATTTGTTACATTAGTGTTGCGGAGGCATCCCCCAAGATTTGTGTTAGAAGCCATTTTACGACAAAGATCCTGTACCAGCAGAGAAGTTGGCGCTTGCGTTGTGAGGAGCCACAAGGAGAGCATATGTAGAAGGGAACGGGAAGTGTGCGGAATGGATGCCGAATGGGGGAGAACATGACAACATGGAGGAGGTGGGTCCAGATTGAGGTCTAGAACTAAAACTCTGGAAGATAGGCTAGTAAAGTGTAAGGAGCCAACAACAACTTCACCACGGTAGAAAAGCAAAGGGAAGGAGTAGATGCAATGGAATAATATACTTGGACATCTGTAGGTGAGTTTTGTAGGATGTGGTGGTTGAAGAACCCAAAGGACCACCAATTGAGAACAATACTTTAGAGTACAGGAGTTTAGTTTATCTTATAAGCTTGTGGCTTTGAAAAAGATTTTTTTAAGTTGTACTTGCTAGAAATGCTGCAAATGTACAATGCAGACAACTAATGGAGTAGGGTGATGTTGGGTGACGAGGAAGTGCAGGTATTATTCTCCTCGAACAATTTTTGAAGAGTGTCTGGATAACTTGCTGCAAGCAAACTGGTGAAGGAGGAAGTGGAGCCCTACCCATTGAAGAAAGTTGTTGATAAGGTCACCAACTGTAGAAATCGTAAAGCTAACTAAGTATGGGAGTTATGGACTGAATATCAAATTTAATGAACTACGGTGTGCAATGAATGTGATTATGTCCAATTTATTCAATGAACAAAGATCCTAGGATATGCCCACTTAGCTGATACTATACATGGAAGGAGTGATGGCCGGAGAAAAATACTATTGGGCAACTTTCTTGTCAAACTCGATACAACATTTTTTGTTTCCATATATGAAGAATTTTTCATTGGCGTTCCATGCCATTGCATTACTTTTGGATGCTACGATGTATGAAAATATTCAGTTTCTTGGATTGAATATTCCACAAACAATACCAGAGGGAGGGCCCACTATTTCCTCTTGGGTACATGTAGCCCCACTGACAAATATTGGACCAATAGGAAAATCGGTAGTGGGGAATAAGGTGACATCAAAGAAGAGAGGTAGCAAAAGTCTTGTTATTAAAGTTGTCAAAAGAAGAAGACAATGGAAGAGATACTGATGCACTAGCTGAGGAAAGTGCAAATTCTAATGGAGCGGAGCAACAATTGCCAAGTGCTAAGGAGCCGATATGTGAGGAGAAGTGGCAAAAGTAGTTGGAACAACAATGGGAGTAGATGATTGAGCAACTACAACAACAACCCTAACAAAAAAAGCAACAACCGTAGTATCAGCTAGTGAATTAGAATATCAAGGTATTTCCATCTTTGGGACCCCCACAAGACACCATTGTAGTAGGGACTATTGGCAAGAATTGGCAAGGGTGGCAGGTCATCACTACAAGCTACATGGGATGACTTATGTTGCAATGCTATTGGGCATTCCCACACAATCAAGAGGCTAGATTGTACAAGGCACTGTAGGTATTGGGAAAGTGACTTCCATAGAGGCTTCCAAGGAAGGACAACAACCAAAGCAAGCAGTAGTTGCACAAGGAGTTTGTTGTGCAGAAGAAGAGGCACAACAACCAAAAGGGAATAGAGTTGTGCAAAAGGCACATGCAACACCTGTAGTTGTAGATGTATATGAGGACGTACAAATCGCAGTTGATGCAATTGAAGCATCATCATCATAGGAGGAAGCACTTGCAATATATAGGGTAGAATATACAAATGATATCACGATGACGATGAATGTAGACACGCCAATTTTGCAGTAGGAAAGTTATGGCACAACACCATTGCAACAATTTGCGTAAGAAGTTGAGACGTGTGGTTCACCTCCGTTGGATGAGGATGTGCCAATGGAAATTGCATCTACAATGAAATAAAATATGACACAAACTTCATCAATGCCAAAAGGGAGCAAAGGAAAAAAGGGAAAACAACCTACATTAGAAAATATATGGTGGCAGAAAGGGCAAAGTAGTCAACCGCTAGTGGAGGAACCAAACAAGGGCAAGGAGATGGTAGATACTGTTGATAAGCAAGCTGATGCAGAGGGCGAGAAGGAACCAACAATTCAAGAAGGTGAAATCAACTTGAAAGCCCAAGGTGGGGAAGAAATTGAATGGACCTCCATTGGAGATGATACGGATGAAGAAATAAAACATGGGGAGACAAGTGAGCATTTTCTGATTGCAGTGCCTAACTTGAGGCAGCCTCTAGTTCGTGGTGAATGGATCAATGAGCAAGTTAATACATTCTTCGAGAAGGTGAGTGGATTGTTTGATAGGGTGAGGAGTGAGTTCCAAGTTGGATGCGTTGGTGAATGGAGACTATTGCAATTTCTCATAGAGATAGAATTGGGCAAGTTGATCAATTGGGCATAAGATTGAGAGCGAATGAGAAGATTTGCAAAGATCCATCAAGTATAGCAATGGGAGCTTGGAATTGGCAATAGCGGAATTCAACCAATGCTAGGAGTGATGGAGTTGCTAGAAGGAACTTTAACCTTGTACTGACATCCACCATGAGTATATATTTGCAAAGGACAAGTTGACGAGTTTCCTGAATTATAAGGTGTCAAGAGAATCAAATTGGCACCAGATTTGGGGAGATCTTATGCCAGAATGAACTTGGCATATATGAATTAGTGGTTGGTAGCCAGATTGGAGGCGTTTCAAGAGATGGTTCATATCCTAAAGCTGAAGGAAGAACAAGCCAACCAAATATAGCAAGTATAAGGACAGTTTCGATAGGTGAAGCAGGAAGCCAAAGTAGACTAGAAAGAATGAGACAAGAAATGGATAGATAGAGCCAAGCACAAGAGGAGCAGGATTAGTTGATTGGTCAATTGAAGTTAGAATGAGTGGTGAAGGAACAAGCACTTGAAGCGAAGATGCAAAATATTACTCATCGGGACTAGTTGATCACAAAGCATGATGAGCAGCTTATAGAAGTAGCAAAGAGAGAGGTTGTGTTGAATAATAGGCTGGCAATAATCGAGCAAAAGTCACAACACTATGGACTCTAGTGGGCTCTCTACCAAGCCTATGCAAAGAGATTGAAGGGAGAAACTAAAGCCTCGATTTGCAGATTTAATAGTTGGGATGAGTACCTATGCCATTGCCTCAACTATAGCAAAGTTAAAGCCCTTAGGTGCAACAACACTCATTGAAGAGGATGTCGACCAATCTAGAGGGGAGGGAAAATATATGCACTGGTTTAGACATGGCGCCATCTCAAGCGCCACCTCAGACATAATGTAGTGTGTCGGAAGGCAAATACACACAGATGCAATTTTGTAATGTAGTAGTTTTGTGATTTTGTGTTTTGTTATACATATGAGAAAGTGTTTGAAAAAATGTACATATAATTAATAAGTCATGTAATGAAATAAAATGTAAGTCAAATGCATGACAAATGAAATGCAAGAAAATGATGAAGTGTTGGGAAGGTAGTTGTAGGAGGTTGAGGGAGTAACTACCTCCCAAGTTCTATAAATAAGACCCCTCATTCATTCAAGAGGGCAGTGCATGGTATATGGAAGATATAGTTGTATTCTTGGGTGCATTAGGAGATAATTGAATTTATATCAGACATGCGTTTTTGCATATAATAGAATATTTCCATTCAACCATTATTATGTGGCTTGTGTGTGCATTGTGCATGTACTTTTGAATGATTGTTGTAGATATATTGTTTGGACTATTTCCACCCTTATATGTTTGTTGTACACGTACATGGCTCTCTAATTGTGAGATTGGGTCGTCTGGACAGTTGACCTAGGTTGTCAAATGCTAAATAAGGTTGTCTAAACTATTGGCTAGTTCTTCTAACCTATTGTATTGTGCAGGGCCGTCAAGCATAAGTTGACTGTGTTATGTAGGCCGTCTGGAGTAAAGTACAAAACTGTCTGAATGTTATCTTGACTATATGTTGATGATTTTTGTTGTTGATTTACTCTATCATTCCTTCTTTGTTCCTTAAATTGTGGAATACCATTGTTGTGCTACAGACAACAACCACAACTATCATTGGCAACTGCATGGGCAAAGTGAACAACACAACGTGGAGTGGGGAGAACTACATATGGTAAGAAAGCAGCATAGCCAGAAATCTCTGTAGTGGATGAGGTAAACAAAGAGATTTGGGAAGTAAATGCCACTTTAGAGGCATTGAATACATCAACCGTGGGAGAGATGGAGAGGCCACATGGATTTGGTCTGGGAACACCTAGATTATATAGTAGTGGCATGATAGCAAACTTGGAGGATGTTGCAGTGAACACACCTTCGTTTCAATAGGAGGGTTTTGCCATAGTATGAGCAAGAAGTGGAGCAGTGTGCTTCCCCACTGTTGGACAACAAGCCCATAGAAATAACCTCAACCACTACTTAGACCATTGTAAAAAAAAACAAAGGGAAGGGTGTTGCATAAACACCTACACTCATGGAGATAAGCAAATCAAGTTGAGCAGCGATAGACGAGGAGATGATGGAAGTAGAAAATTAGCCAGAAGACTAGTCATGGCCCCAAGTCAAATTAAAGGGAAAGGAGACCAAAGGAGAAACTGGTGGGGAGACCAAGGAGAATACAACATAGGACAATGAACCAGGGGTAAACAATAACTCCAATGAACATATGATCATAGAGATGCCCAATTTGAGGCAGCATCCTATTTATGGCTTGAAGATCAATAATCAAATTGAGAACTTCTATGGGAAGTTAGCTGGCATGATGGAAAGAGCACATAATGAATTCCACACAAGTGCCCTTGGTTATTGGTGATTGTGGTAGATGAGGATAGATGTGGATCTATCCAGGTTGACCAACTATGCATAGGATGAAGAGGTTCATAGAACTACATCATATTCAACCATGGGAGCTTGGTGAAGGCAACAATGTTCAGAACAAGATTGGTGTGAAGGAGCTGCTAGAAGGCATGACAGTCCTACATTGCCACCCACCCATAATTGGTGAGGATTGATATTTATCCTACACCTAAGCTGGTGAAGAAGATCAAAGTGGCACCAGAGTTGGAGTCTTCATATGCCAAGATGAATTACATGGCCTCTCTCATTCAGTGGTCGACTGTTGGACTGGAGACGTTCCAGGAGATGACAAATAGTATGTAGATGAAAGTGGAACAACAGACAGTCCACCTGAGGGAAGTGGAAGAACAAGTTTGACAGGTGAAGATGGAGGCTGAGAGGGACTAGCCCAAATGCAGTAGGAGGTGGAAAGGCTAAAGAAAAGACATGAAGAGCAAGAGTAGCAGATCAAGTAGCTGAGGTCAGAATGTTTGATGAGAAAGCAGGCGCTTGAAGCCAAAATTTAAGAAATTGCAGCCCGAAATCAGTTGATTTCAGCCAAAAATCAGAAACTTGCAAAACTAGAGAGGGAGAAGGCAGAAAAAGAAAAGGAAAATGCAAAGTTGCGAGCAAGTCTTGAGAAGTTGGAGAAGTCAAAACGCTACGGTTTCCAATGGGCACAATATCAAGCCTATCCTAAGAGGTTGAAACAATAAACACAAGGCGCTTGAAGCCAAAATTCAAGAAATTGCAAACCAAGATCAATTGATTTCAGCCAAAGGTCAGCAACTTGCAAAACCAGAGAGGGAGAAGCGAAAAAAAAAGAGAACGCAAAATTGCAAGCAAGGCTTGAGGAGTTGGGGAAGTCAGAACACTACTGTTTCTAATGGGTGTGATATCAAACCTATGCTGAGGCTAAAACAAGAAACAAAAGCCTTGAGGTCACAGGTTCAAGGGTTGGAAGCTGAATCTGTTCAACTATAGCCCACTATACTAGAGTAGCAACAAACCCAGAGTCCCTAGGAGTAGCAGTAGTCATTGATGAGGATGTCAACCAATTTAGAGGGGAGGGTAGATGTAGGGGCTAGTTCTAACATGAGTGCTGTTGGTTACGAATCTGCCACTAGGATAGGATTTAGTGTAATGCGCCCTAGATTCGCCCAACAGATTGAAAGGCCGGAAGGAAGGAATGCCTTCCGCGCCAATCTCCGGAGGAGGCCGGCTTCCTTTGGATTCTCAACTTTGGGGGGTAGCTTAGAGTGCAGGAAAGAGATTAGCAAATACGAAAAGAGACATAAATGGCTTGTTTCGGGTGGGGAAGATAAGCAGCACAGTGACGAACCAATCACCACTACTAACAACAATTAAAACACTAAGTAAAGCAGAAATTAATGGCGCATTCTATCTTATGTATCCTTTAATTCAGTGTTCCAGATTTACTTAATTGCCAATATTGATATCCAGATTCAGAATAGCAATAATCAGAAATATAAGTAACGTAGAGCAGAAACACTTAGTCAAGGCAGCATACAAGACAAAAACAACCAATAGAGCCAAGTATACTTTGTATTTTGAGAGCAAACGCATAGTTACAGAAGTCCCTTAGCAAGATATCCCCCTTCCACCCTTTACAATGAAATGGAACTGCTATATATAGTGCAAAATCCCCCCCGATTACATTATGGTCCCAGTATCCCAAATCTGACAAAAGACACAAAGCTGACAAAAGCAGCAAAAAGCGGCTGATGCTTGACCTCTGCAGATAAGAAAGTGATGGCAGTGAGGTCCACTTGCAAACGTGTCAGCTCCGCAACGATCCGGCGGTTGAGAAGCTAAGTGGCTTGAATGAGAGTAGATAGAATAAGACCTGTCAGTCCATACCCATCCAAATAGCACTTGAGCAGCCCAACTTCGTCACATCTTGACTCGGATCACGAGACGGGACACCTGTCATCATCTGGAGTTCACTGATGGAGAATAGGGGAGGGAAGACACTTAGCTGCTCTCGAATTATGATTCTGCCCGGCAGCGCACAAGAAAGGAGTGCAGTCGAGCGAGATGTCTTGAAAACGGCGCAGTCGGGCGGACTTTGCCTTAGCCAATTTTATCTTTCCTCGTCTTCCCGCCCGAGGGCGCACAAAAGGGGGTGCGCCGTCGGACGGCGCGGCGCACTTGGGCGGATTCCGTGCCTTAGCCAATTTTAGACATTGCTCTCCTTATGTCCGCTCGGTGGCGCATAACTTGGTCCAAGCCGCCCGACTTCGTAGCGAAGTCGGGCGGCTTCAACACTTAGATCTTTTAGGCGCTCCTTTCATCAATTGCCGCCCGATGGCGCACTTCGTCCCTGGGCGCCGCCCGACTTCGCGCGAAGTCGGGTGGTGCCAACACTTAGAAAATTTCTGGGCCCTTATCCGCTGATGCTGCCCGAGTGCGCTATAGAACATGTGCGTCGTCCGACTGCGCAGCGCGCTCGGACGGATCACACTTAGACAAATTTTCGGACGGGCCCATGCTTGCCAGCCCAGGTGCGCAAAGTGGAGCATGCGCAGCCCGACTGCGCAGCGTAGTCGGGCGGAAACAAACACTTAACAATTTTTTGGGCTCTCTTTTGCCCACATCACAGGAATGAAGATAAACATGAAACAGAAGATGAAAGAGGTGACATTTGATAAGTGGGGAGCAGAAAGGGAGAGAAGAGGAACAGGAAAGAAGAGAGAAGAGAGGGAAAGCAACAACCTTACAATTTTTCAAAATTAGCACCCCGTGCAAAATGTGGCAACATTCCTGGCGGCTCGCGGGGTGTCGAGCTCGCCTCGGCGCAATCGAACTTTGGCCTTTATCCCTTGGGCACAGAGTCATTCCCTGACCCTGCACCCGTTTGTTGCTGCTGCTGCTGTTGCTGCACTTGCTGCTGCTGAGCTCCCGGCTTGGGAAGCTGTTCTTCTTCTTCATCATCACTTTCAGCAGAATCTCCTTCAGAGCCCTCCTCTTCCTCTTCCTGCTGTGAGCCTGATGGCTCAACTCCCTCCTGTTCTTCCCGCCTGGCAGGTTCAACCTGCTCGCGGATATGCCTGTAAACGGTCTTTGCTTTGGCCCAGGTTGCGTCTTGGAAGGGCTCTAGGTCGCTGATATCCTTCAGCGCTTTTCGGAATGCCGCAACCATGTGCTCATCAATAGTGCCGCACCTTGCTTCAATTTCCTGAAAACCGGCACTAATCTTGCTGAGCTTAGACATCAACTGGGTCAACTGTTCCTCTTGGATGGGCTCGGGCCAGCCATCAATCTCTGAGATATTCGCTTCATATGCCCGCCAATCCTCCTTTATCTGCTCCAGCGGTAAGATTCTTTCATCTTTCAGGAAGCTCGGGGCTCCCAACTCGGAAAGGGAATGGAATGGGGCCAGGCAGACGCTCTTTTCATGCAACAATGCGTCCAACCTTCTCCTGGCTACCCTAACCTTTTCTGATGTTTCAAAATAATCTTGCAAGGTGATCCTTGCATCCGCCCAGTCTAGGGCAATACGTGACATGGGTGCAAATTGGAAGCCGGTCTGCTCGTATTCTTCCAGTTTTAACGCCAAGTCCAGCCATTGCCGCGCTTGACGTTCGGCTTCCTCTACCACAGGCTTTCCCTGGGCAGAAATTTCAAGAATTGCGGAGACAAAGCTTAAGACGGGGACAGCTCCGGCGATACTAGCCCTGCAACTCTTCAGAAGACGGGCCCTCATCTCCTTCACCTTGTCTTTGGAGAATGCAGCGGCCTGAGATGACTTCTCCTCTAGCAGCCCCTTAATTTGCTGCAGTTCATCCTGCAGCTGGGCAACATGGGCTAGGGCTGCTTTCTTCTCCTCTGCTAACTGGTCGGCTGCTGCCTTTTGGGCCGCTGTCTCCTGTTGAGAAGCTGCAAGCTGGTCCTTTAATTTTTTTACTTCTTCTTGTGCGGACTCCAGCTGCACTTTCGTTCTAGCCAAGTCATCCTCCAGATTTCTCTTCTCAACCTGAACTTGGAAGAGCTTCTCTTTGTTTTCAAGCCGCTTGACCAGGAGCTTATCAGTTTTTCGCCGAATCCCGCCTATCTCATATTCTTCACTGATATCATCAAAACTTGTCTCCTTAACCTCGTGCCTGTAATCCTCCTTGGTCATCTCCTGCAAAGGCTTCTTGACCTTAGGTATTTTCTTTTCTGAACGGACGACTCTTCTGTCCAGGTCAAAAACTGCCCGTTTTTCCGGCATTGCGATCTCCTCGCCTCTTCTCTTCTTTACGCTCTGCAGAAATGTAGCAGAGCTGCCAACGGCCCTCACAGCTAAGGGCTGGTCCTCAGAAACTTGCAACTCCGTGCCAATCAGGTCTAACTCCCCCAAGAGGGAGTGCGCAGAGGGCAGATCTTTCTGCGGCATTTCTTCTGCAAACAGGGAGTCAGGAGGTGGACCGTTAAATGTGACCGCCCTCGAGGACGATCGAGACTTAGGGGAAGCGGGGGTTTGCTGGAGAGGGGAAGATGGGGAATGGGGGTCCGGAGCGGCGACAAGCGAGCGGCGTGGGGACTGACGAGCCTCTTCGGCGCTAGAGGAATAGGATAAACCTAGGGTTTGGCCCTGGGTATGAAATGGATCAGGCCTTTGCGCGAAATGACCGAAGGTCAGTGGGGGATTCTGGGGCTGAGTGAACGGAGAGGGCGATGAAGTGGCCAGGATTTGCTCAGACGTAGGAGAAGAGGAAGTGGCAGAAGGGGCTTTTAGGGCTTGCTGCCCGAGGGAAGGAGACGCACCTGCGGGTTGCGGCCGAACTGGTGTCTGGAGAACGCTTTCAACCCAGGTCTCCGCTTCTTTCTGCGGGCTGTCGTCTATAGAAATAATATTTGCTGCAGCAGCGCTGACCTGTGCAACTTCTTCCGCTTGCCGCTTGGCCTCCTTCTGGCGCTTCTCCTTATGGTGCTTCTCGGACTTTCTTTTCCTTTTCTCCTTTTTCTCAGCAACTTGTTCTAGGGGAGCGGGGGCAGATGACTGCTTAGGGGCCTGTACGCTTTCGGTGGCCTCACTCTGATGCTCAGTGGGGGCCACGCTTTCTGCCTCTGCCCCACCTGTTGGTCTTTCAGGCACGTTTTCCACCTGAGGAGACTTTTCTGCCGCTGCTAATGACATTGGGCCTTCTTCCTCGCTTTTTGAAGCTTGACCGCTAGGAGCTCTTCGTACAACTAAATGTTGGGGCGGAGGCTTCCTTTTATACCTTTTTGGCCTTCCTCGGGGGACGACATTTCGAAATTCGAACGGCTGCCATTTGCCGAAATAGCGGTCATATAGGACGGAAAAGTCGTTATCAACCGACAGATTCTTCTTTTCAGATTTTTCGTGCCGCGTGCGACACCTCATCTTCCAACACTCCAGGATTTTGTTGTCCGTCCAGCCCAGCTGTTTTCCTTTTGCCACTAGCCTCCTGAATCCCGGTGTATCCAGTTTGTGGTCCGGATTTTGCTCAGGATCGTATTCTGCCTCAACGCAGTAGAAATCCTGCCACGGCGGCCAAGTTTGCATCCGCTCTATGTGCCATTCCAAATCCACCTCGACCTTGTTGTTCCTTTCTTCCATTATCTGCTCTCGCGGGCAGCAATGGACAAATTTTCTTATCTCCCCGTCTGGATCATACTTCCAGCGTTGTGGCAGCTGCACCAGGCCCATGTTGAGGAGGGCTTGCTCCAAGTAGATGTGCTGCCCTACTTCGCTAATTGTGATGTCTCCCCAGTCAAATGGATACGTAAAAATAGGGCTTTTCTTTTTTCCCTGGCCGTACTCCTCGACGCTGTCCATTTGTCGCGCTGCTTCCATGCCGAACTGGTATTCTGTGCAGAGGTATGGCAGCAAAAAGGGCTTACCCTTGAATCCGTAAACCCTGATAACATTGCCCTGAGTTAACCGGAAAGTGTCGCCAATTTTATTCCGCCGCAGATGATTAGTCAGGTGTATAGGAGGGCGAGTTGCTGGGCCATTAATGAGAGCCAGAGCCAGGCCCTGAAATCTAAGGTTAAAATCATAGAAGGAGCCCCTCCTATACAACAACTCAGTCCACTCGTATACTGGCAATGGGGCGCCCTTCTCGTCCACCATCTTCACTTTGAGGCTCGTCATTCGGAATTGCAGGCAGTACAGGCACAACCATGCCATAAAAGAACAGTGCCTGAATTCGTTAGACTGCCTTTTCTGCAACTTGACCAGAGCAGTATGCATGGCATACGCTATGTAATCGGCCCAGTCAAAATAAATCTGACGCCTTCCGCTTCGGTAGGCTCCTCCGCTCATGATGGCTTCAGCAAGCGCCAACTGATAGGGGTAGACTTTCTCATCAGTACCGCAGCCCAGTACCCATGCCAGTATCGTGTATAAGTACGGGTCCTTAAAATTTTTCAAGAGAATTGGACCCGACGGCCATCGCGAAGCTGGAATTGGATGCGCCAGCTCCGAGTTGAGGAAGTCCCTGTTTTTCTGACAGTCATCAAACCTGGCAGTTTGTTCCTCTAGAATCACCTTCCGGACGATGGCGTCCCTATCTGGCTCGAGTCCAGGCGCGAACGCGGGACGCACAACCTCTCCGAAGAGGGAAAACAACCGCCTGCCCCGCCAGTCACAAACCTGCCGGGTGTCGGGTTTGTAGAACGTTACAATGGACCTGATGAGCTCGGGGCAGTGGTGAACCGGCGGACATAAGAACCAGTGCAGGTTCGCGGAGTAGGCGGCCCCGAGGTGATGCGTGGTCGAGACCTTCCCTGCCCAGTGCAAAATATTTGGGCGCAGCTTGGTGATGCTCAGAGAGTAGTCACCGTCTCTGAACTCGGACAGGAGGTCCACGGGTGGCGGAATAGGACCTTGTCTTCTGCGTCGCGCCCTGGGTTTCTCGGTACTTTCCTTTGATGCCTCGCTACCCTGAGCAGCTGCAACAGCCTGCTCTTCAGATTCTTGCTCAGAATGCTCTGAGACGCTAGACTCCGCCTGTATAGGCGCCTTCCCTTTCGCGGCGCCCGACCTCGCACTCATGGCGTCGAATTCTGATGGAATTCGTGACTGCAATTCGCTGTAATTCGCCTCTTCCTTCTTTCACAGCGCCGCTTCGATTTACTTTAATAGTGCTGGCAATTCAGAATGGTAAAAACCTCCTTTTGTAATGTTTGAGTGAGCAGCATTAATGGCGACGTGGGAATTTAAATTTCGATTGCCTGAAGTGGGTGGCCAGCGCCGTTATTTTTCGGCAGCCGCGCGTGGGGGCCTTCCTTGAAAATCTCACCTCGTACTTGATTAGGCCTAAAGTGCGCTTTTCATTTATGAAATCCGCCTAGGAGATAGCGCAATCATTCCAAGAATGTTTAGAAACCCGTGCTATTAATGTCGCCTAGGACTTCAACTGGGCACACGTTTCAAAGTTCAACGTTTGGTGGGGCCTAGCCGTTGCCTTACTTCATTTAGACCAAGTGCGCTCTAACAATAAGCGTCGTCGGGCTTTGGGCCTTGAAATTCGCGCGGATGGGCGGAGCACTTAGACAATCTTTCAAATTCTTCCATCTTCGTGTAGCCCAAGTTCGCTTTAGGAGGTGTGCGCTGCCAGCGCAGTTGGGCGGCCAACACTTAGAATTTTCTTTTTGGGTGCACCTTGATTACCGCCCATGTTCGCAAGGTAGAGCTTCCCCCCCCAGTTGGGCGACAACTGATTTTCTGAATTGGCACCCCTTCAATGATGCTCCCGTCGGACCTCGCCAAAGATGGTGTGCGTTGTCGGACCTCGCACGGGGAATCGGCGCAGTTAGGCGGGGTACTTTGATACTTTCCAAACTTGGTTGAGTCGTCCGTCCGAGGGCGCGCAAAAAAGGGTGCGTCGTCCGACTGCGCAGCGCACTTGGACGGCTCACACTTAGAATATTTGGCGGACAGCTCCGGCTCCTCAGCTCAGGTGCGCAAAACGGGGCGCGCGCAGCCCGACTGCGCAGCGCAGTCGGACGGTGCACCAACGCTTAGAGAAATATTTTGTAGTTTCACCCTCTTGCTCACCCCGGCCCGCCTCCCTGAAGCGCTAAAACCAACGGGCGAAGCCCGGCTTCGGGGTTGTTTTCTGCGCTCTTGGGCGGAAACTTGTTCCTTTCAATTTTTTGGCTCATGCACTTTCTCATTTTAATACCTTGGCTAATTTCAACTTAAAGCAAGAAACCTATAAACTGGGAAAAATATTTACAAGCGGGAATGGAAAGAACTGCAAGAAACAAAATATGTACACGGGAAAACCTGGGGTATTTCTCAGCTGCAGTATGCTTTCAGATGAAAGCCATTGACGGGAATTGGGAGAACCTGGCCCTCCATGTCCCTCAGCACAAACGCGTTGAACTGATTCACCCGAACTATTTGGAAAGGACCATCCCAGAAGGCATCTAGTTTGTCATGATTGCCTGGTTTCGCTTTGTGGGAGTCCCATTTCAACACTAAATCTCCGATCTTGAAAACTCGGGCGGTGGTTCCTTTCGAGAACCAGTTCTGCATCGTCTCGGCGTGTTTGGTGAAAGCCTGATACGCCTTCTCTCTTTCTTCTTCCAATTGTAGTAGCTGAGCTAATCGGGCATCAACGGGGTCTCTGAAACCTTTATCATCCTCTAGCAGCCAAAGTGCGGGGATCTCTATATGAGTGGGCAGGACAGCCTCTTTGCCGTATACAAGTGCATATGGAGATGTTTTGACAGATTTCTTGAAAGAGATACGGTCTGCCCACAGCGCACGGTCCAACAGTAGGTGCCATGTCCTCTTATTCCTTTCCACAGTCTTCTTTATGATCTTCAACAGATTCTTGTTAGTAGACTCGGCCAGGCCGTTTCCCTGTGGATAATAGTTGGAAGACATCTTATGATAAATGCCATACCTGTTGGTGAATTCTGTGAGCACGGCACCTGCAAATCCTGGGCCATTGTCCGTGACGATTGCCTCTGGTATCCCGAAACGGGTGATGAGGCTATCTAGAAATCCGATGACCGTCTCCTGATCGGCATGCTTTGTCGGCACTGCCTCGGCCCATCTGGTGAAATAGTCTGTGGCCGTTAGGATAAACTTGTGCCCTGCCGAAGAGTTGGGCGTGATTACCCCGACAAAGTCAAGACCCCACTGCTGAAATGGAGCCTCAGCTTGAATCGGCTGGAGGGGCATGGGAGCTTTACGGTTTCTGCCAGCGAACCTCTGGCACTTCTCACACCTCTGGCAGACTGCATGGGTATCTGCGAAGAGGGTAGGCCAATAATAGCCCGCTCTGATGATCTTTAAGGCCGTCGGCCTTCCCGAATGATGTCCTCCTGGCATTCCAGAATGAAATTCGCCGAGGACCTTCGGCTGGTCTGACTCTCTGACGCACCGCAACAGGATGCCGTCAATGTTTCTAAAATATAGCCCCTCGGGGCGAAGAACGTACTTCAAGGCGTTAAGCCTGAACCTCCTTCTTTGCGAGGCATTGAGCTGATCTGGACATCTGCCTGTGTTAAAATACCACACTATATCATTTGTCCAGTCATTTTCCTCTGATAAGGAGTTAGCAAGATTGACTTCTGTCACGGGGTCTTCCCATTGACAAGCAGAAACTTCGGCCGCAGCACTTCGAGCCAACTCTTGGCATAGAGCTCGCCCTCGGACTAACTTCGTAGGCCGCACCTCTATGTCAAACTCCTGGATTTTGGCAATCCACCCTGCCCTCTTGTGACCGGGTTCACCCTGGATCATGAAATTTCTGACATCCGGGTGTATGACGAAGACAGTGGTCCGGCTCTGAGAAACGAAATGTTTGAATTTTTGAAGGGACCTCATAACCGCATGGACTTGCCTTTCAATGAAATTATACCTCTCTTCGTGCGGCTGGATTACCTGACTTAGAAACGCTATCGGGCGCTCTTCTCCGTCATCTCCCTTCTGGGTCAGGACGACAGCGTAGCTTTCGGGCTCTCCTACCGCATAGAGGATGAAGTCCTTTGAGTAATCTGGATTTATTAATACCGGAGCCTGAGCAATTCTGGCCTTGATCTCTTCAAAGGCTTTCTTTCTTTCATCAGTCCAGACGAAGTCTGCATCCTTCTTCAGAAGCTCAGACATAGGCTTGATTACTTGGGCGAAGTCAGGCACAAATTTTCTTACAAAGTTGATTTGGCCAAAGAATGACTGTAACCCTTTCTTGTTGACTGGGATGGTCAAACGGAGCAGAGCTTCAGCTCGATCAGGGTCAACTGCAAGGCCTTTTTCAGAAATAACATGGCCAAGCAGTTTACCCTCCTTTACTGCAAAGACAGATTTCTTTGGGTTAATGGATATGCCGAACTCGCGACATCTCTCAAATATTTGCCTCAAATGGGAGGCATGATCTTCTCTTCTGTGTGAAAACACAGTCATGTCATCCAGATAGATGACAATGATTTTATTCAGCAACTCACGGAATGCCAAATCCATGGCTCTCTGGAATGTAGCCCCGGCATTTGAAAGACCGAAGGGCATGCGCTGGTAGGCGAACGTTCCCCATTTGGTAGTGAACGCCGTCTTGTGCTGATCCTCATTCTTTACCCAAATCTGGTTGTAGCCGGAGAAC
The DNA here is from genome assembly GCA_028583015.1 of Wollemia nobilis. Lineage (NCBI taxonomy): Eukaryota > Viridiplantae > Streptophyta > Pinopsida > Araucariales > Araucariaceae > Wollemia > Wollemia nobilis. Next base: position 1,685,681 of record JAQPPZ010001923.1, read on the forward strand.
CCATCTAACAGAGAAAATCTCTGAGCTCCCGCAACCACGTGCAGGATCTGATCAATTTGAGGGAGTGGGTAATGGTCTTTCAATGAAGCTTGATTGAGGTTTCTGAAATCCACGCAGAGACGAATGTCTCCATTCTTTTTTCGTACAGGGACCAGATTTGCGACCCAAGAAGAATGCTTGATGGGGTAGATGATCTTCGCCTCTAGCATCTTCAAGAGTTCTGATTTCATCATGGCTTCAATCTTCGGATTCACCGCCCTTTGCTTCTGCCGGAAAGGCTTTGCATTATCTTCCAGTTCTATAGTATGCTGGATCATCTCTCTGTCGTACCCCTTCAGGTCTTGGTAGCACCAGGCCACGATATCCGGGTACTCTTCGCATAGAGATCGGATCTGCTCTAACTCCTCATCAGTGCAATCCGTCCCGACCTTAATCACCTTTCCAGGTTCCAGTTCCAGGTCCATGTACTGCTTGGGGTCCACTTTGATCCTGTGGGATATGGCTCTATCATTCTGATCAAAGAGGCTCTCCAGGGTAATCAGTCCTTTCGGGACATGATTATTTTTTAACTGTATCAACCCCTCATATTGCTCGTCATCAGGGTCTCTACCTTCGATTGTACTAGCTTCATTTATCAAAAAGGTGACGATATCTTCGTCACAGTCGAACACCTGCCAGTGGGTGTCCTTGTCAGGCACAGAAGGCCTGTAAATGGTACGAACCGGCTTCGGCTTCTGGACAGTGTCATCAGCTGGGACGTACCTGGCTCCAACAGACGCCAGAATGTCAGCATGCTTGTTCTTTTCACGAGATATGGCCTTGACATTCAGAGAGTCAAATGACTCCATCAGATCCCAGACACGGTTGCGGTACGCCTTGAGGTAATGCTTCTTGGAGGCGCACTTATTGGTAATCTGGTTGCACACCAGCTCTGAATCGCCAAAGATCTGCAAATGCTTTATCCCAAGTCTCTCTGCCTTTCTCAAGCCCAAACACAAGGCTTCATACTCCGCTGCGTTGTTAGTGCAACTCCAGGCCAGCCTATAAGTGTAGTCCTTTTGAATCCCGGATGGCGAAACCAGAAGTACACCTGCACCGGCGCCATTCTTACATCGGGCGCCATCAAAGTACAACTTCCATAGCTTTTTTGGGGCAGGTCCAACATCTTTCTTTGCAGACTGATCAAGTCTTTCAGGCTGGGTGACAGAGTAGCAACCTTGTTCGGTCTCAATCATGGCATTGAAGTCTAGTAAGGAGAACTCATCCTCCACTTGTAACAGCTCGAGGGTCTCTTCCGCCAAATCTACTTCTACCAGTTCCTCAGTCATCAGATGAACCATGTCATTCTGCTGTTCTTCCCCAGGTATCTTCTCGACCAAAAATGTGGAAGGCTTTTCATTATAGATCTTCAATCTCCTTCCTTTAAAAGGCACTTCCATATGTGAATAATCCAGCGACAGATATCCACCCAACTTCGCAGTGAACTCCCTAGAGAGACACATGCCGAAGTAGGGTTCCAAGTCAACCACCACGACCTCTTGAATGACCACTATGTCGAGTGCTTTATGCAGTCGGATTGGGATGTCTTTGATGACACCAACTGTCTTGACAGGAGTGTCGTCTAGCTGCAACACACCTTGGCTGCTCCTTGTGTATTCCATACCAATCTCTTCGCAGACAGCCCTCGGCATGACAGTAGTGGAGGCACCGGAGTCCACCATGCAATTGTGTACTATATGGCCCTCCATTCGCAAAGACAGATAGAAAGGTGGCGGCCTATTTTTCCCAGTAGTAGATACTGTCAAGGGCTGAGCTAACACAGCAGGCTGCGTCGGCTTTCCATATTTTACGCTCTTCAAGGATTCCTGCAACAGGTCTACTTGTCCTGGGAGCAGAAGAGCCTCATACATGCTTATCTTCGCCGGAGTCTTCTTGAGCTCATCAACTATATTGTAAGTTGAAGTGTCGGCTCCCTCTATCTCTTTCGCTGGCTCATACCTGGTTCGGTATTGTTGAGTGGCTTCAACCCTCTGTCTCTTCGTCAGCGATGGATACCTCAGCTTTTCTTGAGCTTGTTCTTTTGTTTCAGCTAGAGGTTGGGCCGCGGGAGCCTTTGTCGCGGGAGCCTTGAGCGTCGGGAACTTTTCTTTGGCTGTAGGAGGTAAAGGCGGCTTGTCAGGTGCTAGAATAGCAGGCTGCGTCCTTTCCCTTCTGGCGTATACTTTTAACGGCTTCATCTGGGCCGTGGAGGCCTCAACAGGCCTTTTGCCCTCTTTGGTCAAGAGAGACACGGGATCTTCTTCTGGGACTGCAAAGTTACCTTCATCGTCAAGGATCATGTATGCTTCGTCCTCCGTGGCGCTGCCCGCAAGGGTTTGAATATAATGCCGATGCAGCATGCAACCCTCCTCTCCATGTGGGTCGTTGCATGTAGAGCACCAGTTAACATAGTCAGAGGTGCCTGGTTGAGCATCATTGGCAGCATTCCTCGCCGGGGGCCTTTGCGCTTGAGCAGCTTGATCTTTTGTCAGCGCAGGGGGAGGATATGGTCTCCTCGGAGGAAACTCCATCTGGGCTTGCTTCTTCTTCATGATTGTCATGTCGTTGGAGATAGTATGGTAACCAGAGGCAAGGGCCCGCACCTCCTGAAGGATCTTATTCTGAATATCATTATCAGCAGGCGCCGGCCGGACCGGCGGAGGTATTGCGGCTAATGGTGGAGGTGCAGAATATGCCGCGTACTGAGGGGGAGCTGGGAGTGCAGGATATTGCGGAGGCGGAGGTGGCGGATTAGGATAATGGATCTGGGGCTGACCATACGGGTTTATGACTGGCGCTGGATTCCATGGCTGCTGGGGGTACTGATTTGACGAGGATGGCGTCGCACCAGACGCGGATGGATATTGTGACTGTGGGAAATCAGGATAGATGGGAGGCTGCATTCTATGAGGGAGTCTGCCTATAGAAACTATGTCTAATTCTGCTTGTTGGGCAGCTTCATATAAAGCGGGAAAAGTGTCGACCCGGGCTATCTTAAGAAGCAGACAAATGTCTGAATTAAAAGACCTCAGGTAATAGTACGCAGCTTGTCCCGCGGGAGGTCGCAGCTCACGAGGTACTCTTTTCCAGGACCTCGCAAACCTCACGTTGAAGTCCGATATCTCCTCTTGCGGATGGCGTTGAATACTTTGAAACTGGTGCAGCAACGAGGAGGGATCAGCGGATTCGTTGCATCCCTTCACTAGTCTGCCCGCTAACTGGGGCCATCCCGTGATAGCTCCTTCTGGCAAAGATCTCCACCAGTAAAGGAGTTTCCCTCTCAGAGAAAGGGCTAATAAACGGGTCTTAACACTCTCACTAGTGATAGAGTGCAGTGCAGCCAAGGCCAGAATATCTTGGATGTGCTCGTATGCTGTTTTCCCGGAGCCATCATAAGTAGGAATGGATTTCAAGGCAGCAGGGGGTACAACTTCTTGTCCAACTAGAGCCAAGGGCCCCGTGGAATCAACTGCCGGGAAGAGATCGTCATCGTTTTGTTGGGCAGCCATGTCTTCTTCCTCTCCAGTAGTATAATCGGTATCAGCGTTGTCCAAAGTCGTAGGTTGTTCTTCAATTTCTGCCTCTCCAACTTCAGCTTCTTCAACCTCCTTCAACCTCAGCTTCTTCTATTTCAGCTTCAGCCTCGAGTTCGTTTTGGTGAGCTTGGTAGTCAGCCCGACCTTACGCGCTCCCCAGGAGCGTTGATGTCAATTTCGTAGAGATCAGGTTGTTGTCCTGGGTTCCTTGCTCTCCACCTTCTCGTATGCATGAAGGCACTTTTGATATCGGACCAGTCTCACGGACTCAGAGAATATTCAGGTAGTGCAGAGTCGCCAGGTGTTCTGATTTGACAGCAATGAAGCGAACACCGATGCTTCGATTCTGTTTTGGGGTGGGAAACTCCCGTGTCCCACCGGGCGTGCCAGAGAAACTGTTGGTTACGAATCTGCCACTAGGATAGGATTTAGTGTAATGCGCCCTAGATTCGCCCAGCAGATTGAAAGGCCGGAAGGAAGGAATGCCTTCCGCGCCAATCTCCGGAGGAGGCCGACTTCCTTTGGATTCTCAACTTTGGGGGGTAGCTTAGAGTGCAGGAAAGAGATTAGCAAATACGAAAAGAGACATAAATGGCTTGTTTCGGGTGGGGAAGATAAGCAGCACAGTGACGAACCAATCACCACTACTAACAACAATTAAAACACTAAGTAAAGCAGAAATTAATGGCGCATTCTATCTTATGTATCCTTTAATTCGGTGTTTCAGATTTACTTAATTGCCAATGTTGATATCCAGATTCAGAATAGCAATAATCAGAAATATAAGTAACGTAGAGCAGAAACACTTAGTCAAGGCAGCATACAAGACAAAAACAACCAATAGAGCCAAGTATACTTTGTATTTTGAGAGCAAACGCATAGTTACAGAAGTCCCTTAGCAAGATATCCCCCTTCCACCCTTTACAATGAAATGGAACTGCTATATATAGTGCAAAATCCCCCCCGATTACATTATGGTCCCAGTATCCCAAATCTGACAAAAGACACAAAGCTGACAAAAGCAGCAAAAAGCGGCTGATGCTTGACCTCTGCAGATAAGAAAGTGATGGCAGTGAGGTCCACTTGCAAACGTGTCAGCTCCGCAACGATCCGGCGGTTGAGAAGCTAAGTGGCTTGAATGAGAGTAGATAGAATAAGACCTGTCAGTCCATACCCATCCAAATAGCACTTGAGCAGCCCAACTTCTGTCACATCTTGACTCGGATCACGAGACGGGACACCTGTCATCATCTGGAGTTCACTGATGGAGAATAGGGGAGGGAAGACACTTAGCTGCTCACGAATTATGATTCTGCCCGGCAGCGCACAAGAAAGGAGTGCAGTCGAGCGGGATGTCTTGAAAACAGCGCAGTCGGGCGGACTTTGCCTTAGCCAATTTTATCTTTCCTCGTCTTCCCGCCCGAGGGCGCACAAAAGGGGGTGCGCCGTCGGACGGCGCGGCGCACTTGGGCGGATTCCGTGCCTTAGCCAATTTTAGACATTGCTCTCCTTATGTCCGCCCGGTGGCGCATAACTTGGTCCAAGCCGCCCGACTTCGCAGCGAAGTCGGGCGGCTTCAACACTTAGATCTTTTAGGCGCTCCTTTCATCAATTGCCGCCCGATGGCGCACTTCGTCTCTGGGCGCCGCCCGACTTCGCGCGAAGTCGGGTGGTGCCAACACTTAGAAAATTTTTGGGCCCTTATCCGCTGATGCTGCCCGAGTGCGCTATAGAACATGTGCGCCGTCCGACTGCGCAGCGCGCTCGGACGGATCACACTTAGACAAATTTTCGGACGGGCCCATGCTTGCCAGCCCAGGTGCGCAAAGTGGAGCATGCGCAGCCCGAGCGCAGCGCAGTCGGGCGGAAACAAACACTTAACAATTTTTTGGGCTCTCTTTTGCCCACTTAACAGGAATGAAGATAAACATGAAACAGAAGATGAAAGAGGTGACATTTGATAAGTGGGGAGCAGAAAGGGAGAGAAGAAGAACAGGAAAGAAGAGAGAAGAGAGGGAAAGCAGCAACCTTACAATTTTTCAAAATTAGCACCCCGTGCAAAATGTGGCAATAGGTACCATTTCAAGTGCCACCTCAAGCATAGATAAGCATGTACGGAAATGAGTACGCAAAAGCAATTTTGATTGTATAGTTGTTTTCTCATTTTGCATATAATATTAGTTTGCACATTGCGTTTGTTATAATGCTGCCATATTGTGTTAAATGGCATGGTGTTAGTACGTGCGCATAGGTTAATTGTCATGTAAGGGTAGTTGGAAGACAAGTACGAGGGAGTTGTACAAGTTACACAACTACTTCTCCTACCCAATTCATTATTTATATGCCCCTTACATTTTGGAAATGGTACGGTAGACAGGCTTATAGACATGTTTGATGACATTGTGATATTGCTGCAGTATAATTGATGTGTATAAAATTCTCTTCTTGTTCATACCTAAATATACCAATGGCAAGTTGTTGTTTTGCATGGTTCTGTCTCTAATCTCTTTTCTCGTACATTATGTGAATGCTGAATGTTGTTAATGCTTGTTGTCATTTAATCTTTCATGTTCCTTCAAAGGTGGAAAACTCTCATTGTGCTACACAAGGAAGGACCATTGGAAGATGTTGAGTAACATAGACGCCTTTAGATTTTGGAAGCAGTGAATTTCATTTGTGAATCCTATTGTTCTAGGCTTCTATACACGAGATTAGGGAGATAGAAGAATCATTCCCAAAGTCATCCCATTGGATGACCGATACTGCATGGGAAGAGAGAATTGACATTGGGGATGATTTCCATTTGCCTTCTACTGCAAGTTGTTAATTCCTTAGCTACAGAAAGGAAGTGATCCACATACAATCATCCACTCTATCAAGAAAAACAATCTTAACTCTAGATAAGTGAACTGGTTGTAGTACATAATGCCTTATGTCTTCAATATTGATAGACTTGAGTATCAACAGACTCTGACAACATATTGGGATGCTGATCCAAAGGATGCCACATAAATCACGAAGATGATGTGCAAGAGGTTTAGTTGGGTCTCCATTTTAGAGTCCACATTTTGATTATGGGAGTCACTCTAGGGCAATATTGTGCCATTTTGCAATGACTTGTTTGTTCACCTTTGGTCTTGCCCTTGTATTGGCGTGAAAAGACTGGCCATATGATTACGTGGGGAGTCAAAATGAAATCGAACAAGAGAAAAACTCCCAAGTGTAAACACGAGAAGGGTTAAAACTGTTTGGGTATAGATGATGGAGTATAGTTTTACCCATATCTAGGAAACTTTAGGTGAAAAGACATTTTTCACCTCTAATCATAAGGAAAAGCTATAGAGACATAAAGTAAGCCACTCAATTTAAAGTGTCCTCTTTTCGTCAAATGTTGTGGACCTCCCTACAACTTTACATATTCTAGTCGCTCCCGAAGTCCATAAAGGACTTTGCTATTGCATTTCCCATAGGTTCTAAGTATTATTGTATTCATATAGGAGTTTTGTAACACATGAAGACATCACAATTGAATATTTCTTTTGTGTCCTTATTTGTGCTTTGCAAGGAGATATGTCAGAATGGCAAAAAAAACATGAAATGTTTACTTTAGTTGTTGAAGATATGGCATGTTTTATTACATAAGCATTAGTAAAGTGAAATTAATTATACATGATATAAATGTTAGATTGTGTAGGGTGTTGTATGGAAATTGTCATTGACGCACAAAAATGACAATAATATATAAAGGACAAGAAATCTTTTGATGCAGAATATGCATTTTTTACTGGAGATTATGGCTAATATTGTTTTAAGTTTTCCTTTGCAAATAAGGCCCATCTTATATTGCATTGAGTGGAGAACTATAGAGATTCATTTCATTTGAAATTAATATGCAGTCAATTTTTATTTATCAGGTTAGAACTTGGTGTCGTGTCTGCAGAAAGTACTTTCTATAAAGTACATTCCCTTTTTCTGTTGTCGATCAGTATGTTATGGCTAAATTCTAGCATAGTCACTCACCATGATTTATTTGTCAGTGCACGTAATATTTCACTTTTGTAGTGGAAATCCTCAGTTTTTTTTTTTAATTAGTTTACAATGATGAAACAGATCCACCTGCATTACATCTTGACTGCATTATCACAGTATTTTAACAAACAACATCGTGGTAGCATGACAATCCATATTATCATAGGCCACTTTGTCACAGAATTGTTCATCACAGTGTGAGATTTGAACTCAAGTTGCACTTATACCATTGCATCCCATTTACCATTGCTTCACAATGCCTTGTACAGTGGACACCGTGAGTTGTTTTTAATGCACAGTAGACAGTTCCATATGATATATGCATGGTGAATGACAATATAGATTAATTTAAATCTGATAGTTGATATAATACCATCCATCTGTACATATAACATTGAACTATTCATATATGCAAGGTGCATGGGGTGCAAGATTCCGATTTCTAAACTATAATAAGTGTTTATTCTTTTAGTGGGTAACTCCTACTATGCATTGTCAAATATTTTAAAACCGAAATTTGTAAATAAAACATGATAACAGTTTGCCACCCAAGCAAAATTAATAAAGCAAGGTATTATGCTTCAAACTAAATATATCATCCACAGAACTCGTTACCCTTTAGTATATATTTGCATGCAGGTAAGTAAATATTTTTTTGCTAGTTGAAGATTCTGTTTTCTAAAATTAGTTCTTTCTCAACCATATTAAACATTAGTGATTTGCATCAACAGGAGTGACATGCCTGGGGAGATTTCAGAGCAGGAATTACATTTTCCAGGGCTAGCTCCAAAAATCCCTGGAAGACTATATTATTTATTTGGAAAACCCATTGCAACCACAGGTACGTTAATATGTGTATCATGGGGCCTTTATGTGCCAATGCATGTGTATGTTGCAAGAATGGAGACAAGATATTCATTCAAATATACATCTCCACTGGTTGACATATTTTGAATCTGATATGATCTTGTGGTCCAAAGATGAAGAGCATAATATCAAAATATCATTTATGTTATTTGATCTCTTTTTACTGTTTGTAGGCTGATTTCATTTTCAATGGTGTTTAACATTTGATTCTAATTTCATTGGTCTCTGATTTATTATCTCATTTAATTTATCAGTGCTGTGGATTGTTTTTATGATATTCTTGTCTAGGAATATTTGCAGCATATTTGATTATTTCTTTCTTTGTAGGAAGGGAGAAGGAGCTGAAGGATAAGGAGAAATCACATGCACTATACCTGCACATTAAGGATGAAGTAGAAGCAGCTATGAGCTATTTGCAGGAGAAGAGAAAAGAGGATCCTTACAGACAAATATTACAAAGGGTTTTGCATGAAGCAATGTGGGAATTTGATCGTGAAGGACCTAGCTTTGAGCCATAGTAAATATCTTTTCTTGTATTCAAGGCGCAAATCAAGCGTGTTTGGCCAGCCTTATAATATGGACTATATACCTTCAAATATAACTCCTACAAAACTTGGAGTTGGACTTAAATGCATGTGGGAATTTAATCATGAAGCACCTAGCTTTGAGCCATAGTAAATCTCTTTTCTTGTATTTAAGGAACAATGCAAGCGTGTTTGACCAACCTTATAATATGGACTTTATACCTTCAAATATAACTACTACAAAACTTGGAGTTGGACTCAAATGCCTTTTTAGGGCACTCCATGACTTCCTAGAGAGGTCATCTTGTAGTCCTCCCTTCTTTAGCCTTGTAAGATTATCAAAAGTTTAGCCCAATCCTTTCAAATATCTAGTTGCACTTCTCAACAAGATTTTTCAATTTATTAATCTAGTTTCTTTCAATTCTTTATTTTACTGTATTAGCTTTTTGTTGACATCTATATTTTATAGAAATAGCTTTCCTTTTACGAATATTTTTGGTATAAATGTGTCCCATCACTTCTAGAATTGCTTGCTTATATAAGTTAGTGTCATGTGCATGACACACATACAAGAATAATCCAACTTCTATGGAAATGTTGTTGTGAACTAGGGACATTATTTGAGTTAAATAACAATAAGACTTTTATGCATTGAGATGATTTTATTTGTAACAAATTAACAGTTGATTACTTCCAATTATCACATATATAATCACAAAAATAAAGATAATAATATCATTATTTGAAGCACACTTTCATATTATTGTGACAATGAATGCAAAACTTCATAAATGGTTGACCTATCTAAAACCATACTATCTCTCCTCCAATATCAAATTATGGTGACCACTATTTAGGAACCCCACCGTTATGATATATTTTTTAATTTTGATATATAATCATTTAGTTAGCTTTTCAAGACTGCATTGAAAACATCTATGATGAAGAATTGATAAAGCCGTGAAACAAATATAAATCAGTCATGCATAATGGACTAAAACATTGACCACTTCGCAAATTTTACTCATGTACATGGAAAGTAGTGTTATAGACTATGTTTTCACTTTTAAGTTCATTTATTGATTTAGTAGAAAATTCAATATTTTAACTTACCATAAATCCTATTTGGTCCACAAATTAATTTTCTTGGCACTAAGTATAGATACTGACTATAAACCCTTGATTTGCAAACTACAAAGACAAATGAAAATTTTAAAACATAGTTAGAAAACTCGCAACTTGGCATTCCAATTTTGAAGAGTTTCTCGACAACTCAAGGAAACTTGACAAAACTTATCCGTGTGATGTGGTCTACCAGCAAGGACACACTTGCATTATCGGTGATGTGACCCCGAGTTCAATCCCACGACGGATGTGTATAAGAAGTATTCCTCCGGAAAAAAAAAAGAAAAACTCAAGAAAACTTGACAAAACTCAGCAAAAACTTGACAAAAAGCAAATTGAAGAAAATAATTTAATTTAAAAAAATTAAAAATTAAAACAAAAATTCGAGCCATAAAGTTGATTTTCTATTATATTTTCATGAAAAAGAGATCATTTGCAATTCTTGATCATCAAAACTAACAAAATACAACTTACAAAATATCTAAGTGATTTTTGTGTTTAGTGTTTTTTGCATTTTTTCCCATGTGGTCAAGTTTCCCCAAATTTCCGTTAGTTTGTCAATGAGTCGAATTTACTGCAAGAAAATCGGGATCTCATGAGAAATCAAAGGGTTTTTTTTATCACTGTTTTAAAACATATAAGAGCTTTAAATTTTTTTTTTTGGTTTTATAGAAAAACAATTAAATTCTTTGAAACTTTATACAAGAAAGTTTTGAAATTACATTTTGCTTAAGAAGGTGAGTTAACAAAAACTAACTCTTTTTCTCTTAATATCTTCAATGATATAACTAATTGTTGGCCACCCAATTAAAATTGTTCATAGTCAAGGCCATTGAAGATGAAATTTAAAAACTTATAAAATTTAAAAACTTATAAAATGTAACATAAGACTTAAGCGAGGTCCGAGGTGTAGACCAATTGGTTCATCCAAACCCCATAAGGGGGCGGAGGTCCAAGGTTCAAATCTCGGGTCTCGTCGGACTGAACACTTGTCCCTTTCCTGGTGCTTTCAGGGGCGTTAAAAGTTTAAAATGATTGTGGCATGGCGGTTATAGGGGCGGACTGCGTGAAGATCTATGTGGCGGCTTCCAGGGCGGACAACGCAAAATACTGTGGCGGCCATAAAAGCTGGATAGCCAAAAAAAAAAAAAAAACATAAGACTTAAGTGGACCAAGAAAAACTGGTTACAATTAAATGTTCACTAAATAATGGATGGAATACTCTACATATCTATAAATCTAGAGACAATGAAGGCTCAAAGTATTGAACAAAAATGATATTCCTTTTAACTAAATTATTTGGAAACAATAATGATATTCCTTTTAACTTAATTTTTTGGAACTATAATAGACAAGAAAAACAATCAATGGTTTGGCAACAATTATCTAGGAGCTAAAGGTTAATTTGAACTTAGAACCCAATACCCCACAATTGACCACATCCTTATGCTCAAAATTAGTATTGAAGATGGGATGATGAAGATGATCTTCTTTTTGAATTAAGAAAGGCCTTTGGCACCATCTCTAATAAATGTCTCTAGAAATATTTGGAAGAAATTGGTATAGCCACTAAACTCATATTGGTATTTGTATAATCTGATATGAAAGTCCCAATATTAAACTTAAAATTGATAATGGTTGAATTCAACTATAATATTGGTGTGACTTTTTGACATTTACATAGATGGATTTTAAAAAAATTTGAAGAGAAAGCATACACCAATATCACCAATATCATTCTATTGAGCTTGAAAATCATAACATGTCCAAAATTTTAGATCATTTAGGGCTTGAACTAATGACCTCATAGAAAGCACTCTAGGTACTCTTTTTCCCGGAACTTTAGGTACTCTTATCACTAAGTGATTGATATTTTTGAGGTTGATCATTTATTGAATTAGGGGTTGAACCCCAACACTCCCCTCAAGCCATATACACTATTATGTAAATTTAAATAAGGTTGGCTAGATCTGATACCTTGTGTTATGAGAGGAAAATATGGCATAAATATTTAGTGGAAAACTCATATACACAACGTAATTGTAGTGATTCTCACTAAACCATTTTTCAACAACAAAGGTAAGAAGCAGACTGGCGCTAAAGAGAAACCTTCGATCGAAAGTTTCAAGGATTGGAAGGTCAGTTAAGAAGAAGTTCAAAGGTCGGACCTTTAATAGGTATAATTAAAAAAGGGAAAGCAAAAGCTTCAACATCAAAGGTCCGATTGTCAAAAGTCTCAAAGCGAAAAAATTTTCGAGGTCAGATGGTGAGGAAAAATTTCGAAGGAAATGCACCACATCCTAAAAAGGTAAGGTTTGCTAAGGTGCACAATCCTCTGGAGGGTATTGTCCTTTACTACAAAAGGAATATTGCATATCTCTCAAAAAGGATAACAATAGCTAGAAAGCCATGACAAGGTCATTCTGAATTTGGAGCATTTAAAGTAGAAAATCTTTTCTCCCAAATTGTGAGGATTCTCGAAAGAGATAGATGGAAATAATGGTGATAGCTGCTCATTTGAAGGATCAAAACCATTGATATTCAAGATACCATATATAGAGAACTTTGGAAGGACTGACGACTCATAAAATATAGATATGACTTGGTGTTAGAAGCAACAGTCATCTTGAAATATTTGCATGATTTTTGGAGGGAAACCCTCATCTCTATAAATTTTAAATAGGATTAGTGTTAGTTTTGTAAAGGATCAACAAGTTTGCAATTGTATTATTTTGTAGGCTTTCCATTCATTTTCTTTTGTATAGCAGTCGGCTCCTAAGGGCTTGTGGGCAATCTGCATCAATTTTTAGATCAGTCATCTATGACTTCTTATGGACCCATTTCTATATGTGTGTGTACTTGTGTTATTTACTTTCTTTGGATTTTGTTGATGAAAGTATGTGCGAGGGACCCACATCAATTTTTTGATCAACCTTTTGTGGCTTCCTACGGAACTACCTCTTCATGCATGCCTATGTTGATGACTCTCATCTTTGCTTAATTGTGTTGAGGAGAGGAAGAGTTTACTGTTGGCACATTGCATTCAGGCCTCTTGTGCAAAGGGATATTAGTGAATATTTTGGCACATCGTCACCCCCTTTTTCTTTTGTTGAATTTTTTGATTTTATCTCTTGCATCCCTTTTCCCCTTTTGAGTCCAAGTGTGCCACAAAGATCACATCTTAACAAGAATTCGGCCTTATAAAAACTCTTATAGGCCACCAATTGAGTCAAACCCCATGATCTCGATTGTGGCCTTGTTGTGTCACTCCTCACGAGATGCGATTGTTTCGACCACTAAAATTGAGAATAATTATATACCTAAGTATACTTATATTATATAATACTAAAGGGAATGTTGAGATGTTATTACTCTCCATATGGCAAAAACACATGTTGTAAGTTTTATTTATTTTTATAATGCTTTTTTATTGTCTCCATATATTCTATAGGAAGTGCAAATCTATAGACTAGGTATGTACTACTCAAACTTAACTATTTAGCTATGTACTACTCAAAATTAACTATTTAGCTATATAATTTGAATGGTAAGCATGATAACAAGACAAAAGTATTAAAAAATCCATCATCTCCACATGACATATTGAAGACATAGTATTGACATCTTATTCTCCATCTTAATGTCAAGTTCACCCTTGGTATATTCTCCATGGCTGACTTTAATGCAAGCACTAGTCCTCTAAAAAAATAATCATAGTCTTTAATGTGATGCTCAATTTTCCTTATGGATGATGTAAAAGCCCACTCTTTATTTAATTAATTGAATGAAACATCCTAGTCTAATTGTACAAAATGATCTTCTAGTCATTGTAAGATGTTGTGCCAGATTAAATCCATGGTCTCTACACTATATATCTCTAATATTATAACTTTTCCCTATATATCTAACCTGCATATAACTACATGCAAGCCTTGTATACTATGAGATTTTATATTGGCTCAAGAATATCATATGAATTATTTTCCACCTCTTGTGTTATTCTAGTTCACTTTCTTAGCACAAAATAATTTCCATTGAACTTGATTATACACCTAAATTATCTTGCAATTATAATATTTGAAATTGATAGCTATACACTTGCCATCCTTACCTTGAGCAAGTTTAGATATAATTTATTTTCCCTTCTAGATTCAAGACGTAAAATTTGGTCTTGTTGTTATGAGTGTCTATGTCCTCATTTAAAGGAATATGTACATATTATAACTTTATAATTGGATCTTTCTCTCATACTAGGAATTTGATAACTTTAATGAACTATTAATTGTATTGCCTTCTTTATCTTTCCATCTTAAATCCCCTATTTAATATGTTGTATTTTCATTGTTGTAGTTATAATGAGTTTGACATCAATTAGTGATAAGAAATGACCATCGAAAGTGTTAACGATCATTTTCCATATTTTTCTACAATGTTTTTTTCTCATTCTCCATTTACATTTTCTTTGCCTTTATATTCTCTAGTTGTCATTTGCAATTGTAACTATCTTTTGTTGGTATAAAAACCCAAGTAATAGCCTTTTGTGTATATTTATTTGGATTTGCTTTCCACATTATATTCTTGTCTTATGCTACAATTTCTTGTAGTTTACCTTTCACTCTCTTGATATGTCCTACTTGGTTTACATTCTGATTCGATATTATATTTTTAATAAGCTATATGTGGCTTCTATTGTGACTTCATTGTTGAAGTTTCTAAGTTGGATCTAACTAGAATGAATCCATATAAAATGATCTAATTGACTAACTAGATATCCATTGGGGTGGCCATGGAGTTCGACCAACTAGCAATGGAGAACGATGCAACAAAGAAGAAAGTAGTAGAGCACAAAATATCAATAGCTCAATTGATAAAAAAAAAACATCTAAAACAAGAAGTTGAAGCCCTATGGAAGGATGTCATTGAAGGATCCAAGTTGTGGCAATAGGATGAGGATCTCAAATCCTAACTTATTTAAAGCAATGAGCAAAAAAGTAGTCAAGAGATATTTCTCAATAACTTGTTTAGGGGTAAAATCAACTAAGGCAACAATTTGAACAATAAAAATCATAGTTGGTGAAATATATAGAACAACTATAGATGACATAGCAAGATAAATATTATAAGATATATGATCTCCAAGATGAAATTGTGAACTTAATTCAAAGAGCAACGATTGACCTAGGGTGGGACTCAAAGGTGGAGAAAATGAAGTCCTTATGGGATGATATAATACTGAGGTTACAAGTGCCAAACAATACTTTAAATTTATAGTTAATGTAGAGAACACCCTCATCCAAGTGACAATTATAATCAAGAAAATAAAGAATGAATTGGTTGCAAAGGAAAGGTACTAAGAGTTAAAGAAAATTTAATAAGAAAATTAAAGGTACATTGTGAACACATCAAATTGAGTTTGACAAGAAATATATAATAAGGAAATTAAATAAAATCTTCGATGCTGAGAGAGACCTCCAAAATTGTAAGGATACAATGGTCTCTTTGGAAACCCTAGTATAAGAAATTAAAAAAGAAATTTATGAGTTAGTCAATGTTATAATATAGATGTATTGGACAACTAGAAAAGGCTTCTCAATGATGACATTGTCAATGCATGGTCGAAGAGGATAAGGCAAATGATAAAGCTGGAGTGACAATGGAAAGGATTCAAAAGTTGAAGGCTATACTTGATAAATTGCATGAAATGGTGGGGAAATAGGACGGGTTATAAAAAAATCCATATGCGTACTTGGTAAGAGATGTCAAAGACCTTGCAGACCTTAGGCTATTAGGAGACGAGGAGTGGTAGGAGATGTTAAAGCTACTACCTTGAAGAGAATAAGGAGGACCATCAATTTTGCAGTTTTATGGCAAAAGTATCCCAAATTTGTAGACTTTGTGCTTAAATATAAAGGGAAGATTTGGTTTCTCTTGCTAATTGACCTTGGTGTCCAATAAAATCACCAGAAATGTAGTATTAGGTTACTACCTTAGGATTCCACCCATTTTGAAGGTGTGCAAAATATTTTTAATTGACCAATTGAGGCTTCCAAAACTTAATTTTACAAGATGTTACCTAGAAGAGAGATTTGTTCAAGATGGCATGATTATATCTTGAGGAGCGAAGCACTATAAAAAATAGAGTTATTGATCTCCAAGAGAAAAGCACTCACAAAAATGAGTGATTTGCTCCATACAAGAGTAAATTGCTCATAAATAGGTTAAAGTGCAAAAAGAAGTGCATGAATCTCAAGGAAGATTTTTGGAAAACAACATTTTGGCATGTAGTGATAACACTAAGCATTTTAGAATCCTTCTAAATAGTTTGGGGATGTTTTTAGAGGTATTTAACACTTGGAGGTACATCATTTTGCTAAAGATGTCCCAAAATATATACTTTTACTAGGAAGTAATTTGTCACCCAAGATAACTTCTAGGTGAATTCTTCCTATAAATAGGAGCTAGGGGATCCATTGTAAACATCTTTTGGTCTTGAAGAAAGTAGAGCTACACTTTGTGAGACCTAAATTGTACTTTCTCTTTCCTTTTGGATTAATGAGAAATTGATTAGACTCTTTGCTTTCCATCAATGTCATTGCCATCTTGGATTGTGGAATGCATGAAGATTGTGGCCCTACTCTTTTATCCTCTTGTAATTCCTTGTCAATTTCATTTTATCCTCATGAGATTCCATTTTTGTTGTTCAATTTTCTCATGTGTTGATTGATCACACTTTCTTCTTGCTATGGTTATGACTATATTTGCTTTTAGTATCTCACACCCTAAACTCCAAAATTTACTTTTATGCATTTTTATTTTCTACACTAATTTTTTTTATGTTTAATTTCATGCAATTAGACTAGATTAGTTAGATTCTAGCAAGGATAGTGGGGATCTAACCTAAATCTAGAGGTTGAGAGGGCATTGTATTTTTCTTCCAATTTGTTGAAATGGAATTGTGTGCACATAAGAAGTTAGAATTTTCTACAATTCAATAGGAAGGTACTTGTCTTTGCTAGAAGAATCTCATATAAATTGTTTTTTTTTTTTTTAATTTGCTTATAATAAAATATCTATGAATCCTCTCTATTAGACTCTATTTTGAGTTTGATCTATTGCTAGTCCATACTTCATACCCATACAACATAAATGGTATTGTTAGTAGCCCAAATAAAAACTATATGGTCTTCTAGTCCCATAATTTAACCTCTTTGCTTCTATTTTATAATTTAAAAAGTGCTCTCCACCATCCCAATTTTCTCTTCATTCTAGATATTTCCCAACTGAGCTTATTATCAGTCTATCTCAATATATTTATATTTTATTATTTCTTCCAAAATATCCCCTTTAGAATAGATATTTAATCGATTCTTTTGTTTTGATTGGAGGAGATCATGATCTTGGTTTTGCTAGTATTTACTTGCATGCCCACTTCCTTGCAAAATAACTTTACGTATTTTAAATGCTCTTTCAAACCTTTTGCCAAAATTCTAATCAAAATGATATCATATATGTACAAAAGAATACTCACCACATATTTTCTAAAATGAACACCATCCCCTCCATTTAGGTTAATTCATTCTTTTAATTTGTTAATATATAAAGTAAATAAGATAGGGGACAATGGGCATCCTTGTTTAACCCCTATATAACTTCTAAAGCATTTTGAAAGTTCTACTTATGTTCTAATTTTAGTTTGGGCCTTATCATAGAGTCTATGCACTACTGCCCTATACTTTTTTATTATGCCTAAATCTTCCATTCCACTCAATAGTTTAATTCTAAGTATTGTGTCAAAAACTTTCTTAAAGTACACAAAATAATAACAAGATTCTTTTTTATTCCATATTTTTCAATGATAAGTCTCAAAGTGATCATGTGGTCTATTGTTGTGTTTTGATCGAAAACCTACTTGTCATTTTTTCCTCTTTCCTTTTTCTTCTACCCACATGCTAATTCTTCTATTAGTGCTTTCATACAACTTTTCAAAGAGAGGATTGACCATAATGTTTGTTTAATTTGAGGGATTTTCTAAATCTCTACTCTTGAAGAGAGGTGTTTTTAGACTTGTTGTCTAATCCCTTGGAAAGCCATGCTAGATGATGTTGAATATCCTCTTAATGTGTGGTGCTAAGTCACTACTTCCCATTTTAACTATTATGCTTATAGTCCATCCATGTTACAAGCCTTACCTATTGCTAACTTTTTAATATCTTCCTTGACCTACCTTAATGTAAATAAATGTGTTTTTGTGATGATTATGGGAGGGGTCTTTTTTAACTCTCATTCATATAACTATTTTGCATATCCTAGCCATCTAATTTCTATAAGTTATTTTATATATTTTTTTGTCTAGGGAATTTCCAAAATGACTTTGTGTTATTCTTCCCTAAATAAATTAGTTCTTCTTATCTTACACATATATTCCTCTTTTCTTGCTTTCACTATTTGTTTGTATAAACATTTATTTTCCTTTTTTTTACCTGATTCTTTTGAATCTCTTCTTATTGTTTTACATTCTTCATCATACCCTGTATTTATTGAAAACTTACATTTATATTCTTCGTATCTTTAGACCATTTACACCCTTTTAATACCTCTAATATTATATTTACTAACTTAAAACTCTTGAATATTTTTTCTCGTCTCTTTTTTCTTCCTTTGTAAAATATGTTTTACTAATTCCTTGAAAATTAAATGATTCTCTTGGGTTATGAGAACATTTCTCGCAAGTGATAGTCATTAATTGGGTTGCACTTTTTCTACTTGAATATTTCTTTTCTATCATGATAATTTTATACATGCTAGGTGGTGATCTAATTTTAATTTTGTTGTGGTCTTTAATCTCTACTTTCATTACTTCTATATTATACTTTATAAGCAAATAATATAGTTGACAATGCTTTTCCTATTGTCAATTATACACATATACTTTTTGACATTATAGAGTAAAATAATCAGTAAGATTGCATCCATATACATACTCGGTGGTCAAAGTGTTTGGAAAAGGGGGTTGTTAATCCCCTTGATATCTAGATTTGGTCTAGCTCCCCACTATCTTATGTTGATCTAATCTAATCTAAAATAAAACACAAAAAGTAAATACGTAAAGTAAGCATTGGAATATAAAGGTGCTAGAGATTAAAAGTAAAATATGACCAGTTATCATGCTAAGGATAGTGTGTTTATTAGTTAGCAAAATTAGAAAAATACCTTGAATCCATTTAAGATGCAATCCCAAAGTTGAAAAAGTACTAACAAGCAAATGTAGAGCAAAACCACTCACATGCATACAATGAGAGGTCCAACTAGATGAGGCACACTCTTGTATGAAGGCTACATGCAATTGTTTATTAATTAAAATATGAAAGATATATAGTGTACTTTAGCATTTGTCAAAATGACCAAAATATGATTTATAATGGGCCCTAGACCTCTATTTATAGTAAGGAACTCATCTTACTCACTCTACATGAAAATATTTTACTAGTACAAATTATAACAAGATGACAAAATTATGATTTTAAAAGCAAATTTGCTTGGGCAGGCTACTGGTAGCATCAATTCACTACAAATATCAACAAATCAGGGGAATGAGTACTACATTTTGATGATACATTCCACTAACATAGAATTTAGCTATTTTTGCCACATTCTAGCATAGAAACTATTAACTCTTGTTTTCTTATTTTGGGTATTATACTTCCATTATCTAATGACCACTAAAAAGTTGCTTGTAGTAAAAAGGTAGTACCTCATACTATATTTCTAGTGACTTGTAGGGATACTAAGCGTGGTTAGAAAAGAACATCAGATTACCTTAGTCCTTGGGCTATGGAGTCACAAATCAAAATTGGTGACCACATTCTTGAGACTTTAGTTAGTTGATAGCTCTTGTAGTGTTTCTCATTATATATCTGAAGGGATATTAATATTTTCTAGGTAAAAGAGTACTACTACTAGATTATTTGATTCCTCATGAGACTTGGGAGATTCTTTTACCCATTTCAAAAGGTTTTTCAACCATGTTCTAATACCAGGGTTATCAACTTTAGTGCCTACTAGTGAGAACTCTTTTGCTTGAGGTATTGCTTCTTTCTGTTTTTCCACTAGCTGAGTGTACTTGTCCTGAGACAAGATTGTACCTTGGTTTGAAAGAAGACTTGGAATTCCTTCCTATAATTTGGATAATGTGATTTATAAGGCCTCTTATAATATTTTTTAGCCTATTATAAGAGGATCGATATGCACTTAAAAGTTGCTATTTATAAGAAATATTTCTTAATTGTACCTATAACACTTGCTTGACTGAGTGTATTAATTTCTACAGCTGCTCTAAGATAACTTTGTAGGTTTTCGTAAATATTGGCATGTAGTTGGATCTAATAAATAGTTTTGACACATTTATAAATATTTTAAGTATGATCTTGTGCATTTTACTTCAGCTAGGATCTGGTCCTAGAGGCTTTTAATAATATCTATGGTTGAGGCGTTAGAATTGATTGATTCAACTTCTCCACAAAGTATTTTTCTATTTGTTTGAGTTGGGATATTTCATCATCCTTATATTTGATTACTTCATCCATATCCTTCTACCACTATATTTTTTCTTACCTCAATAGTTTGACTAGCTCTTTTACTCAATTTTTTTTCTTTTTAGAACCTTTTAACTTAGTTCTCATCTTATTTAGTTTCCCATTCCCTTGATATGATTTTGTATTCTCCTACTATAGTACCATGGTGATTTCATTATTTTATTTTGTAAATATTTTGTTCTCGCCATTTGGTCTTAAGTAGTTATAGGACATGACTAGGTTAGTTTGTTCAAAAAATAAACTAGGGCAGTGTGTCTTGCGTTTTGTAGATTCAAGCTGGATAATCTAGTCACGTAGTCAAAAGGGGTTGTAGCAAGGTGGATAGGATCAATCAAATTTTCTTCTATAATTAGGATCATTTTCCTTTGTCAAGTACCTATATCTCAAAGTTGGAATCCCTTCCTAAACAATGAAATGACCTATATGTTTTTTGTAGGTATTCTTCAACTATGTCCATACTAAAATGTTGGGATGTTAAAACCATCTCTATTGAAAAGCAAGTTACAAAAAAATAGGATGGGAAGATCCTTCAAAAGCTCTTGAGTCTCTAGAAGGGGTTGATGTTGATTGAATATTTTTCCATGCCTAGGTGTTGACTTCTATGGTAGGATTTATTTTTGTGTTAAAGCATGCTTGTTAATGGTGCTTTTAGATGCTTCAACAATAGTTGATTGGGTTATAGAGGTGGGGATGGAAGTGAAAGTGGAGGATGATATACAAAAATATAGAGGTTCTAGTTAAACATGTGTATGAACCCATGGTGGAAACAATTCGTATGGTGATAAGTTGAATGGAAGTTGATGAAGTGATATAGTGACAGATGCCACAATAATGGTGAATGTGAAAGGTTTAGTGATAGTGATGGGTGGTGAGGTCATACCTATGGTAGGTGTAGGTGATAATGTGATAGAAGAAAAAATGTAGAGAAATGGAAGTATTGAGATATGTAGGGATAAATAACAAAGGTGGTAGAATATGTAATAGAAGAGTAATTATGGTGAAAATGATTGTAGTTTCTCTCCTTGCCTTAGAAATGATAGATCTTGCATGTGTCACTTCTTAACTAGCCAAAATCTCTAGGGTATTGCCATTATCAATGTATTATCCTTCTTCAATTTGCAATCCAATACCTTGAGTTACCTCTATATTATGATTATATTGAAACTTTGCACTTAATTTTTTTGCCTCCTTTTAGTGGAAACTTTCAAGTATCCTAACTTTTCTAGTTGGCCTCTAGCATAGGCTTCTTTTGCTACCTAAGTGATAGTGGTTAACATTTTTGGGCTACCTAACACCTTGAGGGGAGGTTTATGTTTGTTTTTTCTCTTGCATAATCCTAATATCTACCTCATAATAGTCCTAGATTACTAAGAATTGATTATCAAAATGACATTTCATTGATCATGGTTGAGTCTTTCATTTAGGATATTTTATGTAATATCACATCCTCATTTATGTAACCATTTTTTTTTTAAATACAATAATTATTAGGACCCATAAATGTTTAATGGTTTGATGATTGATGTAAGTATCAAGGTCATAATTGAGTCAAAATATCTTGGCTTCTTTGGCCAATTTTTCCCTACAAAAACAAAAACCAAGGAAAATGTTGTTCTCTAAAAGCACCGATCTGTTCTACCCAAGCATATTGCTTGTCTAACTTTTTGTCTTCCTTTTATTTGATCAAATTTATTTTTTAATGGATAACATACCTATTGTCATAGATGCATATGACTTATATGTTTTTATTAGCAGTCTGCCCATGAATTTGTCATCAAGGTCATAGGACCATTGATCCCTAATTCCAATGAGAACATAGTTTTCAATTTTCAACCAATACATTTTGCATAATCCCTTGTTAGTGTTATGATGGTCAAGTAACCTTTGTCATGGTAAAATATGATTGCTTTCTTACAGCCTTTTCTAAAGGTTTTATTAATTAGATTTAGTTGTTACACCACTTCTAGTGCATAGTCAAGAACAAATTCTAAAATTCTAAATGATTATTTTGAGAAGCCATACAATTAAATGAATGAAGAGTATGCTCCCAAGTAGTAATCCCCAATTTCCTTTCTTTATTCTTACACTAGGGCCCTACAGGCTAGAGATACTCTAGGTAAATTCCCATCAAATTTATCCATGATGAGATTATGCACCTCTATATTATGTTAAATGAGGTCTTATAATGCCTAGAGCAAGGGAAATCTATCACCTTAAATACTAGAAATGATTCCCTTGTGTAGTTGAAATTTTCAAGTATTAGGTTTGAGAATCACTCATTCCTTTGATGTATGATCATCTAGACCAGATATGAAGTGAAGTTGAATATCCTAGTTTTCTCAATTTGGGTTGATTGTTGGCTAATTATTTTATATTGGAAAGTGATAAATCAAGCAACTACAAGTACTTTGAAACCTTCAAGATGATGTGCAACATGCCTAAATTCTCTTTTATTATGAGTTGATTTATGTTAGACCCTATAAAGAAGGCAATAGAAGACATTATTATTTGACCATCCTATTTGTATTATTCTAGCTTCAATGATATTTTGAACCCTCTAGCATTCCTAGAATCATTCATTTGTCATGATAGAAATATTTCCCAAGTAGTTTGATATTTTTATAAAAAAATCTCATCTATGATTTTGGGAACAAGTATCTAGCCAATGTTGTCAAGTACCTACATCATGGCCCTAATAGTTGATGGTGTGATAAAAATGGGAGGAGTATTGGACCTTGATGGAGCAATGGATTTGGTGGTCATATTAAACCTATGGGAAAATGTATGTACTAATTTTTGGCATTCCCATACCTAGTACCAAGAATTAACCCACCATAGGACTCCTTAATTTGATGACTATCCAAAAATTGCTAGGATTGATTTTGTACCTCCTGAGGGACTCTTTTCTAAAATATTTAGGACTATATTTATCATCTGGATCTTCAAAATTGTTGTATATAGTTTGGAATAGTTTGTATCCATTTTTTTCTCTTTTTGACTTGGTTGGGCTATGAAAGGGTGGTGACCCTTTTTTATTTGGCATTTGAAGATTCCCCTATTTTTAAACTACCTAAGGTAGATGGTTAGTTTGGTATGGGATGCGGCCTTCTTGTTCCATTGTTAAGACTTATTTTTTCTGATATAGATCTTGTAGTTGCTCCTAATTCAATGACATTGAATTGCATAGGATCCATACTACATTTGTTTTGTGGATTAGATCAAATCCTTGTAGATTGTCAATTCTTAGTTTCTAGAAAATCATTAATTCATGTCAATAACTATTTTTATCAATCAAGTACTTAGTCCCTATAGGTGGAAGTATCAATGAATCATTAATTTTTAGAAAATGAAATGATAAGATGATGAATCAAGACGGTGATAGTAAATCGAAGGAAAATAGTCTTGGTAGAGGATGTGAGTGAAAGGTTGCATAAAAACAATGAATCTGAGGGTGTGTTTAATGATTCAATAAGGGGATGGATTGGTAGAAAATTTTGAAAATGGGAAAACCAATTCATGGTGGGAGGCATGAGTGAATAACGACAATTTTCCCTTCCTAAGGCTTAAAACTAAATGGGGTTTATGTCTCAAAAAATTATCATGGACCAAGGCCCCTATAATTAGAAAGGAAAAATGTCTTAATTGAGTAGGGATAAGAAACCTACTAGTTTAAATTGGGATCATTGGAGAGGTGATAAAGGTAATATTTGGTAATCCACGCTAGTGGTTTTTCTCCTTGTTGTGAATTGGAGCAATACTCACTAATTTCCCACTAATAGGTCTTATTGCTGGTGGTATTAATATTTCCTTTTACCCATTAAATGAAGTAGTGCTTGATTTCAAAAGGCTTATTTTAACTAATTAGAACGACAACATTGTGAGCTTTAATGGAAGCTTAGAGGTTAATTTTACAATTTTAGGTGGAGAGGCTTTCAAAGCTTTGAATGTGCAAAAATAATGAAATACCTCTACCTTAAATCTATTTAATTTATAGTTTTTGTTAGTCTAACCTTGCTCATGTCATGTTAAAATACCTTATCATGAATAATTTATCGCTCATCCATCAATGATTTGTTGGAGTCTTTGATAACATCGATGTGATGTTATTATTTCCTTGTCTTTGATGACATCAATGTGATAACAAATCAATATTTTCTCTTTCTTATTTCCTTTGGGAACCAATAGTATTAGGCCTATGTTAATATGACATCATATGACATAGCAAATTACATTGATCATTGATAAATTGGTACCTCTAGATAATGTCTTGATAGTGGTGAATCACTCGATGTAATGGGTCACTGAATGGTTAGTCGAGACTTTGTGGAAGTTGGATGATGTCATAATGATGAATTGATTACTCATTTAGTGAATTGATGATTTTTTATACTTAGTTAAATCAAATCCTAGTTTCATTTTTATCATTTTATCCAACTGATATTTTAGAAAGTGAAATTGAAGAGAAATAAGACTAGGTGTCTCTTTTGAAGTTTTAATACAATAGAGAATATTTCTTAATGAAGATAAAAATAAAAAAACAATAAAGAAAGGGAATAAGAAAAAATGTAAAAACAAAATGAAGAAAAAAATATTTTTTACATATTATACAAGTAACTATATTGGGCATAAGTGCTACCTATTAACTGAGATAGATAAATCTATCTCTTCCAGTGTGGCTAATTTGTGGGTGTTAGGCTTGTAAAATTTGAATATCTAATAGGTTCGACTCCAAAATAGATCAAATTTTCCATGTTTCCCAAGCATTGGCTTGTCTTCATCCCACTTCATCACTAGATCACCTTTCTTGAATTGGACATCTGTTGCTATCATCCTTTGATGGTGGAAGGCTTTTTTTCTATCTTCCTCTAATTATAATAGAGCATTCTCTAAATTTATTAGTAGTATTTCTTCATTTCTAGATCCCAATTTATCTAGAGAAGTTTCAATAGAATCCTAAGGGATAACCCTATCATCCCATACCACACTTTTAAACTTGATGTACCAATCTCTTTTAGACTTAATAATTGTCATCTTTAAAAGTTGGATCATGTTCCTATTAGTGGATTCTATTAAATCATTCCCCCAAGGGTAGTAGTTTGAAGACGTTTAAAAAAAAATCCATACTCTAGAGTGCATCAAAGCAACTTTACCTCTATAAAGGGGGTGACATTGTTTGTTATGATCATAGATGGTGCTCCAATTATTGGATACTTTTTGGGTTTATTACTTTGATTGCGACAAACTCCATCCATCTAATAAAGTAATTAGTAGTTGTTAACACCCAATAATGCCCTATACTCAACATCAAATTGATTTTTTCAATGAAATCCAATCCCCATTGCTAAAAAAATTTTGCAACTACAATTGATTCCAGAGGTATAGGGGCTTTCTTTCTGTAATCCCTATAGAGGTAACAAGAGTTACAATCATTTACCCATTGAAAATAATATATAAATATGGTTGGATAATAATAACCTATCCTTAGGATTTTGTGGGCTATTGTATAGGCAAAGTAATGACCTCCTTCATCATGAGACTCCATCTAGAGTACTTTGACTCTTTCTTCCTTTACATACCTCAACAATGTCCTATCATACCCTCTTCTAAAATAAGCATTATTTTTTTTTTCAATTTACATGGTGGAATTTGTAGCCGCCACAAATCCAAGCGGGTGGTTTGGATTTTTATGGCCATAACGATATTCTACATTGTCCACCCCAAAAGCCGCAAAAAATATCTTCATGCAGTCTGCCCCTATAACCACCATGTCACAATCATTTTAAACCTTTTACACCACTGAAAGCACTAGGAAAGGGACAAGCATTCAGTCCAACAAGGCCTGATATTTGAACCTCGTACCTCCACCCCCATTAGGGGGTCTGGTCAAACCAATTGGTATACACCTCAGACCTTCAAAATTTTAGGTTAGTTTGAGAAACTCCTACGACCAACGCACAGGGCTGAGCAGTCTCCTCCCAAACATGACCCCTTGTAAAGTTGAGAGATATGCTTATCAATAGGGAATTTAACACACAACCTTTGTGTCCCCCTTTGCATCGCAGAGGTTCAAACCATGGACCTCTTGTTCAACAAGGCTAGGCTCACCTTCTCCACTTGCACTACAAAGACAAACAAAAATGAGCATTTTTTTTTTTATAATGAAAAACCCCTTGCGGAGCCGCCTTGGTCTGAGAGACCACGAACAAGGGGTTCTACACCATCAAAGTCACCCGGGGGTCACACCCGACCCTTCCCGCACCAACATTATCAATTGGATTTTGGGTACCCAATTCAACTTTTTGGTAGGGTGGAGATTCGAACCTGGGACCTCCCTTGGAGGATTGCCCTCTCATCTCCAACTCACCTACAACACCTGGGTCAAAAATGAGCATTGTTGAACCATACATATTCCATAATTTTATGCTTAAAACTATCTCTTTGCTTCATAATTAGTCCTTTAGGAAATTTCCCTAACAACATGTACCTTTTAATATCATCCATCCAACCATTCAAATGTCTTTGGTCTAGTTCCTCAATGTTAAGACCCCATCCTAACATTATTATGTAATGACCCCGTTGTAATGATATTGTAAAATATTTTGTAATAGTTTGTGGCACTAGAGGCACCTAGACAAGTGGGGCCTTTTAATGTAACCATTATAAAGAATGTAACTATTTGTTTGGTAGAAGATTCTAGCTTAGGTGGCAACTTGCATGTGAGTCGACCCTTGAGCATTAGGTTTAAGGTTATGAAAATATTTTAAAAAGGTAAGGGACATAAATAGATGTATCTTTTTTTGCATATTGAATCAAGGTTTAGTTTAAGAGTTTGCCCCCTCAAAGAGACCCATAAATTATATATTTTGATTCTATTGAGAGTAATATAGATTTTTGCATTTCCATTTTGTATTACATTATTTTATTTTTTCATGATTTACTGCTTTATTGCAATATTTATGTGGATGTGCTTATTTTAACCAAAAGGTTTCTAACAACTGGTATCAAAGGAATTTCTAGGACCACATCCCATTGTGACTACAATAGCTCCTACCCTACCATTTTGACTTGTTAGGTATACATTTTTCTTATTTGTATTTTTTTGCTTATTATCATATAAAGAAAAAAAAAAGAAATAAATGAGTCACTTTTCTCTATGTTTTAGTGTAATAGGTTAGAAACCCTGTGTCGGGGGTTTTAAAATATCATAGAGGAGCTATCATTATTGGCTAGGCTAGATTACCCATAAAGTGTCTAATGAAGTGAGGGATGATCAGAATCCAATACCCAGACCTCATACAACACTCGTATACAGACTTGAGCTCCCATGTATATTTGGGTATATCGAGAGACCTCCTAGGATTAGGAGAAACATTTAGCCATAGGAAGGTTTTTGACCATGTATCTATCTATGTAGAAAGCACAACACTCAATAAGATTACCCTCCCATAGTATCAGAGAGGCAAGTAGTGCACTCAAGAGTATGCGTGGAATCCTCCTTGAATAATGGCTTGAAATATTGGTCCAAGCATTATTATTCATCATTGTGGTATAACAGAGTGCTATGGATAGTGCACACATCATGGCCTAGGGTTACCCTATTTCTATGGAATGTTAAACCTTAATACCAAAAAATCTACCACAAAAATTGAGCATATTGAAGAGGCTACACTATCATAGAATTAACTATACTAAAATAGACAAAAAATTATGGTGAAAGTAACAGTCAAGGCAAGGTATTCCAAGGCAATTATTAGATATAATTTTAGCCAGTGCCATAGTCATAATAGTTGAGATAGAGTTTGACCATGCAATTTTCAATTACAGTCAGGAATCATATTAGTCAAGGCAATTATCGGTAATGGTCAAAATAGGTTTTGCTAATATAATCATAAAAAATAATGAAATATAGAGTCAAACCAGGTCATTGTTAGTAATAGACACTATAGAGCCTACTAAGGAAGTTGTCAGACAAATAGTAGCAAACAAGGTAGTTGTCAAAAATGGAGAAGAAAGTTAATTTTTGAGTGCAAAAGAATCTAGGAGAAAAACATGACACTTAAAAAGTTTGGGGTACTAAAAAATGTCATCTAGGGACCTAGTCCATTCTTATCATCTTCTCAAGGTGATCATTTTTATATATAGCACCAGAACACTTTTTTGGGACCATTACTAAAAATAGTAATTTTATTTTTAGTAAGCATCCTTAGAAGGTCAAAAATCATAGTGTATGGCTACAATAACTAGGGAACAATAAAAGGTATAAGAAATGGATTGAAATTTTGTTGCTCAAGTAACTCAATGGGGGGAGCATTTGGAAAATCAGTTAAGGGATGGACTCAAATTTACACGACTCCATGGCCTATGTGATGAGGGAATGGAAGGAGATGAAGGAGAAAGTAAATGGAAAAATTGTAGACCTGGAAAGTTGTTGAACTAGTAACACCCACACATATGGTCAATTTGGTTCTTTTGACCATAAGGGTGAAGGGCCAAGCAATCAAAAATGAGAAGCACACAATAATAATGGATATAAACTACCCAAATTAGTATTTCCAAAGTTTTAGGGAAAGGATCTAGAGGGATGGTTGTGTTAAGCAGAACAATATTTCAGTCTTCATAATGTTTCATAGTATATACATATTACAGTTGCATCTTTCAATCTTGAATCAGATGCCCTACAATGGTATCAATGACTCAAAAATGCACACCCTGAGCTTACTTGGAACAAATTTGAGCAATAAATACTCATTCAATTTGGTCCTAGTGAGTATGAAGATTTTATAGGAGCCCTTTCTAAACTCAAAAAAACTTCAACTATTCAAGACTATCAAACTCAGTTTAAAAAATTGGCCAATCATACCACTATATTGAGTCCCAAATTTTTCTAAGGTTATTTTGTGAGTGGTTTGAAGGATGACATTAAAGCTAAATTTAATATATTAAGACCAAAAATATTATAGTAGGTAATGGCATTGGCTAGATTGACATAAGGTAAATTTAAGGCTCAAGGATGCACCTCCCAGTTTTATCAATCTTGACCATCTTTTTCATCCAAGCCAACATCAAATATTGCCAATAAATCTTCTACCATTAAAAATTTAACATGATAAGATATGGAAGCCAAAAGACCCCAAGGGCTATGTTATAATTATGATGAGAAGTGTTCTCCATGACATAAATATGTGCATCAAAAATTGTATTTGCTTTATGTGGATGCGACAACAACCATTATAATCTCCAAAGGTGGAAGAGGATCATCATGAAGAGGAACACCTAGAACAATCAAAAGCCCTGGAATAATCCCAACTATAAATTTTAGTTCATGCTTTAGTAGGTATATCAACTCCCCAGACCATGAAGGTGATAGGACACTTCAAATAAAAATAAGTAATAATTCTCTTTGACTCCAAAAGCACACACAAGTTTATTGATCCTAGAGTAGCAAAATAGGGGAATTGTTATATAAAATAATTTTAACTCCTTTGAAGTCATGATTGCCAATGGTGGAGTGTTGCCTTGTAAAGAAAAGTCTTGAAATATCTAGGTATAAATAGGGGAATATAATCTTAAGGCAGATATGTTTGCCTTACCCCTAGGTGGATGTGATGTTATTTTGGAAGCATAATAGTTGAGAACATTAGGTCTAGTAAACGTTAGGTCTAGTATTATAGGATTTCTTTGATCTATGGATGAAATTAAGCCAGCAAGGAACAAAGTACACCTTACGGGGCATGAAGGTTGGGGCTACTCTACTTGTTTCATCTCATAGGATGGAGAACCTATAGAAAAAGTCATCCCATGAAGTCATGGCCCAATTATTTGCTATACAAGCTCCAGATGATGGGGACAAGGACCATCGAGAGGAATTTTATTGCAAAAATATGCCTTAGTCTTTAAGAAACCCAAAGGAATACCCCATAATTATACTCATGAACATGCAATTTAGCTAATCTAGGTAGTCTTATTCTAAATGTTGGCCCTTACAGGTATCCATATATCCAAAAATTAGAAATTGAGAAGATGATATAGGAAATGCTAGTGGTAGGAGTTATTCATCCCAACATTAGTCCCTATTCTTCTCCAATGTTGTTAGTGGAAAAAAAGATGGGTCTTGGAGTTTGTACGTAGATTTTAAAGAACTCACTAAATTAACTACTAAAGATAAATTTCCTATTTTTATTATTGATAACTTGTTAGATGAGTTGCATGGTGCCCATTTTTTCTCAAAATTGGATTTGTGGTCGATATACCATCAAATTTGAATAAGGAAAACATTCCTAAAATTGCTTTTAGGACTCATAAAAGGTATTTAAAATTTTTGGTTATGCTATTTGGTTTGACCAATGCACCATCCACTTTTCAAAGTTTGATGAATGTCATTTTTTGGCCCTACCTTTGTAAGTTTATTCTAGCCTTATTTGATGATATTATGATTTATAGCTACACTTGGGAGGAGAATCTCCAACATTTGGATCATACCTTGAATTTTTTTTTCAAAAATAAACAATATCAAAGTGTTATGTTGGTCTGCATGAAGTAGCGTATTTGGGTCACATTGTCTCCAAAGGAGTTAAAATAGACCCTAAAAATATCTAGGTTATTCAATAATGGTCAAAGCCTCAAATCCTAAAGGGAATTTGAGGATTTTTAGGATTCA
The DNA here is from genome assembly GCA_028583015.1 of Wollemia nobilis. Taxonomy (NCBI): domain Eukaryota; kingdom Viridiplantae; phylum Streptophyta; class Pinopsida; order Araucariales; family Araucariaceae; genus Wollemia; species Wollemia nobilis. The sequence goes on from JAQPPZ010001923.1 coordinate 1,717,050, forward strand.
AAAATTTGTATAGAACTATGGAAAGATAACAACTCCTTTAACATCCATGTTGAGAAATAATTCCTTTATTTGGTCAAAACTAAAGGAGCAAGCTTTGAAGGAATTAAAGCAAGCTATGAAAACCACCCAAGTGTTAGCAATACCTAAGTTTTCTAAAACTTTTATAATAGAAAGTGATGCTTCTAGCAGTGGAATTGGGGTAGTTTTGATGCAAGAAAAAAAAACATTGACTTTCACCAGTAGAGAACTATTGGGAATTTTTTTGGGAAAATCCACTTATAAAAAGGAGATGCTAGCCATTTTACATGTTGTTAATAATTGGAGGTCATATCTCATAATGTGTCACTTTTTAATCAAAATTGACCATAAAAGTCTCAAATACTTCTTGGAACAAAGGGTAGCCACACTCGAACAACACAGTTAGGTATCTAAACTATTGGGATATGATTATGAAATCACATTTAAAAGAAAAACAGGAGAATGTAGTGGTCGTGGATGAGTTGCATGGTGCTATGCTTTTCTCTAAGTTAGATCTTTGCTTGGGTTATCATCATATATGGCTCAAGGAGGAGGATATCCCAAAACTATATTTTGCACTCATGAGGGCCATTATGAATCCCTAGTTATGCCATTTGGTTTGACAAATACACCATCCACATTTCATAGGATCATGAACAACATTTTACACCCATTATAATATAAATTTATTTTAGTCTTATTTGATGATTTTTTGTTTTATAGTCACTCTTGGGAAGAGCACCTCATCCATGTGGAGCAAGCCTTACAATTATTGGTGCAACATCAACTTTATGCTAAGAGGTCTAGTGTTATTTTGGGTTAACCAAAGTTGAGTATGATACATTGTCACCAAATATGGAGCTAAAGTTGACCCTAAAAAGATTCAAGTTGTTCAATATTGGCCAAAACCCCACACTGTTAAGGGCCTTCGTGGATTTTTGGTATCCACTGGCTGTTATCGTAAATTTATCCATAACTATGGAAAAATTGCTACTCCTTTAATGATCATGTTAAAAAATAATTTATTTACTTGGAAAGGTGTAGCTGAGCACGTTTTCCTTTATTTAAAGCATGCTATGACAACTACTCCAGTATTAGCAATGCCTAATTTATACAAACCCTTTGTAATTGAAAATGATGCTTCAAGCAATGGCATTGGAGTTGTATTAATGAAGGAAGGACACCCTTTAACCTTCACTATTAAAGCGTTTTCAAATCAAAAATTGGGAAAATCAACTTATGCAAAGGAGATGCTAGCCATTTTGCATATGGTCACCCACTAAAGACCCTATCTCATTGGGCATCTTTTTTCCATTAAAATAGATCACCAAATTCTCAAGTACTTCCTAGAGCAACGAGTCGCCACCCTTGAAAAACAAAAATGGGTCTCTAAACTCATGGGCTGTGACTATGATATTACCTATAAAAAAGGTAAGGAGAACATTGTGGCGAATGCCATATCTCACCAAATTGAGGCTCAAAGTATGTTATGTGCCATATCTTTACCCATACCGTAGTGGATAAATTTTCTTCATGAGGATGTGCTTAAGGATTCAAGGTTGCAAAATTTGATTGCCATAATTCAAACAACACCTACCTCATGTCTAGGATACACTTAGGATGGACAAGATTTGCGATACCACAAAATATTTATTGTTCCCCACACCTCTCCACTTCAAGAACTCTTCTTGAATGAGATGCATGCTACACCTACTACAGGTCATTCTAGGTTCCTCAAGACCTATGAAAGGATTAATCGTACCTTTTTCTATAATGGTATGAAGAAGGAAATATAGAATTTTGTGTTAGAGTGTGATATATGCTAGTGGATAAAAGGTGAAATAATGCATTCTTTGGGAACTCTTAAACCCTTGTCTATTATCAAACTTGCCTAGATAAATATTTCCATGGAATTTATTGAAGGATTACCTAAGTCCGAAAGCAAAGTAGTTATGTCGTGGTCGTGGATCGTCTCATGAAATATACTCATTTTTATTCTCTTCCATACTTACACGACCTCAGTCATTGCTCAAATTTTTCTAGATTCTATTTTTCATCTTCATGACATACCTGCATCCATTATGTCTGATCGTGATCCTACCTTCACTAGTAATTTTTGGTAAGAAGGGTTTAAGTTACAGGGAACTCAAATCAAAATGATTTTAGCCTATCATATGCAAAAAAATGGTCAAATCGAGATTATCAACAAATTTTTGGAGACCTACCTTCGTTGCTTTACCTTTGATCATCCTACATAGTGAGCAAAGTGGCTTCCCTTGGTCAAGTGGTTGTATAACACTTCCTATCATATTATGACCAAGATCACTCCTTTTGAAGTAGTCTATGGTCGACCTCCATCAACACGCTCCTCCTAAATTCAAGGAAGCTCCAAGGTCCATGTTATTGACACTACACTTCGCCAGCATACCGAAGTCCTCCATCAATTGAAGCTGAATTTGGAATTGGCATAGAATCAGATGCACCAACAAGTTGATCAACACTGTTCTAAGCACAAATTTGAAGTCGATGAGATGGTTTTCCTCTACTTGCAGCAATATAAGAAATCATCACTCTATCTTTGTAGGTGTCAAAAACTTGTTGCCAAATACTATGGCCCCTACCAGGTCTTACAACGGATTGGTACAATGACCTATAAATTGGCCCTATCATCTACATCCAAGATCCACCATGTGTTTCATGTATCCTCTTTTAAGAAGGTTATGGGAAATTAGGTATAGGTTCAATCTACTTTACCCAAACTAGATGAAGATGGTTCTATATTTCTCGAGCCTAAATAACTATTAGATCGCAGGTCGTGCACTTTTTGCAATTAGGTAATCACTAAGGTTCTTGTGCAATATTGTGGAATACAACAAAAAGATGCTATGTGGAAGTCTTACCAATAAATACAACATCAATTTCCTCATCTATAGCTTTGAGGACAAATATTTTTGAAGGGGAAGGACATGTTAGGAACCCATCCTAACACTATTTTTGTAATACTCATATGATTATGTAATGACCCCATTCTAACATGGGGATTCCTTTATAATGTTATTTTTGTAACACTTTTTAATTGTATGTGGCAAGTACGTGCCTAGACAAGTGGGGCCATTATCAAGAATGTAACCAATGTTTGGTAGAAGAGTCTAGCTCGAGTGATATTTTGCATGTAATCCAACTCTTGAAGATTAGGTTAGGATTGCATGAAGTGTATCTTTAAAAGACATGGGTCTATGAACGAATGTATCATTTTGTAAATTAATAAAAGTATTAAAGGAGGTTGCCCCCTCGAAGAGGCCTGTGATTCTATGTTATTATTTAAGATTGTTTCATTTTTGTAATTATTTTTTGTATTACAATAGTTTGTGTTTCAAGTATTTATGTTTATTTGTAATATTTGTGTGAGTTTATTTTTAATAGTAGGTTCCTAATAGTTGAATTGTACCAACAATATTTAGTATCATGTTCTTCTATTTTACAGATATAGCAGTACCTCTTTTGCTTTGGAGGTTGCTTCTGTGATGATGATGAAGGACCTTTCTACAAAGAATCCTTTGGTGCTTTTTGTTTCCTAGATTTTTGATCGATGAGTGCATTGTTTGACAACTGGTCCCTCAACTTGTTTTTTTTTTTTTTGAATCTACATGGTGGAATCTGTAGCCGCCACGAATTCGGGCAGGCTGTCCAACTTTTATGGCCGCCATAGTATTCTGTGTTGTCCGCCGCAGAGGTTGCAACACAAATCTTCGCGTAGTCCGTCCCTATAACCACCATGCCACAATTATTTTAAACCTTTTATGCCATTGAAAGCACTAGGAAAGGGACAAGCGTTTAGTCCGACGAGGCCCAAGATTTGAACCTTGGACCTCCGCCCCCGATCCCTCAACTTGTTGGTCACTTCTTTTTTTGCAATAAATTGATAAACTCTTTGAAGGAGACCACATTGTTAGACACTTGTAAGATGGTTGTTGCACTTGAAAGAAATATGGTAAGGCTCAAAGTATGATTGTAACTAAGAGCTTGTCGTCCACTTGTTTACCCGTAGCATTCAAGTTGGCCTTCAACTATGTGACTTTGTAAATAAATGTTTTAATACTCTCTCCATCTCCCACTCTCAATGTATGGAGTTGGAATTGAAAGTTAAGAATGGTGGACTAGTTATTCCCTTCATATATGGATGTAAGGGCATCCCATGTTTTCTTGGAGGACTTTGCTTCACAAATGTGTGGTTGGATCACATCAACTATAGTAAGATTGGAGTATCTGCTCTTTTATCTACATCATCATATTTATCTGCTTCGTCCATGTTGAGAAGCTGCATCTTTTTGCCTATCATAATATCCCATATATTTTCCACTTGCAAGATAGTTTGCATCTTTGCCTTCCATGGTCTAAAATTGGGACCTTTCAAGAGTTGAGAATCTATGAGAAACACTTTAGGAGTGGACATTATGAGTGTTTCTTGTTTCTTCGAAATGGTCCCTTTCAATATATTATCAGTTCCATATATTGTAACTTATGATATACTTGTTAGTATGTGGAAGAAGTTAGTTCTCTCGATATACACATTTGTACTTGAGAGAAACCTTAAGGTATGTGAAAGAGCACAGTAAGTGGTACCTAAGTAGTACAAAAAGGGATTCCTCCTCTCTTTGACACCTACTTAGAAAAACCTCTTTAATAATTGCTTAGAAATACCATGGAGGAGAGTCTCAATTTCAAGGTTTATGTCAAGTGACAATGGTGAATATTGTTGAAAATATGAGCAGGTTTTGTTGTCATTGATGTCAAGAGTCAGTTTCAGTGAACAAAACAAAAGGAAGGATGTCAAGAGTTAGTTTCAGTAAGCAGTGCAAGAGAAAGATTGCTTCTAGACCTAAGGAAAATAATATTATAATATCTCTTATTATAATATTCAAGGTGGTCAGATGAGGTCTAAAGAGCAATAGGAAGGTCCAAGAAAAACAATATTATAATATTTTATTATAATATTAAAGGTCTAAGGTTAAGACCTAAAGATTATATTAATTATAATAATTTCATTATAAATAAATTAGAAATTAATTATAATAATTTCATTATAAATTAATTTATAATTTAGTTTGATTAACTCTAAGAGTTATTAAATTAATTATAAGTTAATTATAATAATTTAATTATAAATTAGTTTATGATTTAATTTAAATAAACCTAAAGGTTAGGGTTATAAGTGTTGGCAATTTTGGGTTTGAGATCCTAGCTTCTTGTCTATGAGTTGTCATTGATGTCAAAAGGAAATGGCATTAATGTTAAGAGGATGTGTTGGCTTCAAAGGTGGAAGATTCCAAGAGAATCTTTTTAAGAGAATCCGGAGAGATTCTATTGGCAAGGGTTTTTCATTAAAACCAAACCGGTTTTTATTAAAACCAAGTTAAATGGTTTTTATTTAAAACCAATGGAGGTTCTCTTTATTATTTATTTAATTATTATTTAAAACCCTTCAAGGTTTTAATTAATTAAAGGGAGAAATTATTTTTAATTTATTAAAAATACTTAAAGGTTTTTAAACCTTTTTTATTCTTAATTTATTAAAATTATTTAAGGGTTTTTAAACCCTTTTTGAAAAGACTTTTGATTAATTTCGAAATGGTCTTTATTTTTGCCGATGTCAAGGTGTCTTCGAAGAGACTATTTATTCTCCAAATCCTAAGGTTGGAAGGCTAATTAATTCAAAATTCCCCGAATGCAATTTGCGGTGTTTGTGCTCTGTATTCGCTGTGATCGAAGGAAGACTTAGAAGCACGTGCGGTTGAAAAATCTTCGGGAGTTTTTTCGAGGGTGAAGTGGAGGGAAGTTCACTTGTGAACTTCGTAGCCCGCGTGGGCTAGTGGCAGTGAAGGCTGCTGTTGGGCGCTGCATTGGCGAAGGTCGCCGTTTCGAGTCTTGCGGGGGTGCTCTGCTAGAGTAACACACGTTTTTATTAAAACATCTTTATGCCACAAAATTCGGAGTTTCTTGGACAACGATTTATAAGGTGTGATTAAATTTTATGAGTTTTGGTTTTTGTTATTAGCATTGAATAAAAGCTTAGGAGAAATAAGGGCATATTTCTTTGGATGTATTTTTAAGATTATTCTTTGCTATGCTAAAATAAAAAATGGAGGTATAAGGTGTGAGTCTGTGATTGTTGATTTATTGGCATGTTATGGTGGTTGTGTTTAAAGAAGTGGAGCTAAAAGGTGTAATAAAGGAATTTTATATTATTGCTCATTTCTTTTTATTCTAACCCTAACTTGGTTGGAAGTTTGAGAGTTGTGTGTGGTGACGGCTTGAAGGTTCAATTATCTTCTACTCCAATAAGGTATGGGCACATTCTTCTTATGAGTATGATTGGTGTATGTTTTCTGAAATAAGGTTGGAGTGAAAAGGTATTCTACTAGGTATCCTTTGGCTAGGTGTAAATCCTATTTTCTGGTTTGTTGAAGACTACTTATGCATTGTTATCCTTAAGGAGAGTTTTTGGTGAATGCATAATTTTTGGTTTGAGATAGTAGAAGCTTTGTGCACTAGGGTTTATATTTGTGAGTCTAGCTACTTGCATTGAGTTGGTGGAACCCTTGGTTGGCTGTTTTGAGTTTGATGGTTGAGTTACTTCCATAGAGGTTGTTTGATAAAGTTATTGCTTTACTTGATTCATGATATTGGGATTACTCCATTGAGTTGATTTGAGCAAGTTATTCTTTGCATTTGGTGATATTGTGTTGGTGGCTGTTTTGTTAAAATATATTTGGAGGGAAAAGGATTTCTACTTGTTTCCTTTTCTTGTGATGATTGGTTGAATGCTTCAAGGTTGATGTTGAGTTGAATGGTGTTGGTTGACTAAACCTTGTTTGATGAGCATTGTTGTTGAAACCCTAATTGATGGTGAAAAGAACATGAGTATCATTGTTATGTGATTCTTTGCATAGTTGGCACGTTGGGGTTTCATGTTCTTGAAAGAAAACATTCTATCCTATCCATTTCAGATATTGAGTTGAATTTTCAGATTTGAGATTGAGATCGAGCTGAGTTGATTTGAGTTGAGTTTTGAGATTGGGATTTGAATATAGAACATATTGAGTCTCTAACAATTCTCTTTATGCTTCTATGAGTTTGACAAATCACATTGGGTCTCTAACAATTCACTTTGTGATTTCCTACTAAGAAAGTTTTTCTTGGTGAGCTTGTTGAGTTTTTGGACAGGTTCCGGTGGGGACTTGTGAGCAGTTTTTGGACATGTTCCGGTGGGGATTTGCGAGCAGTTTTGGACAGGTTCCTGTGGGGACTTGTGAGCAGTTTTGGACAGGTTTCGATGGGGACTTGTGATCAGTTTTGGACAGGTTCCGGTGGGGACTTGTGAGCAATTTTGGATAGGTTCTAGTGGGGACTTATGAGCAGATTTGAACAGGTCCTAGCAGAGGACTTGTGAGCCGAGTTTGATAGTTCTATCAGAGAACTTGAGGATAGAGGTGCATTGGTTCTATGAGAAGAACCTGAGGAAAAATTTGGCAAGTCTTTGAGAAGGCTTGTATGCAGAGGATTGATTTGTTCAAGAGTTGGACAGATCCGACGGACAAAGGAAGACTTGTACTAGACCGACTGACTATGTTTGGTATAGGTTCTTTGAGCTACTTGTGGATGTGATCATAGAAGGCGAAGGTCTCTTAGGCTAAGCATTGAGGACAGGAGGTCTTCGATGGAAAGGAATTCCACATGCTGGCAAGAGGTAGAGGCAGTTGATCTTCTGAGGGATCATTTCCAGAGCAGAGGGGAAGGTATCTCCTTTTGAGTAGAGGCTCATAAATGCTGATTGGGAGAAGGTATCTCCTTTGAGCAGAGGCTCATAAATTCTGATTGGGGGAAGGTATCTCCTTTGGGCCGAGGCTCATAAACATTAGAATTGGGAAGGATTCCAAAAGAAATTTGAGATAAATTTTAGAGAAAAGTTTTGTGGACGTAGCCCAGCCATTCTAGGTGAACCACGTTAAAATTGGTGTCACTTTGTGGATGATATTGTGCATTGCTTTGATATTGCTTTGGGTATATTGCTTTACTATTTTGAAGTATAAAGGAAAAAGTAAAAAGAGGTCTTATATTGTTCACCCCCCCTCTCAGTATAAGCTTGTGTTCTTCAATAAGGGCACAAATTTTTAATTCAAATTAAAATCAAATTTAAAAAGGTCACCGACGTTTTGAGCACATGACATATTGCATATAAGAAGGGGCAAGTTTTATTTCAAATAATCGTCCATGCGATCCATCGAATGCCATAGAAAATCATGCGCAAAGTAAAGAGAAATAATTGCGTGTGTTTTGAAAGGTTTAAAGAAACAGAACAAGGGACAAGTAAGTAGGGAGCCCACTTCACATTGTAAGGCACTGGGTAGTGTGGTTGGTAGCCAGGGGCTAAGATGTTTGTAGGTGTAAGTTTAGGGGTTCGATTCTCATGGTCTTCGTTTTTGCAAGCAAAGAAAGTTTTGGTCTACACCATTGGAGAAGGAACAAAGGGAAGGTGTGTGCCTTTTCCTTTGCATGGAGGTACGTAGCCCAATTGGTGGGTGCACGCTATGCAAAGGCGCTTGGGAGGAAAGGTTTGCATTTTTAAAACCTGTCGAGGCCTTATTGGTTGTTGGACTAAGGTATGTGCTCACATTGCTAAGGTGGAAATTAATTTTTAATTTCTTAAAGTTTTGTTAATTAGAAATTGCATATTTAAAAAGGGTTAAAGAGTTATACAAGGGAGATAAAAGGGTATGCAAAGTTTTATTTTTGTGTGATTAAAGTTTATAAAAGGAGAAATAAGGTGTGCCAAGGGTGTTAGATATTTTTGTTGAAATAAAGTTATATTATAAAAATTAGGAGAGATAAAGAATAGTTGATTTTTGATATTGACTTGGTGGAATATTTTTGAAAGGAAATATTAAGGGCAGATTTTTGCTATCTAACCCTTGAGATTGGAAAAGAGAGTGATTGTGATTGAGACAGGTTTTGAGGTCAAAAATTCATCAAACAAAAGGTATGGGCATATCTTCCTTGTGAGTATTATTGAATGTTGTGAATGCTAAGTTGGAGTGAAAAGGATTGTTTGATAAACATTGTTGAGTTTGGTTTTCTTGGAATGAAAGTTGATAATAGAAACCTTGTTTGATAAGAATTGTTGGAAATATTGAAGTAAGCTTTCATATGCTTGAACTAGGGTTTGTGAAAGATCATGAGTATCATTGTTATGTGAAGTTGAGAAATATATTGAACTAGGGTTTGTGAAAGATCATGAGTATCATTGTTATATGAAGTTGAGAACTATCTTGAACTAGGGTTTGTGAAAGATCATGAGTATCATTATTATGTGAGGTTTGTTGATAAGAATTGTTGACTAAGCTTTCATTGAGTGATTGGTTGAGTGGAGTTGATTGGACTTAGTTGATTGGAAGTGTTGGAGTGATAGTTCAAGTTCTGTGAAATAAAATGTTCCTTACTAATTTGAGAAATATTGAAAGTGATTGAGTGTGAAACATAATGAGTCTCTAACCATTCTCCATATGTTTCTATGGTGAAGGGAGATTGAAAGTGATTAAGCATTGTTGTGAGTGAAACATATTGAATCTCTAACCATTCTCTATATGTTTCTGTGGTTAAACAAAAGATATTTAAAGTGATTGAGCATTGTTGTGAGTGAAACATATTGAGTCTCTAACCATTCTCTATATGTTTATATGAGATTAAACAAGATTATATATGAAGCTTGTTTGTGTAATTGAAGAGGTTTTCTGTGATAGATTGAGTTGAGTTGTATAAAGCTTTTGTGAAAGCTAGTGGACAGATTTGAGTAAGTCCTAGAGTGGACTTAAGGATTGAGTTGAGTAAGCTTTTGTGGAAGCTTACAATGCAAATTTAAGGTAAGTCTTGGTGAAGACTTGTTGAGCAGATTTGATAAGTTCTAGTGAGGACTTATTGAGCAGAGTTGAGGTAAGTCTTGGTGAAGACTTGTTGAGCAGATTGGACAAGTTCTAGTGAGGACTTGTTGAGAATATTAGAGGCAAGTATGAGAGAAGACTTGAGAATAAAGTTGATTGATTGAGTTGTTCAAACCTTGAGTTAAGTTTTGGGACATATCTAGTAGAGTTGATTTGTGAATGGATCAAGCTTTGTGTTAAAGCTTGAAGACAGATTTGAGAAAAGAGTTTGGTGCAGATTTGAGGAAAGGTTTGTACCAAACCAAGACAAATATTGAGAAGATTTGTGCTAGAACGAAGGACTATTTTAGTGCAGATTTGAGGATAGAGATTAAGCATATTTGTGCTAGATCTAAGGACTGTGTTTAGTATAGATTTGAGGATAGAGTTTGAGTATATTTGTGCTAGAACGAAGGACTACGTTTAGTGTATATTTGAGGATAGAGATTGAGTAGATTTGTGCTAGATTGAAGGACTGTGTTTAGTACAGATTTGAGATAAAGCTGAGAGAAAGCTTTGGAGGTAATAGACCAGATGACAATAGTCTCCAATAGATAGAGATCCATTAGCCAGGGTAGTGAGGACAAAGATATTCTAAGTGAGGATAGAGTCTTCAGTGAAAAGAGATCCACAAGCCAATGTAGTGGAGGTAGTAGTCTTTTAGAGGATCACTAGCCCAAGCAAAGGAGGAGTTCTCCTCTAGATAGAGATCCACAAACTAGCTGAGGGGATTGGTATCTCCTATGGAGAGATATCCATGAACTTGATTAGGGGATTGGTGTCTCCTTTGGATAGAGGTACATAAACATTGTAATAGGGAAATGATTCCCAAGAGATTTGTTGAGAAAATTTAGTGAAATATTTTCTTCGTGGAGTAGCCCACATTGGGTGAACCACGTTAAATTGGTGTCTCTATTGTGTGTGGTGATTTGTGCATTGCTTTGATTACTGATATTGATATTTCCATTGATATATTGCATAATATTGTTTGGGAAAGAAAAGTAAAAAGTGGTCTTATACTGTTCATCCCCCCTCTCAATATAAGTTTGTGTTCTTCAAATATGGTCAATTATAGAGTACAAAAAATCAAATTTTGACTTCCTTATTTCTTCCTAATGATTTATAGGGATAAACCCAAGATGCCATTGTTGCAACTATATTAGGTGGTAAGTACAATAACGAGTTGCAACAACGTCACCTATAGATGTTAGAGGTATTGTAGATACCGAACACTGCTTTAGACCTTGAAGGTTTGAGAAAGGGTGATTTATCTTTGAATTTCCAAAAAAATATAAAATGCAAAACTAAAAAAGTAAAGTTTCAAACTCCGTAAAAAATACATGTTTTCAATTACAAGCTTTATGTAAATTACCTTTTTTATTTGAAAAAAATACATTTTTTTAAAATGTCTTGTCACCCTTTAATAATTGCTTAGAAATACCATGGAGGAGAGTCTCAATTTCAAGGTTTATGTCAAGCGACAATGGTGAATATGGTCAATTAAGGAGTGAAAATAATTGATTTTTGACTTCCTTATTTCTCCTTAACGATTTATAGATATAAAACTTGGATGTCATTGTTGTTACTATATTAGGTGGTAAGTGCAATAACGAGTCGCAACATCATCTGTAGATGACCACCAAAGGCATTGTAGATACAGAACACTACTTTAAACCTTGAATTTTTGAGAAAGAGTGATTTCTCTTGTTGTCTAATGCAATAAATCATGAATTTGCAAAAAAATATGAAATACAAAACTAGAAAATGAAGTGTTGCAACTATATTAGGTGGTAAGTACAATAACGAATCGCAACAACATTACCTATAAGTGACCGTCAGAGGGATTGTAGATACTAAACGTTGCTTTAGACCTTGAAGGTTTGAGAAAGGATGATTTATCTTTTGTAAATCCTCTTGTTATCTAATGCAATAAATCATGAATTTTGCAAAAAAATATGAAATACAAAACTTAAAAAAAAAAATGTCAAACTTCGTAAAAAATGCATCTTTTCAATCCCAAACTTTATGTAAATTGCCCTTTTTATTTGAAAAAATGCAATTTTATTAAAATGTCTTATCACCCTTTAAATTTATTATATTTTTTTAAATTCCCTTTCTTTTTATTTTATAAAAATCAATATTGGTCCCCTCTTGAAAAAAATAAAAATAAAGCGGCCTTGCAAAATAATTCCCCTACACAAACAAAACAGTGCATTTTGTTTTCTTCTTTTTCAAAAATTTAAAAAGCTGACAAGATCTCGTTAGCGAAAAGCTTTCAAAAACCTCATGCTAGCGGGCTAGGCAAACCCTCCTGTCATATAGGAAAGGATATATCTTGCTCTTAAAGTCTACTTCTTGTTTGTTCCTTCGTTTAGACGACTCAGCTCATGGGGGTTCTTCTCATTTGTTGCCACTCACCCACTTTGATAGCTCCTCAACCATCACCCCAATCGTGTCTCTTGTGCCATGTGGATGTTGCTATGGTGACATAGTCGATTTGAGGAATATTAGTTGCAGAGAACCTTGCCATCTAATTCGATCGTGCCAAACGATCAATGCTAACTTCAACAAAAATGGTTTGGGAAAGGGTTTTTTTTACTGAGTGTTTGACATCCTCTATTGTCGCCTGCACTGTTTGCCTCTTCCATTGTCGACTAGAGAAGTCGACCTATCTACAACTTTGTCTACCTACATGGGAATATGTGCTTGCATGCGTTCAAATCGGGTGTAACCCCCGTTGTTCACGGCAACATCAAATATACGCATAATAGATGGGGGGCTGTTTCAGACACCCTCACAGGTCTAATGCCTTTTCAGCCCAAATGGGAGATTTGCATACAGTTGTCGCCTGATGCTTTTGTTGCATTGGGTTTGATGATGTCAACGATGTGTGGAGGTGAACACTAATGACCCTTGCATGCCTGCGACTTCGACTTCATCCTTGCATGGGGTCCTGGGGATGTCACCATCCAACATAGCTCCGTTGATCACTTTGACCTATGACCACGTGGACATGATAGATATGTAAACGGGAGTTGAATCTTGAACCCTACATGCCTCGCTAGAATTGGGCCCATATTGAGTCATTCATCGTTACCATGATCACCAACATGGGTATGAAGGTCCTAGTATTACTCCTTTGGTAACAACAGTCACGTGATACCTTCATTTTTACTAATCGACTGCACCTTGGACATGCTGGAAATAATAAGAAGGGAGTGTAGGTGTGGAACCTTGCTATTAACTAAGATTGTAGTTGATCGTCCCCCTTGATCCCTTGACCTAGCATTCATGGATTGTCTTCCTTTGACACAAATCCACCTAGGTTTTATTATGGCCATCAAAATCTTGGCCTTACCACGTACAAGGATCCTCGTGCTTCTGCAAATACTTTTGCCTCACCTCATCTCAACTACTTTTTGGATCCACAACTACTGAGAGTGATCTCTTAGTCAAACCCTATATAATTCAAATGAAAGGGTTTGTCATTCTCGTGGATTGGTAAGACTTGGTAAGATTTTGGGTACTTATCAAAAGGAGACCTAGGTTCAAACCTTGGGGTATGTCTAATAAGGGCAAGGTAGTAGTCTGACTTGAATCTGTTGAGTGAGCGCCAATTTGATGATGGCGGTATCAATCCTGAGCCGCTGGGGTCTCCCTCACTCTGGGCCACCTTTATCGAGGAGAGGTAGGGTTATAGAGGTAACGCTAATGATTTGACCTGTATAAGGAGGCATAAACTAACTTCAATGATTTGAATTGTGTTAGGAGGCAAAAACCTCAAGGAGAATGTCTGTTCCCCATGCCCAGTTGTTAGGAGAATGTTTGTCCCCCATGCCCAGTTGTTAAAGATGAAAAGATGTTACCGATTCCCTGATATTAAAAAAAAAGTCTTATGATCAAAATAGTGACAATTGTCCTTTCTATCAAACCCCACACACTCGTGGTGGCTTGGATTTGGAGCCAAGGATTATTTTTTGATAAATTTTATCAATTCTCAGAGGCTTGGATTTGAAGCCAAAGATTTCTTTTTGATAAACTATATCAACTTAATTTTACAGTTAGAATATACTCGTTGACCAATGGCTTTGATACCAATGATGGCAAAGCAAATTAATTTTATTGTTCGGCATTAAAACTTATTTATTAAATGCTTCATGGTTATAAAGTGGAAGATCAATACTCTCCCTTAGTAGATCTTTACATGGAAAAAATTATTAAAATAATATTCCATCTAAAAATGAATGATCAAGATGCATGACCTAATTATAAAATTAAAATAATGTTATAAAATATTCCTAACAATATATATATTTTAAAAGTCAAGTATTTTTGTATTTTTAAAATTATACTTTTTAATTTAAATGTATTCTATTATTTTTATGTATATATTTTTAAATTTAGGTGTTTTTGTATTTATAGAATTAACATTCAAATAGAGATGTATATTCTAATACTTTATGTAGAATTAAATTTTTAGATGTATAACTTTATCTATTGTGTATTTTAATGAAGTACCTTGAACTTTGCTATAAATATATGTAAAGGTGTTTTTGATGGCACTTTTATATCAAAAAAGTTTTTAAGTATTTTATGTAAGATGTTATTAAGGTATTAAATTAATAACAACATTGTTTTCTTTTGTTTCAATAAATATATATAAATATTCTTTAATATATTTCATCAAATACATTTAAAAGTGAAAATAATAGATATCATATATTAAGGGTAATAATGGATAATAATGAATATAGTATGTAAGATGTTATCAAAACATTTTATATTTGACTTTTTATTTTCCTTTATATCTTTTAATATGTTTCATATCATTCATATATATATATATATATAAGGGGTAACAATGGAAACCTATAGTGGTTATAGTTTTCATTTTACTTTTATAAAGTATAATGTTTTTATTTTTTATGTTGGTTTTAGAAGTTTATATTGTTTGAAAATTTTTCATAAGTTTTATGTGGTATTTGTTTATTTTATTGGAACTTAATATGTAAATTGTATTTTACCCTTTTTAATGTAGGAAAGTTTCTCTAACAATGTATTTGTTGTTAAGGGTATAAAACAATGAATGAGATAAAATTGTTGCAATGGTTATGTTTTAAATCTACTATTTTCCCTTTCATTTTCACTTTTACTTCCTTTTCAATAAATGTATAGTGAGTTAAAAGGATATCAATAGCCAATCATACTGTGTTACCTTTTGAAATTTATGGTTTTTTAAATTTGTTAGTCTTAGTTTGTTTTGAATGGTTGCTAAACTTTGTAATTTATTATATAATTGGATGTTGTAATGGATAATTACAATTTTATATTATTAGTTTGTTAAATGCAATAGTAGATTTAATGATATATTATAGTTATTATAAATCCAAGAAATATGTCATGTTTTTAAGAGTGATTTTTTTAAAAGGAAAATATTTATTTACTTAAAACTAAGGTACAAAACTCTCTAATCAAAGAGATCAAAATAAACATAGCATTCTAAAAACCAGAACATTAAGACAAAAAAGGACCTCATTATTGGAGTTCTCGTCATCCTCACATACCACCCTTGCCCTTCTGCTTCTTGATGATTTGGAAGCAATAACCAAGGGCTATATTTATTGCCTTATTCGCTAGTGTGTCAACTTCTTTGTTGAATTCTCGCCTTATGTGTTGATAGGATATTTTACCAATTATCCTACCTAGTTGTCTAATTCTGTCTTCAATAGTATTCAATTGTAAAGATTTAAAATATTTATTTTTGGCAAGAGCTATTATTATCTGTTTAGAATCCCTATAAACTATGACTTGAGTGATTCCTTGCTTTGCCATAAATTTTAAACCAATTTCACATCCAATAGCCTCTACCACATTGTTATATGTTGTTCCCAATTCCTTGCTTTGCCACCAATTTCACATCTAATAGCTTCTGCCATGTCGTTAGATGTTGTTCCCAAGTTGATCATGTATTTGAGCAAGATCTCACAGGATCCTGCAAGAATTAGTTCCCTTGTCGCTGCTTGACTGGGGTTGAACGTGGAGGCACCATCAAAGAAGAGTACTAAAAAATATATGTCAAGAAAAGAATTGTTTGGTCTACATCCTCCTTGTGTTACGAAAACTTAGATATTAAGTTGGTAGATCATTCTTATTTCTATGGGTGACAATTCTTCTTCATATTATTGTTGAAAGAAACTAGATTTGACATTTAGGAGTAATTCTTATTATATCCTTCATATTAGAGTTTTATTGTCCTTATATTTTCCTTCAAAAATCCTCTGGTTTCTGTCCAACCAGATGTTCCAGATGATAAAACATGGTCTAGAGCTCCACAGACACTTTAGGAAGGATTTACCTGTCAGTTTACCTTTATATTATTTTTTCCACTTGGTAAAACATGTGTCTATGGTTAACCTTCTAGAGTAGGAAATACCAATAATTTTGGTTATTCCTTAGCAAATTGAAATTGTCTTTGGGCATTAAAAAAAAAAGATGGAAAACTGTTTCACTATTCTACTTGCACCTGTAACAAACATGAGGCTTTGCTATACTCCTCTTTTGCATATTATCACCTATTAAGATTTTATTTTGAGAGACTAGCCAACTGAATACTTGCAATTTACGTGGAGCTCTAATTTTCCACAATATTGATAGTTTTGTTTGGTAGGTCCAATCTGCTGATGTTGGACTCCTAGATGCAGTGAGTATTTCCCATTACTGCTAATGCTACCCCAAATAATTTTATCTAGTATCATGGGATGAAGAGATCTAATGCTCGCCATGTGGAATTAAACTAATCCCAATCTCCTTTAAGCTAATATGGAATGGGAGGAGAGATCCAGTTCAAATTTTCTAAGGTCCAATAAAACAACTCACCTAATTTGAGTATTCTTTGGCTTTCCAAGTGATTCTATAATTCAATAGGAGTTCTCTCTTTTTATGGTGGATTTCCTAGGATTGGGTCCTCCCATAGATTAATTGAATTACCATCTCTCGATAGCCAAGAAATTCTACCCTCTATTATGCTCTTTGTAGCCACTATATTTTTCCAAACCAACGAGGATCTGGAAAGTTTGTCTATGTGTTTGAGCATTTGAATACCTGTTTGATTATTTACATACTTGCTGACTAGTATCGCTGCCATGCTCGATTGTGTTTAAGCATGTTCTAAAGAATTTTTGCTCCCAATGCTTTCGAAACTATCTCCATTTTTTTGATTCCCAGTCCTCCTTGAATTTTAATTTTGGTGACCATCTCCCAATTGACCAAGTGGAACTTTTTTCTTTTTGATTGCCTACCTCCTTGCCATAAGAAGTTGTGTATGATTCCATATGCATTTTACAAAATAAACTTGGGAGCATGATATACTAATAATTGGTAGACTGGAAGAGAAGCTAACATTGATTTGATCAATACTACCCTTCCTACAAGATTGAGCCAACTATTATTGTAACTTTGTATCCTCCTAACCATCTTGTCCAATATTGGGGTCCAACAGTTTGAGGCTTTGAGGTGGAAGCTCATGGGCACTCCTAGATATCTGAAGTATTTTTTTGTGCCAGACTAAAATCCTAGGATAGTGCAAAAGAGTTTGAATCTTATTGCTGTAACATTTTGTGTATATAATTGACTCTTTTGAGTGTTTATATAAGCCCTAGTAGCTTGTGTGAACCAATCCAGATATTGCTTGAATTATCTAACATTTTGCTTGGTGGATTCACCTATAAGAATGATATCATATGCAAATTGGGTATGTGTTACAACTTTACATCCTGCTGTAGCCTATATCCCTATTATTTTTCTTTATCTTCAAATGTGGTTAATTAATCTTCCAAGGGTCTCAGCTAAAATGATGTAAAGGTATGGTGATAGTGGAAACCCTTGTCTAATTCCCCTTGTAGCTTGAAATAAATTTGTTGGCTCTCCATTTATTAAGGGGGCTATCCATGGGTTTTTTATGCATGCTCCAATCCACTTGATGACATGATGTGGAAATCAATTTTTTTGTAGGAATTGTTCTACAAATTGTATATTAACTTGATCAAAGGCATTTTCCATATCAAGTTTTATAACAATTTGTTTCTTTTTTGATTTTATACTATTGTGGAGGGCTTCATACACTGTTATGATATTATCATATATTTGTTTTCCAAGCATGAACTCCCCTTGCTCTTCCGATATTAGTTTGTCAAGTTTCTTATTTATTCTATTGGCCAACAATTTGGTAATAATTTTATAGGAAGAGTTACATAGAGAAATTTGTCTAAATCTAGAGAAAGTAGTGGTATTTTTTATTTATGAATCAATGCTAGAAAGGTGGAGTTGATGGCTCCAAGAAGCTTACCTTTCACCCTAACATCCTCAATCATGCATAGCAAATCTTCTCCGATGATGTGTAAGTATTGTTGGTAAAAGTTATTTGTGAATCCATCAGGTCTAGGAGCTTTGTCCTTTGGTAGAGCTGCTATAATCTCCTTAAGTTCCTCCATAGTGATTGGATAAATGAGATCTTGTTTGTCTTCCAAAATTAATACTATCGGTATATGCTGCAGCAGTATTCCTTGGGAATGAGGGTTACCATTTTCTCTAGAGAGAAGAGCTGAGTAATATTGATTGGCAAGTTCCTTAAAATTCTCTCGATCTGTATAAGTGGTTCCTTCATGATCTATCTCCTTGATTGTGTTGCTTTGATAGCATTGCATGGTTTTTAGATGAAAATATTTGGTGTTTCTATCCCCCTTGCTTGGCTAAACCATTCGGGATCTAAGCCTCCACTATGTTTCTTCTTCAATGCTTAATTTATTGAGCTTCTGAATTAGGTCATTTCTTGCATCTTCTTGCCATAGTTGAGGAGGATGATCCCCAATTTCTATTTCTAGTTGCTCTAGTTGTTGCATCAATTGCTTCTTGTATGGTTTGACTCTTGCTTGCCAACCATTTTTTTATCATGTGCTTCAATTTTTGAATTTTGCTTTTCCACTTTTCTCGAGAGTTGGTGGATTGGACTTGCTGGTTCCAAGTGCTTTCCACAAGTTCACTAAAATCTTCTTATACCACCCATTCAGATTTGTTAAGAGTGTTAATAAGTTTTTAATGTTTTATATTTTAGATTGGGAATGTCATTGAATTAATATAATATGCCATTAATTCCTTTGTTGAACTCTTACTATGTGGTTCTATTGTGTTGAAATAATTTGGTTTAGTCTCAGTGGGGACAATGCAACAATATAGGATTTGGATCTTCTTCAAGAGGTCCAAAGTTAAAACCGTGATGTTCGGTTGTGTATTAATTCCCTATTTATAAGTGTAACTCTCAACTTTACGAGGGGTCATGGTTGAGAGGAGATTGCTTAGCCCTATGCGTTGGTCATAGGGGTTTATCACACTATTCATTTAATTTATCCCTAGGGACAACACATCGGTTCAAGATTTGGCTCTTCTTTGAGAGGTCCAAGGTTCAAACCGTGGAATGGGTGAGTGTGTGAGGGGGTTGGTGTGTGTATGGATGTGTGTTTGGTCCCTATTGATAAGCTCAAATCTCACCCTTATCAAAGGTCATGGTTGGGATGGGGATGCCCAACCCTAATCGTTTATCATAAGGGTTTCTCACACTAACCTTAATATTAAAATATATATGGTTTAGAAAAGACTTCCATTACAAATCATTTTAGAAGTAAAATTTAGACTATATAAAATTATTCAACTAGATTTTACATTTAAATTTGATATTTTTATGAATAATATTCCTCAAGCACAAATTGTACACAACTTTGAATTGAAGGTTGGACTCCAATTTCACATGTTTTGATTTAAAGATTAAAAATTGTATACATAGTTCCAAGATCTAAAAGTATCTAGATGCTTTTAGTGCTTAGGAACCATTAAAATTATTGATATCATTTGGGATATAAAACACTTCCATTCTGAATTTTACTTTAGTAACATGATTTTATAGAAAAATTATCATTTAAATTATTTATTTAAATAATTTCTTAAACAAATTGTATTTCCTTTTTAACAATTTTTTTTATAAGTTATATGTGGCTCTATTGGGGACCACTCCCATCAAAATATCAAAATATTACATTTTCTACAACATACCTTTTTATCACAATTTATTAATTTATTTTTTCTCTTAAATATATTCTTAAACTTCTTTAAAGTGTTATGTTTCTTTTTTCTCTTAAATATATTCTTCAACTTCTTCGAAGTGCTATGTTTCCACAATCAGTTCCTTGACATCGTTTTGATTAAGAGATAATAATCACCTGACTAGTTGCCTTCTAAAATTTGAATTTCACCAAGATGAAGATCAACACCACAATTCACTAATTTATCTGCTACCTAATTTCCTTCTTTATAAGTATGCTCACACTTCCAAGATATTTCTCAACAATATTATTATTTTTATTTAGTCTCCACATCCATTTTTTTAATAGCATTTATGAGAATTTGTGAGTCCCCCTCAATTCAAATTTATTTCCATCCTTTTTCTATTGCAATTTTAATCCCTATAAGAAGTGTCCTAGCCTCTACATACTTGTTAGTTGAAGTTTCATATGATTCTGAATAAGTGAGGAGAATTTTTCCTTCACTATTTTTGAAAACACCACATCCACAAGCTTTTCCTAAATTTTCTTTAGAGGCATCATTAAAATTAATTTTGAAAAATCCAATTTTTGGAGATTTTTATATTTTACCATAGATCAAAGTAGATATTAATTTTAATTTCGTTGTTGCAGATGACTCTTTTATGTATGTTCAAATCCTTTAGCCAAGGTTTTAGCACCTCTTTTTTCTGTAATTGAAGCTTCTCGTGATGGGCACCATATTTGTAGATATTTTGCAAGAGAGGCAATAATATGGTTTCCAACTTGGGCATGATTTTGAGATTTATTTTTAAAAATTATGTTATTTCTTTCAAGCAATAAATTCCAACAAATAATGGCAGGGCCAATCCTTCAAAGAATACATAATGCTTTAGATTTGAAATAATTAATCCAATACTTTATCAACTCTTTTAGTGTTGATGGAGCTACACAATATAATTTCTTATTTTTTTTAAATAACCCCAAATGGTGTGAGCAAAAGGACAATGAAGAAGTAAATGGTATTATGTTTCTTACATTGAACTACTAACCAAAGAAATGTTGAGGCCTTAGAGAGAGCCTCTAATGACCAAACGTTCTTCTAAGAAAAATCTTTGAAAGAAGGAAATTTTAACTTAACCGAGTATCCACCATCCTTTGATAAATTCCAAACCAACTCATCATTTCATGTAAAAATCAACAAATAAAACTCTTGAAGCATCTTTTGAAGTTCATCTACAATTTTTTTGAGTTCCTCTCCTTCAACTAGGTTACTAAAAGAAATCCATGATCTAGATTTTTTGCTCATAATAATATAGTATTTGACCTTTGGACCTTTACATGCTAGGCATGCTTGAGCCAATGATAACAATTTTGTGTCAGAGATAAGAGGATAAGGCTTCAAATAAGCATCACACCAAAAATTTGCATGACTCCCCTCATTTACTGACCATATAATATGTTTCTTTATTAATTGCAAACTCTTTGATATGAAGTTCCATGTTGACGATTATTTGGGTAGAGTTCTTTTCCTAAATAATTTCATTGCATCAAGAGAACCTATATATTTTTGAAGTAATATTTTTACCCAATTCTTTCCTTTATCTTTGAATAATCTCTACCCAATATTTTCTCCAAATTCTAAATTCATAAGTCTGCAATTCCACAAACCTGCTCCTTCAATATTATTTCCTTTGCAAACCCTATCCCACGTAAAAAGAGGAAACCTAAATTTTTTGTCACAACTTTTCTATAGAAAGTCTCTTTAAATTTTATCAATTTTTGATGCAATACTTGTTGGTAGTCTTGAAAGTGACCTCATTTAAATAGGAATGGATTGCAATGTAGTATTTATGAATTGTTGCCTTCCTACCATGATTAAGAACTTACCTTTCCAACCTGCAAAGAAAACTTTCATTCTATCCAAAAAAGAGATCCAAAGATTTTTTTTATTTATTTTATCAAACAAAGGAATACCCAAGTAGGTTGATAGAAAATTTTCAATTTTTAAACCCTAAAATATTCACAATATGTTTTTGTAAATCTAGGGAGATATTTTTGAAAAAATCTTGGATTTTGTAGTATTTACCAACTATCCATTAGCCTTCTCATAGCATGATAATATTGATTTAAACTCCATGGCCTCGATAACTGAGGGATGATTGAAAAGAAAAATATCATCAACAAATTGGAGATGAGATTCAAAGGGACCATTTTTTGCAACTTGAATACCCTTGATTTTTCCTTTCATTTTTACCTTTGAAAAGGCTCTCCTTAATGCTTCCACCAAAATAATTAATAGATAAGGAGAAAGTGGATCACCTTGATGAAGTCTACAAAATGACTTGAAGTAAACAACAAGAGAACCATTGATCAAAATAGAAAATTTTATAGTGGTATAACAACATTTAATCCACTCACACCAACTATACTCAAAGACAATTTTTTTGAGAATAGCATGTAGAAAATTCTAGGAAACCCTACCATTTGCTTTGTTCATATCTAATTTAAAAAGCATACCTAGTTTTTTAATGGAATTAAGAGAAAGTATGGCATCTTGTGCAATAATTATACCACCAATAATTTCTTTACCATGAACAAATCCACCTTGTTCCTTTGAGATAAGACACCTAAGAATGCCCCTCATATTACAAAGGCTTATTGGATGAAAATTATCAAAATATTTTGTGTCATATTTTTTGAGAACCAAGGTAATAAAAGGAGCATCGATATCACTTATTATAGCCTTCCTTTTATGGGCCTCTTCAACCACAAATAACATATCACTCTTCAATAAATCCTAAAGTTTTGAAATAAAATTGAAAGAAATCAATAATTTCCATTTAACTTGATTATACACCTAAATTATCCGGCAATTATAATATTTGATATTGATAGCTGCACACTTGTCATACTTACCTTGATCAAGCTTAGATATAATTTATTTCCCTTGTAGGGTGAGGACGTAAAATTTGGTCTTGTTGTTATGAGTGTCTATGTCCTCATTTAGATGAATATATACATATTATAACTTTAGAATTGGAGCTTTTGCTCATACTAGGAATCTGATAACATTAACGAACTATTAATTGTATTGTCTTATTTCTCTTTCCATATTAAATCCCCTATATAATATGTTGTATTTTCATTGTTGTAGGTATAATGATTTTGACATCAATTAGTGATAAGAAATGATCATTGGAAGTGTTAACGATCATTTTTAATATTTTTCTACATTATTTTCTTCTCATTCTCCATTTACATTTTCTTTACCTTTATATTCTCTAGTTTTCATTTGCAATTGTAACTATCTTTTGTTGGTATAAAAACCCAATTAATAGCCTTTTGTGCATATTTCTTTGGATTTGATTTCCACATCATATTCTTGTCTTATGTTCCAATTTGTTGTACTTTACCTTTCACTCTCTTGATGTGTCCTACTTGGTTTACAATTTGATTTGATATTATATTTTCTAATAAGCTATATGTGGCTTCTATTGTGACTTCATTTCTAAAGTTTCTAAGTTGGATATAACTAGAATGAATCCATATTAGATGATCCAATTCACTAACTAGCTCTCCATTGGGGTGGCCATGGAGTTTAACCAACTAGAAATGGAGAACGATGAAACACAGAATAAAATAGTAGAGCACAAAATATCAATAGCTCAATTGATAACAAAAAAAACATCTACAACAAGAAGTTGAAGCCCTATGGAAGGATGTCATTGAAGGAGCCAAGTTGTGGCAATAGGGTGAGGATATCAAATCCAAACTTATTGAAAGAAATGAGAAAAATAAGTAGTCAAAATATCTTTCTCAATAACTTGTTTAGGGGTAAAACCAACTAAGGGAACTGTTTGAACAATAAGAATCATAGTTGGTGAAATAGATAAAATAACTATAGATGACATAGCAAGAGAAATATTATAAGATATATGATCCCCAATATGAAATTGTGAAGTTAAATCAAAGAGCAACGATTGACCTAGGGTGGGACTTAAAGGTGGAGAAATTGAAGTTATTATGGGATGATATAATACTGATGTTACAAGTGTCAAACAATAATTCAAATTTATAATTTTGTAGAGAACACCCTCATCTAAGTGACAATGATAATAGAGCAAATAAAGGATGAATTGGTTGCAAAGAAAAGGTAGTAAGAGTTAAAAATATATAATAAGAAAATTAAAGGTACATCATGAACACATCAAATGGAGATAAATAAGAAATATATAATAAGGATATTAAAGAAAATATTCGATGTTGAGAGAGACTTCCAAACTTGTAAGGATACAATGGTCTCTTTGGAAACCCTAGTATAAATAATTAAAAAAGAAATTTATGAGTTAGTCAATGTTAGAATATAGATGTATTGGACAACTAGAAAAGGCTTCTCAATGATGACATTATAAATGCATGGTTGAAGAGGAGAAGGCAAAGGCTAAAGTTGAAGTGACAATGGAAAGGATTGAGAAGTTGAAGACTATACTTGATAAATTGCATGGAATGGTAGGGAAATAGGATGGGTTATCAAAAAATACATATGCGGACTTGGTAAGAGATGTTAAAGGCCTTGCAAAACTTAGGATATTAGGAGATGAGGATTCCACTGATTTTGAAGGTGTGCAAAATATTTTTAGTTGACCAATTGAGGCTTCCAAAACTTAATTTTACAAGATGTTAACTAGAGGAGAGTTTTTTTCAAGATGGCGTGATTAGCTCTTGATGAGTGAAGCACTAGAAAAAATAGAGCAATTGATATCCAAGAGAAAATAACTCACAAAAATGATTGATTTGCTCCCTCCAAGGATGAATTGCTCAAAATAGGTTAAAGTGCAAAAAGAAGTGCATGGATCTCAAGGAAGATTTTTGGAAATCAACATTTTGGCATGTAGTGATAACACTAAGCATTTTAAAATCCTTCTAAATAGTTTGACGATGTTTTTATAAGCATGTAACACTTGGAGGTGTATCATTTTGCTAAATATGCCCCCAAATATTTACTTTTACTAGGAAGTAAGAATTTGTCACCCAAGATAACTTCTAGGTGAATTCTTCCTATAAATAGGATCCACGAGCTCCATTGTAAACATCTTTTGATCTTGAAGAAAGTAGAGCTACACTTTGTGAGACCTAAATTATACTTTCTCTTTCCTTTTGGATTAATGAGAAATTTATGAGACTCTTTGCTTTCCATCAGTGGCATTGCCCTCTTGGATTGTGGAATGCATGAATATTGTGGCCCTACCCTTTTATCCTCATGTTATTCCTTGTCAATTTCATTTTATACGCATGAGATTCCATTGTTGTTATTCAATTTTCTCATGTGTTTATTGATCACACTTTCTTATTGCTATGGTTATGACTATATTTACTTTTAGTCTCTCACACCCTAAACTCCAAAATTTACTTCTATGCATTTTTATTTTCTACACTTAAATTTTTTATGTTTAATTTCATGCAAGTAGACTAGATTCTAGCAAGTATAGTGGGGATCTGACCTAAATATAGAGGTTGAGAGGGATTGTATTTTTATTCTAGTTTGTTGAAATGGAATTGTGTGAATATAAGAAGTTAGAATTTTCTACAATTCAATAGGAAGGTACTTGTCTTTGCTAGAAGAATCTCATATGAATTGGCTCTTTTTTTTATTTGCTTATAATAAAATATTTATGAATCCTCTCTATTAAACTCTATTTTGAGTTTGATCTATTGCTAGTCCATACTTCATACCCATACACCATCAATGGTATTTTTTGTAGCCCAAATAAAACCTACATGGTATTCTAGTCCCATAATTTAGCCTCTTTGCTTCTATTTTATAATTTGAAAAGTGCTCTCCACCATTCCAATTTTCTCTTCATTCTAGATATTTCCCAACTGAGCTTATTATCAAAGTATATCTCAATATATTCATATTTTATTACTTCTTCCAAAATACCCCCTTTAGAATAAATATTTAATTGATTCTTTTGTTTGATTGGAGGAGATCATGATCTTGGTTTTGCTAGTATTTACTTGCATGCCCAACTCCTTGCAAAAGAACTTTACATATTTTAAATGCTCTTTCAAATCTTATGCCAAAATTCTAATCAAAATGATATCATCTATGTACAAAAGAATACTCCCCACATATTTTCTAAAATGAACACCATCCTCTCCAATTATGTTTATTCATTCTTTTATTTTGTCAAATATATAAAGTAAATAAGGTAGGGGATAATGGACATCCTTGTTTAACTCCTATATAAACTCTAAAACATTTTGAAAGGCCTACTTATGTTCTCATTTTAGTTTGGACCTCCTCATAGAGTCTATGCACTATTGCTCTATACTTTTATAGTATGCCTAAGTATTCCATTCCACTCAATAATTTAATCTAAGTATTGTGTCAAAAAATTTCTCAAAGTACACAAAATAATAACAAGATTCTTTTTTATTTCATATTTTCAATAATAGGTCTCAAAGTGATCAGGTGGTCTATTTTTGTGTTTTGGTCAAAAAAATACTTGTTCTTTTTTCCTCTTTCCTTTTTCTTCTACCCACATGTTGATTCTTCTCTCAATTCTTCTCTCAGTGCTTTCATACAACTTTTCAAAGAGAGGATTGACCATAATGGTTGTTTAATTTGAGGTATTGTATAGATCTCTACTCTTGAAGAGAGGTGTTGTTAGACTTGTCTAATCCCTTGGAAATCCGTGCTATATGATGTTGAATATCTTCTTAATGTGTGGTGCTAAGTCATTGCTTCCTATTTTAACTATTATGTTTATAGTCCATCCATATCACAAGCTTTACCTATTGCTAAATTTTTAATATCTTCCTTGACCTAACTTAATGTAAATAAATGTGTTTTTGTGATGATTATGGGAGGGGTATTTTTTTAGTCTCATTCATATAACTATTTTGCATATCTAGCCATATGATTTTTATAAGTTAATTTATATATTTTTTGTCTAGGGAAGTTTCTTCCAAAATGAATTTGGGTTATTCTTCCCTAAATAAATTAGTTCTTCTTATCTTACACATATAGTTCTCTTTTCTTGCTTTCACTATTTGTTTATATAATTTTTTTCCTCTTTTTTACCTGATTCTTTTGAATTTCTCCTTATTGCTTTACATTCTTCATTGTACCATGTATTTATTGAAAACTTGCATTTATGTTTTTCATATATTTATACCATTTACACCCTTTTAATACCTCTAATATTATATTTACTAACTTAAAAATCTTGAATCTTTGTTCTCGTCTCTTTTTTTTCCTTTGTAAAATATGTTTTACTAATTCCTTTAAAATTAAATGATTTTTTTGGGTTATGAGAAAATTTCTCTCCACTGATAGTCATTGATTGGGGTGCACTTTTTCTACTTGAATATATATTTTCTATCATGAGAATTTTATACATGCTAGGTGTTGATATAATTTTAATTTTGTTGTGGTCTTTAATCTCTACTTTCATTATATTCTATATTATACTTTATAAGCAAATAATAGAGTTGAAAATGCTTTTCCTATTTTCAATTATACACATATACTTATTTACATTACAAAGTAAAATAATAAGTAAGATTGCATCCAGATACATACTTGGTGGTCAAAGTGTTTGGAAAATGGAGTTGTTAATCCCCTTGATCTCTAGATTTGGGCTAGCTCCCCACTATCCTATGTTGCTCTAATCTAATCTAAAATAAAACACAAAAAGTAAATACATAAAGTAAACATTGGAAGATAAAGGTGCCATAGATTAAAAGTGAAATATGACCAGTAATCATGCTAAGGATAGTGTGTTTATTAGTTAGACAAATTAGAAAATTTGAAAAAAATAACTTGCATCCATTTAATATGCAATCCCAAAGTGGAAAAAAGTACTAACAAGCAAATATAGAGCAAAACCTTTCACACATGCATACAATGAAATGTACAACTAGATGAGGCACACTCTTGTATGAAGGCTACATGCAATTTTTTATTAATCAAAATATGAAAGATATGTAGTGTACTTTAGCATTTCTCAAGATGACAAAAAGATGATTTACAATTGGCCCTACACCTCTATTTATGGTAAGGAATTCACCTTACTCTAAGTGAAAAGATTTTACTAGTACAAATTATAACAAGATGATAAAATTATCATTATCAAAGCAAATTTTACTTGGGTAGGCTACTGGTATCATCGTTTCACTACAAATAAGGGGAATGAGTACTACATTTTGATTAATCATTCCACTAACATAGGACTTAGATATTTTTGATGCATTCTAGCCTAAAAAACTATTAACTCTTGTTTTCTTATTTTGGATATTATGCTTCCATCATCTAACAACCACTAACAAGCTGCTTGTAGTTAAAAGGTAGTATCTCATACTACATTTCTAGTGACTTGTAGGTATACCAAGTATGGTTAGCAAAGAACCTCAGATTACCTTAGTCCTTGGGATATGGAGTCACAAATAAAAATTGGTGACCACATGCTTGAGACTTTAGTTGATAGCCCTTGTAGTGTTTCTCATTCTATGTCTCAAGGGATATTAATATTTTCTAGCTAAAAGAGTGCTACTACTAGATTATTTGATTACTCATGAGACTTGGGAGTTTCTTTTACCCCTTTCAAAATGTTTTTCAACTATGTTCTAATACCAGGGTTATCAACTTTAGAGCCTACTAGTAAGAACTCTTTTGCTTGAGGTATTGATTCTTTATATTTTTTCACTAGTTGAGTGTACTTGTCCTTAGACAAGATTGTACCTTGGTTTGAAAGAGGTCTTAGAATACCTTCATATAATTTATATAATGTGATTTATAAGGCCTTATATAATGTATTTTAGCTTATTGTAAGAGTATCAATATGCACTTAAGATTTGCTATTTATAAGGAATATTTTTTAATTATACCTATAACACTTTCTTGAATGAGTGTATTTAACTGCTACAATTACTCTAAGCTAACTTTGTAGGTTTTCATCAAGATTGACATGTAGTTGGATCTAAGAAATAGTTTTGACACACTTGTAAATATTGTAAGTATGCTCTTGTGCATTTTACTTCAGCTATGATTTGGTCCTAGAGGCTTTTAATAATATCTATGGTTGAAGCTTTGGACTTGATTTATTCAATATCCTCCACCAAGTATTTATCTATTTTTTTGATTTAGGATATTTTATCATCCTTCTATTTGAGTACTTCATCCATATCCTTCTACCACTATATTTTTTCTTGCCTCAGTAGTTTGACTAGCTCTTTTACTCGTATTTTTTAATTTTTACAATTCTTTAACTTAGTTCTAACCTTATTTAGTTTCTCATTCCCTTGATATAATTGTGTCTTATCATACTATAGTGCCATGGTTATTTCCTTATTTTATTTTGTAAATATTTTGTTCTCGCCATCTAGCCTTAAGTAGTTATAGGACATGGCTAGGTTAGTTTGTTCAAAAAATAAACTAGGGCAGTGTGTCTTGCCTTTTATAGGTTCAAGTTGGATAATCTAGTCACATAGTCAAAAGGGGTTGTAGCAAGGTGGATAGGATCAATAAGTTTTGCTTCTATAATTAGGATCATTTTCCTTTCTCCAAGTTCTATCTCTCAAAGTTGGAATACCTTCCTAAAAAATGAAATGACCTATAGATAGTTGATTTATAGCTTGTTATACTTTTTGTAGGTATTCTTCAACTATGTCCATACTAAAATGTTGGGATGTTAAAACCATCTCTATTGACAAGCAAATTACAAAAAAAAATAGGATGGGAAGATCATTCAAAAACTCTTGAGTCTCTATAAGGGGTTGATGTTGATTGAATGTTTTTCCATGCCAAGGTATTGACTTCTATGGTGGGATTTGTTTTTGGTGTTAAAGCATGCTTATTAATGGTGCTTTTAGATGCTTAAACAATAATTGTTTAGTTTATAGAGGTCAGGGTGGAAGGGAAAGTGGAGGATGATATAAAAAATAGAGAGGTTCTAGTTGACCATGTGTATGAACCCATGGTGGACACAATTTGTATGGTGATAAGTTGAATGGAAGTTGATGAGGTAGATATAGTGATAGATGCAAAAATAGTGGTAAATGTGAAAGGTTTAGTGATAGTGATGGATGGTGAGGTCATACCTATGGTAGGTGGAGGTGATAATATGATAGAAGAAATAATGTAGAGAAATGGAAGTATTGAGAGATGTAGGGAGAAATAACAAAGGTGGTAGAATATATAATAGAAGAGGAATGGTGGTGAAAATGGTTGTAGTTGCTCTCCTTGCCTTAGAAATGATAGATCTTACACGTGCCACTTATTAACTAGCCAAAATCTCTAGGGTATTGTCATTATTGATGTATTCTACTTCTTTCATTTCAATCCAATGCCTTGAGTTACCGCTATATTATGATTCCATTTAAAATTTGCACTTGATTATTTTACCTCCTTTTGGTGGTAACTTTCACGGATCCTAACTTTTCTAGTTGACTTCTAACATAGGCTTCTTTTGCTACCTTTTTTGCTACCTCAGTGATAGTGCCTAACATTTTTGGGCTAGCTAACACCTTGATGGGAGGTTTATGTTCGTTTTTGCTCTTGCATCATCCTAATATCTATCTCATAATAGTCCTATATTAGTGAGAATTGATTATAAAATACCCTTTCATTGATCATGGTTGAGTCTTTCATTTAGGATCTTTTATGTAATATCACATCCTCATGTATGTAACCATATTATTCAAAATCCAATAATGATTAGGACCCATAAATTTTTTTATGGTTTGTTGATTCATGTAAGTATCAAGGTCATAATTTAGTCAAAATATCTTGCCTTCTTTGGCCAATATTTCCCTACAAAAACAAAACCAAGGAAAATGTTGTTCTCTAAAAGCAATGATCTATTCTTCCCAAGAACCTTGTTTGTCTAACTTTTTGTCTTCCTTTTATTTTATCAAGTTTATTTTATAATGGAGAGCATACCTATTGTCATAGATGCATATGGTTTATATGTTTTTATTAGCAATTTGCCCATGAATTTATCATCAAGGTCATAGGCCCATTGATCCCTAATTCCAATGAGGCCATATTTTTAAATTTTCAACCAATGTCTTTTGCATAATCCCTTGTTAGTGGCATGATGGTCAGGTAACCTTTACCATGGTCAAATATGATTTTTTCTTATAGCCTTTTATAAAGGTTTATTTAATTAGATTTAGTTGTTGCACCACTTCTAGTGCATAGTCAAGAACAAATTCTAAAATTCTAAATGATTCTTTTGAGAAGCCATACAATCAAATGAATGAAGAGAATGCTCCAAGTAGTAATCCCCAATTTATTTTCTTTATTCTTACACTAGAGCCCTACAAGCCAAAGATACTCTAGGTAAATTTCCCTTAAATTTGTCCATGATGAGCTTATGCACCTCTATATTATGTTATATGAGGTCTTATAATGCCTAGAGCAAGGAAAATATATCACCTTAAATACTAGAAAGGGTTCCCTTGCATAGTTAAAATTTTCAAGTATTAGGTTTGAGAATCACTCTTTCCTTTGATGTATGATCATCTTGACCAGATATGAGGTGAAGTTGAATATCCCAGTTTTCTCAATTTGGGCTAATTGTTGGATAACTATTTTATATTGGAAAGTGACAAATAAAAAAACTACAAGTACTTTGAAACCTCCAAGATGATGTGCAACATGCCTAAGTGCTATTTTCTTACAAGTTGATCCATGTTAGACCCTATAAATAAGGCAATAGAAGATATTGTTCTTTGATCATCCTCCTTGCATTGTTCCAGATTCAATGATAGTTTGAACCCTCTAGCTTTCCTAGAATCATTAATTTGTTGTAATAGTAATATTTCCCAATTAGTTTGATCTTTTTTATCAAATAATTTCATCTATGATTTTGGGGAACAAGATATCTAGTCAATGTTGTCAAGTACCTACATCATGGCCCTAATAGTTGTTGGTGCAAACAAAATGGGAGGACTATTGGACCTTGATGGGGAAAGATTTGGTGGTCATATTAAACCTATGGGAAAATGCATGTACTAATTTTAGGCATTACCATACCTAGTACCAAGAATTAACCCACCCTAGAACTCCATAATCTGACGACTATCCAAAAATTGCTAGGATTGATATTGTACCTCATCAGGGCTTCTTTTCTAAAATAATAAGGACTATATTTATCATCTGGATCTTCAACATTGTTGTATATATTTTGGAATGTTTTATATCAATTTTTTTCTCTTTTTAATTTGGTTGGGCTATGAAGGGGTGGTGACCCTTTTTTCTTTGGAATTTGAATATTCCTCCATTTCTAACCTACCTAAGGTAGATGGTTAGTTTGGTATGGGATGTGGCCTTTTTGTTCCATTGTTAAGACTTATTTCTCCTGATATAGCTCTTGTAGATGCCACTAATTGACTGATATTGACTTGCCCAGGACCCATCCTACATTTTTTTTTTGGTGGATTAGATCAAATCCTTTTTAGATTATCAATTATTAGTTTCTAGCAAATCATTAATTCATTTCAATAAATATTTTTACCAATCAAGAACTTAGTCCCTAGAGGTGAAAATATTGATGAATCATTATTTTTTATAAAATGGGATGAGAAGATGATGAATCAAGATGGTGATAATAAATCGAAGGAAAATAGGCTTGGTGGAGGATGTGAGTGAAAGGTTGCATAAAAAAAATTTGGTAAAAATTATTTTTACCCACGTGGAGCAAGCCTTACAATTATTGGCACAACATCAACTTTATGCTAAGAGGTCTAGTGTTCTTTTGGGTTAACCTAAGTAGAGAATTTTGGATACATTGTCACCAAAGATGGAGCTAAAGTTGACCCTAATAATATTAAAGCCATTCAATATTGTCAAAGCCCCATACTCTTAAGGGCCTTCATGGATTTTTGGGATCCACTGGCTGTTACCGTAAATAACTATGGAAAAAATATTACTCCTTTAATGACCATGTTAAAAAGAATTCCTTTACTTGGATAGGTCCAGATGAGAAAGTTTTCCTTTATTTAAAGCATGCTATGAAAACTATGCCAGTATTAGCAATGGCTGATTTATCCAAACCATTTATAATTGAAAATGATGCTTCAAGCAATGGCATTGAAGCTGTATTAATGCAATAAGGACACCCTTTGGCCTTCACTAGTAAAGCACTTTCAAGTCAAAATTTGAGCAAATCAAATTATGCAAAGGATATACTCACCATTCTGCATGTGGTCATCCACTGAAGACCCTATCTCATTGGGCATCATTTTTTCCATTAAAATAGATCATCAAAATCTCAAGTACTTCCTAAAGTAATGAGTTGCCACCCTCGAACAATAAAAGTGGGTCTCTAAACTCATGGGCTATGATTATGATATTACCTATAAAAAATGCAATGAGAACATTGTGGTGAATGCCCTCTCTTGCTAATTTGAGGCTCAAAGTATGTTATATGCCATCTATTTGCCCATACCTCAGTGGATAAATTAATTTAATGAGGATGTGCTTAAGGATTCAAGGTTGCAAACTTTGATTTCCATAATTCAAACAAGATATAACTCATGTCTAGGATACACTTAGGATGGATAATATTTGCGATACCACCAACTCCTTATTGTTCCTCACACATCTCCACTCCCAGAACTCATCTTGAAGGATATGCATACTACACCTACTACAGGTCATTCTAGGTTCCTAAAGACCTATGAAAGGATTAAGTGTAACTTTTTCTAGAAGGGTATGAAGAAGGACATACAAAGTTTTGTGTCAGAGTGTGATATATGCTAGTGGATGAAAGGTGAAACAATGCATTCTTTGGAAAATCTTCAATCCATGTCTATTCTCAAACAGGACTAGATAAATATTTCCATGGAATTTATTGAAGGATTACCTGAGTTTCAAGGCAAATAACTTATGTTGTGGTCGTGGATTGTCTCATGAAATATGCTCATTTTTTTCTCTCTTCCATCCTTACACGACCTCAATCATTGCTCAAATTTTTCTAGATACTATTTGTCATCTTCATGACATACCTGCATCCATTGTGTCTTATCGTGATCCTACCTTCACTAGTAATTTTTGGTAAGAAGGGTTTAAGTTACAGTAAGCTCAACTCAAAAAGATTTTAGTCTATCATCTGCAAATAGGTGGTCAAATTTATATTGTTAATAGATTTTTGGAGATCTACCTTTGTTACTTTACCTCTGATCACCCTACATAGTGGGTGAAGTGGCTTTCCTTGGTCAAGTGGTTGTATAACACTTATTATCATGCTATGACCAAGATCACTCCTTTTGAAGTAGTATATGATCAACCTCCATAAACACCCTCCTCCTACATTCTAGGCAGCTCCATGGTCGATGTGACTGACACAACACTCCACCAGCATACCGAAGTCCTCCATCAACTGAAGATAAATTTGGAATTGGCCTAGAATCAGATGCACCAACAATTTGATCAACATTGTTATAAGCACAACTTTGAAGTCAATGATATGGTTTTCCTCTACTTGAAGCCATATAAGCAATCATAACTCTAGCTTCGTAGGTGCTAAAAACTTGTTTCCAAATACTATGGCCCCTACCAAGTCTTACAACGGATTGGTGCAACGACCTATAAATTGGCCCTATCATCTACATCCAAGCTCCACCCTATATTTCATGTATCCTCTTTCAAGAAGGTTGTAGGAAATTAAGTATAGATTCAATATACTTTACCCAAACTAGATGAAGAGGGTTCTATCTTGCTCTAGCCTAAATAACTATTAGATCACAGGTCATACACTTTTGCAATCAGGTAATCACTAAGGTTCTTGTGCAATATTGTGGACTACAACCAGAAGATGCTATGTGGGAGTCTTACCAACAACTACAATATCAGTTTCCTCATCTATATCTTTGAGGACAAAGCTTTTTGAAAGGGAAGGGCATGTTAGGACCCCTTCCTAACACTTTTTTTGTAATACTCATATGATTATATAATGACCCCGTTCCAACATGGGGGTCCCTTTATAATGTTATTTTTGTAATAATTTGTAATGGTATGTGGCAAGTAAGGCACCTAGACAAGTGGGGTCATTTCATGTAACCATTATCAAGAATGTAATCAATGTTTGGTAGAAAAGTCTAGCTTGAGTGGAATTTTGCATGTAAGCCAACTCTTGAGTAGTAGGTTAGGGTTGCATGAAGTGTATCTTTAAAAGACATGAGTCTATGAACGAATGTATATTTTTGTAAATTAATAAAAGTATTAAAGGAGGTTACCCCTCGAAGAGGCCTACGATTCTATGTTATTATTTAAGATTGTTTTATTTTTGCACTTAATTTTTGTATTGCAATAGTTTGTGTTTCAAGTATTTATGTTTATTTGTAATATTTATGTGAGTGAGTTTAATTTTAATAGTAGGTTTCTAACAGTTGAATTGTACCAACAATGTTTAGTATCATGTTCTCTTTCACAGATATAGCAGTACCTATTTTGCTTTGGAGGTTGCTTCTGTGATGTTGAGGAAGGACCTTTCTATGAAGAATCCTTTAGTGCTTTTTGTTTCTTAGATTTCTAATCGATGAGTACATTGTTTGACAACCGGTCTCTCAACTTGTTGGTTGCTTATTTTTTGCAAAAAATTGATCAACTCTTCGAAGGAGACCACCTTGTTAGATACTTGTAAGATGATTGTGTGCACTTGAATAAATCTAGTAAATATCAAAGTATGATTGGAACTAAGAGCATGTCGTCCACTTGTTCACCCGTAGCATTCAAGTTAACCTTCAACTATGTGACTTTGTAAATAAATATTTTAATATTCTCTCCATCTCCCACTCTCAATGTACGAAGTTGGAATTGAAATTTAAGAATGGTTGACTAATTATTCCCTTCATATATGGATGTGAGGGCATCCCATGCTTGCTTGGAGTACTTCGCTTCACAAATATGTGGTTGGATCATATTAACTATAGTAAGGGTGATGAGTATCTTCTCTTTTATCTACATCATCATATTTCTCTACTTCGTCCATGTTGAGAAGTTGCATCTTTTGGCCTACCACAATATCCCATAGCTTTTCCACATTCAAGATAGTTTGCATCTTTGTCTTCCATGGTCTGAAGTTAGGACCTTTCAAGAGTTGCAAATCTATGAAAAACACTTTAGGAGTAGACATTATGAGGGTTTATTGTTTCTTCAAAATGATCCCTTTCAATATATTATTAGTTTGATATATTGTACCTTTTGATATACCCGTTAGTATGTGGAAGAAGCTAGTTCTCTCGATATACACATTCGTACTTGAGAGAGACCTTAAGGTATGCCAAAGAGCATAGTAAGTGGTACCTAAGTAGTACGAAAAGGGATCCCTCCTCTCTTTGACACCTACTTAGAGAAACCTCTTTAATAATTTCTTAGAAATACCATGGAGGAGAGTCTCAATTTCAATGTTTATGTCAAATTACAATGGTGAATATGATCAATTACAGAGTACAAATAATCATTTTTTACTTCCTTATTTCTCCCTAACGATTTATAGGGATAAACCCAAGATGCCATTGTTGCAACTATATTAGGTGGTAAGTGCAATAACAAGTTGCAACAACATCACCTATAGATGTTAGAGGCATTGTAGATATCGAACACTACTTTAGACCTTGAAGGTTTTAGAAAGGGTGATTTCTCTTTTGTAAATTCCTCTTGGTGTCTAATGCAATAAATCATGAATTTGCAAAAAAATATAAAATGCAAAACTAGAAAAATAAAGTGTCAAACTCCATAAAAATACATCATTTTCAATCACAAGATTTATGTAAATTACTTTTTTTTTAAAATGTCTTGTCACCCTTTAATAATTTCTTAGAAAGATCTTGGAGGAGAGTCTCAATTTCAAGGTTTATATCAAGCAACAATGGCGAATATGGTCAATTATGGAGTGAAAATAATCAATTTTTGACTTCCTTATTTCTCCCTAATGATTTATAGAGATAAAACCCAGATGCCATTGTTGCAACTATATTAGGTGGTAAGTGCAATAACGAGTCGCAACAACATCACTTGTAGATGACCACTAAAGGTATTGTAGATACCGAACACTGCTTTAGACCTTGAAGATTTGAGAGAGAGTGATTTCTCTTTTGTAAATTCCTCTTGTTGTCTAATGCAATAAATCATGAATTTGCAAAAAAATACGAAATACAAAACTAGAAAAATAAAGTGTTGCAACTATATTAGGTGGTAAGTGCAATAACGAGTCACAACAACATTACTTGTGAATGATCGCCAAAGGGATTGTAAATACCGAACGTTGCTTTAGACCTTAAAGGTTTAAGAAATGGTGATTTCTCTTTTGTAAATTCCTCTTGTTATCTAATACAATAAATCATGAATTTTGCAAAAAAATATGAAATACAAAACTCAAAAATAAAGTGTCAAAATCCTTAAAAAAATACATCTTTGTAAATTACTTTTTTTTTTTCTTATTTGAAAAAAATGCATTTTTTTTTAAAATGTCTTATCACCCTTTAATTTTTTTTTTAATTCCTTTTCTTTTTATAAAAAAGAATATTGATCGGCTCTTGGAAAAAAATAAAGCGGCCTTACAAAATAATTCCCCTACCTTAAAAAAAAAAAAAATTATTTTGTTTTCTTCTTTTTCAAAAATCTTAAAATTTACAAGATTTGAACCTAAGTCTCATTTGCAAAAACTTTCAAAAACCTCCGTCTAGTCAAATCCACTTGTCAGGTAGGAAAGGATGTGCCTTGCTCTTAAAGTCTACTTCCCGTTTGTTCCTTCACTTCCACAATTTAGCAAAATAAAAAAAAATTATTTTATTTTCTTTTTTCAAAATTTTTAAAATTAACAAGATTTGAACCTAAGTCTCATCTAAAACTTTCAAAAACCTCCGCCTATTCAAACCTCGGGTAGGAAAGGATGTGCCTTGCCCTTAAAGTCTACTTCTTGTTTGCTCCTTCACTCCGACGACTCAGCTCGCGGGGGTTCTGCTCATTTGTCGCCACTCGCCCACTTTAACAGCTCCTCTCAACCATCACCCCAATCGTGTCTCTTGTGCCATGTGGATGTTGCTATGGTGATGTAGTAGATTCGAGGAATATTAGTTGCAGAGAACCTTGCCGTCTAATTCGACCGTGCCAAACGATCAATGCTAGCGGACAGTAAAAAAAAAATGGTTTGGGAAAGGATTTTGTTTACTGAGTGTTTGACGTCCTCTGTTGTCGCCTGCACTGTTTTGCCTCTTCCATTGTCGACTAGAAAAGCCGACCTGTCTGCAACTTTGTCTACCTGCATGGGAAGATGTGCTTGCGTGCGTTCATGGCAGCACCAAATATACGTATAATAGATGGGAGGCTGTTTCAGACACCCTCACAGGTCCAATGCCTTTGCAGCCCAAATGGGAGATTTGTACAAAGTTATCGCCTGATGCTTTTCTTACATTGGGTTTGATGATGTCGACGATGTGTGGAGGTAAACACTAATGGCCCTTGCATGCCTGCGACTTCGACTTCGTCCTTGCATGGGGTCGTGGGGTTATCGCTATCCGACATGGCTTCATTAATCACTTTGACCTATGACTACGTGGATGGGCTAAATATGTAAACAGGAGCCAAATCGTGAACCTTAGGTGATCATCGCCCTTTATCCCTTCAAATTGCCTTTATGGATTGCCTTCCTTTGACCCGAATCCACTTAGGTTTTATTGTGGCCATCGAAGTTTTGGCCTTACCACATACAAGGATCCTCGTGCTTCTGCAAATGCTTTTGCCTCACCTCATCTCAACTCCTTTTTGGATCCATGACGATCGAGAGATCTCCTAGTCAAACCCTATATAATTCAAATAAATGAAAAGTCTTATCGTCAAATAGTGATAATTGTTCCTAGATCTCACATACACTCCTGGTGGTTTGGATTTGGAGTTATGTTTTTTTAATAAATTATATAATTCTTAGTGGCTTGGATTTAAAGTCAAGGATTCTTTTTTTGATAAACTATATCAACTTAATTTTGCAGCTCGCCCACACTCGTGGTGGCATAGTCAAGATTCTTTTTAATAAATTATATCAATTCCTAATAGCTTGGATTTGGAGCTAAGGATTCATTTTTGGTAAACTATATCAACTTAACTTTGCAGCTCGTCCACATATTCGCGATGGCTTGGATTTAGAGTCAAGATTCCTTTTTAATAAATTACATCAATTCTTTGGAGTCGAGGATTTCTTTTTGATAAACTATATCAATTTAACTTTGCAGTTTGCCCGCACACTTATGGCGGCTTGGATTTGGAGTTAAGATTTCTTTTTAATAAATTATATCAACTTCTAGTAGTTTGGATTTGGAGTTAAGGATTCCTTTTCGATAAATTATATCAATTTAACTTTTGAGCTTGTGGTGGCTTGGATTTGGAGCTAGGAATTCTTTTTTGATAAATTATATCAACTTAACTTTGCAGTTAGAGCATTCTAATTGACTAGTGGCTTTGATACCAATGATGGCAAAGCCAATCAATTTCATTGATGGGCATTGAAGTTTATTTATTAAATGTTTTACGGTTATAAAGTGGAAGATCAATACTTTCAATTAAGAGATCTTTACATAGAGAAAATTATTAAAATAATATCCCATCTAAAAATAGATGATCTAATCATCTAAGAATACATGACTTAATTATAAAATTAAAATAATATAATAAAATTTTCCTAACAATATATATTCTTAAAGTTAAATATTTTTATATTTTTAAAATTAACTTTTAAATTTAAATGTGTTCTATTACTTTATGTATATATATTTTAAATTTAGGTATTTTTGTATTTATAAAATTAACATTCAAATTTAGATGTATATTTTAATACTTTGTGTAGAATTAAATTTTTAGATATAGAACTTTATTTATTGTGTATTTTAATAAAGTACCTTGAGCTTGTTTATAGGATATGTAAAGGTGTTTTTGAAGGTATTTTTAATGTCAAGAAGGTTTTAAGTATTTAATATAAGATGTTTTTTTTTTTTTTTGGTATATAGAAGCAATGGTTACATTCACGATTTTTAGTAACTACCAGCACAGCTGGTAGGGTTCAAACTAATAAATAAATTCTATAATATGTTTCATTAAATATATATGAAAGTGAAAATAATAAATATCATATGTTAAGGAGTAATAATGAATAATAATGAATATAGCATATAAAATGTTATCAAAACATTTCATATTTGACTTTTTATTCTTCTCTATATCTTATAATATGTTTCAATCATAAATAAATAAATAAATAAATAAATAAATAAATAAATATATATATATATATATATATATATATATATATATATATATATATATATATATATATATATATATATATATAAGAAGTAACCATGGAAGCAATAGGTTATGGTTTTCATTTTGCTTTTATAAAGTATAATGTTTTTTTATTTTATGTTGGTTTTAGAAGTTTATATTGTTTGAAAATGTTTCACATAGATGGAAGTTATATGTGATATTTGTTTTAAATTGTATCTTTACACTCTTTAACGTACGTAGGAGAGCTTCTCTAACAATGTATTTATTGTATAAAGCAATGAATGAGATAACATTGTTGCAACGGTTAATATTTTAAATCTACTATTTCCCTTTCATTTTCACTTTTTTTCAATAACCGTCTAGTGAGTTAAAAGGATATAGATAGCTGGTCATATTGTGTTACCTCTGCCATTGGAATTTATGGGTTTTTAAATTTTGTCATTTTTAGTTAGTCTTGAATGGTTGCTAAACTTTTTAATTTACTATATAATTGGATGTAATTTATCGTATAATTGGATGTTGTAATGGATAACTACAATTTTGGAATATTGGTTTGTTAAATATAATTTTATATTTATTATAAATTCAAGGAATATGTCATGTTTTCAAGAGTCTTAATAAGATTTTAGTGTTTTAGTTAGTTTTTGTAGTGTAAGTGGAGAAGGTCAGCGCGGTCTTGTTGAATAAGAGGTCCACGGTTTGAACTTCTGTGATGCAAAGGGGAACACAAAGACTGTGCGTTACATTTTCTATTGATAAGCATAACTCTCAACCTTACGAGGGGTCATGGTTGGGAGGAGGTTGGGAGGAGACTGCTCAACCTTGTGCGTTGGTCATTGGGTTTTTCGCACTAACCTAAAATTTAAAAAACCCTAAGGGTTAGGTGGATTGGTAAGTGTAGGTGTGGTTGAGCACTTACCAAGAAGAGACCTAGGTTCAAATATTGGGGGGAAGCCAACCCTTTGTAAAGGTAGCAGTCTGTTCTAAATATTTGGAGTGCACATCAGACAAACAACGATGGTACAAAACCCGACCGATGATTCCCATCTCACACCGAGTCAACAAAAATGAGACAAATAAGTTTATTGGGAGCAGTTCTATGGTTTGAACCCTGTGCTTGCCACTTTCTAAAAATAGTGGTTGTAATCAACTCTCCTATATAATAAAAAAATTTAACGTTTTATATCCCATATTGGACTCTTAGTATGTGGTGCTATTGTATTGAAATGATTTGGTTTGGGGTTTGGTATTTTTTTGGGAGGTCCAAAGTTTAAACCGTGACATTTGGTTGTGTGGTAATTTCCTATTGATAAGTGTAGCTTTCAGCTTTATGAAGGGTTATGGCTGAAAGGGGACTACTCAACCCTATGTATAAATCATAGGGGTTTATCACAGTACCCATTTAATTTTTATCTTTGAGAGACAACACAACGATTCAGGCTTTAGCTCTTCTTTGAGAGGTTCAAGGTTCAAACCGTGGTATAGGCGAATGTGTGAGGGTGTGAGTGTGTATGAATGTATGTTTGCCTCTTCTTTGATAGGTTCAAGGTTTAAACCATGGCATGGGCAAATGTGTGTGAGGGTAGGTGTGTATGAATGTATGTTTGGTCTCTTGAGGTGCCTATCTATCTATCACACTTCCAAGAAATGAGATAGACGCCTCGAGATTAATAACATAATTTTATTAATATTAGACTTTTTTAATAAAATATTAATACTGTTTACGACGTGACTGACCTTCTTGGCTGCCATTGTAAGACGCCTATGGGCGTAATAAGGGTTTAAAGACTTTCATAACAAATTATTTTAAAAGCTAAATTTTGCATTTAAATTAGATATTTTTATGAAAAATATTCCTCAAGCACAAACTGTACACGACTTCGGATTGAAGGTTGGACTCCAATTTCACATGTTTTGATTTAAAGCTTAAAAATTGGCTACATAGTTTGAAGCTCTAGATAATTTTACTAGGCTTAGGAACCATTATAATTATTGATATCATTTGGGATATAAAACACTTCCATTCTGTTTTTTACGTGAGTAATATGATTTTATAGAATAAAATTATTATTTAAATTATTTATTTAAATAATTTATATTTCTTTTTTAATATATTTTTAATAAGTTATATATAGTTTTTTAGTGGAATCATTCTCATTAAAATATTATATTTGCTATAATATAATAATGGCTGATTCAAATGAATTATAATGGCCTTTGCCATCTAATGATGTACAAGGATTTTTATAGCCATTTTCTTAGGAGTGGAAAATACTTTATTTGACCTAGCTTCTCCTATGATATGATCTCCTTGTTTCAAATTGAAGCTACCCTCATACCCAAAAATTTCTCTCTTCCTCCATCATTTTTACTTTGTAGTCTCTTGCCATATACCTAGTTTCATGATATTTGTGACATCTGAATACAATATTTTCATAATCCACTTGTTGATTCCATTCTCTTGATTCATATTTAATCCTAATCAACTACAATAAATATTTAGAAATATCCATGGCAACGCATATTCGAGTGTATACAACATGCCTTCTCCCCTTAGTATTTTTTCCCTCTTGGATGAATTCACCTAGATTTTACCAATATTCTTCAAAACCTCCTTATTTATGAGTTGATAAGGAAAATAAAAAAGCCTAATCCATACCTAAAGGCTTTTAGTAGTTTATGTGTCCACAGAAAAATTATCACTCCAAGGTCTTAAATATAATGTATTTTTACCCCTAAACCATGGACCTCCATCCATTATTTTATCCCTTATTTTTGAACCAAAGAAAATATTGAGGAAAAATCCTTTTGGGAGAAAAGTCATGGAGTAATTTGAATTCGATCCCTACTTCCACTTGATCCAATTTGAATCTCAGAAAAACCTAGCCAGTATCCATGAAACTTACATATTAACCCTCTGGTTGTAAGAACCATTATATCATGCTAAATCATCTCATCCTTGATAATCACTTTTGGATGAATCCTTTAAAATATCCTAATATTTGGAATAAGAAGTAGCACTTGTTCCTTGATCACACTTTGCTTTCTACTTCTTGTTTTCTTGCTCACACTTCCTCCTCAATTCTAGCTCGTGCTTGCACTCACTTTTGGTTGCACTCACTCCTAGCTCACACTCGCACTCACTTTTGACTACACTCACTCCTAACTCATGCT
Organism: Wollemia nobilis; assembly: GCA_028583015.1. Lineage (NCBI taxonomy): Eukaryota > Viridiplantae > Streptophyta > Pinopsida > Araucariales > Araucariaceae > Wollemia > Wollemia nobilis. The sequence goes on from JAQPPZ010001923.1 coordinate 1,760,594, forward strand.
CACACTCGCTTCTGGTTGCACTCACACTTGCTTTCGACTGCACTCACACTTGCTTCCGACTGCACTCACTCCCGATGCATGCTTACCCTCACTCCCAACTCATGCTTGCACTCACTTTCACTTTTTTAAAATTTTTTGGCATTACGTTCAAATAATTCTTAAAATGAATTGCCCATAAATGAAGTTATGACTTTTATTGTTTAGATTTAATTTTTATTACATATATATATATATTTCTTGGATTTAACTCTTCAAGTATTTTTAATGCTTTTAAGTACTATCAAACACATATCTCATAGTTCTTTTTAATCATTTCATTAAATAGTTTCTTATACAAATTATATTATCCTTTTAACAATTTTCAACAATACCTTAAACATATGTAAGTGTGATATGATTTTTGGACACCATTAGATTTATTGTTATCATTTGATATATAAAAATCTTCCATTTTAAAATTTACTTTAATATAATACTTAATAAAATTTATAAAATGATCTTTAATAAGATTCAAATATTCATTGAATATAAGGAATCCCAATTAGCTTTCACAATTAGGTATGAGGTATAACTACCCTACATTTGACAAAGCCCAAAAAGCTATCTAAAATTTTTATCACTAAATACAAATTTGGATAACATCAAGTCATGTTCAATTTGAAGTACACATTTTCTATCCAATAAACTCAACTTGAAAATGATGAGGATAGTCCACTTCAAGATGACCCCTCTTCACTAGTAAGATATTGGACATCATGACGACCCATATTACCCTTTATCATAATCCCATATATAAAACCTTGAATATATCTAAATCAAAATTTGATACTCAAATGTAGTTTAGACACTTAAATATAGTTTAAATCAAACAAATATACACAATTACACTTTGATATCTATTAGGGTACCCAAAACAAAGTCATAACTCACATCAAAAAAATACACAATTGAAATTTGATCTCTACTATTGTAACAAAAGCATCCAAATACTCATACCCAAAACATAATATGGACACATACATACAAACTTCACATCCATCAATGACTAACATTAAGTCATAGACAATGCTTAAGATTAACACATAGTAAAAAAAATTCTTTTATTTTTTTTACTTGTTATAAAGGATTGTAGTAGTATCAGTACCTACCTTAATAGAAGATTACAATAGAATCAATACTTACCTTAATAGGTTAACAACAATTCTTACCTTAATAGATGAACATCAATTCTTACCTAACATTAGTATGTAAAAAAAATAATCCTTTTATTTTATTTACTTGATGTTATAAATAATTATAATATAATTACTAATTTAATTGAAATTACCTTACCTAATCTAATTAAACAATGCTTTTGAAGATAATTATACATACTTTAATCTAAACTTAATTAAATAATCTTTTTAAAATTTGTTAACTTAATTAAATAATCCTTCCCTGATTTAATAACTTGTGGGATACCTTATTCTACTTTAATTTAAATTTAATTAAATAATCCTTTTAAAATTTGTAAACTTAATTAAATAATGCTTCTGAAGTTTAATAACTTGTGTGATATTTTTTTATTACTTTTACAATGGATGGCCTTATCCGTTTTATTTTAATTTTTGATATATATACAATTATCAAAACTAAGCACTAGGTGTTTTTCATCTCCTCTCTAAAATCAATCAAACCTACTCATCTAATTTCCATTTTTCCTTTAGTTATTTTCAATTTTACCTTAATTTCTTCTATGTAAATTCACACTTTCCTAAAATCAATCAAACCTACTCATCTCATTTCCATTTTTCCTTAGTTATTTTCAAATTTACCTTAATTTATTTTATGTATTTTCACTCTTTCCTTTTGTGCGATTGTATGTTATCCTCCCGTGGACACCTCTTCTTATCATCGTTACCTAAGAGCCCCTTGACTTATCAAAATTCCCAAGGGATTGAATATATGAGGAAAGATTCATGTGTAGTTGGCCAAGAGGAAAAAAACCAAAGTTGTCTCCCACAGCGATCAAAACTATTTAGCCATGCTGCTTTCAGTGGCAGAAGGCTATGAGGCGATTATGACGACCATCAAATCCATGGGATTGACCCATCCATCCAAGTGGCCCTCCAAGTTCCTGATTCCCAAAAGTTTCTCTTCCATTTCTTGGTGATATCACCAAGACTCTGCAATTACTACTTTTAAACATAAACATCCCTTAGTAAGTCTTTTTAGGGTTTGTTTTTTTTAAGTTGTGGCAGTCCTGGAAGTTGCAGTTGCCTATATTCAAATTTATAGTACTTAAACTACAGATTTCAACAATATCTATGAACAATTCATATAACATATCATCGTTGTTCTTTAACTTCAATATTATAATTGCAAGATTTTATGAAATATACAAATTTTTAACCGTTTTTGTAAAACAATATTCGAATATATGCGTATCAAGAGAACTAAAACGATGAAATGGGAAAAGCTTAACCTCCCTACAAGGATTAAAAAAAAAACACGTAAAATTGTGCCATTGCCTTAGCAAGCCAAGCCCCTTCGTAGTTAATCATGTCTTCATCCAACATCTTATAGTTTGTTGTCACAGGTATTGCTTTTGACTGCGGCCCAATGCCAAATGTCGTGCAGTCTCGACTTACTATAAATCGTTGTTTATAGTCAATGAATAATTATGATAAACGGAGGCCATGATGGAATGAATCATGATTCGATCTCTAATTGTAAACTACTGCTCCTTTGGAGGTCCTATTCGAATAAAATACCGCTGCTTTGCGGTTCTATTCTGTATAATTTTACTACTTTGAATCAAACAACTAAATTGGTAAAAGTGTCCACGAAAACCAAGTAAAAGTAAAGATAACGGCACCTACCTTATTCAATAAAGGGTAATGTTCTCTTTCAACAATATAATTTGTTCACCTCTTAAAAACCCTTTCTATTAATAAAAATACACATATTTTTTTTATTTGGTAAGTATTTGGTGTGGTGTTTTCACATAAAAAATTGTTAAAAAAGAATTGCTATTGGTAATTTGTAGGGTGACCGAGGTAAGTGAAAAATTCTATATTCTAATTTTAAGGGAAAAAAATTAATTTTTTTTTTAAAAGTATTGAATTGAAGTAGTCAATTAGCAAATACTTGGCTATTGACCTATTTCCTTTCGTTCGTTATCAACCTAACCTATCTCGTTGTAATGTGATGATGCAATTCTAATGACATATTCTATAATTAAAATATTTTTCGGCATTAATACCTATCTTAATACATTATGATTTAAACTTAAGTCTCTAAAAAAAACTTAAACCCTTACCACTATACTATCCTTATAGTTATTTGTTTAAAGGTTGGGAATTGTTTCTCTTTAGTGCACAGTAACTTAGTACATTGAATTTGGAAAACTTTGGTATAACTACAACAAAACAATAATATATGTTAAAAAATCAAATTTATATTCATTTAATTTTAGTTTTTTTCTCTTACATTTAAATAGTAAATAGATGCAAGATTAAAAAAATTGACTTCAATAGATAGTAAATAGATGCAATATTAAAAAATTGACTGCCCATAAATATTGATAACCACCTAAATATTAAATGTTTTATGTATAAAGGCATTATTTTTTTTTGATAAGTAACTAGAATTTTATATACAAATTGGGTTTTTTTAAGAGGATGCCAAAACCTTATAACAAAAAGGATCGTAGCACCGAGATTTAAAGCAATTTCTACAAACATGAAAATAAACACAAACTGAAAGGGAAAGGGCCAAAAACAATCCTTGATCCAGTAGAAAGACCATATTCTAGAAACCATTAGTGAGACTCGCTTCGCCAAGGTATCATCCTCCCATTGATGGCAGACTGGGATCCTCCTAGGGATGGATACAACAGTTTGGGATCCTCTCGAGGGTGGATATAGCAGTATGATATCCTCCCAGGGGTGGAAAAAAAGCATTTTCATAGACCTGCGCAGGGAGAGCGGGAAGGCCAAGGATAGCCTACCAGAAATCTTGCCCGAAAACCTGAAGCAAGGAAATTTAGAAAATTGGAGAGGATCCTCGCCTAGGGATGCCACGAGATGCAATCTGGGGTGCAGCAGGGCAACAAGCAGTCATGCGAGAAAAGCAACAAGCAGCATCTGTATATAGGCTAGGGATCAGTAATGGGAAAGCCTGGTAAATGGCATCAGGGTCCTCAAAGAAAAAAATGGGATGCCTTCGCTTGAGCCTGAAAAGAGGAACAACACTATTGGGGATATCTACAGGCCAAGATATCCCTGTGCATAGCAAGGAGAAATACAAGGAAGCCGAAAGGATCCAGGGAAAACAATAACAGGTGCAAAGACAGGATCTTGGAAGCCAAAAATGAAGGAGGAAGGAGGGACCACAACTGCAAACTCACTGATCTCCCCAGACCAGAGAATACAGAAGGAAGCCCCCACCACTCTAGCAGAAAGGCCCAGGAACCACCATCCTTGCTCATGAACAGATCCAGGGAACTGGGACCAGAAGCCCTTGAGCAGGAACTAAAATGAACAACCTAAGGATCCCAGGTGGGGAGCGGTAATAGGCACAAAGATGGGATCCTCGAAAGCCTAACCTAGGGGAACCAGGGTCTGCATGCACTGATCATGGGCCACCCCCAAGATCCAGACATGCAACATAAACCCTAGGAACCCCAAAAGAAGGGACCAAGAGCCCCCCATCCTTGATCATGGAAGCTTCAGGGTACTGGGACTAGGAACAACCTAGGCAGAGGAAGAGGCCCACCCCGATGGCCAACCAATGCCCTGGGTGTCCACCAAAAAGTAGATCCACCAAGAAGAAGCCTCCAAACAGAACACCGAAAAGAGACCTACCCAAAGGGATGAGACTAGTAGCAACCACGGGCATCCTAGAGAGGAGTCACTAGCAGAAGAGGAAATTGCCCCCCCTAGACCAACCTCAAAGCAGAGAGGACCTCACGGGATGCACCAAGAAGCAGTCAAAAACCCAACCTGCCACCACCATTGATCGAGGAAGCCTTGGGAACCGGATCCAAGCAAAAACCTGCAAAAAACCCCAAGGGGAATCCTAAGGGAGATCGGGGAAGGGATCCCTGAAGCATGCAGGGAACCCTAAGAGACCCTTGGGATGCACCAGACCTCGGTCTCGGGCAGGGAAACCTTGAAACTACTGGGAAAGGAGCAAAAAGTGGAGAAGGATCTCCCCCCAAGGAGATAATATTCTACAAAGCATTACCAGAGCGGGATGACCCGCGATGAGCCAGGGACTGGGCAAGAACCAGGGGAGGGGGAGCAGGACCCTCCCCCTCCCCCCTCTTCCATCCACCTTCCTCCAAAAATCTTGCCTATCTTATCCATGTATAAAGACATTATAACATCTTTTTACCTCATAGGTATATTTAGTTGTTAACTTTGGTGTAGCTACAATAAAATAATAATGTATTTTAAAAAATCAAATTTATATTTGTTTAGTTTTAAATATTTTTTCCTTGCATTATATTTAATTAATAGATAGTAAGTAAATGCGAGACTAAAAAAGTTGACTTCGAATGACATATAAATATTGATAACCACCTAATTATGAGGCATTTTATGTATAAAGATATTATAACATCTTTTTTACCTCACGAGTTTATGTAGTTGTTGTAAAGGTGTTTATATTCCTTTACTTTGATTCCAAACATTGAGAGACATATTTACGATTATTATGGGTTCTAATACAAGGGTTACACAAAGGTCTTAATATTATCTTAAATGCAAGATTTGATGATATATGTAGAATGTAAGTGAAGATAAAATGCAAGAATACAAGTTCTATGCTACATAATTCTCGTGTTTTGAAATGCCTCACAAGAAAATAACAAAAATTCTTTTTTTTTTGAGTATAGATTTAAGAAGACATGCAAAATAGACAAGTCTATCCTAAATGCAGTTATATGTGTATCCTCTTTTATGTTTAAATTGCTAAAACAACATAAAAGTTGTGTTCTTTAATAAGATTTTACACAAAAATAATAATCTTCTATTCTTTCTTGTAAACTTTCACTACAAAATAGAATAAAAGTGTAGACACCAAAATCAAACATATTAAATACTAATTAATTAATCAAAATTAATTAGTATATTTAATATTAATTAATTAATTAATATTAAATTAAATATCCATTCACCTAAGTATTAATTAATTAATTAATCAATTAATTAAATTGGTTAATTAATACCTAGGCTACCCATCCACCCCCTCCTTATGGGAACATTACCCCTTTCCATCTTCCTTCCACATCATCTCCACTTCACTCCAGTTCTACCTCACATTCCACATTTTGATTACATGCAAGAACTGATTACTGTTCTTCAAAATTGAACTCTAGTTCATTCCACATGCTAAACTCCAGTTCACTCCACATGCCACATCTCGTAGTTGCATTTCCATCTACACATTGGATATCTCAAGTATGCATGCATTTCCAACATGTCAGTTTCAACTTGCACATTTAAATTAGATGCACACTTAGTTTCAACATGCACATTTAAATTAATAAACACATTTAATTTAAATGCATGCTTAATTTCAACATGTATCTGAGTACGATCAATGGTTCAGTAGTTGGTAGTTCCAACCAAAGCCAAAGGGTGATACAACAAGATGCAGGAAGGGAGGGCTTAAGGAGCTTGTAGGATAGCAGGTACAACATCAGATGGATCCTAGAGAAGGACCATAATGAGGGGCTAGGAAGGAGGTCATGGAGGATAACTCGAGAAGGGAGGGGGATGCTAGGAGTAGTAACTTTACAGGGGAGTATGTGGCTATGGTTGATTGAGCATAGGTTTTGAAGAGATAGAAGGTAGAGTTGGAGATTACCATTACATAGAAATGGAGCGAATGGGATGGTGAGTGCCAACGATGATGGGGTTGGGAGGAGGAGCACAATACATTGCAGGATCAGGTGTAGATCATATAGGAGGAGTGAGATAGGTTGTTAGTCGAGTAAGATGCGTTGCAAGTAAAGCATGATGTAGTGCAAGAGGAGGGAGATTTACTACAGATGAAAAGGTCATAGAAACTTGCAAGGGGTCAAGGATCAAGAGTTTAGATGGTATAGTTGGAGCGATAGAGAGATACTGAATGATATAGTAGTTCCATCACTATTGTCATCCCCCAATACTTACGAAGTCAAAGGAGCTCATCATTTATGACTTACGCCAATAAGCTAGCTCATTTATGAACGTACATAGACCTATACAAAATAAGGTTACTAATGTGATAGACGTATCACCATGCAGGGTGTAATCCACTGTCAATAAAACATCTATAGCCCCGATGGAGGTTAGCCCCATGATCTAAGGACCTAAAAATTCTAAGTATTAAAGCTTTTGATTCACACTTTTTTTGAGATTTTCATTTTATGCTATGCATTTGTCCTTTTGCTAATTCTCAAGATTAGATAATGTGCCTGATAATATGATCAAGGGAAATTGTTCGCTTTATGATGATAGCGACTCATGAGTTCGTATTTCCTAAGCAACAAAATTATATTAATGTGTGATTTGTGTGTATAGTTGAAGAGAAATCCTAATATCATGAGAAATACCAATAATAGTTAAGCAGTAATGATATTCATGGTGTCTAAGGGAGACACTAGGTATGGCTGAACAACCGAAAGAACCTAAATATGCTCCAAATCAGAGTTGTGAAAAAGGGTAAGATGTCATTTGGATATTATGAATAGGTACTATGATTATGGATGGCAAGTGTAGCAAAATTTCTGCATATGGAAGAATAATGCAAAACATATACCATAAGGAAGATGCCCTTGATTAATGTGACAAAAGCATTCTAGAAAAAATAGATCAAAATCATAGATTGAACGATAATCAAAGTATTATTGGTGACTAAAATGATGTGAGATGGAATGGAAATTTTATTGCTTGTTGTTTTTTGTATTTTTATTTTTTTGTGATAATTTGAATATCAAATAATTTGGTTATATGGTCGTATAAAAATTGAATGGTTTCTGGTCATGCATGTTTGAGTACCAGATGATCAATTTTTTTTGACTGATTTTGAAATTTTTGAATTTTCATTATTTTTTTTTTTTTTATGACTGTAACTGTGGGGAAGGTGTGATACCTTGAGCATCCTCAAATTATTTTATACCTGTGACAATGGAGAAGGTGTGATACCTTGAGCATCCCTAAACTATTTTATGTTTGTGACTATGGGGAAGGTGTGATACCTTGAGCATCCTTAAGTGAGTTGATTATTGAATGTGATTTATGGAGATGGTGTGATACCCGAAGCATCCCCAAGGTGGTTGATAATTGTTTGAATGATTTATGGATAAGGTGTGATACCTTGAACATCCCCAAGTTGTTTGATTATTTGATGTGACTAATGGGAGAGGTGAAACCTTCATTGTTTCCCAAGTTATTTGATGACTGTTTGAATAATTGAGGGAGAATGTATGATACCTTGAACATCCCCAAGTTGTTTGACTGATGTATGTTTTATTGATCAGTTGAATTGATTTTACGAGGGAGGTGTGATACCTTGAGCATTCCCAATTTGTTTTATTGGTAGTGACTGGTGGATTATTGATTGATTGTGGCTTGGTGGGGAAGGTGTGATATCTTGGATATCCCCAAGTTTTGTAATGATGAATGAAATTGCTATCTGTGAGTGTGGGTAAGGTGTGATACATTGAGAATCCCCAAATTTATTGATGGTTAAGGGAGGTATGATACCTTAAACACCCCCAAGTTGATTGATGATTTGATATGACTGATGGAAATATAAGATACCTTGAACACCCCAAGTTGATTAAGGATTATTTGAGCGATGGTTTATGGGGAAGGTGTGATACCTTGGTTTCCCCCAAGTTATTTGATGATTGTGTGTTTTATTGGTTGATAGAATTAATATGATTAATTTTATGGGGAAGGTGTAATACCTTGAGCATCCCCAAGTTGTTTGATTTCTGGTGACTGGTGGATTATTGATTGATTATGGCTTGATGGGGAAGGTGTAATACCTTGAACATACTTAATGTGTTTTATGATGGATGCAAAGTGAAGAAGAAAGGAATACAAAAAAATGGAGTCAATGAAATGGGGTCATGCTGATGAGATGGTGAATTCCCCTCGATCGAGAAGATCTTGTACTCTATTTTGGAATGTGCAACAATCATCAATGCCATGACCCTGTTGATGATGATAGATACAATAGTGATTTTATTTGTATAATTTAGGTTTAGGTTTGTTGGGATCTGCAAGGCATATGTTAGGTAGAGTAATTATTTTTGCATCCTATAACTTTTGAAAGATTATCAAAAAGAGTTTTGATAGGGACATCCATGTATGTGATGGACGAGGTGGAAGAGGTGAATTGAAAGGTTGAGATGTAAGTCAATTGGAGGAAGATGGCATAGAGGATAATTGAGGGATGGTAGGATAAATGTCTTTGAAACTCAACCATAGATCAATGTTTGTGAGTCAATCCAATATTTTTTGTAGATTACGTGAAGGTGGAGGTGGATTTGGAGATGGAATGGTCAAGATAGGATTGAATTGGCTGGGGATTTGATGAGAAGCACAATTATAAGAAGGAGGAAATGAATATGGAAGAAGTGAAGAAGGGGAGATAGGAAAGGTGATGGGATTGTGAGCATTGGGCCATGTTAGGTGCACAATTTAGAGAATAGGGAGTTGGAAGAAGAGGTGGAAGAGATGAGAGAGATATATTTGAGTAGTTGTTCATGGTCATCTTGTGACAATACATGGATGACATGATTGGAAGGGTGGTGGAAGTTGATGCCTCATTAGTTGGTTGGGTTACCACATACTACGGTAAGGGATGCTGATAAATGTCCAAGTTCTAATTAGGAGCGAGAGGATTGGTGACAATAATGGCTCCCTCTTCAATAAGATATTGGACCATATGTTTAAATGTCATACAATCATTGATGTCATGAAACTTAGGTAAACACAATATTGATATTATTTATATATTTTGGGTATAGGCCTATTTGGGTACTTTGGTATTAATTTTAGCAAGAAGATTTCTTGCACCTCATAATTTTTTTTTAAAGAAGACAAAATAAGGATCGAAAAGTGGTATGAAATTATGAAGGAACCTAGCAGGGCACCTAGAGTAGTTATCTAGTTGTGGTGGGGGTTTTGAAGTTGAACGAGAGGTGGTGTTGCATGATATGTGGTTCATTGAGGAGGTGGAGGTTGCTGAGGTGGCAGCGTTCATAGAAGATATGGTAGGGATGGTTACGATGAATTCTATTGAGGAAAAGGGTTGCCATGGAGGGTCCAATCAACATCAATGTTGATAAGGGTGATGTTGGAATATATCAAGGACACAAGAGTCCTTGAACTAGTAGATTCAAGAATGCTAGTGTGGATGGAATGGTATGAGTTACCCAAGTTATGTGCCTCAAGTGGATTGGAGGTAGGATGATGGGTGTGGTTGGACAAGCTACCTTGGGGTGGTTGTGATGCTACCTCTTGATGAATCATTGGTGCGGTTGATAGATAGGAGGTTTGAGCGATCATGGTGGGACCTTCCCTTTGATTTTTCTTGCATAATAGTTTAATTTATTTGTTGTTTTTTATGCATGTTATAGATTTTCTTGTTGTATTCTAGCATTTTTGATAATTTTTGTGTTTCAAATTTTTACACAGGTCGCAATCGACACACACAAATAAAATGGTTCAACCTAGGATGTCTTTAGCACGTAGTTGTATGACCCTATATGGTCTTAGATAGAAATTGTTTTACCCTGGACAGTTTTAGATCACACTCACCACCAACTTTCAATATTCAACATAATGCAAAATCACAGGTAGGGGGATTTTATTCTTTCTGTTTTGAACTTGAAATAGCATTTTTTATTAGTCATTATTTTATTTATTTGGTGAATGTTAGATGTCAAGAATTTATTTTTTTCAAATCTAGAATAGTTGGTAGCTTTTCTTCCTTTTAGGTTCTAAGCTTTCAAATTTTAGTTAAAAAATAAAAAAATAAACAAAACCTAAAAGGAAAAATAAAAAAAAATCAAGATCACACACACTGCACGATTCACAAAAATTGAGAACATTATATTTAATCACCAATAGTCGATCAAGACCAACAATGTTGGAATTCACCTCCTTTCATTGGATCACCCCCTAGACACCGTAGTAGCCCCTACAAGCAGTTTTTTAGACCTCATCACTAAGGAATCCCTCACTCTTGAGAATATCTTAGGGTGGATTAGGTTAGATACCCCTTTGTTCATAGGGTTTAATAATTTGTGGACTCGTAGTTGTTGTTATTGTCCAAGCCTAACTGAGGGTGAAGCAAAATTCTAGTATATTGGTAGTACAAATTAGACAATATGCCCTCTTTTGGGAGGTTAATTTATCCCCTCTATGATACCTCATGCCACAACCACCCTAGGAAGCCATTTCAGTCATTTTTGTACCACTTATCATAATATAGGTGGGCATCAACACACCCATTAGACTGCATTCCACCACCACATTTGTAGTTTTAGGTCTAGATTCATCAAACACATGAAAAAAAATACCCACAAAAAAATATTCAAAAAAACAAAAAATAGTTCCAACACATCTCACAAAGACACCAACCAAATTTTAGCACACTAAAATGAAAAAACATCAAAACTATTGTTTTTTTTTGGTTTTTTGTGTAGATAGTAAAATTCATCTTCACCACACATTAGAAATCTCCACCTTAGCAACAACAATCTCAATAACCTCCACCTCCTCAATGACCCACATATCATGCAACTCCACCTTTCATTCAACATAAAAACCCCCCATCACTACCAGATAACTATCTTAGGAACCCTGCTAGGTCCCCTCATAATTTCATGCCACTTTCTAAACCTTATTCGATCATATTTCAAAATATTTATGAGACACAAGCAATATCCTTGCCAAAAGTAAGACCAGAGGACCCAAATAGACCTAAACCTAGATCATATAAAGAATATCATTATTATGTTTACCATCGATAGAAGGGTCATGACATCAATGATTACATCACATTTAAACATCTAGTCTAAGATCTTATTGAAAATGGGGCCATTACTATCACCAATCCTCTCATTTACCGTAATAAAAACATGGGAATTTATCAAAACCCCTCACCATAGCATGCGATAACCCAACCAACTCATGAGACATAAAATTCCATCACCCATCCAATCATGTCATACATACATTATCACAAGACAACCATGAACAAATCCTCTTGTATATCCACCTCATCTCTTCCACCTCTTTTTCCAACATCCTATTCTCTATCATGCACCCTTAACATGGCCCAATGCTCACAAATCTATCACTCCTCTTATCCCCCTTCTCCACCTCTTCCATATTCATATCCTCCTCTTTATCACCGTGCTTCTCATATAATCCTAAGCCAATTCAATCCTATCTCAGCCACTCCATCTCTAACTCTACCTCCACCTAACTTACAACAAATATTGGATCGACTCATAAACATTGAGCTATAGTTGAGTCACCAAGATGTTTCTACATCCCCTCCCTCAATTATACTTTATGCCATCTTCCTCTACTTCACTTACATCTCAACCTTTCAATTGACCTCGTTCACCTTGTCCACATCCATCACGTACATGGACACCTTTATCAGAACCCTTGTCGACAATATTTCAAAAGTTGTAGGATGCAAAAATAATTGATCTACCTAACATACACCATATAAATCCCAATAGACCTAAACCTAGATCATACAAGAAAAATTACTATTGTATCTATCATCATCAACAGGGTCATGACATTGACAATTATCACACATTTCGAAATTGAGTACAATATCTTCTCGATCGGGGGAAATTCACCATCTCATCAACATGACCCCCTTCCATCAACTCCATTTTTCTTCATTTCCTTATTCACTTTGCATTCATCATCAAACACCTTGGGGATGTTGAAGGTATTGCAACTTCCCCATCAAGCCACAATAAATCAATAATCCACCATTCGCCATCAATCAAACAACTTGGGAATGCTCAAGGTATCACACCTTTCCCATCAAATCAATCATATCAATTCAATCAACCAATCAAACACACAATCATCAACCAAATTGAGGGAAACCAAGGTATCGTACCTTATCCATCAGTTATATCAAATCACAAACCAACTTGGGGGTGTTCAAGGTATCACACCTTCCCCAACTATAAATAAAACATTCATTAATCAATTTGGGGATGTTCAAGGTATCACACATTATCCACAGTCACAGACACAAAACTATTTGGAGATGCTCAAGGTATTGCACCTTCCCCACAATCATAGATATAAAATAATTTGGGGATGTTAAAGGTATTGCACCTTCCCCATAATCATAGTCACAAAAAAATCAAAATCTACAAAACACACATGTCTCATCATTCATTCTCATATATTTTTCACCAATAATACTTAGGTTATTGTTTGATTCATGCTTTTGGTCTATTATGCTAGGACTGATTTTGTCATGTTAATCAAGGATGTCTTCCTTAGGGTATTTGTCTTACATTTCCACATAAAAAATTCTACTATAGTCACCATCTATCATCCTAATGCTCATTCATAATACCGAGATAATATTTTATCTTTTTCACGTCTCTATTTTAGGGAATATTTAGGTCCTATAGATCGTTCAATCATACCTAGTATTTCATTCAAACTCCATTGAACATCATTAGTCCTTGAGTGTTATAGGTATTTTTGGTGACCTTAAGTTTTCTCTAAGACCATCCATATGGATCACACATTCAATAAAAATTTTGGTGATTAGGAAATACAAACTCATGAGTTTCTATTGCCATAAAGCAAATAAATAGTTTCTTGTGTCTGTCACTTCATTATATCTAGATCTACGTTGGATCCGCTGGGTGCACTAAACCTGCATCTGGGTCATCTAGATCTTACAGATGATATCTAAATTTTAACTGTTAGAGGGGTTGAAAACTAATTTTGTTGATCATATAAAGTCAATATGATTGATACTTGTAACCATATAAGGTTGAATGACCAAGAGCTAGAGTCTCCTGCTACTATTGAAGGTTGAATCTAGTAGATTTGGTTATGCAAAATTTGCTAGATGAATCTGGATTTGTGTCAAGATTTGTTTTTGGATTTACTAACTCTGGATATATATACCTGCACACAAACCCATTGCAAATTTTTAGTAATATATTTTGAACCTACTGAAGTGAGACTTGAATTCAAGAATATAAACTAAAATGCAAAAGGTAAGTGCGAATGTATAAAAGGAAGTTCAATACTAGTATATTTTACCTTCCTGGTTGTTGTTATTATTGTTGTGCTATGTCATGTTATTTATTGAGATCTTCATGTAGGTTGGATGTCGAATTTTTGGGTATGGATGATCATGATATGATATCATCTAGGGTTGAATGACCATAGGTTGTGGTTTATTATCATTTTTAAAAGTAAGATTCAGACCTACATAATGCTATGATTAATGTCTAGCACATGACAAGGATGGTTGTGTGTGATGACTCTGGTGTTTGAATGTGAAGTGGTATTTGGAGTTTCAATAAAATTTTAGGGCATAAACCATCCTCATCCTTAATGAGGGCAAAAGGGGTGCATTTATAGAACTTTCAAGGAGGAATGGATGAGGTGGTGACTCAACCAGTTAAGTGGTGTAACTAGAAGTTTTCCTTTGCATTGATATTATCACTAAGGATGCATGCTTGCAAAGGAATATAAGCTTACCTCGTAATTATCACCAAATGTGCACACCTCAAAGTTATCACCAAAATATACATGCAAATTGAAATAGATGTGCTCCTTGGAATCTTCATTAAACATGTACGCATAGTGAACTGGATGTACACATCAAACTAAGCATGCAAGCTGAACTAAGTGTGCCATATGAATTGAGTGTGCAATATAAACTGAGTGTGCAAGTTAAACTAACTATGAAATCTAAATTGAGTGTGCAATTTGAATTGAGTGTGCAATTTGAATTGTGTGTGCACATTGGAATTGAGTGTGCACATTGGAAATTGAGTGTGCACATTGGAACTGAGTGTGTATGTTTGGAAATGACTATGCAATTTTGAATCCTTGTGCATATAGTGGGCCCTTCCCTTTGAATTTTCTTACATAATAGTTCAATTTGTTTGCTATTTTTTTATATATGCTATAGATTTTCTTGCTACATTATGGAATTTCTAATAATTTTTATGTTTCAGGTTTTTACATAGGTCATAGTTGACACACATAGACAAAACCATCTAACCTAGGACATCTTCAATATGTAGCCATATAACCTTGGATAGTTTATGCGAGAAATCATTCAACCCTAGACAATCACAGAACACGCTCACCACCAACCTTAGATCTTCAACACAGTGCAAGACCATAGGTAGGGGGATTTTATTCTTTCTATTTGGAACTTGAAACAATATTTTTTTTGAATTTACATGGTGGAATCGATAGCCACTATGAATCCAGGTAGGCTATCTGGATTTTATGGCCGCCACAGTATTCTGAGTTTTTCGTCCTAGAAGCGGCCACATATTTCTTCATGTAGTACACCTCTATAACCACCATGCCATAATCATTTAAAACCTTTTATACTATTGAAAGCACCAAGAAAGGGATAAAATTGAAACTATATTTTAAATTAGTCATTTATTTTATTTATTTGGTATATTAAATGTCAAGATTTTCTTTTTATTTCAATGTTGGAATAGTTGGTAGCTTTTATTCCTATTAGGTTTTAAGCTTTCAAATCTTATTTAAAAAATAAAAAATAGTAAAAAAAACAAAATCTAAAAGGAAAAATTAAAAAGAATCAAGATCACATACACTACACAATTCACAAACATTGGTAACGTTGGATTTCATCACTAACCATCAATCGAGACCAATGATACTAGAATTCATTTTCTTCTGTTGGCTTACCCCCTAGACACCGTAGTATCCCCCACGAGTGGTTTTTTTTAATTTCATCATTGATAAATCCTCCACTATTGATATTATCTCAAGGTGGGTTAGGTTAGCTACCCCTTTGTTCATGGGGTTTAATAATCAGTGGAATCATAACTGCCATTATTATCCAAGCCCGCTTGAGGGTGAAGTAAAAGTTTGGATAAACCAGTAGCAGGTTTTAGATAACAAGACATCTCAAGAGGTTAATTTGTCCTTTTTAGGATACCTCACACCACAACTATCCTAGGAAGCCATTTCAGTTATTTTTGTACCATTTATTGTAAGAGAGGTGGGAATAAACACATCCAGTTAGATTGCATCCCGCAAATCCATTCATAGCTCTTAGAATTAGCTTCATCAAACACACAAAAATAACAATACAAAACCAAAATAATAAAAAAATAAAAATATTCAAAAAGCAAAAAAAATAGTTTCAACATATCTCACAAAGATATCGACCAAACGTTAGCACACTAAAATAAAAAACATCAAAATTATTGTTTGTATTGGTTGTTTTGTGTAGATAGCAACATACACCTTCACCACACCATCACCATCAAAAATCCAATCCACATTCCATCTATCTCTTACTAATATTATGTTTTTGACTAGAAGTCAAGCCCTAGTTCAAGCCTAAGCCCAAACCACAATGGATCAATTTTGTCAAACCTCCCATACATCAACCACTCTCCTAACTCATTAGGAGGTAAAATCACAACCGAACCTACCATCCTACCTCCAATCCACTTGAGGCGCATAACTTGGGTAACTCGTACCATTCCATCCCCACCAGCATTTGTGAATATATTGGGCCTGGGACTTCCATATCCTTGGTTAGTCCCAACATCACCCTTATCAATATTAATGTTGTACAAAACCTCCATGATGGTCCTTTTCCTCCACCAAGTTCACCACAACCATCCCTACTATCTCTTCTACCAACCCTCCACCTCAACAACCTCCACCCCTCAACAAACCATATTTCATGCAACACCACCTCTCATTCAACTTCAAAATCCCCCACCACAACCTGATAACTATCCCAAGTGTCTTGCTAGGTCACCTCACAATTTCATACCACTTTTGAGCCTTATTTAGTCACATTTTAAAAACTTTATGATGCACAAGCATTATCCTTGTTGACAATAAGACTAGCAGACCTAAATATATCTAAATCTAGATCATACAAAAAGTATCATTACTATGTTTACCATCAACATAAGGGTTATGACATCAACAATTGCATTAAATTCAAAAATTTGCTCTAAGATATTATTGAAAAGGAGGCCATTTCTATCACCAATCGTCTTACTCCCCCTAATCAAAACTTGAGCATTTATTAGCACCCCTTATCACAACATGTGACAACCTAACCAACTCGTGAGGCATCAAATTCCACAACCCCTCAAATCATGTCATCCCCATATTATAATAAGACGACCATGAATAACTCCTCACATTTATCCCCCTCATCTCTTCCACCTCTTCTTCCAACACCCTATTCTCTATTCTGTGCCCCTAACATGGCCCAATGGTAACATACCCATCACTGCTCCTATCCTCCTTCATATATCCCATATTCATGTCCTACTCTTTATCATCATGCTTCTCATAAAATGCCTAGACAATTAAATCCTATCTCGACCACTCCATATCCAACTCCACCTCCACCTGAATTATAATAAATCTTGGATTTTCTCACAAACATTGAGATATAATTGAGTTTCTAAGACATTTCTCTAGACCCTCGTCAATCATCCTCTATGCCATATTCCTCCACTTAACTTACATCTCAACCTTCCAATTGACCTCATCCACCTTGTCCATCACATACCTTGATGCCCCTATCAGAACCCTTGTTGAGAATCTTTCAAATTTTTAGAAAGCAAAAATAATTTCTCTACCTAAAAAATGACCTATAAATCCCAAAAAACCTAAACCTAGATCATACAAGGAAAATTATTATTGCATCTATCATCGTCAATAGGTTCATGACATTGACAATTACTGCACATTCTAAAATTAAGTACAAGATCTTCTCGATTAAGGGGAATTCACCATCTCATCAACATGACCCCATTTCATCAACTCTATTTTTCTCCATTCCCTTATTCTTTACTTTACATTCATAATTAAACACCTTGGATATGTTCAATATATCACACCTTCCCCACCAAGCCATAATAAATCAATAATCTACCAGTCACCAACAATCAAACAACTTGAGGATGCTCAAGGTATCACCCTTCCCCATAAAATCAATCATAAGAATTCAATCCACCAATAAAATACATAATCATCAAATAAATTAGGGGAAACCAAAGTATCACACCTCCCTCATCAATTAACTTAGGGGTGTTCAAGGTATGACACCTTTTCCAACCATCAATCAAACATTCATCAATAAATTTTGGGATGTTCAAGGTATTACACCTTCCCCATAGTCATAGACACAAAGCAATTTGGAGATGCTCAAGATATTGCACCTTCCATACAATCATAAACACATTAATTTCATTCATCATCAAACACCTTGGAGATGTTCAAGGTATTGCACCTTCCCCACCAATCCATAATCAATCAATAATACACCAATCACCACCAATTAAACAACTTGAGGATGTTCAAGGTATCATAACTTCTCCATAAAATCAATTCAACTGATCAATAAAACATACAAAAAATCAAACAACTTGAGGATATTCAAGATATCAAACCTTCCCCATCAATCATTCAAACAATAATCAAACAACTTAGGGGATAATAAAGGTTTCACACTTCCCCCATTAGTCATGTCAAACAATCAAACAACTTGGGGATGGTATCACACCTTTCTTATCAATCATTTAAATAATATTCAACCCACTTGGGGATGCTCATGGTATCAAAACATCTCCATCAATCACATTCAATAATAAAATCACTTGAGGATGCTCAAGGTATCACACATTTGCCACAGTCATAGTCACAAACACAAAAAAAAATTGGGATGTTCAAGGTATCACACCTTTCCTATAGTCATAGACACAAAATAGTTTGGGCATGCTCAAGGTATCACACCTTCACCAAAGTCATAATAACAAACATAAGACAATTTTAGGATGCTCAAGGTATCACACCTTCCCCACAATCACAGACATAAATTAAATTGGGGATGCTCAAGATATCATACCTTCCCTAGAGTCATAGATATAAAACAATTTGAGGATGTTAAAGGTATCACACCTTCTCCATAGTCATAGTAAAAAAAAAATCAAAATCATCACAAAAATATACAAAAGTTAGAATAAATTGCACACTGATCCAAAGCGTACTACATTCACACACATCTCATCATTCTATCTCACATTATTTTCATCACCAATAATACTTTGGTTATCGCTCGACTCATGCTTTTATCTATTTGCTAGGATTAATTTTGTCACATTAGTTAAGGGTGTCTTCCTTATTGTATTAGTCTTGCATTATTCTTCCATATGCATAAAGTTTGCTTCATTCACATCCATCACCCCTATACCCATTCATAATGCCTAGATGATATAGTATCTTTTCCACATCTCTGGCTTGGAGAATATTTAGGTCCTTTTAGTTGTTTAGCCATACCTAGTGTCTAAGTCAACCTCCACTAAACATCAATAGTCCTTGAATTATATAGGTCTTCCTACTTATATCAAGTTTTCTCTAAGATCACACACTTGTACCATACATAAATTAAATTTTGATGCTTAGGAAAGATGAACTCACAAGTCGCTATCATCATAAAATGAATAGTTTCACCTACTCTTCCTATCATGCACATGATATAACCCTAAGAATTAATAAAATGACAAGCGTAAAGCAAAAAAAAAAAAGTCTTTAAAAACAATAAGCAAATAAAAAGCTTGAATACCTAGAATTCTCAGGTCCTTAGATCATGGGGATAACCTCCATCAATACTATGTATGCCTAACTAGTAGTGGAGTATACACTACATGGAAACATGTCTATCACATTAGCAACCTTTTGTACAAACCTATGTATGCTTACAAATGAGATAGATTATTGACATAGTTCACAAATGATGAGTCCAACCTTGCTCAAAATTGGAAATGAACAATCACTGCACACACATTTTATCCTTACAAAACATGAATAACTTGGCTGATCTTGTCATATTCAAGTGCCTATTTGATTAGTAGATGAGTTTGATCAATGTCACTAGGGTGTTTGAGCTTCCTAAAAGCACTTTCAGATTCTTCTTCCCTAAGACACATGAAAGAACAAGTCATGTCACCTTTGCCTCTATAGTCACAATGATCTTGCAAAACATTATATCTTATCAATTTATATTAATTATACATGTATGTCAGTACCATTGTGTTAACACCCTTGATCAATCTATTAAAATCATGAGTAGTGATACGTGTCTCAGCTTTTTTTGAATGACAACAAAATGTATATGAACACATATCTTCTATCCATGAACATCCATTCAATTTCATCACATAAACCAATTACAATTCAAAGTGGGAGTGTTTAAGGTATCACACCTTCTCTACCAATCCAAAAACAAGAAAACAACCAACTTGGGGATGTTCAAGGTATCACCCCTTTCCCAACAGTCACATCAAACAATTCAACATATTGGAGAAATAAAGATATCACACCTTCCCTGTCAATCAATCAATCACATCAAGAAATCAACTAACTTGAGAATGCTGAAGGTATTGCACCTTCCCCATTAGTCACATTTAAACACAAAATAATTTAAGGATGTTTTAAGTATCACTTCTTCACCACTAATATAGTATATGACTCAATTCATCAAGCAAACAACCAACTTGGGGATGCTCAAGGTATTGCACCTCACTCATTAGTCCCATGCAAACCATCAACTAATTAAGGGTGTTCAAGGTATTACATATTTCCCATAAAGCAATCAAACAATCATCAACTGAATTGGATAAATCAAGGTATCACATCTCCATCAATCAATCAATCATAGAGCCATCCACCAACTTGGGGGTAATCAAGGCCTCACACATTTTCCATAAGTCACATCAACCAATCAACCAACTTGGGGTGTTCAAGGTATCACACCTTCCCCATCAGTCACATTCAATCATCAAACCACTTAGAAATATTTTAGGTATCACACCTTACCCATCAATCCAACACATGACATAATCAAACAACCAATCAACCAACTTGGAGGTTTTCAAGGTATCACACCTTCCCCAACAATCAATTAATAAAATGACCAAATTGAGGGTGTTCAAGGTATCACACATTCTCCAATAATAAATCAATCATCAAACCATTTAAGGATGTTTTAGGTATCACACCTTCCTCGTAAATATAGCATAGAACACAATCAAACAATCACCAACCAACTTGGAGAAAACAAGGTATCACACATTCCTTATCAATCAATCTAAAGAAGGGGGACACAGAAGATTTTTGTATAACCAACTGGAAGTAATAAAAGAGATTCTATGACCATTAAGCCATATCCAGTCATTCCAAATATTATGGGTAATTATTCCCAACTTCATGAGGATCTCACAAGGGTAAGAAGCCATAAGACTCTTTGAACCTAGAGGGAAGGGAGCAATAATTGCAAAATCTGGTTCCAAATAAAAATTGAGGAGCTACCTGAATCTCAAATATCTCTAATTTTATAAATTTTTTTCTTAAAAAAAGCTAGAACATGAATAACATTGCATAAAGCTAAAGGTTTATCATTATAGAGGATAAATTTATCCCACAAAATACTATTTAGACCGATGCTCAAGAATCAAAATTTCAAGCCAATAAATGAGAAACTAATTGCCAAGCTTTCTAGTTTTGGGTAACTAGAATATATCCTTTAACTGTAAAATAAGACGCATTAAGGACCTTATCCTCCTAAGGAGTTTCTTTCCATTTACCTTTGTGAGTAGCTAGAGATATTTTGTAACAAAATAGGTGCTTTTAGTTTTCATCACCAATAATGTCTCTAGAAACCTATTTTGTAGCCAAGCTTTTACTCTGGTAAGAGGATCAATAATGCCTAGACCTCCTAAAGCCTTAGGTTGAGTACAAATATTCCAAGAGATAGGTGTCATTCCCACCTCTCCATCCCATTTAGTCCATAAAAAATTATGAATGACTTGAGTTAATTTGTTAGAGTATACCTTAGGGGCCATATAACAAGAGGAGTGATATACATGAGAGGTTGCCATAATTTTATTCGCAACTTGAATTATTCCTGCTAAGGAAAGAAACCGAGCTGGCTAAGCATTAATTTTTTTTGAAGTCTTTCCATAACCTAGTTCCACATATCTTTAGGAGAGATATAATCCCAAAGGAAATTCTCAAATAACACAATCATATCATGAGGGTTGATCTTCCATTTAGTTAAGGAGTTGCATCCACGAGGAGAGGAAAAGTTATAGAAGACTTTAATTTTATGGTCATTAATAATATGTTTATTTTGTGTATTTGAGGAATTGTTCTTTAATTTTATGGTCATTAATAATATGTTTATTTTGTGTATTTGAGGAATTGTTTAAAATAGTAACGAGGTAAACTTTATTTTCTAAAAATTAATTTTCTAGAAGTAAAACTAAGTGGATAAATTTTTGTAAAGTCATTAATAATATGTTTATTTTATGTGTTTGAGGAATTGTTTAAAATAGTAAAGAGTTAAATTTCATTTTCTAAAAATTTATTTTCTAGAAGTAAAACTATGTGGATAATTTTAAAGCTTAAATTAAAGTAATTTAATATATGTACTTTGAGTTTAGTGTGTTCAATAATAAAAACATTTAGTGATTATTTTTAAGATTTCCTTCAAATTTGTTTACTTTGCGTGCTTCAAGAATTATCTAAAACAAGGTTAGAGGTGTAGATCAATTGGTTCAACCAAACTTCGTAAGAACATGGAGGTTTAAGGTTCAAATATCAAGCCTCATCGGACTGAACGCTTGTCCCTTTCTTAGTGCTTTTAGGGGCGTAAAATATTTAAATGATGGCAGACTATGTGAAGAACTGTGTGGTGGCTTTTGAGGCGGACAACGTAGAATATTTTGGTGATCATAAAAAATCATATAACCTACCCAAGGACAACGTAGAATATTTTGGTGATCATAAAAAATCATATAACCTACCCAAATTTGTGACGACTACAGATTATACGATGTAAATTCATTTTTTTTTTCTAAAATAATAAATGAGTTAAATTTCACTCTTTATAAGTAAAAATTTAAAAAATATTTTACTTAGTTAGTCAAAGGCTTTTCCAAATCAAATCATTTGAAAACAATAACACCACATAGTAAGAGTTCAACATAGGAATCAATGGCATATTGTATTAGTTCAATGATATTCTCATTCTAAATATATATATATATATATATATATATATATATATATATATATATTATTAAAAAAAACTTAAGAAAATTCTCCAAAGAGTTACAATAAATATAAAACACCATTAAATCTGCTATTATATTTAACAAAGGATAAATAAGAGTTAATAATAAATTAAAAAAAATACAATGTGTCTGCATGTTTGAAAGTGAAATCCTCAGAGTCTTCCTAATCTAACTATGGATGATCATGGTTAGGCATGGGTGCTTCTTTCTTATGCTTTTTGGAGCTTCTTGTTTTTGGATGTTTTCCTGCTTGTAGGATTAGGGATTTGGTGTCATTTATAGGTGCCTCTTGTACATCGGGTGCCAGTTGGCTGGGAACGGTTGGGAAACTTATCTTCTCAAGGCATCACACTATTTTTTAGTGGCATATGTGGATGTGTTATTTTAGCATGTGGGGTCTCCTGTTGAGTATTGCAGCCGGTTTTTTCTCTCACTTTTTTTTTTTCTTTTGGGGAGTTTTTTACTGATTTTATATCTGAATATGTTTTTTTTGCTTAAATATTATTTTCTCTGAAAATGATGCATTGTCTCTTGCTCTTTCCCAGTTTCATGTGTATTAAGTTTGAGAATTCTTTGAAACCCCTTCTCTTACTTAATAAAAAAATGAAATCCTAAAATTCTAACACTTATTCAAAATTGAGAGTAAATCAATACTCAAAAGTTACAATTATTTATTCTAATACCTAATTATTCTAATACCTAATTAGATGATAAATTAAAAAGTTTAATGACCATTCAAAATAATTCAAACTGAAAATTTTAAAACTTTGGGCAGACTACGTAATAGGACATGACTTATATCCTTCTAACATACTAGATGGTTGTTGAAAAGAAAATAAAATTGAAATAGATAAAGCTTTAATGAAAAGAATTGAGAGGACATGACCTATATCCTTCTAACATACTAGATGGTTGTTGAAAAGAAAATAAAATTAAAATAGATAAAGCTTTAATGAAAAAAAATGAGAGTAAACTAGTAGTCCAAAGTTGGAGTTATTCATTCTACTACTCAATTACATATTAAATTATAAATTTTAATGATTATTCAAAATAATCTAAAACTATATATTTTTTTTTAAATAAAAAATTTAGGCAAACGAGGTAATAAGACATGATCTATATCCTTTTAACATAGTAGAAGGTTGTTTAAAAGGTAATAAGACATGATCTATATCCTTTTAACTTAGTAGAAGGTTTTTTAAAAGAAAGTAAAATTGAAAATGGATAATATTTCAATGAAGAAAAACATTAAATTAAATTAAATACATTAGTTAAAAATTTGGTAATTTTTGACTGACCATAAAATAAGACATGACTTATATCCTTCTACCTTACTAGAGGATTGTTGAAAAGGAAGTAAAATTGGATAAACTTTGAAGAAACAAAAACATTAAATTAAAAAAATAAAATAAAATAAAAATATTATAAATTTATACACTATATAATAAGTTATAATATGTTTTAACAATTTTTAATTTATAATATAACAAATTAATTGTTATCGGATAAAAATATGTGCTATAAATTTATAGCACATACAATAAGTTATAGCAAATTTTAACAATTTGTAATCTATTATATAAAGGACTAATAGTTATAAGATAAAGTTTGTTAATAACATAATATATCACTTGTTGGTATTAATGATTTGTACATTTCCAATAAATTTATCACATTTGTTGCTTTTTAACCTTGACAACTAAAATTTAAATTAAAAAAAAACTCATACACTTTATATATAATTCAAATAAACTCCACAACTATGATCATGTGTAATGTAATAGTTCCAAACAACATAAATTATCGAAAATTTGGTCAGGCCATAAGCCTCTTTAAGATGAATTGTTGTTAAGGATGGAAAAATAATGGACAAATTGGTGCATGTTATCTCACAGAACAATGACTGATTGGGATGCTGGCCGCTGGGGACAAAGGGCTATTTGCGGGTGTCAGTCACTCATGAAGGTAAGCTAGATTAGATAGGTTTGGTTAAGACTAAATCATGTTGGGACACTAGTGCGGTGAGTGTGATGATCTCATACTAGGCTGCTGGCATTGAAAAAAAAGATAAAATAATTGGTCAACCGTGGGTGGGCACAGGTTGTGTCTTGGTATACCTCATGATAACATTCCAAGGTAGATGAACTACGTCGTAATGAACAACAATGTAGTGGAACTCAAGAATGAAAGGGTTATTGTGAATATGGATCCAAAGAGCATGTGCATCCAAATGACCAGATGCATGCAAAGGTTATGAGGCATTGACAAGTATGCTATCAAGTTAAAGCCACCATAGTAATGGAAACTTGGATGAAGGATTTGACATTAGGAAAGTAATAGCCAAATTTCCAAGGATGAAATAGAGGGTCTGGATGGGACATTCCCAATGCTACAACAAGGGAAACACAACCTGAAGGGTAACGATGATGGCACGAGCTGAGGTAAGGTAAATTTCATATATAAAAATTGATGTGGCTATGATAATGGCATGATTTGAGGTGAGGTAATATTGATGTGGATTTGATACCACTGTTAAATTTTGAAGCTAAAAATTGTTGGTGACAAATTTGCCTAAGTAAAAAATATCATTTGTGTACCCTAGACTCGACCAACATTGAAAGGCCAAAGGAAAAATATGTCATTTGAGCTAATCTCTAGAGAGGTCTAGTTCCCGTACTAAATATAACAATTGGTTTACAGCTTAGGGTAATAGAAAAAAATAGGAAATGATAGAAAAAAATAGGATATGTGACTATAAGCCAAAATTATAATATGGGGATAAAATAACAAAAACAATCATAAGTATGGATTAGCATATAACAAAAATCCAGGCACAAAAACCACTCATAGTTTTGCAGAGATAACTTCCAAGACAACATTCCAGTATTCACTCCCTCACAATTAGTAATTAAATCCAAATGCAGAATTTAAAATCAGCAAATAATGAACATGAAAGTAAGCAGAAATACCAAGCAGAAAGAAACCAAATACAATATTGATCAAGGAACTAGAAGCCAAATGTATTTCTTATTTATGTATAAATATTAAAGTGTTTTCTTGCAGAGTGTTTGTCCTCCTTCATTACATTGAAATGCTTAGTATTTATAGAGGATTTCACCTCTATAATTAAATGCACAACACAAAAAAATGTCGGCTAGTCAAAAATCAGCAAAAATAATTTCTTCCTTGGTAATGGTGATGCTCAAATCATATTATTTTTCAAGGGACAATGATTCAGTTTTCATAGAGTGCGCTTGAAAAATTTATGAAAGAAAGAATGTCCCAAACATCAGTGCATTGAGACTCAACAATATCATGCCGTAAACAAGAGCTTGAATATTAAATTTTGGGTGCTATGACATTCTCTTATGCTTTGGAATCTTACCCTTGCCAATTGAAATCAATGAAATTTAATTATGCTTTGAAAAGGAATGAAATTCGTAGAGGGCACCTAGAAAATCATCAAAATCACACCAAATTTGAGGATGTAGCATTTAATCCCAATAAATTTTTAGTAGAAATTCTAGATCATCGCTCTTACTACCCCAAGCATTAAATTTTATCAATCATCATCCTTTCCCAAAAATATTTATTGTTTTGGCACTTCTGAGAGGAAAAATAACACTACATTGGTGGTTACCTTCAAATATGGAATTTCACCCTTTTATTTTAATTTATTTCGCCCGTGATGTCTCCTTGTTCGAATGATAGAAAAAAAATGGGAGCTTCACTCTTCAAAGTGCTTTTGTCCCTTTCTTGGGTGAATTCACCCCAAAAATGACAAAAATGTTTTCTAGAAGTAAGAAGGGAAAATTATTGATTTCGCTCTTGAGAGGGGTGAAAATGATTTTCACCTCAGCCTAGGGGCGATGTTGACTTTGACCAGTAGGCAAAACTTCTTTTCCTGATACTTTTTCTTTAATATTCCTTTATTTGGAATTTCGTACCTAAGAGGGACAAAAATTATTTTCACCCTAGCCCAGGGGTAATATTGACTTTGAATTTCCTCTCATTGTTCGGATGATGTCATCTTTCCACTTGCGCTCTGAAACTGTCTTTTTCTAAGATTTTTCCCAACATGTTATTTACTTGATTTCACCTTGAAGATGCTTTTATCTAGATCTTCACCCTTGAGAGGGGCGAAACTGATTTTCACCCCCTTCCAAGGGCAATTTTGACCTTGACCCGTCACGTCTCTTGAAATTTTTTTGTCTTCTCTTTCCTTCGGGTGAAATCATTCATGAAGGTAGTTTCACCCCAAAGGAGGGATGTAAAGGACTTTCGCCCCTTCATGGGGCGAAAACATCTTTCCTTCTTTTAACAACACATTTACTTAAATAAAAATTTCCAAAGCCTCGATCAGTCAATCTTTCATCGTTCTTTCAAATCTCAAAATGTTCATGGTTATAAGATCCCTCCTTTTATGTTTTGCTCATGGCCACCATTAATTTTTATTGAGAGAATTTACTGTGCATTTCCAAAAATGAAGCCAACACTTGTATTTAATGGAATTGATTATAAGAAAGGAATAAAAATATTTTATTAAAAAAATAAAAATGGTATAATTCCATCATTCATCTTCTTCTTCAAACTTTTACAAGAAAAAATTTAGTGTGGCAAAATTTGCCAACACTTTTGGTGGCTCTTGGGGTATTCAGTTATTCTAAAATAAATTGATCCTAGGCCTTCATCCATTGGGCTCAGATGTTAGCACCACTGACTGCATCAGATCTACCTACTGTATTAGATGGTGTGTTTGATCCTGTAGCATCCTTCTTCTCTCTTTCCTCCCGCACCTACTTATCCTATCCTTTTGTTGCTTGTTGCTCTGCTTTCGCTTGTTCTTGGGCTTCATGCTTGGAAAGGCTCTCGCTTGTAGTTTCATACACAAAAATTACCTTGGCCTAAGCATCATTTATGACTGATAATAATGTGCTCAATGAATCTATAACAAAGCGTAGCATCTCAACCTGATCCATGCTGATGCGGTTAGCTCTCTACTGAAGTTCCAGTAAGGAAGATTCGATGTGGGTGAGCCTCTCCATATAGGGTAATGCTTGTTCCTCTGTTATTGGTTCCTCCTAGCTATCAATTTCTAAAGTATATTCTAATAAATCTTGCTAGGTCACCTTCAATTCTTTTGTTGGTAATAGCTCACCCTGCTCATCAACGAAGCTTGAAAACTAGTGTTGGCTAGAACCTCAAAATATATGAGCAAAATGCAATGCTCCTACTCAAACATGGTTATAAAATTTTGAGCTTCTCTTGCTAGCTCCAACCAAGAAAAATAACTATGCAATATTATTCTGACCTTGGACCAACTTGATCCATCCTATTGATCAACTTAACTTGGAAATCAAAGTTCGTCAATACCTGAATATTTAGCACCATTTCTAGTTTTAGTTCTAGCCTCTCTTCAACATATTCCAAAGTTCAATCTCCAAGAAAAATCACTATCCAAACCTCATGAATGTACAACAAAACCTTGAGCACATCCATTACCAAAGTTACATAATCTTTCAATAAATGTCAGAGTCTCTTTGTTTTTTCCTTGCAGAAGCCTACCAACTGTGTGGCTTTCTCAGCCAGCTATTTTTGCACAGTATCAAGTTGGGTTGTTAAAGCTTGCACTTGTTTCTCTTCTTCTGCCCAAGCTATTTGGTAGCCCTTGGATTATTTCTCCCATTCCTCTGCTTTCTTTTGTCAATGCTCTACCTTTGATTTCACTATTTCCAATTGATCTCTACTTTTGGCTAGAGCGTTACTCAACTCAAAAATATTTACCTCAACTTAGAAGAAAATTGTATTATAATTCTCACCATGCAAGTAAAGAGAGCTCATGTCCACCTGCATATTCCACAACTTTATCAGGTCCTATGTAATGACTTCATAAATGTAATCACTTAAAGTCATTTCTCTTTGAGTTTTTTGAACCTGGAGAATCATTCTTACAATATGAGACTCCATTATTTTAGGGTCAAGAGTGACCTGATTCAAAACCTTTGCTGGAGCATGAGCTTCTTTTATCTTATGGCTCTTCAATCATTGTGATGTACTTAATCAGGCTCAACTCATCTTCGCTATAACATGATGCTCTAGTACAATATCTATCTCTAACTCTATCAGCACCTACAACTCAAGAAAAGGAGCAAGAGGAAAATGAGCCTATTGAAGTTTTGACTCAATAAGGGAAGTGGAAATGGGAATGGTTGATATAAAAAAAGTGGTTAAGAGGATGAAAGTGAGGGTTTGGATTGAAGTTACACTCACTCAAGGAGGAGATTGTGTACTTATATAGTCATGATGAAAATTACTAGAATGGAGGATGGAGGGAGCAAAAATGGGTTGGGACCTGATGCGAAAGAATTGAAAGAAAGAGAAATAGTATAAGTAGTAATAGAATAAGAGGGAGCATCGGTGACTGGGGACTAGGGAATAGGAAGCAAAATGGAGGTGGTAGGTTAACAAAATGAAGGGGATACGAAAGAAATAACTACAAAATAGGTGCAACAATCATCAAATGCTAAAGAGAGGGAAAAAGGTATAGAAAATATACCTTTGGACTCAGACACCTTCTAAGCCAGTAATGAGAGCACCTGTTCTTCTTCCATTGGATTTGAATGTATGGTGATGATTATCTTTCTTCCCCCATAAGTGGCGCTTCTTCAACCACATGTTTCTCATGTTTAGCCATGATCTCTTTGTTATCAGATCTTTGAAAATTCTAAGGCACAATATTGGTGAAAGATATTGGTTGATAGCCATCATAATACTCATCATAGACATCCAAAAATACCTCATCCATTACCAGACCATAAGCTGACCCAATTTGCTCTTTGTGGGCCCTCATAACCCACCAGTTAGTTATTTTCTCCTTGGTCCATTTTGGCAACTGTTCTTTCATTCTACCAAACAAACCTGGAGGAGGAATTTGGTGCTTGTAAACTATGAGGTTGTACTCAGCCTCCATCTCATAAAAATCATGCCATGGTGGAAGTGGTATCATCTGCTCAACATGCCATTCCAGATCATGTACTTCTAGATTATTTCTATGTTTTCGAATATCAGGTCTAGGACAACAATGAAAATTTTTGGTATTAATAAAATCTGCAAATCGACCTAAAGGGTCATACTTCCACCACTGAGGTAACTCCACCATACCCATATTTGAGAGTGCTTCATTAAATAATTTATTCTGGCCGACTTGATCAACTTCAATGCCACCAAAGCAAAATGGCATGATGCACGTAGTCTTCTTGTCTCATCCTGCCACATATATTTCATTGATGAAGTTAGTTTTCTAGATGAATTCCATTGCAAAGAGGTGGTCAAGAAGAAACTTGTCAATGAAGCTAAAAATTCACACCACAATACCCTACGTCATCAAGAAAATATCTCATTTTTCCTTAGTGATTAATTCTCCCCTCATTGCCCTCTGCACTCTCTCACTTGTGCAATAAATAAGTTCGAGGGTAGGACCCTAGAACATGTGGTTAAAATTATAGAATGACGGCCCCCCTAGACAATATTGGAGTCCATGAATATACTGGCAGGTTATTATCTGCCTCATCAGTCTATTTTACTATGATAAAATAAAAACATTGGTGCATTTAGAATAAAAAGTATCGGGCTAAAAACGAAGTGTGCTTGAATAAAATTGCTTCTTTGCTTTGAATTCTCTTCAACTGGGTGTGCATTTCTCGGGCTACATAATCTACCTAGTCAAAGAAGATAAGATTTGTGCTTGCTTGCAAAGTTGTAGGGACGTAAAATTCTACTTGCAAAATGCACTGCACCATCGCCGCTTACCATTTATACATTGTGGCATCAATTGGAAGAAAAGATACCCAGGCCAACATAGAATACATATTCAGGATTTTACAATCTATCAAGGGTTTTAATAGAGTTGAAAAATATTCGATTTGGGGTGCCTTTATCAGTTGGTTCTCCATGAATTGGGGCAACCTTGTGGTTGATTGGTACCTTTCTTCTTGGTCCTTGAGATTCATCTTCTTGAAAATGACATCTGAGGAAGGTTTCAACCTGCAAGAAAACACCTCTCTAATTGTGCCAAGAAAAATGGTAAACAATTTATCTCCCTTCGCGTTGCAGATGGCTCTCCTTGCATGCTGATACAATTTTACAATTATCATAATTAGCTTAGGGTAAGTATGCACCGGTGTACATAAGTACCAAGAAAGCTACGCATGGTAAGCAACTATTAATTTTCCAATGTCAATCCTTGCCTAAATGTATTCTCCATGTCAAGGCACAATTTTTCTATGACTTTGTTTGAGATTGAACAATCTCCAATCGTAGCCAGTGTATCTGAATATGGATCAAGCTCATCATTTTCATGCCTCCTAGTTTTTTTTGACTTTTTTATCATCCTATGATTTTTTTAGCTTTGAAGTTTTCTCTGTATCAACTATATTATTTCCCATCCTTGTACAGTAGATCCCACTACAACCATCTAGCAAACCTGCAACAAAGCAACAACTTGGACAAACTCAAAAAATAAAAGCTTCAACTTTCTTACCCAACAAGCTTTTGAATTTTTTTATTTTATAACTTTCGCCCTCCAACCATTGGATTAAATGTAGATGTTATATCGAAGAAATTTGGGCGAAGATGTTTTATAACTTTCACCCTCCAACCACTTGAACTTAGCATCATCTAGCAAAAAATATTGACAGAGTGCCTACTTAGCCGAAAATGTCTTGGGGTAAATATATTCTCATCTTCTGCACTCCAAAATTACTTCTTTTACCTTCTTTATGGAGTTACATGCCTCTCGAACCCTTTTTAAAATAATTTCACCTTATTAATTTACCCAAAAAAAGCAACTTTAACTGAAAGCAATTTGCATGAAAAAATAGGGCAAAATTAATTTTGCCATCTTCCTTGTCGGATTTAATACCACCAACTGGAGTTTGGAAAAAGCATGCACCTATTTTTATTTATTTTCTTGGTACTTCACTTCGAAAATAACTACTTAAGGGGCGCCATGGGATTTCACCCCAAAAATAGGAAAAACAAGACAAATTTACTTTAGGGGGGGGGAATATAATTTTAAATTTTTTTTTGCTTTGTTTTTCGCTTTTCTTGGCAACCTTAAAATAAGTGGGGTGAAATTAATAAAAATAGGGTGCTCCCTTTTTTCAAACTTTTGCTTTTGCTTTTCTTTTCTTTTCCTTATTTTTTCCTTCTTCTAATCTTTCATCTTTTTTGGCAAGTAGGAGCACTTTTTAATAAAAAGCAAAATCCATGGCACTTTTATAAGTTTTAAAAGAAATCTACTTTCTTTTTCTCCCTTTTTGACCAAAAATAAAATAAAAAACCCTTTTAAAATGTTTTTCGAGTGAAAATATTTTTTTGCTGGTAGCAAGGTCCTTTTGGGGCGAAACCACCTGCCTTAGGGGTAAAAATGATTTCTCGGCAAAATCTGCTCTCTCTCTCTTTTATATTTAACTAAAATAAAACAACATAATAATTTATGTACATATATACATACTCGATAAAACTTCCTTCACTAATGATAGGCCTTCAAATGAAGACCATTTATGGGAATCGGTAGCTCACGACCATCCATATCCTACAAATAAAATGAATTGATTTTATTAACCCCCAAAATTTGGAATGGGCCCTCCCATATTGCTTCAAACTTGTGGTGCTTGTCGGGCTTAGCCTTGTTTTTGTTCCATTTCAGCACCAGATCACCTATCTCAAATCACTTCTCAGATATTTTATTACTAAACCATTTCTGTGTCATCTGAGCATGCTCCACAAAGATATTGTAAAATTTCTCCATCTCCTCTTAAAAATATAAACATTGTGCTAACCTCATGCTCATAGGATCAGATTCATCATCATATTCACCATACAACAAATGCCAAGACTACAGAGCTGAAAATTAAATATGAATGGGTAACACTACTTCTTTGCCATATACTAGGGAATAGGGAGATGTTTTAATGGATTTATTCACAAAAATATGGTCGACCCACAATGCTTGGTTTAAAAGTAAGTGTCAACTATGCTTATTGTCACCCATGGTCCTTTTCAAAATTCTCAGCAAATTCTTGTTTGTGGACTTACCCAAGTCATTTCCCTATGGATAATAGTTAGATTATGTCTTCAAATAAAT
The DNA here is from genome assembly GCA_028583015.1 of Wollemia nobilis. NCBI lineage: Eukaryota > Viridiplantae > Streptophyta > Pinopsida > Araucariales > Araucariaceae > Wollemia > Wollemia nobilis. The sequence continues at coordinate 1,794,127 of JAQPPZ010001923.1, forward strand.
TCCATAATTACCCATGAATTCATTAATTCTAGCTCCGATGAAGGGATTCCCATTATCTATTATGATGGCATCAGGTATGCCAAAATGGGTGATTAACCACTCCAAGAAAGCAATAACTATTTCTTGATCCACCTTCTTGGTTGGAACTGCTTCTGACCATCAGGTAAAATAGTCGGTCATTGTCAGGATATATTTGTGTTCAATAGAGGAATTGGGATCAATAACCCCAGTAAAGTCTAATACCCATTGCTAAAATGGTGCTTCTACTTGTATCATATGGAGGGACAATACTGGGTTCTTTATTTTACCAATGTATCTCTAGAACTTATCACAATTATGACTGATCTTGAAGGTATTTACAAAAATATTAGGCTATAAATATTCTATTTTGATTATTTTTAGTGCCATTGGACTCTCTGCATATGGCCTTCTGATAGACCAGAGTGGAACTCCTCTAGGATTATTTTTTTCTCAGCTTGTCGAACACATCTAAGAAGTACTCCATTAATATTTTTATGGAATATCCCATTCGGTAGCATCACGTACCTAAGAGCTTGGAGTCTGAATCTCTTTCTCTACGAGACATTAAAGTGTGAAGGACATATTCCTGATTGAAATTATTTGACAAGGTCCTCTATCCAATCATGATCACGTGCACAATAGTTAGAAAAAGTGTCTCTGCTTGCCAAAATTTCAAGATGGTAAACCATGGATTCAGATATAACGCTTCTTGCAAGCTCTTGACATAATGCTTGATCTTGAACCAACTTGGTTGAACAAATTTCAATGTCATATTCCTACATTTTGAAGACCCATCCTGCTCTCTTATCTCCAAGATCTTATTGAATGATAAAACTTCGAACATCTGGATGAACGACATTAACTATTGTCTTGCTTTGACAAACAAAATGTTAGAATTTCTTCAAGGACTTCATTATTGCATATACGTGTTTTTCAATAAAGTTATATTTTTCTTCATACGGTTGGATAAATTGGCTCAATAAAGTAATTGGTCTCTCATCTCCATCATCGCCCTTCTGCGTAAGTACTATTTCATATCTTTCTTGCTAACCAATGGCGTATAGGATAAAATCCTTTGAGTAATCCAGGTTTATCATAACTAGGATTTGAGCAATTATTTCTTTTATCTTCTTGAATGTCTACCTCTTATGCTTCATCCACTTGAACTCCACATTCTTCTTTAGTAGCTCTGTCATTGGCTTTACCACTTGGGTGAAATATGCAATGATCTTTTGAATAAAGTTTATTTACCCAAAGAATGATTATAAGTCCTTCTTGTTGGCTGGTAATGAAAGCTTTAGGAGGGCTTTAGCTCTAGCCGGATCAATTGTCAAATATTCTTCAAAAAGAACATGACCTAGGAGCTTTCCTTCTTTTATCGCAAATATGAAATTCTTCAGCTTGATTGATATTCCAAACTCCTGACACTTTTTGAACACCTGTCTCAGATGTAGACTATATTCCTCCCTATTATGAGAAAAAATGGTCATGTCATCCACATAAATAACAATAATACGATTTAACAACTCATAAAAGGCTACATCCATTACCCTCTAAAATGTTACGCTAGCATTTGAAAGACCAAACAACATTCGTTGATAAGTGAAAGTTCCCCATTTTGTAGTCAACACCATTTTGTGTTGATCCTCATCCTTGACCCAGATTTGGTTGTAGACAAAAAATCCATCTAATAAAGAGAATATCTAAGTGCGAGTGACCACATGAAAAATTTGATGATCAATTTGTGGTAACAGATAGTGATCCTTTAGAGATTCCTGGTTTAAATTTCAAAAATTCACACACAGGTGAATATCTCCATTCTTTTCTCTTATAGGGACCCAATTTGCTACCCATGTAGAATGCTTAATTGGGTAGATGATTTTGGCCTCCAAAATTTTTAGCAGTTCTACTTTCATCAGTGTTTCAATCTTGTGGTTAATCGGTCTCTACATTTTCCTAAAGGGCTTCACTCTTTTTTACAATTTGATGGTATGCTGGATCACATCTTTGTTGTAACCCTTCATATATTGGTAACTCCAAGAAACAATGTCTGGATACTAATGATATAGCTATTTAATCTATTCCAGCTCTTCTTGAGTACAATTAGTGTTGACTTTAATCACCTTCTCGGGTCCTAGACACAGTTTAGTATACTCTTTTTTATCCACTTTGATCCTATGCTTTTCTACTCTGTCATTCTGATAAAAAGAGCTCTCTAGTGTAATCAAACCCTTTAGGATATGATTATTTCACAACTAGATCAAATTCTTGATTTCTTCCTCATAAAGTATTCTCTCTTCTATGTCACTAGCTTATTTTATCAAGAAATTAACAGTCTACTCGTCACTTTAGAAAACTTGCTAGTGGATATTTTTGTTAGGGACTAAAGGTATGTATATTAGCTTCATAGTCTTAGGATTTCTCACCACATGCTCCACTGGGGAAAATTAGCGCCAAGGGATACCAAGAGATCGACATGCTTGTTTTGCTCCCATGAGATTGCTTGGATGTTCAATATTATATAGGCTTCAAAAATTTCCCATAACTTATTTTGGTATACTTTCAATTAGTGCCACTTGGAAACATACTACCGGTTACTTGATTGAAAATTAGCTTAGAATATCAAAATATCTATAGTTTCTTGATCTTGAGCTTCTCTATCTTTTTTAGATCCAAATAGAGTGCTTCGTATTCGGTGGCATTGTTTGTGTAGCTCCAAGCCAATGGATAAGAGTACATTTTCTTTATGCCAAAAGGAGAAATAAGGATAATTCCAGCTCCTGCACCATTCTTACACCTTGCACCATCAAAGTACAACTTCCATAATTGATCTAGAGTAGGACCTTCATCATTAGTCACTTTCACTTCAAATTTTTAGGTTTAGTGATGGTATAGTAGTTGATTTTGATATCCATAATGGTGTCAAAATCGAGCATTTAAAACTCATCTTCTGTTTGAAGCTCATATATAAATTCTTCCACTAAGTCTAACTCCTCCAATTCCTCAGTCATCAAGTTGATAGAACTCATGGGTGTGTCTTATTCTTCATTCTTTTCTATGTGATAAGTTGAGGGCTTCTAGTTATAAATTTGGATTCTCTTCCCCTCGAGAGGAATTTTCAAATGAAAATAGTCAAGAGAAAGGTAGGCTCCCAACTTGGTAGTAAACTCCTATGACAGGCACATGCTAAAGTAAGGCTCTAGATCGACCACGACCACTTCTTGGATCATAGTTATCTGAGGCATTTTATGCAATATAATGGGGATATCCTTGATGAAACCCACTCTCCTTACATGGGTTTCATATAACTACAAAACACTAGGGTTACTTCTTGTATATTTCGTACCCATAACATCGCATACTGCCTTTGGCATGACAGTCATTGTAGCGCCTAAGTTAGTCATTCAATTATGCATAATCCAACCTTCCATCCTAAGGGATAGGTAGAAAGGGAGAGGTCTATTATTTATAGTGGTAGAAGTTGTTAGCATTTGAGCTAACATTATCTAAATCAGATTCTTCCCCTTGTCTTTCATAAATTTTAGCGATTCTTACAACAAGTTCACTTGTCTAGGTAATTGTAGTGCATCGTAGAGACTCACCTTGATTGGGATTATTTTCAATTCTTCAACGTTGTTGTATGTGGATGCAAAGGACCCCTTGGATTAATTTGCTATATCATATCTACTCCTATACTACTACATAGCTTCTACCCTCTAATGTTTGGTTAAGGATGGGTACTTGAGATTCTCCTTGGCTTGCTCTTCTGTTTTAGCTTTTGTCTGAGAAGTTGAAGCCTTTTCTTGCACTTTCTCTTGCTCATTGAGGCAAAATATCTTTTAGTAGGATGAGTGCATCTAGCTTGGGTGTTGGAACAATTGCCTTTGCTTACACTTATTTCTTTTGATTTTGTTCCCTTGAGTCAAAAAGTACCTTAAAGGAATCCAACTCAGCTGGGTCCATAATAACAGGCTTCCTTCCAGCTCTCATGAGAACTAAAAATTGCTCTTCATAAGGGACCATGAAATTATGATCTACTTCTATGATCATGCTAACTTGACCACCAGAAGCACTTTTTGTCAATATTTGCATATAGTTCATATGAACCATACAAGTTTCCTCACCATGCGGATCATTGCATGTGGAGCACCAGTATGCTTTGTCTACTATGCCAACTTCTTTATTTGTCAGCACCGTTGGATTTATCTTAGGTACTTTACTGTTCGAATATCCTTTCTCCTTGGTGATTGATGCTGGTTGAAATATCCTAGGCTAGAAATCTTTTTTAGCCTACTTCCTTTTTATTATTGTGATTTAGTTACCCATCACTCTTCTAGCTGAGTTCATGGACTGCAACTATTTCAGTATCTTGTCTTGTGGATTAGGTTTTGAGGGTGTTGGGGGAGCTGGTAGTGGTAATGGGACATGTAGAGATGGTAGTGCTAGGAATGGAACTGGAGCTGGTAACTACAAAATAATTGAAGCAGGGAGTTGAGGGATAGAATCTATCATCGTGGTTTGAGATTTACTTAGATTCCATGAAGGAATTAGATACAGTGATGACATTGGCAAAGGTTGAGAAGATGCATTAGCATACAAATACTATGAAAGATCAAGAAAAATAGGCATGGCCATTTTTAGTGGAAGCTTACTGATAGCAATAATACCATCTTTAGATTTTTGTGTAGCATAATACACATTAGGGAATGTATTGATATTAGACTCTTGGATGACCATAATGATGTCATAGTTGAAAGCTCGAAGGTGGTAAAAAGTTGCTTGTTCAAGATTCAATCGAAGACCATCAAGAACTCTATGCCAAGTTTGGGTGAACCTAACATTGAAGTTCATGGTTTTCTCTTGTGGATGCCTTTGAATGGTAGTGAACTAATACAACAGGGAGAATGAATCCACTTGTTCATTTAATCCTTTGATTAGCAATTCAACCAACTGGTCCCAGGTGGTGATGGTGGTAGGTTGTAACGATTGATACCAGTAAAGCAACTTACCTTTGAGAGAAAGAATGAGTAATATTACCATGATATCCTCATCTATGATGCTATGGATTATCATCAAGGAAACTACATCTTGGATATGCTCATTTGTCATATTTCTTGTACCATCGTAGGTAGGAAAAGCCTTTATCACCACTTGCAGAATTGGGTTCTGAGCTTGCAGATTTAGAGGTCCAAAGTGGTTCTATGCTAGAAACTACCTTGGGGGTTGTGGTGGTGGATTTTAAGCCATGTGGACTAGTGTGTGTGGTTGGGGAGGTGGAAACCTAGTGGTTTTTCTAGTAGGTTTCGAAGGAACATAGAATATAATAACTAAATGAGAAGATGTTACACTTAATGGGCCAAATGAAGTGATCAACCTAGGATGTTCTCCTAGCACTCGAGTTTCAAGTTCATAAAACTTAACAAGATCTAGATTTTTGGAATTCGATCTTATGATCATGAAGAAAACTTTCACTTACTTCACATTCAAATGCTTTTGGGTTGAGCTAAGTTGCCAGATGTTCTAATCATACAATACAAAGGTGAACATCAAACCCTGATATTGTTCAAAGTGTGTCAAGACTATTGGCATTGGTGGTGATTTTACCAGATAAATGAAAGCTAGAGATTCACCAACTTGGGCTCCCTTAAACTACGAAAACTATGTGTCCTAATGATAATGAGATGGTTTATCCCACAGGGCATGCCAAAAACTATTGGTCACAAATCTACCTAAGTACAAAATATCATTTGTGCACCCTAGACTCAGCCAACATTGAAAGGCCAAAGGAAAGAGATTTCCTTCAAGCCAATCTCCAGAGAGGGCTAGTTCCCATACTAAATCTAACAATTGGTT